>CM060937.1:957590239-958840239 GCA_030765085.1 Allium cepa
GATTTAATCGACGCGTTAGAATATCATTTTAGGACAAAGTCTCGAAACTAGTTACATTGGATTTGTAATAGTGTTATTATCGGATTTCAAATTTTGTAGCGTCTGAAATTATCGTTTGAATGTACATGATATAAACGCAATGAAATTAATATCGAAAATTCAATATAATAATTGGGTCCAAAATACTGTCTTCTTCATACGATCGAATTGGGACTTGGAACCTTTTCCATTTCGTCCGAAATATAGGTATAACGTTATGAACGTCTAGCGCATGCCTCTATAGGAGATCGGAATTTTAAATTGCTAAAACAGAATATTTTATAATTAAATAATATTATAAATCGTTTGAGTCAATACCTATATTCTTTTCTAACCGGCCTACCTTACACTAGAAGCCTCCCTTTTTTCTTTAAAATCACGTAAGTCTACAATCCCTTCTCTAAAACGAAATCGACCTTCAGATTACAAGAGAAAAAAAAAGAAACTACGCATTTAAATCGTGACAGTTTAGTCGATACGCGTGCGACATCAGGAGAGCGATGAAATCGAGGGCAGAGTTACATGTGCGAGGCGGCGAGATTTATGGTCAATGAAGGTTTTGATTGGTGGCGACGGTGCGTCGTGAGTCGCAGGTCAGGCGAAGGGATTCGTGGGTCACGATGAAGGAGGAAGGGTCGCGTCGTCTAGGGCAGCGATAAATAGCCAAGTCGCGATTTGTTTTTGAGGAGGCATGGTGCGAGCAGCGGTAAGCAGAGTGGTCGATTTGGTGAATGAATGGAGAAGGAACAATGGCTTGATGGAACTGCGACGATGGTGAGTCGACTGGAGCGGTGCCTGGAGGTGTTGGATGAGCAACGGCAGCACGGCGTGCTGAGGAGAGCGTGCTTTCGAATGTGAGAAATGAGGAAACATTTATGGAGGGTAATTAAGTTAATCATTTATTTATATTAGGTTACTTCTTATTTAAATTATTCAAGCAATTATTTAGTTATAACTCCATAATTTGTTTACTTGAGGTCAAAATAACAAAATCGATCATAGTGGGTTCGCGGTGACAATATATCTACACTATCTAGTAATCATTTGGATTACTACATTATCTAGTAATCATTTGGATTACTAGAATTTTTTTTAAATAGTTAAAATAAATTATTGAATGCTGGTTGGATTTATAAATATTATCTGATTGGATGTTATACATATATAGTAGTACATGTACTAGTATTTGGAGTGATATTCCCGCATATTATAGCAAATGAGACGCTGTGTGCCATGCATAATAGCGGATGACCCCATATACCGGAATATCTCCCTCGAAGTGGGATTTGTATTTTTATGTTATATTAACATCTGTGGATGTAGGGAAACATGTTGGAGCGATCCAACTAGATTCCTAAAATTTGTATTGATTTTTTCTTATATATAATAATATATGATTTGTTAGAATAATCCGTTATAGATCATTATTGCGATGTGTATTATTGGATGCTATAGTAGCACTGGCCTAACTTTCGTATTTTAAATACCATAACTATAATACTTGGAATTTCAAAGGATTCAAAAGGAGATTTTGAATGTAAAAATACTTATATCGAAATTTGGGTTATTTTTAAGAAATTGATTTGGATAAAACAATAATCGATTTTGGTTTGTCTTTGACTATTCATGAACAAATATTTTAAATAGAGATATTTAAAATAATTTATACAAAGGATTTTTAATGATGGATTTTTAAAATGATATTTCAGGAAAATATGAAAAGATGTTGAAATCGATATTAAAAGTAGATTGGAAGAAATGAATAGAATTTATAAGGATTTAAATTTATAAAATGCAATTTTATAAATAAGATTTATTTTTATAAAAAGTGAAACCCAATGAAGCTATAAATTTATAAATGATGTTTATAAATAAAGGAAATCAATAATAGATGAAAATTTGGGAATATAAAATTCATAGGGTGAATTTATATTGAGATATGAAAACTAAATTCTAAGAAAAATAGTGAATTCTATTTTTGAAAATTGAGGATGGTTAGGAAATCGAAATGGGATCGATATTTGGTAAATCGAGAGGATTTATAAGTTGAATTGGTTATTGAAATAAAATATTTTATTAAGAAATTAAGTTTTGATTTAAAAAGGGAAATTCAATTTATTTAACTATAAAATTTTGAACTAATAGTATTGGAATATTTCGGTAAGTGGGTTATTCAGATATAAATTTTTATTGAAATTAGTTCTAACTTTTATAACAAGCTTTGTAAATCGTCCGGTTTTAATTAAAGGTGGATTGGAGATGAGTTATTAATATTTTATTAAAAAGCATTTGATAATTTCAAACAACTAATTGAATATATTTCTAAAAATGAATTATCATTCTTTTAAATACTTATTATTATATATATAGAGTTTTGAAGTGATTGAAAATTTTATTTATAAATTCTCTCGAGATTCGTAAATGGGGCTTATAAATGGATATGGTTTTGAGGAGAGGAGTTCTATAAGGGATTTGGAGGAAATGGAACTTTAGAATGTTGAATATGGAAACTTTGAAAATGAAATCTGAATTCATAAAAGAAGTTATAAATTGTTGATAGGGTTATAAAAAAGTATACTTGGTTTTGGAAATGGTAAAAGGGAATTTATTAGTGATTTCGAAGGCTTATGAGATAAGTTATGAAATATCCTCTTAAGTGTTGTACTTGAAAATATTTTGAAAAATAAGACTTCATAAGTATAAAAATGGATATTTGAAAATATTTCTAAGTGTTGAGATGGTTTGAAAATATCCAATTACAGATTTAAGTATTTGAAATCATTTTCAAATGTTGGAAGGGATTGATATATCTTTTAAGATATTTTGAAAATGAATATTATGGAAAAAAATTATAATAAGGCCTAGTGACTGCTTATGGATGTTTTATTGATAGCTAAATAAACGACTGTCAATATTGGCCAATTTCGTTAATCGTTTCGAAGAAACCGGAATCAGATTTAATTATCCAAAAATCACTTCGATCTGGTTTGAACGTTACGAATGAATACCATGAAGGTGATGAAGACACTGATTCGGTTTGTCCAAACCCAGAACAACTTGTATGGATGAATGCTCTTAGAACATCATTACTGGAGGACGATGAGCATTCTAAGTGGAATTGTTCTAGAAAGGTAATCGTTAGCCTAAAGCCTCATCAAATGAGAATGACTAAAATATGGGATATAAAGCAAGGCTGTGACGACCCAGAATTTTTTTTGATCCCAAAAACTCCAAATAGTTAGGAAAAGAAGAAAAGAGATAGAAGAAAAGAAGAAACATAAACACCAACGTCTCACATTCGCAGCAGATAAAATATAACATCACATAATATTCTTTACACAAAGAATACTGTATCAGTCAGTTACATTTAATACATCAGAGTTACAACTTTTCACAAAACACTGGACAGTAATAATCAACGTGTCCCAGATAACTATAATAATATACACAGCAGAATACTCTCCATACATTCCTGCTATCTAGCTCGCCTCCTGAGCTCCAGAACGTCCTTACATGTAAAACTGTAATACTCGGTCTGACCCGAGCATTACATCAAAGTAACACCCGGGTCATGCTGGAAACCAGCGTGAGTAACCCATCTAACATGGAACACAAAAGCATACAACTTATATAAACCCGAGGTAACTTGTATCAATTTACAACTTCACAAGTCGTTATAGACATCACTTACATCACACATCAATTTCAGTACCAAAACTTAGATTAATGGTCCACTCCAGTTAAATCATTCCATTTCAGCCTATTGATTCCACCTATCAATTTATAAAGAATCGAAGTGGTTTCGGTTATTTACTAATACCCGACTTCGGTCTCTTCGAATCCAATGTCATCTTAACCCAAGTTATTCAAGTGAATACAATTAAATTTTAAATACTGGATGTCACTTTTACACAGCAATTCATCATAGATAACCGCATTATCACTGTTCAAGACAAACATATCATATCACAAACATTTCATATCAGAAATATCAATCAATCATTCATAAGCAAGATTAATTAGTCACTCCATTTCTAATTAAATCAAATTAATTATTTTAATCACATTAAATCCTGCTTACTTAATAGTAATTAATTACAAACCATTAATTAATCATCTTTAATTATCCATCTTATTTATTCACCCTTGACTAATTATCCTTTAGTTTATCATACTCATTGATTAACTAATCCTTAATTAATTCAATCCTTTAATTAATTACACTAGGTAATTAATCCTTAATTACTTCCCTGAAGTAATATACCTTTAATTACTTCATCAAGAAATTATCCTATTGGTTAATTATCCTCACTTAATTAACCTTGATCATTAGTTAATTTAGCCTTTAATTTCTAATTAAATTAATTAACCTTTGACAGATTAATCCTTTAATTATCTACATTAAGTAATTGGCTTTTAAGCAATTAATTCCTAATTAATTAACCCTAAATTTCTAATTACTAATAAATTTAATTAATTAATGATTCTTTAACTACCTCATTAATTTATCAAACCCTGATTAATGTTTAAGATAAAACATTTCCTTTATTAATTACCTAATCACATATTTTAACATATTTATTAGACCTTAATTTATAGTTAAAAATTAAGTTCTAAAGTAACTTTAACAAATTTAGGTTGATTAAAACCTATAATATCAAATACTTTGCTTTTAAAACCTTTAAAAACAAGATATAAACTAGTGCTTCGGGATCAACCCGAAATTTACACGGGTCTCACCTCGAGTTTCCTCCTCTCCTCCATGTATATTATGTATATTATTTTTTATTTGGTTAAAAATTAAAACTGTTATAATACCACTCTCGCTCCCAAACTCGCGTCCATCTTCGAGAAATTCTTTCCCTTTCTCGAGTTATCACTCGAGTCAAAATCCAAGTTCCCAAAATCAAATCAACCTGCACTGAAACCTGGTGCACATACACCGCCAGCAAATCGACCTCCGACCGTCACCACCATCGCTGGCAAGTCGCTGTTCACCCCAACTAACCCTCCGATCACCCAGTTTGGTGAATTAACAACAAACTCAAAATCGAGCCAAAAACTACCTACAGGATTTAACAAGATCGCCAGAGATCATCACGCTCCGACGCCCCAGGCTATCCGAAGCTCTACAACTCCGGCCAAAGCATCGATGACCATCCACGTACCAATTCCCCTTAGTCCCATGAAGTCTGATACGACCTAAATAATGAACAAGCCTCTGCATCATCAACGAGCAAACTGGACTTAAAACCCCAAAATGTTGCCGCACCGTCGCCACCGAGGGTTATCAATACATCCAATAATTTTTTGATGATCCCTTGCCACCAATCCTACTCCGGCCCCAACCACGAGACCTTCCTCCCTCTCCAATTGCCGGAATTCAAAAAAAAAAACTTCACGTTCAACTTCCAATTTCATACACAATTCCGAATTAAAAATCCCAATTCTTCTTTTGAAATTCATGATTTAAGAAAACGATCAGGATCATGTAATCAAACCCAAAATTTTAATCAACTAAATTTTTGTACATATCTGATTTCACGGTGTTTTATTAATTTTCCAGCACTCCCATTCATTTTAACACTTGAAAATATTTTTAACATTTTGATCTTAACAATTCGAACATGCTTCATTTAGATATCCAGGTCTATTGATGATCAGAGAATCAGATATTTATTTTTTTAACAGATTTGAAACCTGTATAACTCGAAACGGAAATACATATATCTATTTTCAAACATGCACAATCAAATCCTTATATATGTTCATTCTTATTTGTATACATACGCCAATTTTTCACTTTATTTCAATCATGATTTCAAGCAACAAGAAAAATCCCGATTTCTAAAAAAAAATTACTCACAGGCATTTTGGAAAATAGGAGAAACAAGATCTGTTTACTCACCTGATTTCTGGAAACAGAGAAAAAAGCTACTGGTACTTCTTTGATCTGGATTTTGAAATAAAAGTTTTGATTTCTGATCTGCTTCCAGATTTGCACTTGAAAACAGGTTTCTTTGATTGTTGTTTAAGCTTCAGGTTTGCAAAAAAACTGAAATTTGCACCTGAGTTTGATTTGCTTGAGGTTGAAAACTTGAATACTAATCTGTTTTGATTTTTATTTGTTTTGATTTTGATCTGAGTTTGTAATTGCTTCTTTGGTTAGTATTTATGTTTTCCAGTTTTGAAATTATATAGGGTAGTTGTTTTCAGATTTTTCAAAAGAAAAGTGAAGCATGGTTTGAATTTTACATTAAATTTTTTGAAAGAAAAACATATCTTGCCACTTGTTAACTACATATAATTAAAACCTTACATTTGTTTATCCCTTTATTTAAATTTCTTACAAATATCAAGATAAAGTATTTTATGTTTTAAACCTTTACTTATTATATTTATACCATAAATACATGTATCATCCTTAAATATGTATTATATTTATATTTATATATACTACTATGTTTATTTTCAAGTATATAAAAGAAAAAAAATTAAATCTTTTTATTAAGTCTCATTCTATATACTTACAACCCGATTCTAGATATATATATTGTTGGGGATGCGGATTAAGGATCTTAAGGCAGAAATAACACTAGAGGGGGGGGGGGGGTGAATAGTGTTTTAAAGAATATATGAACTATATGACTAAATTAAAACTTTCAACACAAATCTAAACAGAATTCTAACACAGAATGATCACAGAACATATAACAAATACAAATAGTAAAGTAAGCAAGTAAAAGGAAAGAACACACCGGATTTTATACTGGTTCGGAATCCTCCTACATCCAGTCCTGCACCAAGGCAATATCCTTGTACAGATTTTTATAAGCCAATATCCAAATTACAACCCTCAATTTCTAAGGCCTTGAGGAACCCTCCTATCTCCGAGTCTGGGGTAAACTCTCTTGATTTACAGGACACAAGATCACCCTAATACTTCTTAATAACAATCCTTTTGAATGGATAGACTCTATGGACTTTTTGAATACAAATTAATCCTATAACTCTAAATAGCACTTTGATCTTTAGTAGAATGATGGAGAATCGAATAGAGAGAGTATCTAAATGATTTCCTATTGAGAATTTGGCAGAATGATGGCATGATCTTGAAAATATGAAGTTTTATGGATATGGAATGGTGGAGAAGAAAGAATGAAGAAAATAAGAAAGTAGTTGTTAAAAAAATTCGTTTTGGAAGCCTTTATATAGATGCACAACAGTCATAACCATTGGAGAAAGGTTTTCGAACGAATGGACACTTCTTTTGAAAATTGAATTTTGAATCCAACTGTCACCATGTCGACATGGGGTATCCCCTTATGTCGACATCCCATAGTTCAAAATTATAGAGATGTTGTTTTGTAAAGACAATTGAATTTAAAACAAGTTGAAACTTCTCTGAAGCAAAGTAAAGTGTTTAAACAATATTTTGAGATAGAGAATGAATATAAAACATTATTTTAAATATATATATATATATAATTGATATAGACCGTCAATTATATAAGTAATATTTAAAACCAGAATAAGTTTTGATGCTTTAAAATTAGAAGTTTTTTAAAATCATAATAGAGGAATATTTTAAGGCTAAAACAAAGTTTGAAAACATTTTTGAAAACATGATTTTGAAAGCTAAAACATTTTGAAAACAGATTTAAAAGCATTTTGAAAAATCTATTCAAACTGAAATTGCAAGAACCTTCCTACAGAGCTCCTCCATAGGACTCGAGAACTTGTACAAAGTAGTTTAAATGATTTTGATTTTCGTGGGTTTGTAAGCCACTTGTCGGTAAGCTACTTGTCGTGGGTTTGTACGCCACTGGTTTTGATAGAAATTAGGTTCCATCCCAAAAGAAAATTAGAAGAAAGATGAGAGTGCTATTATGAAGTTTTAACAAAATACTAGACACTTATCTTGAGATCTTAAAATCTTGATTCTCTAGAGTCTTGAATCTTGAATCTCTAATCTTCATCTTGATGCTTGAGTCTTTATACTGATCAGTCTTCGATGATACCTGCATATACTTCCTATATACACATATATATCTATCTATATGGAAATGTTAGTATATATTTTATAAAGTAAAGTATAATAACTATATAAGGTTGTTGTCATCAAAACATCATCAACTCAGTTCCTAACATATATGTATGTATATAATTTTCAAAGATTTACTTAAAGTTGAATTATATATTTTTAACACTAAAATAAGTATATATATATTCTATTTATTAAATACATTATTTTTAATTTATATAAATAAATCTTTTTAAAGAAAATAACATAAAACCAATTATATAAAGAAATAAAATCATATATAATATTTTTATATCCAAAATATTTTAAGATATTTATCCTCTTGAATTCCCAATTCAAATTCAATTTTAGTTTATATCAAATTTAAAATCAATCCATACATATAGATATATATTTGACAACACATTATTTGTTCTAAAGGAATAATTTGCCAATGAAAAATAATTAAAATATCAATATTTATACAGATATTTATGATTCAGCTTCCATTATATTTTCAAATTCATTTATATATCCAAATATCCTTTATCATCGGAATTTTATCTATCCAATCTGTAAATCAGTATTTTTAATAATTGAATCAGATAATTATTCAATTTCTGATGTTCAAAAAAATCTGGATTATCACATTCCTCCCCCCTTTGAATCTTTTCATCCTCGAAAAGGAACGAAGCCAGAATTTATTTAATAACTTAAAATCACATAATTTATTCTTTGATCATTTTTAAAACACTTTTAAAATCCACATAATATTATAAAATAGTTTTTTTTTATAAAAATACTTTTTATAAATCGATGTTTCAACAAGTCTGTCCTCGTGCTTATAGAAATTCGGTCATACGTTGAGCAGGCGTAAGACTGAAAATCTATAAGTACTTGATAAACCCGTTTTCAACACCCAGTGAAAATACTTAGAAAACATTATTGAAAATATAGAAAACATTTTGAATATAGAGGAAACATCTTTAGTGAGAGTGCTCTAGAAATCATCATCCCCATCCACGGTCGTAGTTAACCTGATGGTTACGTTGCCTTCCCTGCAAAATCCACAAAAAAATGTAGGCACTCCGTGCCCCTCGATTATGCCATGGAACCCGCTACAGATCGCAGCTACAACCGGGGTTACATTGCTGTCACAGCAAAAACCCATATAACTGTAGGCCTCAGCGCCCTCGAATTCCGCTGTCAAAAGAAATGAAACTTATCCACTCCCACATAGTTTGCAGTCTACCGATGTAAAATCAAACGTAGACTGCTGGCTCTCAGCGCCACACACGACTTTCGCTATGTCACCATAGGTCATAGTCTATCGATATAAAATCAAGACTATTGGCTCTCAGCGGCACACACGACTTTTGCTATGATCTGTAGTAGATCGCAGTGACATCGAGTTAAACTGTCGTCACAGCATAACCCAAATGCCTCTGTAGGCACCAGCGCCCTCGACTTTCGCTACACACTACACATAATCCTCAGGAACTAGTTTGTCAGGACTCCTCATAAGATCAACTTTAGAACCCCCCTTAGGGTTCAAGGAAGTACCACCCTGTGGCACTTCTGAGAAGTTCATTTCAAGGGATCGCCTTTTTCTCCAGAGCCATTTTCAAAACACTTTATACTATACCCATATAGTATTTTCCAAATCATACACGTAGTACGAATCCCAAATAGATCTCCTTTCTCAAAATCGATTATCCTAAAATCGATATTCTCAAGCTAGGCTTTCCAAATCCAATATTGATTTTACCCAAAAATCAAAAGCCTTTCCAAATTCAATGGTTCCAAACCACTTCCCAAAATCATTCTCATAAGATCCTTTATATATATATATATATGCGTGTGTGTGTGTGTGTGTGTGTATATCCTTGAAAAATCTTTGGGTTATTTTAAAGTTGTATAAAACCCCTTTTATACTCCAAATATTTTCAAAAATACTTTCATTTCGGCAATAGATTCAACAAGGGGAGATTTATCTTATATAACAAAGATATATAACTTTGTTTATTCCAAATCAAATATTCAAATTTGATTACCCTATAAAGTCACTTACATATTACTTATCTTCATAAAGTTAACCTTTAATCATAGAAATATCCGATTTCCATTTTACTTCATTGTATATTTCACAAAATATACTTTTCATTTCAAAATTCATTTCACATTTCTTACCCACAAATTCCCAATATCAATTTCATTCAAACCTGTATGATGTACACATATCATCCGTACGCTATATTAATCTGATCGCTCACTCGATCACACAATTTCAATTCTGAACTAGTATTGTCCACTTGACTTCCTAGTGCAGACTCAGATCTAGTTTCTTGATCAGAAACCGTCATTCTCCTTGTATAGCCTAACTATGATAGAGAATATCCAGAACCAATCAACAATCCATATCGAGGTTCACCGTCGAAAATCGAGTGAAAAATCCCAACTCGGATCGATGTACTGTCTCAAAATTCTATGCTCGAATCTGGATCAAATCACTATGCGAATAGAATAATATACGTACATCCTACGTATTTATCTTTATTGATTATTAGCCAAATCAATCTCCTTTTCCATTCACATTCACTTTAATTTTTATCCCCTTATTCATAATTGTTTCAATTCAATTTGGATTATCACTTTAATCCTTATCTCAATTGGTTATTAATCATAAGCAGTTTGCACTCTGACTATCTTAAAATTAGAAAATAATTTGAAAAGTTAAAAATAGATGAAAAATAATTACTAGTTGTAAAATAATTTTAAAATAGTTAAGTAATTGTAAAATAGTTGAAAAATAGTTAAATAGTTATAAAATAGTTAAATAATTGTAAAATAGTAATTAGTTATAAAGTAGTTGAAAATAGTAATTAGTTTATAAAACAGTTGTAAAATAGTTAAATAGTTCCAAAAATAATTATAAAACAAGTATAAGATGGTTTAGGTTTAAGAAGAAAGATTGTATAGTAAATAGTTTGGAAAAATAGATTTGTATTAAAACAATTTATTTTGAAAATAGCCCAGAGTCAAACTATTCAATTCCCAATCTCCATTTCCAATCAATTCAATTTAAATTTCCACTTCCATTAGAATTAACTGTGAGAAATGCGGATTACGGGTCTTAAGGCTAGGATAAACACTAGAGGGGGTGAATAGTGTTTTAAGGAATTATTAAACCTTTTTGAGTTTTTGTTAATTTGAACACAAATGTATACAATATTCAAATACAGATATGATTACAGAATCAAACACAGATGCAGAAATAAAGTAAAAGCAGTAAAGGAAATAACACCAGATTTTATACTGGTTCGGAGTTACCCTACATCCAGTCCCGCACACAAGTACAAATTTCCTTTCAAAAACAATCTTTACAATTACACCCTCGATTTCAAGGCAACGAGGTACACCCTCTAGATTCACAATCCTCTGGGTAGAGATACTTGATTTCCCGGGCATCAAGTTCACCCAATTGACTTCCAAGGCTACAATCACACCTTATCTCACTTGATTGATTTCCGAGGCTATAATCACACCTTTTCTTGTTTAATTGATTACTAAGAAGTCTATAACTCTGAATAGCACTTAGTATCTTTTTGAGATAGTGATAGAGAATCAAACCAGAGATAATATAGTTAGATTCAATGTTGATTTCGACAGAGTAATGGTAGGAATGTATATAAAGAAATGTGGAAGAAGAAGAGAAATGAAAACCAGAAAATATGAATGAAAATTCGTTGAAAACAACCCCTATTTATAGAAGAACAACAGCCAAGTCCATTCGTGAAGAGATATGACGAATAGACACTTCTTTTGAAATTTAAATTTTGAATTCAACTGATACTATGTCGACATAGGGTACATGGGTATGTTGACATCCCAAAGGATATTTTGGTGATTTGATTTTCTTTGAAAATAACTTCTATCTTATATCAAAACAATTTTAAACTTTATAAATATACTTGGCTATAGTTAAAATACATAAGTAAATATATAGAATAATATATAAAAAATATTACTATAATTTTATATTTAAATCTAAGTATAAATATTTAAAAATTAAATATATTATTATTAAAGATAGTTAAAACCACGGATAATTTGATTTTGAAATTAAAGATTATTTTGAGGCTAAAAGTATTTTGAATCAGGATAGATGTTTTTGATGCTTTTAAAAGGAAGGATTTGAAAACATTTTAAAAACAAGATATAATTTTATAAAAATCATTTTGAATAAAATTAGCGGATACAAAATAATGTTCTACTAGATTTTTTCGTAGGTTCCATCCTACTTAGGGTTCCATCCCTTTAACAGGCTCGAAGTGGATTCCATTCCACGAATAAATTGGATTTTAAGATGCCACTGTTTTTCTAGGAGTCTTAACAAAATTCCTATTTAATTAAAAAATAAATTACTTGAAATCTTGAACTCTTGATAATCTTGATATTCTTGATACTCATGAGTCTTCATTCTTGACATCTTGAATCTCTATACTGTACAGTCTTCATTCTTGGTACTTGCATGGTTGAATCCTGCATATACATATATTTCTAAACTATAATGATAGTATTTATATTTTATAATCCTATTCTAAGGTTGTTGTCGTCATCAAAACCATCATCTCACGGACTAACAATCTTCCCCTTTTTGATGATGACAACCTTTGTTTATAAAATATTATTTCTATCCTAATAACCCCCCCTAAAACTAATAACTCCCCCTAAAACTAATAACTTCTCCTTAATCTATGCCTAACTATACTATTTTATATTTCTCCCCCTTTATCATCAACAAAAACCATCCTAAAACCATAAAACTAT
Organism: Allium cepa; assembly: GCA_030765085.1. NCBI lineage: Eukaryota > Viridiplantae > Streptophyta > Magnoliopsida > Asparagales > Amaryllidaceae > Allium > Allium cepa. The sequence continues at coordinate 957,603,132 of CM060937.1, forward strand.
AAAACTCCCCCTTAAACTAATACTAGAACAAAGTATAGTAAATGGAATGTGAAAGACATTGACATAATTATATTATAATTATTCAATACATAAATATGTATAAGTATATTTCAAACAATCCAATCAACATGCACATAAAATCCAATCATGTCAAATAATTCAAACAAATCAATCAAATCAAACAAGTCAATCAAGTTAAACAATTCAAATAAATCAATCAAATCAAACAAGTCAATCAAGTCAAACAATTCAAACAAATCAATAAACTAATAATCCTATACTATAAGACAATACTAAAAACTCCTCCTAAATAAAATACACTTGTTATGTATACATGTATGCAATATGTAGTTTGTAATGTAGTATGAAATGTATGACATATGCAATGTAGCATGAGATAATATGCAGAATGAAGTGCAACTTGTGATGCAAATGATTATGATATTTCATGCATTGTAATTTATGATGTAACATGCAATGAAATGTGATATGAAATAGGATGCACAATGATATGTAATATGAAATAAAATGATAACGAAGTAAAAATAATAATATGCAAAATGATATGATGATATATACTATGGTAAGAGATATTCAAATTATAAGATAAACATGAGTGATAAGAAATATCTAATTGATAATCATATATATGTATGTATGCATATGTATATATCAAACTATTTATTATAAATCACTTCAACCACACAAAGGTAATACATACCAATTACTAGACTTAGGTTAAGAAAACTAATGAATGAGACTGAAAGAGTAGTAAACACAAAAGTTTAAAGATAATAAATGATAGTAAAACTATAACATACTCATGAAAGGTAGTAATCAAACTCAATATCAAAATCAAATTGCTAAGAAATATGGATTTAAACTGTATATATGATCAAATATGGTTTTTATAAAAATTAATACACTAATTATTTAATTTATTTAAAATAATTTTTTAACTTGGTTGATTTTTTTAAGAATCCAAACTTCCATGTTTATAAAAAACTTAACTTACTAATTAAAACCTTTATATAAATTATTATTGATTAAAATATTTAGAAACATGTTTAAACATCCTTTTTAAAAAAATCATAATGAAATATTAAAAATAACAAAATTAGAAAAACTAAAATAAACATGTGTTATGTTAATGCCTCTTTCATTTGAAATTTTAATTAATTACTAAAAAATATCTAAACATTAATTTTAAAATATTCTGATATAAGTTAGAAAATAACTTTTAAAAAGAATAGATAAATATTCTTAATTTAAATATTATTTTTACATAGCTGAAAGTTTCAAGTAGAAAACACAGCATTTACAGAATGCTGAAAAAGTTTTTGCAATAAAAAATATTCAAAACATTATAAAACAGAATCTGTAGTATTTACCAAATGCTGTGAAAAGTTTCTAAAACACTACAGTGTTTCAAAGCATAGAGATGTTGTAAAAACGAATTTGCAGCACTTAAGAAACGTTCCAAAAGAAAAGACAGCATTTCAGATATACTATCTATTGTTCTGGGCCTGATTTTAACATGATTTTGTACTAATTTTATGACTAGATATTGAAATGTAAATAATTTATTTTTTACTCAATTTTTTATGGTAAAAATAATAATGAGAAAACATGTGTAAAGACACTTGAATTATGCATATAAAAATGCTTTTCTACTTAATATAGTTGTAATAAATTAGTAGTAAGATTTTATTTGAAAGAAAACACATTTTTTAAAAAAAAAAATTAAAAAAATTCAGACTGGTATATCGTAATTTAGACTATGGTGTGTCGGTATATGGACCTAAATATAAAAACTTATAAAAGAGATAAATTTCTATATCTAACTAAATGCATAAATATATATTCCTAAATGCAACAATAAAGATGAAATAATAGTAAAGTGTACCAATTTTTACACTCCATCTTTCTAACTTTGTTGTTCTTCCATTGTTGTCAACCACACATTTATATCTTTTAGAATTTAACGACGAGATCTGTTCTATTGCGACGGGCTCGTTTTTCTGATCAGCGTAGTATATTCATTTGCTAAATTTGTAGATCGTATGAGAAAAATACAGATGATTTAGTAGATTGGCCAACTTGGCGTCAAAACTTTGAATTTGAATTTTTGAATGAATGGACACTTCAACCACTATAAATAGGCCCAACAGACACCACTTTTCATAAAAGTTTCTCTTCTTCTTTCCTTTTTTCTATTTACCATCAAACTTCTAGAAGGCATATCTCCTTCGTTTCTTAACGGAATTGGATGAAACCAGCGGCAAATCGAAGAGGAAGGCGAGGGCTACGATCTAGTAATAGTTCGGCGACGAATTTGGACAGTATTGTGGTGCAACAGGCCGAACAGTAAGAGACATGTAGAAAATCCCGTACATAGTTTTTCAGTTTTGGATAGCCAACTTCAAACTGTCATATCTCACTCAATTTTGATCGAAATTTGATGATCCACCCATCAAAACGACCGTGGGAACAAGGACTACAATTTAAAAAGGAGTGGAAACAAAATACTTAAATTTTTGGATGTAATTTGAATAATACCATTGACACTTTTGCTTTCTTTCTCTCTTTGTTCACCAAAACTTCATTTGACCATAACTTGGTCATTTCTTGACGGATTCGCACGAAACCAGTGACATTCGAAGTAGATGGAGAGAGTACAGTATCATATCAAGTTGTAGATGAGAATCAAAAACTTTGTATTGATTTGGTGCCCATTTCGTTGTTGATTTCCATTATATATCCATTTTTTCTTCTTGATCGATGAATGATTATCCAGTATCTTTTAACCAACGGTCATTAGACATAACTCTTCTCCTGCAAAACAATATAACTTTTTAAAGAATCAAATGACTTTTCAAAATAACTAAATATAGTTTTAAACAACAATATCATGATAATTCTATGGCATATTCATATGAAAATAGTGTTAATAATTTTATCAAAAAATTTGCCATTTTAAAATTTTTGAAAATTCAGACTATGAAAACTTTGAAAACCTTGCTCTGATACCAAATGTGAGAAATGTGGATTACGGATCTTAAGGCTAGGATAAACGCAAGAGGGGGTGAATATTGTTTTAAGGAATTATTAAATCTTTTTGATTTTTTGTTAATTTGAACACAAATGTATACAATATTCAGACACAGATATGATCACAGAATCAAACACATATGTAGAAATAAAGTAAAAGCAGTAAAGGAAAGAGCACATCGGATTTTATACTGGTTCGGAGTTACCTTACATCCATTCCCGCACACAAGTACAGATTTCCTTTCAAAAACAATCTTTACAATTACACCCTCGATTTGAAGGCAACGAGGTACACACTCCAGATTCGTAATCCTCTGGGTAGAGATACTTGATTTCCCGGGCAACAAGTTCACCCAATTGATTTCCAAGGCTACAATCACACCTTATCTCGATTGATTGATTTCCAAGGCTACAATCACACCTTTTCTTGTTTAATTGATTACAAAGAAGCCTATAACTCTGAATAGCACTGAGGATCTTTTTGAGATAGTGATAGAGAATCAAATCAGAGATAATCTAGTTAGATTCAATGTTGATTTCGGCAGAGTAATGGTAGGAATGTATATAAAGAAATGTGGAAGAAGAAGAGAAATGAAAACCAGAAAATCTGAATGAAAATTCGTTGAAAACAACCCCTATTTATAGAAGAACAACAGCCATGTCCATTCGTGAAGAGATATGACGAATAGACCCTTCTTTTGAAATTTAATTTTTGAATCAATTGACACTATGTCGACATAGGGTACATGGGAATGTCGACATCCCAAAGGATATTTTGGTGATTTGATTTTCTTTGAAAATAACTTCTATCTTATATTAAAACAATTTAAACTTTATAAATATACTTGACTATAGTTAAAATACATAAATGAAATATATAGAATAATATGTACAAAATTTTACTATAATTTTATATTTAAATCTAAGTATAAATATTTAAAAATTAAATATATTATTATTAAAGATAGTTAAAACCACGGATAATTTGATGTTGAAATTAAAGATTATTTTGAGGCTAAAAGTATTTTGAAACCAGGATAGATGTTTTTGATGCTTTTAAAAGGAAGGTTTTGAAAACATTTTGAAAACAAGATATAATTTTGTAAAAATCATTTTGAATAAAAATTAGTGGATACAAAACAATGTTCTACTTGATTTTTTGTAGGTTCCATCCTACTTAGGGTTTCACCCCTTTAACAGGCTCGAAGTGGATTCCATTCCACGAATAAATTGGATTTTAAGATGCCAGTGATTTTCTAGGAGTTTTAACAAAATTCCTAATTAATTAAAAAATTAATTACTTGAAATCTTGAACTCTTGATAATCTTGATATTCTTGATACTCATGAGTCTTCATTCTCGATATCTCGAATCTCTATACTATACCGTCTTCATTCTTGGTACCTGCATGGTTAAATCTTGCATTTACATTTATTTCTAAACTATAATGTTAGTATTTATATTTTATAATCCTATTTTAAGGCTATTTTCATCAAAACCATCATCTCACGGACTAACATTAACTCAATTCCAATTTAAATAACTTCAATTTCCATTGAAATTGATTTAATCCCAATTCATGTCAAATTAACCTCAATTTCTGTCCAAATTCAGATCAAATTCCATTTGAATTTACTTATTCAACTTTAATCACAATTTTAATTATTTCAAATAAATTTCAAATTGAACAAATTTCAATTCATATCAATTCTAGTTTGAATCAATCCCAATTCCCATTTGAATTTGAACTCATTCAACTTCAATTTCATTTCAAATCAATCTAATTCAAATTTTCCATTTGAATTTTCAAACTTGTCCATCTTCAGTCACAATTCCAATTAATTCCAACTAATTCAAATCAAATTCAATTTGAACTAATTCAATTCAAGTTTCATATTTAAACCATCCTGAATTATATAACTTCAAGTTAATTTTTTAAATGTTGATTTAATCCTTTAAATTAAATCAACTTATATCTTTAAACCATTTAATTCTAAATCCAAATTCCATTTTAACCTATTTTAAAGTTCAAATAATAATTCAAATCCTTTTTAAACAACTAAATCTTTGAAATTCAATCTATCATCAAATTTCAATTTTGAAACCAAACTTTTGAAGTTTTATCTTAAACATTCAAATCTTAAATTCAAAGTAATTCCATTTCCTTAATTTCTAATTTAAAGTTTAACTTCGCTCAATAATCGATATATTACCATAATCCATTTCTTCATTCATTCATTCATTCATTCAAACAAATCCAATTTCAGCTTAAAGATTATTAATAACAACAGGATGGTATCATTCAAATTATTTTAAAACATCCATCCATTTTCAATTTTCAGATCTCAAACCCATTTTGAGATCACACAAATTTTCAATTCAGAACAACCATTTAACTTCCCATGTTAAATCTCAATTTCGTCTTGAAATTTCCAATTCAGGTTGTTTGTTAACTCATTTAACTTCTCAAGTTAAATTCAATTTCTTAATCCAGACAACCTTACTCAAATTTGAATTTTCCATTCCAAACTTTAAATTTCTTATCCATATCCTATATCACTTATAAGTTCAAAAACTTGTTTCACTATGGGTTTTCACATCACAGTCCAAGTAAAATTTTAAACTCAATCTTAGAGTTTATTTCAAATCATCTTTGATATTATGTATATCCCTCAATTATATTTATTTCCTTTAAGATTTTCATACAACTTCTTATTTTGATCACATTCAAAATATACTGAATAATACTATTCATTATTTCTCTTAGCATTTTGAAAACAACTTCAAATGTTTTTAGACTAAGAATTCAAAACTTCTCAATTTACAAGTTATTCTCATCTAATGGTCACTTTCTTAAAACATTTTATTGTTTATTGGAAAACAGTCATTCCATTATTAAACACCATAACCATTCTATTCTGGTTTGAAACCAATTATAATTCATCTTATTTGTATAGTTCATTTTATCCAATTCCTATTTGGATATATATATATTCATCACTTAATTCTTATCCAATTTCAATATCCAACCAATTATTGCTTTATATGAAATATAAGCTTTTATAAAAATCATTCATTAAAACTATTCTAAAACCATTATATAAGAAAATAACAAGTACGCTCTCTTATATATACACTCAACTCATTTTAGCATTCCACTTACCCTATCCTTAATGAGTAATCGCACCAGAGCCAAGATTCTCGCTTAACCTTCAGCTCTGATATCAAACTGGGACGACCCGGAATTTTTTTTGATCCCAGAAACTCCAGATAGTTAGGAAAAGAAGAAATAGAAACACCAATATCTAACATTCGCAGCGGATAAAATATAATATCACATAATATTCTTTACACAAAGAATACTGTACCAGTCAATTACATTTTAATACATCAGAGCTACAACATTTCACAAAACACTGGACAATAATAATCAACATGTCCCGGATAACTATAATAATATACACAGCGGAATACTCTCCATATGTTCCTACCATCTAGCTCACCTTCTGAGCCCCAAAACGTCCTTACCTGTAAATTCGTAATACTCGGTCTGACCCGAGCATTACATCAAAGTAACACCCGGGTCAGGCTGGAAACCAGCGTGAGTAACCATCTAACATGGAACACAAAAGCATACAACTTATATAAACCCGGGGTAACTTATATCAATTTACAACTTCACAAGTCGTTATAGACATCACTTACATCACACATCAATTTCTAAGTACCAAAACTTAGATTAAATGGTCCAATTCGCTTAAATCATTCCTTTTCAGCCTATTGATTCCACCTATCAAATTATAAAGAATCGAAGTGGTTTCGGGTATTTACTAATACCCGACTCCGGTCTCTTCGAATCCAATGTCATCTTAACCCAAGTTATTCAAGTGAATACAATTAAATTTTAAATACTGGATGTCACTTTTACACAGCAATTCATCATAAATAACCACATTATCACTGTTCAAGACAAACATATCATATCATAAACATTTCATATCAGAAATATCAATCAATCATTCATAAGAAAGATTAATTAGTCACTCCATTTCTAATTAAATCAAATTAATTACTTTAATCACCTTAAATCCTGCTTACTTAATAGTAATTAATTACAAATCATTAATTAATCATCTTTTAATTATCCATCTTATTTAATCACCCTTGACTAATTGTCCTTTAATTTATCATACTCATTGATTAACCAATCCTTAATTAATTCAATCCTTTAATTAATTGCATTAAGTAATTAATTCTTAATTACTTCCCTGAAGTAATATACCTTTAATTACTTCATTAGAAATTATCCTATTGGTTAATTATCCTCAATTAATTAACCTTGATCATTAATTAATTTAGCCTTTAATTTCTAATTAAATTAATTAACCTTTAACAGATTAATCCTTTAATTATCTACATTAAGCAATTGGCTTTTAACTAATTAATTCCTAATTAATTAACCCTAAATTTCCAATTACTAATAAATTTAATTAATTAATGATTCTTTAACTACCTCCTAAATTTATCAAACCCTGATTAATGTTTAGGATAAAACATTTCCTCTATTAATTACCTAATCACATATTTTAACATATTTATCAAACCTTAATTTATAGTTAAAACTTAAGTTCTAAAGTAACTTTAACAAATTTAGGTTGATTAAAACCTATAATATCAAATACTTTGCTTTCAAAACCTTTAAAAACAAGATATAAACTACTGCTTCGGGATCAACCTGAAATTTACACGACTCTCGCCTCGAGTTTCCTCCTCACCTATATGTATATTATGTATATTATTTTTTACTTGGTTAAAAATTAAAATTGTTATAACACCACTCTCGCTCCCAAACTCGCATCCATCTTCGAGAAATTCTTTCTCCTTCCCGAGTTATCATTCGAGTCAAAATCCAGGTTCCCAAAATCAAATCAACCTGCACTGAAACCTGGTGCACATGCACCGCCAGTAGATCGACCTTCGACCGTCACCACCATCGCTGGCAAGCCGCCGTTCACCCCGACTAACCCTCCGATCACCTGTTTGGTGAATTAATAACAAAATCAAAATCGAGCCAAAAACTACCTACAGGATTTAACAAGATCGCCAGAAATCGTCACGCTTTGACGCCTTAGGCTATCCGAAGCTCTACAACTTCGGCCAAAGCATCGATGACCATCCACACACCAATTCCCCTTAGTCCCATAAAGTCTGATACGACCTAAACAATGAACAAGCCTCTGCATCATCAACGAGCAAAACCGGACTTAAAACCCCAAAACATTGCCGCACCGTCACCACTGAGGGTTATCAATACATTCAATAATTTTGCGATGATCCCTGGCCACCAATCCTACTCCGGCCCCAACCACGAGACCTACCACTCTTCCTAATCCTCGGAATTCCAAAAAAAACTTCACTTTCAACTTCCAATTTCACACACAATTCCGAATTAAAAATACCAATTCTTCTTTTGAAATTCATGACTTAAGAAAACGATCAGGATCATGTAATCAAACCCAAAATTTTAATCAACTAAATTTTTGTGCATATCTGATTTCATGGCGTTTTATTAATTTTCCAGCATCCCACTTATTTTAACACTTCAAAATATTTTTGGCGTTTTGATCTTGACATTTCGAACATGCTTCATTTAGATATCCAAGTCTATTGATGGTCAGAGAATGAGATATTTATTTTTTTACTTGAAAAAGAAATACATATATCAATTTTCAAACATACACAGTCAAATCCTTATATATGTTCATTCATATCTGTATACATACACCACTTTGTCACTTTATTTCAATCATGATATCAAACAGCAGAAAAATCCCGATTTCTAATAAAAAGTTTACTCACAGGCATTTTGGAAAATAGGAGAAACAAGATCTGTTTACTCACCTAATTTTTGGAAACAGAGAACAAAGCTACAGGTACTTCTTTGCTCTGGATTTTGAAAAAAAAGTTTTGATTTCTGATTTGCTTCCAAATTTGCACTTGAAAACAGGTTTCTTTGGTTGTTATTTAAGCTTCAGGTTTGCAAAAAAACTGAAATTTGCACTTGAATTTGATTTGCTTGAGGTTGAAAACTTGAATACTAATCAGTTTTGATTTTTATTTGTTTTGCTTTTGATCTGAGTTTGTAATTGCTTCTTTGGTTAGTATTTAAGTTTTCCAGTTTTGAAATTGTATAGGATAGTTGTTTTCAGATTTTTCAAAACAAAGTGAAACCTGGTTTGAATTTTACATTAAAATATTTGAAAGAAAAACATATCTTGCCACTTGTTAACTACATATAATTAAAACCTTATGTGACGCCCCACCTCTATACCCACTCTAGCCAAGGACACTACGGGGTAATGCCGTCAACTAGCGCGGAGAATAAAGCTGTTGAGGAGCGACCATCCGTGTAATTGCTTTGTGCGAGCACCGATATGTCAGATAGTACAACATGCATCTGGTTTCAGGAGGAAATCCAACACACCGAAACAAACTCAAAGCTACTACCTGGTGGCTATATATATTCTTCGGAAACAAATATAGAAATAAGCATAACACAAATCAGTCACAAACATCCATATCACAAAGGCGGAAATAGATATGAATATATAACACGTGAAAGTGTACATCAGAGTAGTGGTCAGACAAGATCAACACTATCACAAAAGAATAGGTACAAGTGCTAGACAAAATAATATGGATACATCAATGAGTCTATATCTCAAATGTATGCAACAAAAACTACTAATCTAAGTAGTTAACCAAAAGTCAGGGTGATAATCCCAGATGTGAAATCAAGCAGAAGCACCTATAACATCTCGGTCTGACCCGTGTATTATTTAATAAGAAAATAATAAACGGATCAGTCTAGCTATAAATATCAGATAAAATGATATAGAATAAGAGATATGACATAAACATATGATAACCATAAAGCCATACTGTGATAAGTATGTAATTGAAAATCAACAAGAGATTAATCATTATCACAAGAATCTTCTCAAAGATAAAAAGGAATGTCATACTCTATATTTTTATTCACAAAAAGTCAATAACACACGAATTCACCAATGCACAAATATTGATAAAACATATCAATGTAAATCACGAAAATTGGTGAAACACAAATTCTAGAAATCATCAATGGAAATCCAGAAATCACAAAAAGGGAAAGGCCCATCGCAAAACGGGAGCAGAAAACTCACCAACACATGTATCACAAAATGGGATGCTATTCCATGGTTGCTAACCATTAATTTTGAGCCGAAGCTCCACAAAACGGCCCGAAGACCATGGGTCGCTACCCCACCAAATTGAGCCGAAGCTCCATAGAAACGGGGTTTAGTCTCCCTCGTAGACAAAGAGACATCGCACATTTGCTAGTCTAAATCACAAAAATGATCATCAACGATCATCAAGAAGTGTCAATTACAGTAAGCTAGTAAATATATAAACTTAGCTTCATGTCCCATAACCACTAGCTTAACTTAAATATTTACGGACAAATTGTAAATCTCCACTCGAAAATTGTCACAAGAGATTCAATCGAACAAGTCCAAGAATTAACCAGCGAAGTAAACACAAGCATTTCATACCACTTGTTTTACTAAGCCGTTTAATTAGATTTCTCGTACGAGTGAGGTAAAGGTTTGTATATACTAGTAGATTGGAAAACGATTTAAGAAACGAGCTTTGCAATAAAATAGTGTTGAAATCGTTTTAAAATTTACTATTAGTATAGAAAACCTTTATATTTTTAAAGTGACAAATCACAAAAATGATTGTAGAAACAATAAGTCACAAAAATTCACATTCGAAGACGTGAATAAAATCCAAAGAATTCGATTCCAAATCCATCAAAGTGGAAATACCCTTGCGACTTAACAGCCACGACTTACGACTTAACATAAGTCAACACAAGAAATCAACGGCTCAAAAGATAGCATACGGCCTAACAGAGCAGCTTAATATGGCGCGACCTATAGCCTAGCGCGACCTAACAGTGCAAGCAGGCTGAGCGACCTAAGGAGGTCAGCGACCTAAGGCAGGCCGACTCATTGCAAGGCGAGCGACCTAGGAGTTGCGACCTAAGGCAGGCCGACCGACCTAAGTGGGGAACGACCTAACCATGGCCCGACCAAACATGGCCGAGCAACCTGTATGGCCAGTGACCCAAGGCGAGCGACTTAAGTAGGGAACGACCTAACTTGTCGCAACCTAAGGGGTTGCGTGATATAGCAGGTGAGACAATTGGCGCGACCTAAGAGGACAAGCGACCTAGGGGTGGAACGACCTAATGGCTGAGCGACCGAAGTTGGCGCGACCTAAGCAAGGCGCAACCTATATGCAGGCCGAGCAATTCGAATTGTGCAGGCCGAACGACCTAGGGGATTGAACTCTCTCAACTTGTAACCAATCGAGCACGGACGCTAGGGGATTATGCCCATCGACTACCCGGTCCTATTGGCTCCTCGATGCATCACCAAAAACGTGTTCAATCATCAAAGTTAGGATTTTTAAGGATTTGAACCCAAAACACTAAAAATTGGGATTTTCACCAATTCAATCCAAACCAAGAGCAAATGCATATGAAAAAGTGTTAGAAATTCATATCCAACAATCAAAGATAGATATAGACAAAGATGTGAGATAAAAATCTCACCTTTACACAAAATCAACGAAGAAGAAGCTCGAAAGCAAAGGAAGAATCAATGGCTTCTCTTTGAATTTGGAGTTAGATGTTGGATTTGCAAATGAACTAGAGCTTGGAGTTTTAATTTCCCATTCCTTCCTCCATTTTTGATGAAGCTTGAGTGTTAGGAAATGAAAGTGAAGTTATGAAGGAAAGGGGGTTGAGCTAGAGTTAATAGTTTAGGCTAATGGGCTAAACCAAACCCAAAGCCCAAAGTGAAAAAGTGGCAAAATTCCACTAACTCCAAACATATCAAAGTTTATATTCAAAAAGATCGCAAACGGTGTTTTGGACCTAATGGAAGTGGTTCCGAGTCCTAATTCGACCGTATGCAAAAATTAACTTTTTAGACTAAAATCCGACTAACGATAAAATATTAAAATAAAATATTTAAATATTCTATCGTAAAATATGCGGGTTGTTACACCCTACATTTGTTTATCCCTTTATTTAAATTGCTTACAAATGTCAAGATAAAGTATTTTATTTTTAAACCTTTATTTATTATATTTATATCATAAATATATGTATCATCCTCAAATATATATATATATATATATATTTATTTATATTTATATATACTACTATGCTTAATTTCAAGTATATAAAAGAAAAAAATTTAAATCTTTTTATTAAGTCTCATTTTATATACTTACAACCTGATTCTAGATATATATGTATGTATATAATTTTCAAAGATTTACTTAAAGTTGTATTATATATTTTTAACACTAAAATAAGTATGTATATATATATTTTTTTTCTATTTAGTAAATACATTATTGTTAATTTATATAAATAAATCTTTTTAAAGAAAATAACATAAAACCAATTATATAAAGAAATAAAATCATATATAATATTTTTATATCCAAATTATTTAAAGATATTTATCCTTTCGAATTTCCAATTCATATTCAATTTTAATATATATCAAATTTAAAATCAACATATATATAGAGATATATTTGAAAAAACATTATTTGTTCTAAAGGAATAATTTGCCAATGATAAATAATTATTTAGTAGTTTATTGTAACGACTGCGATTTTTCGTTGACGAAAACCGACATCAATACGTCCACTGTATCAACTGCCGAGCAATCGAAAGCCGAAAAACCGTACCGTTAGGGTTTTAGAAAAAGAAAACGTAGAAGAAGATAGAAAAAGATAGAACAGAACAGAAGAAATAACAGAACAACATCAGAATCTCACAATTCGCAGCGGAACAACATATAATAAATAAATGAATAATCTTTGAACAAAGAACTATATCAGTTATTACATTACATTACATTTCATTACATCATCAGAGTGTACAACAACAAACAACATCAATAGCGGAAAAGAAATACTATATACTAGTAATACGCCATGCCATCCATCTTGCCTCCAGCAACTCCTGAATTCCAGAATATCCTGATAAACCTAACTCTTGACTGCCCGTGTGGAAATTGGTGGGAACCCAGAGTTTAGGAAGGAAAACAATAAACTCCGAGTCAGTCATGTGACTGGTGTGAGAACTAAAACAGTTTATTTTTCTTTAAAATCAAAATAGAGGAATATTTTTAAAGTCAATTCGCAATGCTTTTAAAAATGAGACTACCATAAGGCCTCCCGCACACACACACAATGCAAACGCAGAATCGGAGGAGATTTCTCCTTATGATAGTCAAAGATGCTTGATACGCATTAAAAAGAAACATTTGATATTATTACTAGTGTATAGTGTAGGAAATTTATTTCGAAAATAAAGATATAAATCTTAGCCAGCATAGGCATTCCGCACTTATGCCTACTATAGCTACTATGTTCAATAGCAGGTTACGGCCACATTCCATAGCAGGTTATACAACTAAATCCGTACAAGATCGTATTGTTTCTTTGGATTTCCAACAAATGGTCTGGCCAAGGAACTTCCCATTGCCACATGGAAACGCCTCTGGAATGACGTCCCGAGAACCAAACCGGATGTCTGCCAACACAAGGCCGGGTTACCCCTAACTGGGTAACTACTGACACGAATATGTCATCCCCCGATCGTAACCGATCTATCCGAGGATCCTCGATTTCCAACAACCACAAAATATACAGCAACAACATAGGTTAAATATCTGGGCTCCATACCATGATACCACCTCTATCCAGAAGGAATGACATACACTAAAGGGGCGCTACCCCCTAATAACCTTACCGCATCCTTCCTGTTTTGACCATTTTCGGGGTGTGAGGTCCGACGATGTCTCGTCCACAAAGCCACACTTTATACAAAAGTCGTGCTTAGGGTCAACAAATGATCATAGAAATGATCACCAAGATAAATGATCAAATAAATGATCCTATCACAAATGATCAAACAATGATCATTTCACAGCAACACTCAGCATGCCACACTACCAAATTGGGAGTATATCACTAATAACCTTCAACTATATAACCTCTGAGCTCGTACGTCTCAGAGAAGGGTGTTAAGCTAAGAGAATAAATTCTCCGCCACCAACAGAAATATATTTGAAAGAAATCAGCTTTATATCTCAATTTGTAATGTCAGACATACAATCCATACAAGTCTGTTCCGGGATCGAACAGATCCGAAGGCACTTACAAATAAGTCCTTGCATTCCGGATATTCACTAATCACGACCGGACTTGAAATTACATGTATATATATTAATTGAATGTATTTTTTTTTAACAACATGTATATATATTAACCATACTTGAAATTACTTCATGAAATAGTATGAAAGTTTCACATGTAATTTTGTTGTTTGATTGCCAATTATTTTAGTTGTTATTTACATTGTTTCAATTTAAAATTAAAAGGACTTTAGTTAAAATCACAAATTTAAAGTTAAATCTTTTCTAAGTAAAAAGGGTTTTCATGTTGTCGATTTTAAATTACAGACACATGAAACTGTAAGCTTTACATGTGTATGTTACCCTGAATTCTAATATTTTATTATTATTATTATTTATTTATATGCGTATAGTTTGAGTTCAAATTTTATAATAGAACTTTTGTATAAAGTTACAGAACTAATGTTAAACCCTTTCTCATATTAAAATTTGATTTCAAATTGTTAGCATTAGATTTCAAAACATGTAAGTAATTAAAATACTGTTTTTATACGTGTGTGTGTGTGTGTGTGTGTGTGTTTGTGTGTGTGTTTGTGTGTGTGGGTGTGTAAATTTAGTTGTTGTTTTATCTAATACAAAGTAAAACTACACATGCATATATTTGCACATAAGTTCAAAATATTTTGAAAATAAGCTAAAGAACTAAAAGTATGCCAAAAGATTTTCTTCTTTACCTCTCATTGATTGTCTCATAAAAGTCTTGTACTTGTTCTTTTAATGCCACTTAAATGCACCATTACTCATCAATAATTTGATTCCTTATGGTCAAATATACGTATTTATGTTATTTATTTCATTTAATGTGTGAGCAGACTTTGATATATGTATATACATACATTACATTTGTGTATGTATAAACTTTCATATTCAAGTACAAAATGCGATGTGACAACCATTGCTCATATAAATTGAAAATGTATATGTTGTAAATGCAAACCCCAACATCAATATACATATACATTAACTATATCCACCTTATGCTATGTTTCATTTGCACTATTCACGTATAGTGTATTTGACGCGCTCATTATAGTATGTATAATATAAATTAAACTTCCTTTTAAAACTATTTGAATAAAATAAGATTTTATTTTTAAAATTCATTAGATTGGATCCAATATTCATTTAGACTTTATAGACCCATAGACTAAAATAGGAATTTTTTTTAAATCCACCTATTTCCCCGCTTCCCACTAACATGATTCCAAAAATATATTTAAGCCAAATAGTCTATGTAGTCTAAATAATCATATTTGAGCGAACCAATTAAGCTTACCAATTTAGCAGTGTGTCTAGAAAAGTAGTGTCTAGGCAAAAGTTTGGGTAATCATGTACCCTATCCTCCCTGGCTCGAAAAGTGAAGTCAGCCTTACCCTTAACAGAAAAAAAAACCCAATTTGAATTTGGGCTTGGGCTGATTTTCAAAATTGTTTTGAAAATTAGAATGAAATTTTGAATTTAAAAGTTAAACGTAAAATACAAAATACATTATAAATGTTATAATGTGATTTAAAAATTGTTTTAAATTAAGATATGATATTGAATTTAAAATAAGAATTACATTATAAATGTTATAATATGATTTTCAAAACTGGTTTAAAAACAATGTATATAATACATGTTATAGTACAGTTTTTTAAGTGCTTTAGGAATATAATTTAACATATTTTGAAAATTTTAATATTTATTAGTGAGATCAATAAATTAAATAAATTAGTTAAATAGTT
Source organism: Allium cepa (assembly GCA_030765085.1). Lineage (NCBI taxonomy): Eukaryota > Viridiplantae > Streptophyta > Magnoliopsida > Asparagales > Amaryllidaceae > Allium > Allium cepa. The sequence continues at coordinate 957,619,239 of CM060937.1, forward strand.
AATTAATTAATGTATATACATCTACATTATATATATATATATATATATATATATGTTACATTATCCTGAATTGTTTAAGATGATGTAAGTATATATGTATATACGTAATAAATTTTCAAAATTAGCATTTAATTAAATTATCTGATTAATAAGTTGATTAAAAGTTCATTAACAAATAATAAAATGCATACATACATATATGCACGCACGCACCTCACACAGAGGGGTGTGTGTATATATATTTGTATGTGGATATAACCATAAATGTTGTGATATCATTGAATAACAAAAAATTAATTAAAATTTTAATTAATTAAATAATATTTAATTAATTTAATGTATATAAGACCATTATATATGTTAATTAAATTATAAAAGTCATATAATAATTAAACTTACATAATATGATGTATAAACCAAAAGTAGAATAGTAATAAACCCAAAATAGATTCAAGGAATAAATACATACGTATAGTACGTATGCCATGATTTTTGATGCATTCGACACTTGAATCATAAAGGTATTTAATAAGAAATACATTATTCCATAAGTTGATATCACTCAAATAAATATATTAATGTGTAACGACCCAGAAATTCAGTCATTTGAATTTGGAATATTTAATTGATTTTAAATATTGAAAAGTTAATATTATAAGTTAAATAACTTGAATTTCGACTATATCGATTTATTTGATAATTAAATTATTGAATTTAATATTGGAAATATTTAAAGTAATTGAAACTTGGACTTGATTGGATGAAAATGACTTCTGAATTTGATTTAAAATCTATTTGAATAAGAATGGAGATAGTATATTTTTAAATTTGATTTAAAAGTAATAAAAAACCGATTTTGGAAATTAGTCGTTTTAATTAACGTGAAAAATAGCCTTCTAGGGCATTGTCTTGAAACGCATAGAACTTCGTGGAGATCAGACACATAATTTGGTCTTGCGAGCTCGAAACGCGTAGAACTTAATTAAAGGAATTAAAATTAATATAATTTGATTTTGAAAATCTACCTTCTAAATATGATGGAATTGGCTTCTGATATATATTTCATTATGCTCGAAATAGGTGTATAACATATAAAACGCCACACGGCCTGCTTTAGAGTTCCGAATAGGTGGCACGCTTCGTTTGGAGTATAATATGTTAAATGATTTTTTTATAAATTGAAAAACTTTATAAAAGAAATTTATACCTAAGTGACCAAGGTTAAAAACAGTTGAAATTATGTTTGAATGAGACTTTATGAACAAGTGAGATTTATAAAGGAATGGAGTTATAAATGGGTTCATAAATAAAGGAATTTTTATGAAAGGAAGTTTTATAAAATGGAAAGAGATTTATAAACATGGTTTATAAATAAGGAAATGATTATGTTGAATTAAACATGGATTTTTATCATGGAAATATAATTATCTTTAAAAAGCTGTTAATTAATATTAATATTGTTTAAAAAGAGATTTCAATATTTTAATATTTTGAAAAGTTAATTATTAATTTTTTTAATATGGTTTGAAATTAAATATAATTATTAATCAATAAATTTTTGAAAATTAATTATTAGTATTTATAAGAATGTTAAGGTAAATTATTGTTGTTTTATTTAAGATTTTTTAGAATTTATTAATTATTATTTAAAGATGTTTTAAGTTAATATTATCTATTTAGGTTGTTTAGTATTATATAATAGTTTTTTGAGTAAAAGATTAGAATTTTATTTTAAACGTTTTGTGATTTATAAATAGGATTTTATAAACATAAGTGGATTATAACAGGAATCTTATAATATGTTTTGGGAACGAAAAGAAAGATTGGAAAAGATAAAAGAGTTTTATAAATTATTTAGATATAGATAAAAGAATCCTTGAAGTAGGATTATAGATTTATAAAAGGAGTTCTATAAATTGTTTTGTGGATTTATAATGGAGTTATAAATGATTTTAGAATTGAATTAAAAGGGGAATCTTCTCAAATGTTAGTGAGTATACTTATACCGCCGAGATAAGTATATGGATATTTTCCAAGTATTGACAATATAGCGATTTGTAGGTATATATACACACACATCTTGTAAAAGTATTTTGATACAAATATTTACAAAGTGATTTGAGTAAATCAAAGGATTTGTTAAAAGTGGCTTAGTGTTGCTAGGTGCTTAACCAATGTTGGATTTCCCTATAGAATTAAATCCCTGATTAAATGTTTGTTATTCGATAGTTAAGTAACCGACAATCGAAATTGGACCCAAAATGTAAATTTGGAAATATCTAGGAGAAAAACATGAGTTATATGGAACATTCATCTCAGATGATGTCGTACTGTGCGTATAAATATCGTTTCGTTCTCCTAAGATAATGACAAAAAATTCCATCCACTAACGGTTAGGAGGTGATCTCCGATCTTATCTTTGACTGTTAATTTCCTAAAGAATCGGGGTTGAGTTTACGAAAAATTACCGAACGTTGTTTCGAAGATTCCAGGATCAGGCATGTTATTCAAAAACCACTTCGATTGCGTTTCGAAGTGAACGCGTCTTAAAGATGATGGAACTGAAGACAGAGCTCTCAATTGTTTCGTTCAGTCCCAGAACGAACTTGTATGGATGAATGCTGGTATTGCATTTGGCTAGAAGGCAGTGTTAGCATTCCAAGTAGAAAGTGGTATATAAAGGTAAAACGTAGCCTTGAACCTCATCAATCGGGAAATTACAAAAATCAGGCATGCAGCAGGGCCAAGTGGGTAACACCCAAATAGGGTATGGTCATTCCAAATCTAGATCGGGTACTATTTATTCTTGTATGTTTCGGGGCCCAAAGCGGGGTGATCATATTCGGTACTACTACTCAAGTGGTAGGCCAGTCCTGTGTGGCAGGGGTACAAGGTGTTCTTGTCAGACTTCTGTACATTTAATTAGAGATGTACCTTAGGAAGGTAATTCCTTACCTCATCATAGTATGGAATCCATTCTCCAATACGTGCCCTTACGGTTTTAGTTGTATACCTATAATGTTGGAATTTAATTAAAGTAAAAATTTCAGTTAAGATTAGTAAGTATTTGTATCTTAGACAGCATTATAATATCAGAAAATTTCATGTGAATTGTTTTGGTTATCGTAAGGTAAAATACCGTCTGTGTTTATGCACGGCATGCTCTTACGAGATGCCTTTGATTTTTTTAAAGATTTTCTATAACTTAAAAACCAGTTGGGTATGTTTTCTCATGCTCGTTTTCCAGGCTATAGCAGGTGTTATTTTATTATAATGCTCGGGTCAGACCGAGAATGTTTACAGATTATTTTAGATGCATTGGAGCCCAGGAGTCGAGTTGAAGGTCTTTAAGGCGTATTCACGTATATGTTTATTTTCCGTTGCTTTGTTGTTGAAATTATTAGCAATTGTATGGATAGGATATTATAATTATCCAGGTTAATAATTGTGATTGTTTACTCTGATGGATGTTATAACACTTAAATAACAACGATTTTATAACCTGGATAATTCTGCTCCTTTATGATTTTTGAACTCTAGAAATAATACTTAAATCGATGTTTGATTCGTATTCATTCATATATAAATGTTTATGGTGAGCAGTAGCAATTCGAAATGTACGAAATTTTGAAAACATCAGTTCGGTCGAAATAAGCAAGTAAACCATAATGTGAGATCATGTATCTAATAGATCGATTACAATGATAACCTTATCTGTTAAATGTAACACTAGAACAAGAACTACAAGATTAATCTAAGAATTTGATTACTGAAAAGTTAGTCTGATCAGTTTACGTAAAATGCAACTTATTCAATATCCTTAAATGTCAAGGATGACCGAACACATTTATTTAAGAGCTCGTCATAATCAAATAGTAAGGACTTCCTTTTGAAAGGTTCAACCATTTATAAAGGAAAACAAATGTATGAGGGTAGACGTGACTTAAGGCACAGTTTGAATGAAGATAGTGAACGATTACTTCTGCTTCATAATAAAACATCAAAAACGAGAATCGTATAATAATAATAATAGATACTTAACAAGGAATAAGAAATATAATGTCTATTTCAAATGTATTTCAGATAGAAAATTGTTTTTTATGAAATTTATTTCTTTGATTTTATGATACTTGATCTAAAAATTCTCCACGGCAAACCAATAACAGTAAAAGAAATAAATAGCCCGTATTAAATGGTTGAATGGATGTTCGTATTCCATATGCTATTATAGTAATGGCAAAAGAAGTGAGAGCATGCCATATAACACTTATTGGTCACATCAAATCACGAAAATTGTTTTCATAAAACATACCAAACATTATTTACAAAATTATAATTATTTTTGGGTATTTACTGAAAAATAGACATATTTTTATTTCAATATGAATATTATGGATATTATTTATTAAATAATACTATAATAGCAGTATTTGGTCCAAATTTATTTCCAATTATTTTAGAGTTATGGACTAAGCCACAATTTTGAAAAATAATTGATGATTACATGATTACGAATCGTGTGGTACCGGTGCACTATATTCAGGCAGTTAAGGGAAAAGCACCCATTTTGTGGGAGCATTATAAGAGTTGATGAACTCTATCTATTGGTACATATAGATGTATGCAATCAAATGTTCCAAAACAGTTCCACATACTTTGTTGTATTCACCGATCAATTATCGCAAGCATGAACATGTGTATATGTTGCACATGTGATATGTTAATGATGTGTTCATATAATATAAAAGAAAAGAAAAGAAAATAATATGCGATAGAAAGCAAAATGATTCGGTTTGATTGAATAGGAGAGTATATTAGAGAGTGTATAGAACATACTTAAAATGAATAAAGACTCATCTCAAAAGTTACTCCTTCCTCTGATACAATGGTGTTGTACCGATAAGGTGTGTAATCGAACTGTAACGATCCAGCCTTTTCGACCCTCAAATGTCGACACTTGTACATCCACGATATTCTTGTGCCGAGCATCTAAGTGCCAAAATGATGAAATGTTAGGGTAAAATAAAAGAAAAAGAAAACAAAACAAGAAGAAAGAGAACACAATATAAGGATCTCACAGTGGAACGATAACATATAATATTAAAAGATAGTACAAACTGTCGCTCTAAGATACCTCGCATTTTAGAATTACAATTCTAAATACTATCATCAACCTGAATAGCTATAAACAACCCGTCTTTACTATTACTATTACGTACGTAAAGTAATGTAGTGGAAATAAAAATACTGCGATAGATGAAACATCCAGCTCGTCTCCTCAAGCTCCAATGAACATTAATGAAATCTTGCTTTACTTAGACTAGTCGAAAATGCATATGAGGAATTTAGGAAAAAAAACCATGTATTAGACATATGTTTGGTACGAGAAACTCAAGAAATATGCAGCCAACATATAATTGTATCTTTGAGACTGCACTAAATACCGTAATGGTTCTTCCCTCAAAAGAAACACTCATATAATAAGTACATAAGGTGATATAATAGATAATGTCTAGGGTGGAGAATATAAATGAGAAAATAGCTGTGATGCTTACATTGATCACACCATAACATATTGAGGATACAATCAAAACCACTAAGGTACGTTCGCATAATGGATTTTCCATGGAGATGCATTTAGTAAATTGAAGCGGATCTCCATGCACAAGGATTAAAAACCACCTTCCGAGTGTTGTATATTTTTAGATAAAATATACCATAAGGTAAACATAACTGGTCGACACCTGAATGAGCGAACCCGAACCATGTGGAACCAAGTATCAGCAACTCCTATGCGCAACATCGATAAGCATACTCTAGATTTGGAGTTAACTTACCCCATCGTTGGTTTGCAAAGTCCAAGGTTATGTAGCCTACTTTGTCTTTAGCCATTTTCGATGTAGAGGTCACATTCAACATCTCTCACATGAGTCTTCATCACACGAACAGAACACGAATCCCCAAATGGATTTCAATGTCCTGAATAGATCAAAAATCTCCATATATATATATATATATATATATATATTCATACATAAGTCCTCCAACGAATCCTAAGCTGACATCTTCCGTAGACTTAACCTTAGGACAAATATTTCAATTCTATAGCATTCTACTTTACAACCGCTTCCAAAACATAGAACCCATATTCAGTTTTGAAGTGGTTTTCGATAAGTAAAACATTTACTGATCCCAGTCCCTTTAAAACCAATTCAATGAATTTTCGTTTAATTTCGATAGTCAATTAATCGACTATCAAGTTTAAAATGGATGATCGCATATTGAAACCAAGCCTTGTATACTTATCGCGTTTCCGACCTTTTCATCTCACACTATCCCTCGGTCAAGAAGTCGGTAGGTTAGAGAAATATTGCTCCTACACCCTGCTTGAACAACAATTTAAACTCTCATAGATAGACAAGCCTACTTTATCAGCTTTTAGTGCTAAGTACCCAACTAAGTACTTTCCATAAATAAGTAAACACACAAAGAACAATTTATTCATATAAAGCACGATTAAGTCACATAAGCGACTTCTAATCCCATTTTTAATTAATTAATTCTTTTATTAATTAAAACCTCTTTTATTAGTAAAACTTCTTTTATAAAATAAAACTTCATTGACAAGATTTTTTACTTATCTCAAATGATACAAGTCTTTTCACAAATCATTAACAAGGTTTTCTTATTTTAAACCTTTACCTTTTCTATATTTTTTCAGAAGATTCCATCCATATAATTTCCTTTAAAATATCCATTTTAAAGATCCAAGTACTTTCACAAATCCATTCAAAAGGTTTAAGACTAATGTTACTTAAACATTGTCAGTATATACCCAAAATCATTTCACTTATGCTTATTTTTAAAACATTTTTTAAAGATTTACTTATATTCATAAGTATTATCAAAAAGGGTTAAAGATGAATGTTCTTAACATGTTGCCACAACAAAGCCATGTCCCTTCCATACTTATATTATCTTATAAAACATTCCTTCAAAGATCTAAGTTAATATTTGGTTAAGTTCGGTATTTGATTAGTTAACTACCTATTTCTAAAGACGATCTTTTATGGAAATCAAGGTTCATATACGTAACACGTTTTTGAAATTCTAACTTATGACATTTCTCAAGCAAGGGTGAAGACCAGTAAGTTAGAGCACCGGTTGCATATCAAAGCCTTGCCTAAACACTTCATTCTTAACACTCATAGATAGATAAGTCTACCGCATCAGCTTTTAGTGTTAATGAATTTCATAAACGAGTAAACAACAACATGATTAACATGTTTTTGACATTCTTGACTTAACTATTCCTCGGTCAAGAGTGAGGTTAGTAGATTAGAGCACTATTGCTTCTATCCCTACTTGAATATCAATCTTAACACTCATAAATTGATAAGCATACTTCATCGGCTTTTAGTGTTAAACATAGTTAATTACTTTTTAGAAATTTATATATGTAAAATAATTTAAAATTACTTATAAATAGGTCTTAAGTATCTCTCTAAAATATTACTTGGAAATAACTAATTTATAATTTTATGAAAATAAATAAAAACATGTCTTATATTATAAAACCTTTTTACTTTAAATATTCCAAAGTAATTATTAAAAATATATTTAACTTCGAACAAAATTTAAAATATAGAAAAACATTTCAAAAAACATATCCAAAAAGATTATGAAAAATACCAAATTTAAATATCATTTTTAAACATTTAAAACCATAAGCAACTTACTACATTTATAAATATTGTTAAAACCCTTTATAAAGATCAACTTAGAAAAGCACAATTTTTGCTACCAGTTTTAACCACTTTAATAAATGATTTAAGACTTGAAATTTTTATAGTCAGTAATACCCTTAGGGTAATTAAAAACCATGGAAAGAAATCCCTAAGAATAATTCCCGATTTATTTATAAAAATTTCTTAAAACAAGGTATTTACATAAATATTTGTTTAGTGACATTTTTACTCTAAATTTAGCCACTTTGTTTGACCAGTTCCAACCCTTTTAAACTCAAATTTTTTCTAATAATAATTATACATATAATACTTATTAAAAATGCAAAGAAGCCCCTAAGGATTTCTTTCAACTTAATTACAAAATTTCCTAAAAATAAGGTATTTTAAAGTGCTCACATAACGACCTTCTTCTCGCTATAACATTTTGTAGCTTTGTTTTACAAGTTAATGAATGATTTAAACTTTCATATTTTTCAGTAGTAATTACACTTATAGGAACTATGAAAAGTGTAAAGAAGCCACGAGGATGTCTCTCAAAGTTAACTTTGAAAATAGCCGAACACAAGGCATTTTCAAAGTGCATCTATAGCGACCTTTTTGCTCTTTACTTTCACAATTTCTATAACTTTCCAAACCAATTATTTACTATCCCATACTCCAAAATATGTGCAGAGAATAACCAAATCAAATAATCCTAAGTTAAGATCATAAATCTTCCATTTACGCAATTTAAAAGTTAAAGGATATCGAAGCGCACTTATAGCGACTATTCTTGCTTCAAACACTTTTAGACATACTTCAATTCAGCATACAAGCCAATCAAACATGTAAACACAAAGTCTAGGCCATGCCATATGTTATTGAAGGTGATAGAAGTGATGTTATACAATATAAAATTATCATTTTCTTTCAAAAGCAAGAGGAGTCGAAAGTTTATAACTTTAATTAGTTAATGTCACTTTAACTTTATATTTGCGCGCACACACACACATAATATATACATACACAATAGTGAGATAACTCACCCAAATCCAAGCCAAACACATCCATAAGAATGTACAAACACAAGGAATACTTCCTACCATCTCCACAAGCTTAAAGATTCAACCTTTTCTACTAAAAAGTGCTCGACCACCTTCATTCCTCCCAAAGTGCTTATGGCCCATGTTAGAAGTTGTGCCTCCTTTCTTCCACTTTCAACTTGATAATCATGCTTCCAATTATGATTTAGGTATATAGCCAAAGTTTTGTGAAGTTTGAACTTGATTTGCTTTGATTAGAAAACGATTAGTAGAGATAGAAGTGGAATAATACTAATTAGTTTCTACCATTTCTTTAATTTCCTAAAAAGTGATTAGTGCAATCCTTAAGGGTGTATTTGTAGGCTTGGATAAGAGGTTACTACTGCCTTCTACCCTTCATGAAAGGTCACAAAGGAGCCTCTCTCTCACATGCCACTTTTACACCTCATTTCCTAAGGAAAATATATTATCCATCCTTAGTCAATTACCATTTTACCCCTTCCTTTCAGAAGCTTCCTAAAAGTGGCTTAATGTAAAATATTTTAATTTCTTATTAATTATTTCCTAAGTGATTAAGTATATGTAAAAAAATTTAACAACTTCTGATGAGTCGGTCACATTATCGATATTTCTTCAAAGTAACTATTTTTTGTAAGCATTTTTCTAAAATACGTTTATCATCATTTGTTATGATTCAAAAGGGGATACAAGGTTATTAAATAAATTTAATCTAAGATTCAAATATTTAAATAATTTAGACGTTGAAACACAAAGTGTTTGAATTTCTGGGTCGTTACACGAATTTTGTAGAACGAAATATGGTTAATGTGAGTAAAGTCGAGTTAACTTCTTTCTATAAGGTCATGTACTTAGAAGTGGTACACAAGTTAAAATTAATTTCATCTAAAGAACGGTTTACAAAATCATACAATATAAGGGTTTATAAGAAACTCCAATATATCTTAGGCCAAGGAGTTGGCAGGCTATGCAAGTCGAAATACTACATGTTAATTGTACATGAGAGATCTTGCATGAGTCACCCTTAAAGAAGTTTGGGAAGGATTGTCATTGGATGACCAATTTATATTTTGAACATAAGTTTTGTAAACTAAAATCAAATCGGGTTAATATAAGACAATACATAAAATGCATAAGAATACATATTCTGTTGCATTGAGAAACAACTGCCATTTCAAAAAAATACCAACTTCGTAGTAAATGAATTTCTTGTGAAAATTTTTGGTAGTAAAATGGATTTGGGTTACGATCCAAAGATAAAAATGATTACAAGGAATAAAATGAAAGTAATTAGACCTTAATGAACATTATACCTTAGAATGCCTAATAAATTTTCTTGCACGTTGGAGTGAAACTATGATTTTTTGATCAATGTCAAGAATAAATAATCCTCAGCAATTAATTAAACCATTAGGAGTATTGATTTTTCCATATGATATGATGCACAAATCCGACAGGGTTCCAAGTACATTATCAAAATGTGATTTGACAATGTACTCGACGAAATATGATTCATCGGCCGCAAACGTGTCTTCAAGAGAATGATTAATACACTTAGGATATACCAAGCAATATTGATAAGAATAAAATCATAATTTTAAATTGTTGAAATTAACATAACAGTTTCATCATTCAATGTGCTCAAGATGGTTCGAATTTTACTCATAAAATTATTGCTTGTATAACTTAATGTTTTGGTACATATTTTTTGAATTGGAAAACTCTAAATAATGATTTAGAATAGACTGTTTGCACATAACAACCAAAGTATCTAGAAGTTAGTAGGAGCGATATCAAGTTTGTGAGTTTTTCAGATATGATCCAAGAAATGGTACAAAAGTATCATACTATCAGCAAATATTATGGAATTATCAAAACTTAATCAATGCAAAGAAATATTCAAACGAAGGAAAATGTATCTCACATTGACCCGCACGATATTTTCACTTTATGGATCATGTTGAACTAATCAAATTCACAAACATCTCAAGCATGAGATTTTCACTTTATTGACGAATGACATACATAGAAAGCCTAGTCCAAAAGACCTCTTCCACAAAAATTTAAATGTTATGCCATTTAAAATTTGAAGAACTATTCAACCTGGAATCACTATTTTTCTACTGAGATATTTTTGTTTGCTCCATCAATATAAACTTACCTATTCCTCTTTAAGTTTTTTAACCATCTGATCACAATATCAGTTTTCAATGTAATACCTCTTTAAAACTATATTAAACTATCTATCCGATCAAACAAGCAATTTCAACGAATATACATAGTACAATTTCAACATTAGCACAATCTATGACATGAACTACAAACAAAGCATCAATCTCCAAATTTCAACCAGTACATAACTACAACCAGACTTCATCATACAACAAGCTCAAGTACAACTCTCTTTATCAACTTCATACACAACAACTCAGATCATCAACAGGCATCACATCTCAATTTCAACATAGTGTAATAACCAAGCACTATTCATTGACAGTGCATCACAAGGTGAGATAACAACCAAAGAACAGTTTCATTTCAGTAACCCAATAATTCGATCATCCCGATACAATAACTCAGTCATACGCGCATCAAAACCTGTCACCTCCAACTCAATGCTACAAATAACCAATTCTGTTATTTCCGTACAAAGCCATAAAAACCAGAGAATCAAGCTTAAGTTTACAGCAATTGACAATCAAAGATTAGAACAAACTCATAATGTTATATCTTCAAGCAACGACTATAGAAGAACCAAAACAAGCATCTGTTGGTATCTCTGTCAGGTGAAGTTGAATTGGTGGTTAGGCACAAGACATAGCACCACTGGTCTTCCATTTCTAGAAAGCTCGACCCAAAGAACAACGTGGAATGATCTTTCTTCTTTGGTGTGTTTCTGGGTCCAGCCATGGTGAGATAATAGAATGGTTTGGTTTGAGTGGAGTTTGGAAATGTAGGAAGATCGTTTGAAGCAAGGAGTGTGATCAAGTATTGAGAGGGAAAAATTAAATAAAAAACTTGAGTATGAATGCATAGTTTCAAAAAACTGGAACAAGTATATTCATCACACACACAAATTACAGCCAACGCAAAGTTTATATAGCATGCAGGACGCAATCACTCAATCCAACTCACGAAACCCTAATTACATTGAATACAATTTCCAATCTTACAAACCTTAATTTTGTACACGTGCACACTGTGCACATGCACAACGTGCACATGCACAACATACATCCACAATTTCACATTACAACTTCAATTCTTCTGGAGCCACCTTGCTTTGTTGCTTCACCTGTTGGCCTCTGATGATCTCCTACGGCATCCACTGACGAACTTCCTAATGACACTACACTTGGAGTTGCAGCTGCCATTAGAATGTGATGAAGAAGCTTGTGGCCGTTACATCTCCCTGTCCCTGAAAAAATGGACCTTATCTCAAGGTCCAAAGCGGTGAATTTTCTGACCATATCCCAATACTCCTCCTAGGTAGCATCCTCCTCAGGCCGATCCCCCCACTTCACCAATATCTGAACCACAAGCTTATTATTTCTTGGCATTATCCTCCTATTCAAGACCTACTCTGGTTCTTTTAAGACCTTTTCAACAAAAGAAGGTATATCCTCCTGTATTATCACCCCCTGCCCATTTTTTTCTTCAATTGTGATACATGAAATAATGATGTATTTTGGCAGTGGAAGGCAACTTCAATCTATATGCAGCTATCCCAATCTTCTCTTTAACTTCATATGGACCATAGAATATAGGAGAAAGATTGCGAGTCTTGTAATTTCCGGCAGTAATTTGTCTATAAGGTTGCAATTTAAGATACACCCAGTCACCAACTTGGAAACTCCTTTTTGATCTCCTCAACTCAGCATATCTTTTCATTCTATCTCCGGCAAGCATCAAGCTGTCTTTTAACATTTGTATAATCACATTTCTAGAGAATAATTCTTCTTCAAGCTGTTTCACTTTGGTAGAGTTAGGGACATAAGATAGCAATATAGGGGGTGGTACTCCATAAACAGCCTGGAAGGGTGTAGTATTTGTGGATGTTCTCAATATAGTATTATACCAGTATTTAGCTAATGTGAGCCATTTAGAACATTCATGTTGCTTATGACACACAAAACACCTTAAATACCCCTACATTATTTTATTCACTACCTTAGTTTGCTAATCTGTTTGAGTGTGATAGGCAGAACTAAGTTTTAATGAGCAACCTTGTAATTTAAACAGTTCCTGTCAGAAGGTACTTGTAAACTAGGCATCTCTATCACTTACTATAGAGGAAAGAAGGCCATGCAATCTAAAAACTCCATTGAAAAATACATGTGCTACATCTTCAGCTGAATAAGAGTGGGATCATGGGAAGTAATAGGCATATTTTGACAGTTGATCATTCACAACATATACAACTGAGTATTTTTGGCTTTCCCGCAAGCTAGTAACAGAGTCCATGTTTATGTCTGTCCTAATCTTCTCTGGTATAGGTAATGGTTGTAGTAGTCTTGGTATATTTATGTTTTTTTGCCTTATTCCTTTGACAAGTTTCATATTCTCTAACATACTGCTCAATATGATTTTTCATCTTCTTCCAATAAATACTGGTTTGATCCTTTTTGATGTTCCCTTCATTCCTGAATGGCCTCCCAGAAGTGTAGAGTGGAATTCATTTAGCAAAATCTTAATGAGAATATCATGGTGATGATCAATTAATATTCATCCTTTATAAAAAACCAGATTTGTACTTATTAGCTGACTTGCTACCATCCTCTACTTACTTAATAACCACTGTATAAAAGGGAGATTGGTAAGGGTATTCATGAGTTCATGCAACCAGGCAGGTTGTACATGTGAAAGAACCTTACACACTATGCTATTACTTACAATATCTTCATCTCTCCTCGACAAGGCACATCAGCCACAATATTTTCCTTATCACTTCTGAACTCAACCTGATAATCAAAACCATGCAACTTAGCCAGCTATTTAGCCTAAATTCTAGTGTGTAGTTTCTATGTCAACAAATATTTAAGGCTTTGATGGTCTGTCCTAATAATGAATTGTCTTCCAAGCAAGTATTGTGACCATTTCTTAGCAGTTAGAATTAAGGCAAGCAACTCCTTTTCATATGTGAACCGGTGTAGTTATCTTCCATGCAAGGCTTTGCTTTAAAATGCTACGGGTTTATTGTCTTGAAGTAAAACTACTCCAATCCCAACTCCACTTGCATCACTTTCAACAACAAATTTCTTACTAAAATCTAGTATGCATAGCACTGGGGGATTGATGAGACACTGTTTTAGTTGCTTCATAGCTTCTATGGCCTTATCATTCCATTTGAGAGCATCCTTCTTGAGCAAATCAGTGAGTGGTTTAGCAATCACCCCATAATCTTTTATGAACTTCCTGTAATACCTTGTAAGTCCGAGGAATCCTCTTAATGCCTTAAGATTGGTAGTTAAGGGCCAATGCTTAATAGCTTCAACATTACTAGGGTCCACACCTACACCATTGCTTGATATAACATGCCATAAGTAATCAATTGACTCACTGGTGTGCACTTTGTTAATTTAATAACCAGGGAACTGTCCTTCAGCACTTGTAAAGTCATCTTGAGATGATTCAAATAATTGTTAATTGTCTGACTATAAATTAAGATGTCAATAAAAAGACATGAACGCAAATTTCCTCAAATAAGATTTAAATTAGTGGTCATCAAAGTTTGGAAGGTGGAGGGTGCATTTGATAATCCAAAGGGCATGATAGTGAATTCATAGTGGCCTTCATGTGTTTTGAAGGCTGTCTTATGCATGTCATCTTCATCCATCATGATTAGGTAATACCTGTTATATGTCTAGTGTACTAAAACAGATAGCACGCGACAATAAACTCGTCGCACAAGTTTATTAATTAAAATTCCACTACACTGGAATTCTGTATTAGATAAATGTAACAATAAGTTACATTGTAAATAAATTACAACAACAACGTTATACTATTGTAAGAAATAGTATAACTTATAAACGGGAAAGATTACAGTGAATCTAACCAGTATATAAAGGAAATTCCGTCTGAGGCTTGTCGTAACAATTTCCTTAAGAATTTTATTTCAAAACTCTCTCAAGATACAACAGACGTAATCTGCACGAGATTGTAATGAGTATGTCAACTCTGTGATATATATGGAATATAGAGCAGTGGAGCAAAGAAGCAGAAGAAATTAGATTGGAATTGAATGAGAATGTGATCAGTATTCTCTTCTATTTATAATTTCGTCCGCAACCCTTCGAACAGCCGCGTCCGCTTGACGGGTCGCACCCGTTGCCTTTTGGTCGCTGCTGTTCGTTAACGGGTCGCACCCGCCCGTCCAACGGTACTGTTTCGTACCTGCTCGCACTGTTTCGCCCGCGCCTGTTCAGTCGGGTCGCACCCGCTTGCACCGACGTCCGCTTCAATCGGCTCGCTCGCACCTGTTTGCTTCCAACGGGTCGCACCCGTTACTGTTCGCGTCCGTTCATGAACAGTCGCATCTCCTCAGGCAAAAACGCCGCCCGCTTCTCTTCAAATTCCAGGCCCGGCCCAGTTTCAGACAATGCCCAAAACCGTTAAACAATGGCCTGGTAAAAAGAATGGTCATTTTAAACCCGCACCCGCACCCGCTTCGGTCGGACGGACGGCTTCGGCGCGCGCGCGTGTGTAGTGGTGATGCATGATCTCCCTCCTCACAACGAAGCATACATTTGGGAGCCCCAGCCCCCAACCTCCACTTGAGAAAGACATATATAAACTAATATACCTCTCAATAAATTGGCGATGTGGGACTTATGTTATTTTTCATTCACTTGACCTTTAGGAATTCTAACAATCCCCCACATGAATGATAATATACATATCCCCCACACGAAGCGAAATATCACAGAGTACATATGGAATAATGCTTTATCGTGGATAAGTAGATATTTTACTTTGAACTTTCCCTAGTTAAAACTTATCGGATCTACTTGGCTAATCGGTGAATTATTTCATCTTGAACCGTCGGCCTTTATTGTATATCCAGACAATAAGCTTTACGAAGCATTGATTCTCTTCTCATCCAATCTCTTGGTTGTGTTCATTTTGGTCCTGAACAATTTTTGATTCTGCGAGTGTTTTAGAGAATAAAATCCTTTTAGTATTCTCATAGAGCCGACCCAGCTCACACTAATATAGGTGATCGCAACCATTAAGAGTATCCTACATATACCCCACTTGTTATTTCCAAGATATGGTCATCATTAAAAAACATAGTTTTAACCTTTAAAACTTCTGTAGGCATGCATTATATTTTGCACCATAGGAATGGAGTAGGACCAAGTCCAGACAAATGCATTAATTCTTGAGTTACTCATAACTGGTTTGCCTATTGATCCTAGTCCGTGGGATCTCCAGTCGCTAGGATAGGTTTCCGTATAAGGTAACTCTTGTTGGTTTAGGCTTTTAAACCCATTCCCCTCGATGCGCAGTCAATTTTCTCTCTTGATAAACCTTTAGTAAATGGATCCACTAGGTTATCATTTGTTCTCACATAATCTATGTAAATAGTTCCATTTGAGAGTAACTGCCTAACTGTATTATGGCGTCGACGAATATGTCGTGACTTTCCATTATGCACAAAATTTTGCGCTCTGCTTAGCGCTGCTTGGTTATCACAGTGTATGCATATGGCCGGTACAGGTTTAGGCCAAAACGGAATGTCTTCTAAAAAGTGACGAAACCATTCTGCTTCTTCGCCTGCTTTATCTAATGCAATGAACTCTGATTCCATAGTGGATCGAGCTATGCATGTTTGTTTAGTAGATTTCCATGACACCGCTGCCCCTGCTAGGGTAAAGACATAACCACTCGTTGATTTTGATTCCTCTGAATCTGCAATCCAGTTTGCATCACTATGTCCTTCTAAGACGGCAGGATATTTTCCATAATGTAAGGAATAGTTAGTGGTATTTTTTAAATATCCAAGCACTCTCATTAGTGCTTTCCAGTGTTCCTTCCCTGGATTGCTTGTATACCTGCTCAATCGACTTACTGCATAAGCTATATCTGGTCTGGTGCAATTCATCAGATACATTAAGCATCTTATTACACGAGAGTATTCCAGTTGCATTACACTCTCATCAGTGTTTTTATGCAGTACTTCCGATGGATTAAAAGGTGTCCTCACTCCTTTAATTCCATACTCTTGGAATTTTTCAATCACTTTGTCTACATAGTGTGACTGAGATAGTTCAATTCCATTAGGTGTTCTTATTATTTTGATTCTCAAAATAACGTCCGCAACTGCTAAGTCTTTCATATCGAAATTGTTGATTAACATCTTCTTTATAGTCTCTATTACTTTAGTATTAGGACCAAAGATTAGCATATCGTCTACATATAGACAAATCATCACATATGATTGTCCAACCTGTTTGTAATAAACACATTTATCACATTCATTTATATGAAAACCATTTTTCATCATGACACTATCAAATTTTGCGTGCCATTGCTTTGGAGCTTGTTTTAGTCCGTATAATGATTTGACTAATCTACAGACTTTGTTTTCATTTCCTTTGGAAATAAATCCCTCAGGTTGCTTCATGTAAATCTCCTCATCGAGATTTCCATTTAAGAATGCTGTTTTTACATCCATTTGATGAATCTCTAGATTATAAATGGATGCAATTGCTATTAACATTCTTATAGAGGTTATTCGTGTAACCGGTGAATAGGTATCAAAGAAGTCTACTCATTCTTTTTGACGATATTCTTTGGCTACTAATCTGGCTTTATACTTGTCGATAGAGCCATCTGCTTTCATTTTCTTCTTGAAAATCCATTTGCAGCCAATTAGTTTTATTCCTGGTGGAATATCAACAATTTCTCAAGTTTTATTACTTAGAATTGAATCAATCTCACTTTGGATTGCTTCTTTCCAACATGAAGATTCAGAAGATGACATTGCTTCCTTGTACGTTTGAGGTTCGTGTTCTAACATATAAGTTAAAAAATCCGAACCAAATGTTTTGGAAGTTCTTGCCCTTACGCTTCTTCTTGGTTCAACCTCCTCGTTGTCCTGATGAGTTTCATCTTCACATGTCTCATCTCTGTTATCTCTTGTCCTTTTTGGGACAGGATTTCCATCGTTTCTTTTATGTGGAAACACATCTTCAAAGAACGAGGCATCTCTTGATTCCATGATTGTATTTATATGAATATCATTTATATCAGACTTGAATACCAAAAATCTGTAGGCACTACTATTTTGGGCTGGCCCAAGATAATAACAATCTACTATTTTTGGTCCAAGTTTGACTCTCTTGGGAGGCGGAACTGGAACTTTTGCCAAGCACCCCCACACTTTGAGGTATTTAAAGCTTGGTTTGTGTCCTTTCCATATCTCATATGGAATTGTTCCCGTTTTATTGTGAGGAACTTTGTTTAATATGTGATTAGACATATTTAAGGCTTCCCCCCACAAGTTCGTCGGTAGACCAGAAGTTAAAAGCATGGCAGTAATCATGTCTTTTAACGTTCTGTTCTTCCTCTCGGCTACACCATTTTGTTGTGGTGAATATGGAGCTGTTGTTTGATGATTTATACCATTTTCGGCACAGAACTGTTCAAATGGTGATTCATATTCTCCACCTCGATCAGATCTCAATATCTTGATCTTTTTATTTAACTGATTTTCTACCTCAGCCTTGTATTTTATAAACGCGGTTATTGCTTCATCCTTACTATTTAAAAGATATACATAACAATATCGCGTATAATCGTCAATAAAAGTAATAAAATACTTTTTCCCACCTCTTGTAGGTAGTGATTTAAAATCACATAAATCTGTATGTACCAAACCTAATGGTTCGGTGCTTCTGTCAACAGATTTAAATGGTTGTTTGACCATTTTTGCTTCTACACATGTCTCACATTTGTAGTTCTTATCTACTTGGAAATTTGGAATCAATCCTAAGTTTGATAATTTCTTCATTTTTCGTAAGTTTATGTGTCCTAATCTATCGTGCCATAGTAAAATTTCATGCTCAAGCAAGTAAGAGACTTCAATTTTATTATTAGCACAATCAGAATACATAGATTTATTGCCGGTAACGGCTACATTTGCCTTAAATAGGCCATCACATAAATATCCCCTTCCGATATACATTCCAGCTTTGGACAGAACCATCTTGTCTGACTCAAACACCATCTTGAATCCCTTCTTTGATAGGACTGCACCAGAGATGAGATTCTTGCGTATGTCTGGAACGTGAAGCACGTCATTCAATTTGACAGTTTTTTCAGAAGTGAACTTGAGGATAACTGTGCCACTGCCTTCGATCATGGAAATTGCAGAATTACCCATGTAGAGTCTTTCTTTCTGATCGAATTTCTGGTATGTTGAAAACATGGATTTTTCAGAGCAAACATGACGAGTAGCTCCTGTGTCAACCCACCATTGGTTAGGGTTCTGAATCAAATTGCATTCAGAAATAACCGCTGAAAAGTTGGACTTATCCATTTTCATGTTGTCAACTGTTAACATCTCTGTTTTAGTGTAAAACAGTAAAATTCTTAAGATGTTATATGTCTAATGTACTAAAACAGATAGCACGCTACAATAAAATCGTTGCACAAGTTTATTAATAGAATTCCACTATGCTGGAATTCTGTATTAGATAAATGTAACAATAAGTTACGTTGTAAATAAATTACAACAACAACGTTATACTATTGTAAGAAATAGTATAACTTATAAACAGGAAAGATTACAGTGAATCTAACCAGTATATAAAGGAAATTCCGTCTGAGGCTTGTCGTAATAATTTCCTTAAGAATTTTATTTCAAAACTCTCCCAAGATACAACAGACGTAATCTGCATGAGATTGTAATGAGTATGTCAACTCTGTGATATATATGGAATATAGAGCAGTGGAGCAAAGAAGCAGAAGAAATTAGATTGGAATTTAATGAGAATGTGATCAGTATTCTCTTCTATTTATAATTTCGTCCGCAACCCTTCGAACAGCCGCGTCCGCTTGACGGGTCGCACCCGTTGCCTTTTGGTCGCTGCTGTTCGTTAACGGGTCGCACCCGCCCATCCAACGGTACTGTTTCGTACCTGCTCGCACTGTTTCGCCCGCGCCTGTTCAGTCGGGTCGCACCCGCTTGCGCCGGCGTCCGCTTCAATCGGCTCGCTCGCACCTGTTTGCTTCCAACGGGTCGCACCCGTTACTGTTCGCGTCCGTTCATGAACAGTCGCATCTCCTTAGGTAAAAACCCCGCCCGCTTCTCTTCAAATTCCAGGCCCAGCCCAGTTTCAGACAATGCCCAAAACCGTTAAACAATGGCCTGGTAAAAAGAATGGTCATTTTAGACCCGCACCCGAGCCTGGCCCGGTTCGGTCGGTCGGACGGACGGCGGCGGCGCGCGCGTGTGTGGTGGTGATGCATGATCTCCCTCCTCACAACGAAGCATACATTTGGGAGCCCCAGACCCCCGACCTCCACTTGAGAAATGAATATATAAACTAATATACCTCTCAATAAATTGGCGATGTGGGACTTATGTTATTTTTCATTCACTTGAACTTTAGGAATTCTAACAATACCCAGATCTTAAATCCAATTTTGAAAACTATTTTGAACCACGAAACTCATCAAATAAATCATCCACTATAGGTGTTGGAAACTTGTCATTAATTGTGATGTTATTCTATCGCATGTAATCCATACATAGCCTCCATAAACTATCCATCTTCCTACCACTAGAGAGGAGTAAACACTTCAACTAAGCCTGATCACCCTTGAACCCAACATTTCTTATATAATTTTCTCTAGCACATTTTTAATGTAGAAGAAATGTCAATGTCTGTAGGGTTTGAGACAAATATGTTTGGAGCCTTACATAAGGGGAATTTTATGGTCCTGGGTTCATTTTGGTGGTAAGTTTGTGAGCAGACCAGTAACTTCTGGGTATTGGTGGAGAATGGTAGCTACCGTGGGTGGTATGAAAGGTGGTTCTAGGTTTTCATGTATCACTTCATTGGTACATAGTATCATGGTTAGTTGTCCTTTAGTACATTCTAAATCTGTTATGGTTAACTAGTTGCATATCGCTGGGTTGAATTTCTTTCCATACATGCATTTTGCCCATGTAAGTAAACTTGACCTATAACTTGTTGAAGTTCAAAGTGATCTCATCCAAAGTTTTCATCCGTTGTGCACCCAATAGAATCTGACATCCATCTAATGGTAGAAGTAACAAGTCAATTAGCATGCTACAACCTTGGCAATTAAGAATGACTTGTTCACAAATTCCAGCTCCTTGCAGTTTTTCCCCATTGGCTATCAGCACATCATACATCCTTGATTTATATATGGGTAACTCCAGTTTCTTGGCCAATGCTTCATCAATAAAACCGCGAGTAGATCATGAATCTATTAAGACCTACACTTTCTTGCCTTGAATTACCCCAATAATTCTAATAGTGTGAGAGGTAGGAATACCACACATAGCATGGAAGGTAATGGTTGGCTTTTCTTCATTTCCATCAAGTTCTTAGACTACTTCAGGACTGGCCCCCTTATTTTCCTCAACTTCTCCTTCACTCTCTAGATCCATAATTCCTTCAAAAATATAAACCTGCTTGTTCTTACATATGGTGGCCTGCATGCAGCTTCTCATTGCACCCATAACACAAATTCCTTCTTCTTTTATTAAGCAATTCTTCAGGAGTTAAATGTTAAATTTTGGCGACACTATATGTAGATTTGTAGAGGTCGAAAGTAGCTTCGTAACGGAGAAAACGGTTCGCAAATCGGAGTTCGGAGGTGGAAGTTATAAGGGAAAAGGTTGATTGGCTGAATTGACTCAGCTCATCTGTGCAGAATCTATTC
Source organism: Allium cepa (assembly GCA_030765085.1). Lineage (NCBI taxonomy): Eukaryota > Viridiplantae > Streptophyta > Magnoliopsida > Asparagales > Amaryllidaceae > Allium > Allium cepa. Next base: position 957,640,951 of record CM060937.1, read on the forward strand.
AGAACCTCTAGTCAAACGTCTGACCAAATTGGCAGACGTCTGAGCTGAAGATAAACTTTTCCCAGAGGCTTCAGTCAGACGTCTAACCATTTTGGCCATACGTCTGAGGCGATTTTCTGCCTGTTTTTCACGTATGGACTTGGCGTGAAGATTTGTGACAACTGCAGGGGCAATTTTGGAACATTGCCTAGAGTTTCTAATCTCCTAGGTTCCACATCTAGGTGTTCATGCAAGCAACTGCTAGAGATTAGCCTCCACTAATTAGGGTTTATCTAAACCTAATTTTCTTCAATTCTCTTCTCCACAAATCAAATTTTAAATTAGAATTTTGATCATTGTATTCAATCTTTTGTACTCTTCTCATCAATATTAATAAATGCTCTCTTTCTTAAAGTGGATGTACACTAACACACGTTAGTGGAACCACTATAAATCTCACTGTGATTTATTTTTCGTTGTTGCTTTGATTTCTGAATTGTCTGTTTGGGATTATGATTCCTTTTGGATTAGTTGAGATTGGAGTTTGAGTCATTGATTGGTTGTTTTTACACTTCTTACCACGATCCCGTCTTCCGCTGTGCTTGTGGGGTTTTGATTTAAGTGGTCTCGAGTTGGAATCTCGTTCCAACATTTGGTATCGGAGCTTTGGTCCTGGTAGGTGGTTGTAGAAATGCCTGAATCAAGTAGTAACTCAAGTAGGTCCTCAATTGGTACTCAAGTGGTGTAGCTCTTTATGTATGTGGTTCGTACGCAGCTTCAGGATCACAATATGTAATAGATAAGTGGAATGGTGGTAATGATTTTGAAAAAGGCAATGGAAGATGAAAGCGGTTGTAAGAAGGAATCAGGTGCATCGGGTAGTGTTTGATACACATTTATTGCCAGTGGACATCTCGAATGTTGAGAGAGAGGAGATGGAAGAGTGGACATTCACTACACTTCAACTTGCTATGGGAGAGAATATTATCTATGAAATTAGTGGCGAGACAACCATTAAAGCTATTTAGGACAAGTTGGAGGAGTTGTACATGAAGAAGTCGCTGACAAATCGTTTGTTCTTATTGCGAATGTTCTTCACCTATAAGATGAAGGAAGGTACTTCGATAAAGGCGCATTTAAACATTTTTGATGATTTTCTAATGAAGATGAAGGTGGTAGATTTGAAGATTGAGGAAGAGAAAAATGCGATGATATTGTTGTGTTCGTTGCCAGATTGAGGTTTCTCAAACAGTTTGATCTATAGCCGGGATATGTTGACTCTTAATGATGTCAAGACGGGTCTTCTTAGCGAGAAGTTGCAGGTTCAAATGAAGGAGTTAGGTGATGGAAGTAGTGGTGCAAGTAATGGTCATGGTTTATTTGTGGAGAAGGAGAGATATGTGAAGAAGAGAACCGGGGGCGTTCTAAATCAAGGAACCCTGGTTGGAGGGGAAAGTCAAAAGAAAGAAAAGGCAAGTGCTATATTTATAGGAAGCCCGGTCATTGGAAGAATGAGTGTCCCGACAAGGAGAAGGCAAAGAAGGAAGTAGCATCTTCATCAATAGCTGTGAAGAGTGGAGTTAGTAAGGGAGATGTAGATGTTTTATCGGCGGTAGCATCGGATGTTTCGGGTAGCAATTGGGTGCTCGATTCAGGGGTGTCTTATCATATGACGCCAAATAGGAATTGTTTTTCTTCTTACATCGACAAAGAAGGAAATTCAATTGTTATGGGAAATTGTGCTATTTGTAAGTCGAAAGGTATTGGTTCCGTGCAAATTCGGATATTTGACGTAGTGGTTGGTACTCTCACTAACGTGCGCTATATTCCGGGACTTAGAAAGTCTCTTATCTCTTTGGAGCAATTAGATTCTTTAGGTTGTAAGATCACTATTGAGGGTGATAGCTTGCGGGTTTCAAAGGGTGCGCTTGTGGTGATGAAGGATGCAAGGACTCATGGTATTTATTAGCTTCAAGGACTGACTGTAGAAGGTGAAACTTGCTGACGTAGCGGATATTCGAAAAACAAATGAAATGGATGAAAGTAGCAAGCGGTGAATTGATAATCCTGTGTGCCCGAATTCGTTGATCCGAAGATACTGAATTCTAGCTATCTCTATCACGTTGATCGCGCACGATTCCGCGAAAAGAGATCTACGATTCTTCAACGTTGATCTTGCGCATAAGATACCGTGAATCGGCTTCAACAAACGATAATTCGAGCGCACTCGAATTACGTAAGTGGAGATTGGAGTTAACACTCGACTACCGATTTAATGGAGGCACAAAGCTTCACAAGCAAAATTTTATTCAATTTTCAACAACCTTACAAATGACACGTACACACCCTATTTATAGTACAACACACTCAAGACTTACCAGAATTACAACACGATCGGTTTACATAGTAAACGACTTAAGCAAATGTCATACAAACAGTACAGTGACACAAACGACCTAAAAAAAATGTGTTACGCGACTTAAAATAACTTGGTAACGACTTAAGGAAACTTCGGCAACGACTCAAACTTGCGACTCAAAATTTGAACACGGCACAAGTTCTCGCGACTCAAAAATATAAGTCGTTCGCGACTTAGGATTAACTCGCGACTCATGAATAGGTCGCTCGAACTCTGGGTAGCTCGCGCGCGGTATATGGAGGAGGCGGGGGAGGGTAAGTCGTTCGCGACTTATGGCGGTGTCGCGACCTAGGGTTTTGGAATTGATGTAGGGTTTCGCGAGTGACGAAGCCGCGTGAGGGGATTTGGGAATGAGTCATGAGTCGTGGTGATGCGTGGATGAGTCGTGAGTCGGTGATGGGTGGATGAATTGTGAGTCGGTGTTGAGTGGATGAGTCGTGAGTCGGTGATGGCCTAAGGCTGACCGATTCTTCGAACGAAGTAAGTACTTCATCATCCTCCCCTTGTTGGATAGAATTCGTCCTCGAATTCACACTCTCGTCATCTTCGATGAAATCCTCCCCACAATACGGAATTAAATGTTTGACATTGAAAATATCAGAAGTATGAACATTTTCCGGCAACTTTAACCGATACGCATTATCATTGATCTTCTTCAAGATTTCTAATGGACCATTCTTTCGTGCTTTCAACTTATTGTTAGCTCCAACTGGAAAACGATCTTTCGTCAATACCGCGTAAACAAAATCACCCTTTTTGAAGACAACACTTCTTCATTTTTTATCCGCCATTTGTTTATACTTCTCATTTGCCTTTTCCAATCGTTCCTGAACGATTCTATGGTATTCCGTCAACCCAATAACAAAATCAGCAGCCCGCTTAACTGTCCCCTTCGATTGTGGTACTATTGTCAAACCCAACGGCCCCTTCGGTAAGCTTGAATATACAATCTGAAATGGACTGAAACCTGTACTTCGGTTATTTGCATGATTGTGAGCAAATTCAGCTTGACATAACTTCAAATCCCAGTTTTTCAAACTGTCTTTCACAAGACATCTCAGTAAATTTCCCAACGATCTGTTAACAACTTCGGTTTGACCATCTGTTTGCGGATGATAAGCACTGCTAAACTTCAACTTCGTTCCCACCGTCTTCCACAAATTCAACCAAAAATGGCTTAGAAATCTAGTATCCCGATCAGAAACAATAGATTCAGGTAAACCATGCAATCGATACACCTCTTTAAAGAATAATTGAGCTACTCGAACTGCATCTGCTGTCTTCTTACAGGCTATAAAATGCGCCATCTTCGAAAACCTGTCCACCACAACAAATATAGAATCATTCCCCCTTTGAGTTCTAGACAAACCCAAAACAAAATCCATGCTGATATCAACCCATGGTCTGGTAGGCACAGGTAACGGCATATATAATCCCGCATTAGTCGCTGTTCCTTTCGAAACCTGACAGATATGACATCTCTCCACAAATCTCTCTACCTCTTTCCTCATTGACGGCCAAAAATAAGACTGAGAAATCAACTGCAGTGTACGATCTCTGCTTACATGGCCTTCTTCATGTAATTCTTTAACAATCTTTATTCTCAAACTACAGTCTGGTATGCATAATCGATTTCCTTTAAACAAGAATCCATCAACCAACACAAATTCATCAGTATCCCCATCCTTAACTTTCTCAACAAACTTTGCAAAGTAAGGGTCCTCCTCAAACAACTCTGGCAATAATTTGAATCTTGTCACTTCAACCTTCAACGTTGTCAACAAGTGATTTCTTCTGCTTAAAGCATCCGCTACACGATTTGTTACCCCTGATTTGTGTTTTACAACGAAAGTAAATTGTTGTAGATATGATACCCACGAAGCATGTCTCGCTGAAATCTTGTCCTGCCCTTGTAGATGTTTCAATGCCTCATGATCAGTGTAAAGAACAAACTCCTTCTGAAATAAGTAATGTCGCCAGTGCTTCACTGCTTGAACAATCGCGTAAAATTCTACATCATAAGTGCTATATCTCAACTTGGCTCCAGATAATTTTTCACTGAAATAAGCAACTGGTCTTCCATTCTGGCTCAATACTCCACCAATTCCCACTTTCGAAGCATCAGTATGCAATTCAAACAACAACTGAAAATTCGGCAGTACCAGAATTGGCGCTGTCGTCAAGAGTGTCTTGATCTTCTCAAAGGCAACCCCTGCTTCCTTTGTCCATACAAACTTCTTTCCTTTCATGCAATCGGTTACTGGTGCCATCACACTGCTAAAGTGTGGAATGAATCTTCGATAAAAAGACACCAAGCCATGAAAACTCCTCACTTCCGTAATTGTCTTCGGTTGTGGCCAACTCCTGACAGCTTCCACTTTATTTTCATCCACTTGAATTCCTTCCTTTTACAGAACATACCCCAGAAATAAAACTCTGTCCGTCATAAACACGCACTTCTTTGTTGCTGCATAAAACTGCTCTTGTCGTAGAATCAACAATACTTCTCTCAAATGCTGGATGTGTTCTTCCGTACTCCCACTATAAATCAGAATATCATCAAAGTAAACAACCACGAACTTCCCAACAAATGGTCTAAAAATCTGGTTCATCACTCTCATAAAAGTACTAGGAGCGTTTGATAAACCAAATGGCATAACCAACCATTCGTATAAACCTTCCCTGGTTTTGAAAGCAGTCTTCCACTCATCACCCGGTCGAATACGAATTTGATGGTATCCACTCTTCAGGTCAATCTTGGAAAACACAACAGCCCCACTCAATTGATCAATCAAATCATCAAATCTCGGCATAGGAAATCGGTATCTCACAGTGATCTTGTTTAGAGCCCGACTATCCGTACACATCCTCCACGTTCCATCCTTCTTCGGAACCAACAAAGCTGGCACAGCACATGGACTCAAACTTTCCTGCACACGTCCCTACTCAAGTAACTCTTCCACCTGCTTCCTCAACTCTTCATGTTCCTTCGGACTCATTCGATAATGTGGTCTATGCGGTAATACTGCTCCCGGAACAAGATCGATTTGATGTTGAATGTCTCTCAGTGGTGGTAACTCCTTGGGAAACTCTTTTGGAAATACATCCTCAAATTCTTTCAAAACTGGCTTCGCTTCTTCTGGGATTTCAACCTCTTCACTACAATCTCGTCCAATTAACACAAAGGCTTCAGGCACCTCTTCAACTTCCTTAACAAACTCCTTCAAAGTTAACAAAGTTTTCAGCTCTTCAATCTCCTCAGATTTACTCTCTCCCTGCTGTCTCTTCTTTGGAACGAAAATAATCTTAACGCCTTCAAACATAAAACTATAGCTATTGGTTCGACCGTCATGCTGCACTGCTCGATCATACTGCCACGGTCTTCCCAAAAGCAAATGACAAACATCCATCTCAACTACATCACACCAAATCTCGTCTTTATATTTCTTCCCAATAGAAAATGGAACTCGAACTCGCTTATCCACCTTCACCTCTCCTCCTTTTCTCAGCCACGCTAACTTATAAGGATTTGGATGTTTTTCCGTTTTCAACTTCAATTTTCTCACCGCTTCTGTAGAAATAATATTGTCACAACTTCCTGCATCAATCACAAATTTACAAACTTTCCCCAATATAATGCATGTCGACTGAAAGATGTTACTCCTCAACCAACTAGCTTCATCCTCTTGCTTCGGTGTTAAACAAGATCTCCTCATCATTAGATTACAGCCTTCGTCCCCCGATGCGATATCCTGTTCATCTTCCTCCACTGGACTAGAATCACCTTCACCAACATCCTCACTTTCAACTTCAGCTATCATAGCTCGTTTCTTCGGTTTTGGACACTCATTGCTTTTATGACCCATCTCTTGGCAATTGTAGCATTTGAAACCATTGTTAACCTTCGCCTTCTCACCCTCCTTTATCACGGGTTTACTGACAGGTTTAGAAACATTAGAACTTCCACTAATACCCTTCACTTGATTGTTGGAATTAGTAAACACACCACCTCCACGCCTTCCCTGCTTCTCCCAAGCCAATGCCTTTTGGTGTGCTTCCACCACAGATTTCGGATCAAACATATTAACCATATCCTGGATCTTCATTTGTAGCCCTCCAACAAATCTAGCAGTCAGTTGTTCTTCCGTCTCCATTATATCATTCATGGCAATGAGTTGGTAAAATTCATCGGCGTAATCATTGACTGATTTCGTCCCCTGCCTTAGATTCTGCAATCTCTGGTACATAAGTGATTGATAGTTGTATGGTAAAAATGTAGCTCTCATCAATTTCTTCATTTTCTCCCAATCTACAATCTTCGACTTTCCCATCCGTTCTCGTGTAAGTTTAGTTTGCTGCCACCACGCCAAAGCTCTCCCCCTCAGCCTTGTAGCGACTAACTTCACTCGGCGATTCTCCGGAATCTCCTTGAAATCAAAATTTTCTTCAACATTAGACAACCAATCTAATAATTCTTCAGCAACCATTCCACCCTTGAACTCTGGAATTTCCATCTTCATTCCCGATTCCCATCGACGATCATCCGCTACATCTCGATACTGACGTCGTGTTGGTTCTCTATCTCGGTAATGAACACTTCCCCTATCACCATCAAACTCCTCATCAAAATCTGAAATATATCGATGTCGATCACGACCTCCAATATCTCTACTACCACTCCTTCGATCAACATTTCTATCACGATTGTCAACGCTTCTATGATCTTGATCTTCTCTTCTCTCTTGATCTGAATGTATCGAAGCTCTACTTCCCCCATGGTTCGATTCAGGTGAAACTCTTCTTCTACTTTGATTCATTTCAAGCATCATTCTCTCTAATCGACCAATTCCTTCATTCAACTTCTCAGTGAAACTCTCGTTGATTCGTTGCTCCATTTCATCAGCTTCTTCTCTTCCATACAAAGCATTGATATTTCGGTGCCGTTGAGCTCGTCTCGGAGGCATGATTGAACTTCAAACAAACTTCAAAAAATAATTTTCCAACACTTTCCGAACTTTGATCCAAAGTGAGATGGATCGAAACTCCCAACTTGTTGCAACTTCACGATGAACACGATGAACACTAAATTTCTCAACAATTGAATACGATCTCCAAACTTCAAATTCTCGAAACCCAAGTCTCTAAATGATGCAACTTCTTGCGATCTAGCTCTGATACCAAACTGACGCAGCGGATATTCGAAAAACAAATGAAATGGATGAAAGTAGCAAGCGGTGAATCGATAATCCTGTAATGCCCGAATTCGTTGATCCGAAGATACCAAATTCTAGCTATCTCTATCACGTTGATCGCGCACGATTCCGCGAAAAGAGATCTACGATTCTTCAACGTTGATCTTGCGCACAAGATACCGTGAATCGGCTTCAACAAACGATAATTCGAGCGCACTCGAATTACGTAAGTGGAGATTGGAGTTAACACTCGACTACCAATTTAATGGAGGCACAAAGCTTCACAAGCAAAATTTTATTCAATTTTCAACAACCTTACAAATGACACGTACACACCCTATTTATAGTACAACACACTCAAGACTTACCAGAATTACAAAACGATCGGTTTACATAGTAAACGACTTAAGCAAATGTCATACAAACAGTACAGTGACACAAACGACCTAAAAAAAATGCGTTACGCGACTTAAAATAACTCGGTAACGACTTAAGGAAACTTCGGCAACGACTCAAAATTTGAACACGGCACAAGTTCTCGCGACTCAAAAATATAAGTCGTTCGCGACTTAGGATTAACTCGCGACTCATGAATAGGTCGCTCGAACTCTGGGTAGCTCGCGCGCGGTATATGGAGGAGGCGGGGGAGGGTAAGTCTTTCGCGACTTATGGCGGTGTCGCGACCTAGGGTTTTGGAATTGATGTAGGGTTTCGCGAGTGACGAAGCCGCGTGAGGGTATTTGGGAATGAGTCGTGAGTCGTGGTGAAGGGTGGATGAGTCGTGAGTCGGTGATGGGTGGATGAATCGTGAGTCGGTATTGAGTGGATGAGTCGTGAGTCGGTGATGGCCTAAGGCTGACCGATTCTTCGAATGAAGTAAGTACTTCATCACATGCATAGGAGTTGATAGTTCTCATGGCTTGGATGCGACTAGATTGTGGCATTTGAGGTTAGGCCATATCTCGGAGAAGAGTTTAGATGTTCTTTGGAAGAGAGAGATGATCGATGGAGAAAGTTTCAATAAGTTAGAGTTTCGCGAAGAATGCGTCATGGGAAAGCAAACTAAAGTTTCATTCGGTGAGGAAAAGCATGATTCAAGAAGGGTTCTTGAGTATGTTCACACAAATGTTTGGGGATCGGTACATGCAGCTTCTTTAGATGGAACTCACTATTATATTTCCTTTATAGATGACTTTTCTCGAAAAGTTTGGGTGTATGTAATGAAGGCTAAGTCGGAGGCATTTGCAAAGTTCAAAACATGGAAAGCTCTTATGGAGAATGAGAGCGGAAAGTCTTTAAAGGTTCTTAGGTCTGACAATGGCGGAGAGTATGTTTTTGGAGAATTTTTTAAGTTTTGCAAGCATCGTTGTATTCAGAGGCATTTTACTACACCTGGAGATCCGCAGTCGAATGGTGTTGCGGAGAGAATGAATCGTACTCTACTTGAGAAAGCTTGATGCTTGAGATAGACATCGGGTTTGGCGGAGGGATTTTGAGCTGAAGCTTTGTCAGTGCATATAATTAATCGAATTCCGTGCTCATCTATTGGTAAAAAAATTCCGTAGGAAGTGTGGAAGGGAAGGAGCATTGACTTGAGTTATCTTCGCGTGTTTGGCAGTCCTGTTTATGTGCATGATCCGAGGAATAATAAGCTTAAACCTAGAGCTTTCAAGGGGATTTTGCTTGGCTATACGGACAGAGTAAAAGGCTATCGGATTTGGAGTTCGAAAACGAAGAAGGTGATGAATTCTCATCATGTTACTTTTGATGAGTCGGCGATGTTCAAGGAGAATGTGAGCTCATCGGATGTTCTAGATTTGGTTCATGGTGAATCAAAGGGGAAGGAAATTATTTTCACATTTTGTCCAAGCAGTAGAGAGAGCAGAGTAGTTGAAGATGCTTGTGAGGAAGTAACGGTTGATGTTACGTCACATAGTCCATAGGGTTCCTCTAGTAGTGTTGGTAATGTACATGATTATAGAGAAGATTCGGTTTATGGTGGAGCCGAATGGAGTTTGGGTGATGGTATTGCTACTCGGGTTGGTCGTCGTACTATAAGACCACCAGAAAGATATGGTGATTTGAACTATCATAGCTTTTGTGATTATTTGGACTATGCTCTTCATGTAGTCCAAGATGAGCCGATGGACCTTGATGATGTCATGAAGTCGAATGATAGCTCGGAATGAATTTGTCCCATGAAGGAAGAGATGCAATCATTATTGAAGAATCAAACTTGGGATTTGGTTCCACTTCCTAAAGGAAACCATGCTATTGGGTGCAAATGGATATACGAGGTGAAGGACGATGGAAGATACAAAGCTAGGCTAGTGGTTACCGGTTTTGCACAAAGGAAGGGAAAGGAGTATGATGAGATATTCACACCGGTTGTGCGCCATACTTCTATCTGGATATTACTTGCTATAGTTGCTATTCATGACTTGGAGTTGGAGCAACTTGATGTGAAAACCGCCTTCTTGCATGGAGACTTGGATGAAGACATCTACATGGAGCAACCGAAAGATTTTGATGTAGATGGTGAGTCAAATTTGGTTTGAAAGTTGAAGAAATCACTATATGGTTTAAAGCAATCACCTAGACAATGGTACAAGAGGTTTGATTATTTTATGCTTGAAAATGGTTTTGATAGAAGCATTAAGGATGCTTGTGTTTATTTCAAGAAGTTGAAAAATGATTGTTGGGTGTATTTACTCTTGTATGTGGATGACATGCTCATTACTTCTGAGGATAAGAATGAAATCAACAATCTAAAACTGAGTTCGAAATCGGAGTTCGAAATGAAGGATCTTGGAGAAGCAAGAAGGATATTGGGCATGGAAATTGTAAAGGATCGAAAGCATTTTGAGTTGAAACTAACTCAAAAGAAGTACATTGAGAAAGTGTTTTGTCGGTTTAGCATGGAGAATGCGAAGGCGTGAAATACACCTTTACCTTTGCATATGAAGTTTTAGAGTAAAGAATCACCTATCTTGGAGGAGGACAAGACTTATATGGCAAAGGTACCATATGCTAGTGCGGTTGGAAGTCTAATGTATGCTATGGTGTGTACAAGGCCCGATGTTGCAAATGCCGTCGGGATGGTTAGTTGATATATAGCTAATCCGGGAAAATCGCATTGGAAAGCTGTGAAGCTTATATTGAGATATCTTAGAGGCACATAATCCCATGGTCTTGTTTTTGGCGGTAGTAAGGCGATGGATTGCAAGTTGGTTGGTTAATGTGATTCTAACTACGCCGGTGATAGGGATCGAAGAAAATCAACTTCCGAATATGTCTTCACACTTGGGGGTACAGCTATAAGTTGGAGATCTAGATTGCAGACCGTATTTGCTTTATCCACTACGGATGCGGAGTTGATAGCTGCGATGGAGGCGGCAAAGGAGGCACTCTATTTGAAGCGATTGTTGTGTGACTTGGGATTCGGGCATGATAGTATTGATGTTTGATGTGATAGCCAGAGTGCTATTCACTGGCAGAGAATTTGGCAATTAGCTCACGAGTAAGCATATTGAGGTGAGAGAGTCATTTCTAGTAGCCATGGATGAAGATAAGCAAGTATATCTTCGGAAAGTGCACACAAAGGATAACGCGGCAGACATGTTCACTAAGACATTTTCGGTTAGGAAGTTCGAGCATTGCTCGAACTTGATTCGTTTGGAGAAGTGCTAGGTGCCACGAGGTGGCACAGTTAAGGGAGGAGCTTGGTGGTAGATGAGGAAGAGTATCAGTGAGAGAATGAGGTTCTATCTTCTTGGAAAGTGCTAGTCTTTGGTGACATTGCTTAGGATTTGGGTGTTTTCAACATTTCATTAGCCGGTGGGGGCTTTGCCTGAGTTTGTTGGTGAAGTACAATGGGTAGTGACTTTGCCGAAGCTCATTGGGAAAGCATTCATGTTTGGTTGAAGGTAGAAGAAGTGATAGTTGGTGCTATCGGTTGTCGTTGATGGTATGGTACCATTGGAATTGGAGATAGATATAGTATCGAGGTGGAGTGTTAAATTTTGGCGACGTTATATAGGGATTTGTAGAGGTCGAACGTAGCTTCATAACGGATAAAACAGTTTGCAAATCGGAGTCCAAAGGTGGAAGTTATAAGGGGAAAGGTTGATTGGCTGAATTGACTCAGCTCAAACGTCTGACCAAAAGGGTCAGACATCTGAGTCTGTGCAGAATCGATTCAGAACCTTTCGTCAGACATTTGACCATATCGGAAGACGTTCGAGCTGAAGATAAATTTTTCCCAGAGGCTTCAGTCAGACGTCTGACCATTTTGGCCAGACGTCTGAGGCGACTTTCTGCCTGTTTTCACGTGTGGACTTGGCGTGAAGATTTGTGACAATTGCATGGGCAATTTCAAAACATTGTCTAGGGTTTCTATTCTCCTATATAAGCTAGCTTCGGGTTCCAGATCTAGATGTGCGTGCAAACAACTGCAAGAGATTAGCCTCCACCAATTAGGGTTTATCTAAACCCAATTTTCTTCAATTCTCTTCTCCACAAATCAATTTCTAAATTAGAATTTTGATCATTTTATTCAATCTCTTGTACTCTTCTCATCAGTATTAATAAAAGCTCTCTCTCTTAAAGTGGATGTACATGAACACAACGTTAGTGAAACCACCATAAATCTCTGTGTGATTTAGTATTCGTTATTTCTTTGATTTCTGAATTGCCTGTTTGGGATTGTGATTCCTTTTGGATTGGCTGTGATTGGAATTTGAGTCGTTGGTTGGTTGTTTTACACTTCTTACCATGATCCCGTCTTCCGTTGTGCTTGTGGGGTTTTGGTTTGAGTGGTCTCGAGTTGGAATCCCATCCCAACATTAAACAAGGTTCAAGTTTTCGCTTTCCGTTTCTGTTCCGTTCAACAAGAAATTTTTGAATTTCGGTTTCGTTTCGGTAATTTTGAAAAATCCGTTTTAATTCCGATATATGAATTCTGTTTTTTTAATAGTAATATGTTAATTAATATAATATTTGCATATAAATAGTTTGAACTTTATACAAATTAGACAATAATAAATTTCTACAAACCATTTTATAACAACTGGCTAATATAAACAAATAATAACCATTTTATAATAATAAACCTTATGGAAATAAACTGCTTTATTTTGGCTAATTATCAGCCCATAATGTTGAATAAATCAATAATGTCCAAAACTTTTTGAACCCAGCCCAAGAAACAAATTATCAATCCAGATTCCAGATCTGACACCTCAGTCCAAAATACTTCCCTTCCTCCTTTATCTGAGATTCTGGACACTTAATGTTAAACCCTAGTTAACAAATAAATAAAGCTGCCATCTCTCTCGATGATGCCACCTCGCTTTCTCCTCTGAGGTCAGTGTTGCTACTCTCTGTTCATGGATATTTATCAATACAAATCCTCTAATTTTAGTTTCCTTTGATTGTAGCAACTAAAACGGGTTTCGAGGTGAATTCTGGCCCAGCCACCATCGGAACTGGGCTGGACTGGCCGAAATTCCACCGTGCCGGACAGAATCTTGAACCATGAGTTAAACCCTTGCTCCTAGCAAGATCATCTAAGATTTTTCTTTTAACTGGGTTCAGGTAAGGTAGAATAGGATCTAAGGTAAGTCGTTATGGGTTGTTCTTAGCATAGGAAGTGGGGTTGGAAGAAGTTAGGGTTTTAAAAGTTTTCTTGGTACTCTTGTATTTTCTTTCAAAAATCTTAGCTAGTTTCGAAGCTTCTTTAAAACAAGTTCATTCTGAAGCCTCAACATTAAATCTGATCTCCTCTTCAAGCCTTTCCATAAATTTGTCAAACATATAATCAGGGTGTAAATGGTCAAGTAAGCCTTAAAGTTGCTTAAACTTGGTAAGGTAATCTTGCATAGTTGTTAGTTGTTTCAAGTTTGCAAGAGCACAAAACGGTTTTCTCAATTTAGAGGGAGAAAATATAACAATAATCTCTTCTCTAAAAATCTTCCATTGCATATAGTCCTTGACATTCTTTGAAAACCATTTAAATCACTTTTGTGCATCTTGTTTAAGGTGGAATGAACATGTGGGAACCCATTCACTTTCTGGGGATTGGTGGTATTTGAAAAGTTGTTTTACTTGCTCTAACCATTCTGTCACTGTTAGGGAACTAAAGTTTAATGGTGGTGTGTTGTAGAAGCTTATGTGTAGGCTGTATGCTTAAGGTTTGATCAAGATTCAGGTTGAAGTTAGAGGAGGTTCTTGGAGTATTTGTTTGAAAATGTGGTATATACGATTGGGTTTTTGGTTGGTGTGAGTGTCATGGAAGTGAATTTTGTTTGCATTTCAGTCCCTAATACTTCATTTAATGTTTCATTAATTTGTTCTATCTTAAGGTTCAATTCATTGGACTTATCATACAAGCTTTGGTGATGTTCTTGATGAGAATTGTGCAAATCTTACTAGACTTCTTTTAGCTGGTTTAGGGTTTGACCGGTTCTTTCATTGATGTGCTCTTGTCTCTGCCATTATTCACCTTCTTCATCGAGATCAGGCATAGAAAAATGACTGTCATCTTGATTTTTATTCCCAGGATCGTTGAAGTGATGAAGAGGTGTGACTAGCTCATTAGGTTGCTTCGATACCACATTGGAATTATCTTTCTTCTTTGGCATTTCTGGGTCTAGCCATGCTGAGATATGGTTTGGCTTGAGTGGAGTTTGGAATTGCAGGAAGATTTTTTGAAGTAAGATGGGGTGTGATCAAGTGATTGAAAAAGAAAAAAAAAATTTAAAAACTTGAGTATGAATGCATAGTTTCAAAAAACCGAAACAACTATATTCGCCACATACACAAATTACAACACATATACAGTTTATATAGCATGTATGATAGAGTCACTCAATTATCAACTCATTAACCCCTACTTACATGTAATACAATTCCCAATCTGACAAACCCTGATTTGGTACACATACACACTATGCATGTGCACACCATACATACACAATTTCACATTAGAACTTCAATTCTTCTTAGCCATCTTGCTTTGCCGCTTCATTTGCCGACCTTTGATAATCTCCTATGACATCCACTAACGAACTTCCCGATGAGACTTGATAGGGAGTTGCTGTTGCCATTAGAATGTGATGGAGAAGCTTACGGATGTTACAATAATCTAACATCGCCAACAAATCAATAAATTAAGAATCCCCAAGTTGTCGAGCAAATCCAAATGCATAGGCACACTCACGACTCCTCAAGCATATACAAGGCATCATACGGTTCAACCCTGGCTTGCATATATTTAGTCTTAGAAACAAACTACATAGACAAAATGACATCCATGATTTCAAATTCAGGTGGCGAAGAGCTTTTCATCCGTGGTAGCTTTGATTCTCAGATCTAGACGTGGTGACATAAGGCACAAATAGAAGCTCTGAAACTGACAACAAGCAGTATACATCAACCACCTAGATAGGCGTAGCAAGCAAGCCTGCGTGGCAAACTCAGCTTTGATAAAACAACCTCAAACTTCTATATTACAACAAATTCGAAATCAATTCCCAAATCGATAAAGTCATGGTAGCAGGAAAAAGTTCTCCAGATCCAACGTGGGCGAAGTCTTTGTGGCATCGGGGTTTTTCATTGGTGGCTGATGTCGATAGTTTTTGTTGGGAGAATGAATTTGGATTGGCTAATTCTATTCATACATCTCTAATCTCTTACCATAGACAAAGAAATATAATAAACTAGCATACAATAAGAATTACTTTACATACACTATCACGCTACAAAATTACCCATGTTTTCATATTCATCATCTTCACTCATTAAACCTTAAAACTCATTTACATAAGATCAGAGATTCCTAGCAATAAATTTAGTTAAAATTCAATAAAATAACTTCAACTTTTGGCAATAATATTTTAACACCTTTATTTTTTGATTTTTTTAGTTTTATTAATATCAACTCTAATTTAGAAGAAAAAATTTGAACAAATTTGATTAGAGTAGTTAGTTGTAAATTTTATCTTAATTAATACTTTTGGCTTCATTAACTTATTTAAAATTGTATCAATATGATAATATCATTTATTATAATGTTTTAACTAGATTGGTTAGAATAAAATGATTAAAATGTAATTAGAAAGAAGGGTATCATAGATTTTCTTAGTAAAATAATGGTGTATGTTAGTTGAATTTTGGTGTATGAATAGAATTTTCCATTTGGATTAAAGGATGTCAATTAATCCAGAGCATCTATTGAAGTGGAAAGAGTAGTTAATTTTGATGAGGGGTATACACGTGGAGAACAAATGCCGACAAGAGGGAAAGAGGAAAATTTCATTATTTACCCTCGCGTTATATATATATTTGCATTTAGTAGTATCTTTTGTATTTAAATGAGAATTTTACTTTTTTAGTTCTATATTTTCCTATTTAATTTGAACTTTAGATTTTCCAGGATTGAACTATGCTTTGAAGTTGATAAATTCTCGACTTGCAAATAAAGTCAAGGCATGATTCCTTGGCATAGGATTAATACATTAAAATTAGTAGGGAATGTAAGTTTACTGGTATTGTAAGCATGGGTATATAACTCAAATAGTAATCTTAGAGGCAGTAGTATGCACTAATGGGTTAGTGGCCGAAATGGGATATATTTGCGTGTCTTTAATTTTCGCATTTACGTTTCTACATGATTTATCTATTTATCTACGAATTATTTTAAATATCATATTCACCCCCCTTTAGGGTATACTGTACGATTCTAACAAGTGGTGTAAAAATGAGATTGTTCGAAAAAATTCTGATATTACGTCTCACCCTAGTTGTAGCTTTAGAGAGAGTCAGTCCATTTTTATTCTACCTGTTTTTGATGGAATGGATTTTCCAAATTAGAAATCAAAAATGAAATTTTATTTTAAATATGTTAATTTTAAATTTTGGGATATCATTGAAAATGGTTGTGATTTGGTAGAGACAGGCCCAACCCTTCCCCAAAGCGGGAGAAGCATCCGCTTAGGGCTCTAAGACAACCAGGGCACCAAATTTACCACGCATGAAAAAAAACCTAAATCGCCAATCCATGATTCATTAACCTACGAGGTGGCGACCCGCGGTGGAAAAAGAGTCTCTTCATCTCATCCAAGCAGTAGCCAATAGGCTTCATCTTGATAGGTAAGGCAGGCTCCTCCATCTCGATAGTCTGCAGCTAGGGCACAGGCAGACGGTAGCAGGCTCCTCTATATAAGGTGCTAGTACTACTTAATTTCATAATTTGTATTTTTTATGTTTTAAACTTTTAATTGTTAAGTTAATTCAGTTACTGTAATTAACATTATTTACTAAATTTAGTAATTTGTAAATCACTGATTAAAAAAAATCATATTGCCAATGAAACATAGAGAGAGAAAATATAGAAAAGCCTATTCTAAAAATGTGCCCAGGTGGTTTTATTAGTTAGTGTCGTTGTTATTCTTTCCATCACCTCGCTTTATATGTTAAGAATTACTAATGAATGGTTGATGTATGAGGTTTTGGTTTTTTGCCATCATATAATTGATATGTTTGTAGGTAGTAGATACCGTGTTCCCATTTTGACCCGTTTTACTATTGTTATTCATGTAAGCTTAACATGAATGATGAATACAGGAAACCATAAAAGAAATTAAAAGAACATGGTTCCTTCTTATTATCTACATGTATTGTTTTTTCAGATTTGATCTTTGAGTTGATTTTCATCTGTTTCATGTTGTTAGATATAGAGTATGTTTCTTAACCACAATTTATACCATGAATACAGATATTATCTATTTTAAAAATATTTTTTTAATAATTATGACTATTGATTAGACATCCATAATTTATTTTTTGTTACTATAATAATTATCAATATACAATATTATTCGATGTTACTTTTATCGTGTTTAAATATGCATGGACAAGAATCTAGACACGCTAAAAGGGTCTTGGTTTTGTAGTTGGCTTTAGGTACCAAAACACCTAAGACCGACCCTGGGTAGAGAGGAATAATATTTCACTTAATGATACCATTATGAGTATTCTCTATCCATATCCCTCATTGTTTAACTATATAGCAAATTTGGATCACTCTTGATGCAAAATATAGCGAAAAGGTGAATGATGATAAAGAACTCCCCAACCGACTCAGTAATAGAATATTATATGAAAGAATTCACAAAAAATGATTCAGACGATGGTAGTGATGATAACATTGACGAGGATTCAACGACTGATGAGATAAAAGATTTTTCATTTAAAAATTTAGTTCTTTTGTGTCATAAATTAACTAAAACCATTGATGACCTTGAACTGAAAAAATCCAGGGTAAAACTGAAAAATCTAAGCTACATTAGGAAAATGATAAATTGGAAAATGAGCTTGAGAATATTACGGGAAATGAAAATTCTAATTGTAAAAAAATGTTTAATCTACCAAAAAGAACTTGTTAGCTTCAATGTAAATTTTCAAAAACTTGGAAATGAAATTTTGATTTTAAGGAAAATGTAAGTGGGTTGATTTGAAAAAACAATATTTTACAAAAGGGCTATTTTTTTTTAAAACATTTGGAAAAATCCAAATATCGTGAAAATTTGAAAATTAAGATTTTGTGAAAACCAAGAAAATTCTAAGTGGGCTAGAAAACAAAATCGAAATGTTTAAAAAAAATCTTGAATGTGATGAATGTGCAAATTTTGAAAAGAAGTTAAATGACATCAAAGGTAATTTCAAAATCCTTAAAGATGAAAACATGATTCTAAAAAATAGAGAAATTGAAATTATTCAAACAAATCATGAATTGGAAAACGAAACTGAAATAATCATGGATTTTGAAAAACTTAAAATAGAAAAACGCTGGCCTTTTGAAATTGAGATGCTTGAAATTAAGATAAAATAAAATAGCTCGAAAACGAAAATATAGTCTTAAAGAAAAATGATTTCGAGATAAGAGAAATTTTTATTAGTCGTTGTTCAAAGATACAAATGAAAATTACCTTTTAAAATTCAAAGTAAACGAACTTGAGTGGATTTTTTGAAAATTTTCCCTGGAGAAAAATCGTGTAATATGTTATCAGGAAATCAACTCTTTGCGAATAGAAGAAAAGGACTTGGATTTTTTTTAAAAATTAGTTTATAAACAAACGACAAGAAATGCCACTAGAAGGAGAAATTTGTCTCCCAGGTTGTATGACATATGGCAGTATTGGACATAGTTGTGATTATTATCGAAATATGAACTTAAATAAACGAGTAAAACAAATTTGGTTCCTAAAATTATCATTGTTAGTGCTAATGGTTTTCTATACAAACAAATTTGTGTATCTAAGACTTCAAATGTAAATAAATGTGGTCCTACGCTTTTTCTAGGCCACACATTTCTTCTAACTTGTAGGTACAAACACAGACTAAGGGGCAACTACGATGAAAGATGATTTTAAGTTGTGCAGATTTAATGAGCAATAAATACAATGTTCCTTAGCCTAAGAAGATGGAATGGATATCTATGCACCTTAAATAGCAATAGTGACCATGGTAAGGAAGGTATGATCTCTATACCCTGCTTTCTAATTTCTCTCCTTGTTTTGAGTTTTGATTTTTGATTTTTTGATTTTTTGACATTAATTTTACTAAAATTGACATATCTTGAGTTTCGCAATTCCGATAATGCATTCTGGAAAATAGATTAAAAGTACTATAATTTTTTGTTTCGAGTTTCTGTAGATTTTGACCTTTTAATAATCGGAAAAAAACTGCAGATAATTCGTTATAGTGTTTGAAACATATAGCAAACTTATAATACGGCTATTGTATTTTAACCATAATTTTTGCTCTGATATTTCATTTTCTAAAAATGTAGATTCTTTAAAACCATACAGAAAAATCTATAATTTTCATTCTTTGGTTTTCGATGATTCATTTCAGCGATCCTTGAGAAAATGCATTCAAATCAGTAATATTTTTAATTATCATTCCAAAATTGTTTTAACACAACTGTAGTAAATCAACTATAACTAGAACACTGTAACTCCAATTTCAAAAGTTCTTGAAGTTCTGAAAAGTACACATATAGCACTATGACATTTATGTTTTGAATTTTTCCTGGTTCGTCCCATGAAATTTTGAATCCTACTACTTAAGTCAGTACATTACTTGTGTTAGGATTTTTTCTTGGACCCCTACACAATTAGATTTTAGAAGAGATAAAAAGTGAAGAAAAATAATGACAAATATATTCCTCCAAATAAAACTTTTACTAATTCACCAAAGATTCCAAGAGAGAGCCGACGAATTGAGAAGAAAATATCTCAATTCCTAAAACCTTAGAAAAATAAATTTTCCCATCACACATCTAATGAACCATGTACATACCTATTTATAATGGTCTTGACAAAATCTCTTCTTTATGAAGCTATTGAATACTTCCATGAATCTTTCCTGCACAAATAATTCATCATCTTCTTTAATGCAATAAAAGAAGCAAATAATCACTCTCAAAAATCTACAAAATCTACAAAAGTGACAATATTTGATTCACAATTCCACCTAGATTCAATTATCTCCAAAATCTACTTGAATAACGAAATATTTTATCACCAAAATCTTACAATCTCCACTATGATACGGTATTCCATAAATGTCATCCAAGATAACTTAGAATCTCAAACTCCAAACAATCATTAATATCATTATGGGAATTAATGTCTTCATCCCTAAAAAAACTTTACCAATCTCCAAATCATCTAAACATGCATGCTCCCTAATTGAACATGCATGTTATCAATAACTCATAACTTTTTGTAATACCATAAAGGCCTCCATGCGGTCTTTGTGGCTTTTCGTTGCTGGCTCCACCTTAATTCAAAAAAATTGCCCCTCCAACACTACTTTGAGAAGCCCCTCATTCTCCATCATTTTACAAAGCAATTTGTATATGTTTTTACCTTTTTTCTCACAGCACCTCCTTAGTACCCTTCCAAACTCTTACGACTCGACCTTGAGTCAAAAAGTTGATATCTTTTACCTCCAACTTTCCAACTGAAATAAGATTCTTTGTAATTTCTGGAATGTGCTTAACTTTTGTAAGATTCATCATCCTTCCATCATGCATTTTAATCTAACGGAACCTAGGCCCTTAAAATCCAAATCTCCATCATTAACAGATTCCTCCTTAGTATCTTACTCTTCATAATCAACAAATGATTCCTTTTGATTGCATATGCGGAAACAAGCACCTGAATCAAGCATCAAATCTTTCCTTTTGCCTTATCCACACATAGGACATTATCATTAAATTCCTCAACCAAATGCACCCCATAATCGCTATTATCCATTTTTTTCATTTTGGTCTTCTTCTAATGCCTTCATCTTCTCCTTATCCTTTTTAAGCTTATTGCAAAATCTGAATCGATGGCCAGGTTTTTTTTATAGTAATAGCAGATGAACTCCCTTCCATGTTTGATTTAGCTGTACTTCTTTCTATATTTTTGAAAGATTAACCCTCCTTGCAGGATGGACCTCTTCAATTGGATTTATACTTTCCTTGTCCTCTTAATCCTTTCCTTCCAGAGGTTCGACCTCCGCCTCTCCTCATTAAGTAGGCTACTACTTGCTGAACTCATTGAAACAATTCCATCCGAATTTGAGTTGTCCAATGCAACCATAAGCATTTTCCAACTCTCCAGTAATAAACTCGTCAACTTCAAGGCTTGTGTCTCAACATTCATCTTATAATTCATCGTCGTTGATTGTTTCACAACTGCCTGAAAATCGTTAAGTTGCTCTCCCATAGATCCATATTCCTTAAGTTTTACATTCACCAATCTTCTCATGAGAAAAGCCTTATCTGTTGCGAAGTCCTTTGCATAAATTTCTTCTAATTTCTTCCAAATTGAAGAAGCAGTTGTTTCATTCGCAACAATATAAAATATTGTATTCTCCAAAAATATCGAATAGCCACCGTAACCATCCTATTTAAAGTCTCTCATTTTGCTTTAGATACATTACTGGGTTTCTCCTTTTTTTTTCTTTAGTGGTTGGTAAAGATCATTGAGACGTAGAAAATCCTTTATCTTTGCCTTCCATAACCTCCAATTTCTCTCATTAATTTTTCAACATCTATCTTTTGCATAGCCAAAATTCTTTTCAAAAAATTTATGTAATAGGCTCTGATACTGACTGTTAGGGTTTTCTTTAGGATCCCTACACAATTATATTTTAGAAGAGATAAGAAACAAAGAAAAATAGCCACAAATAAATTCCACCAAACAAAACTTTTATTAATTCACCAAAAGACTACAAGAGAAAGCCTAAAAATTAAGAAGATATCTCAACCCTTAAAAACTTAGAAAAATAAACTTTTTTCCGTACACATCTAATGAACCATATACATGTTCATTAATAATGGTCTAGACAAATCTCTTATTTAGAAAGCTATTGAATACTTTATAAATCTTTTCCATGTAGATAATTTATTGCCTTCCATAATGCAATAAAGGAAGTAATTAATCTCCCTGTAAAATCTTCAAAATCTATAAAAGATACAATGTATTTGAGTCACAATTCCACCTAGACTCAATTATCTTCAAAATCTACTTTAATATGGAATATTGTATCATCAAATTTAACAGTCTCCATCTTAATACGATATTCCATAAATGTCATCAAGACACCTAGAACCCCAAACTCCAAATGTAACAACCATGATTTCAACGTCGCATACATAATAAATTTAATTAAAATAAAATTATTCGAGTTCAACATTTTTCGATTAATATTTTAAAAATAATTTCTTTTAATTAAATAAATTCTATTTAATAAAAGGTTTATTTTAAATAAATTGAATTAAATTAATAAATTCTTCTTGCATAATTTATTTGAATTGAATAAAATGTTTTAGTTGAATATAAAATATCTATAAAGTGTACATATTTATTATATGATTAAAATAATGAAAAATAAATAAATGGGTATTGAAATGAATAAAATTTTGCAGTTATCAAAATATAATTCATAGAACGAACTTTGAATTAATTAAAATTAGAATGAAATAAATTAACGAATGATTGACTTGAACCATTTAAAAGAAGAGAAATGAGTTCAAAAATAAAGGCCAAAGAACTATTCTAGTCTAAGCTCATTTTTAATCCATTACATTCTCACTTTCTCTATATACTTCTCTTGCTTTGTTTCATAAGCCCGAACCTCTCATTTCCCTTTCTTTTAAACCTATGCCCCATGTACCAAAAAGATTGAGTCTACTTAATTAAAAAATGAACACGCTCAACCAAAATCGCGAGGGAGTTGCGATGCGATGCCAGTAGTGGAGGAGGGATTGGAAGCGACCATGAAGGAAATAGGTAGGCATGGGGCGGATGTGTAGTGCGTGACTGTGAAGGGGGAGGTGACCTGACGCGGGGTCTGAGAGGCCGCGTACTTGTAGGTAGCGTGGGTCTCCGATGGTAGGCATGACCGTAGCTCTAACGTAGGCACAGAAGTGAATAGTACATTGGGGGGAAATGACAAAAATAAACATCAGTGTGGGATGAAGAGTAGGTACAACTAGGGTTAGGACATTCTGAATTTATGGATTTTGGATGCTTTATTAAAGAACGGAAGAGCATCGATAAGGTGAGTTAATTTATAGCTCATGACTATTGGCTAGAGGTCTATTTCTTCCATTTTCATAGAGTATTTGGTAGTAAATTTTGGTTTCTACGATTTGAATCAGAGGGTATTGAGTTGCATATTTTTATAAATGGTTGTTGATGTTACATTAGTTGATTATTGAGCACACTTATGTTATGTATTGTACACAATACATAGATGATTGCATAGTGAGATATGAAAGTGGAAATTGATCGGAAGGGAATTGATAAATCAAAATTGAAAATTTTAAATGAATGAAATATTAAAAATGTAAATAGTGGTTTTGGAATGTGTTTTATTTAATATTGATAGTATCGCTATTAATAGAAAATATTAAAACTGGAATAATTTTGAGAATGCACGAATATGAATCATATGAAAAGCGATGGTTTTCATGATTTGATTAATTTAGTTTATATTCATTATATTATCCATGATAATAAAAATATTTAAAGAATTTTTCTTATAAGAAGAGTATTTAAAATTTATATTTTGAAGTGATAAGTTAATATTATTTGGATTTAATGTATTGGAAGTTTATAAAATAATATTTTAAGGTCATAGTAAGTGGAGAGAAAATTATTTATTGAATGTAAGTTTCCATTTATGAAATTTTATTTTATGGCTTAAGGAGATTATTATTGATTGAAAATCCTTGTTCGAAAATTTGGATCATTTAAATTTATTATTAAAGGAAATTATAAACTATAGAACCTTTTTGGGCAATATTATTATAAACCTTTGAAGAAGAATTTCAAAGTTATGAATTATTTAAAGGGAGTTTAAGGGATTTAGGATTAAATAAATGTTCAAAATATAGATTTCCTTCTAATCATATAAAAGGATTTTACTTAAAAGATTATAGAAGAGAATGAGATTTTATTATTTAAACCTCTTTGGAGATTAATATAATTCTTTTCGTAACTGAAATGATGTTATCAAAGATGGTGATTTTTCTATAAAACTCCTCCTAAATAATTAAATAATAGAATTTTCTTTTTTGATTAATTTATATTTCTATGTAACGAGGAATTAGAATAAACGGAGTTATAGTACAGTTTGGTATATGACTTTCAGTAATATTTCTCTGATTATTCTTTGGACTTGTTATATAGAATAATTATACAACGATGAGTGCGATTTACGAATACTAAGTAAATAGGCGAATAACACCAGGTAGTGTGTGATGCCTAAGCTGAATATTTGTTCGATTTCTTCTTTTAAGTAGATGTCACTCTACCAGGGTCGAGTAAGTGGGGTATTATATTTAAGGTGATGCTCGCTAGGAGTGAATAGGCCGAGATCCATAAGAGTGTCTATTTATTGTGTGTACTTCTATTATACGTCGAGGGGTAAACCAGATTGGCTAGTATCCATCCTAACGGACTTATTGTGGAGCCACTTTCCAAATCCATGGCATACCAGTTGATGTATATGGCTGAGAGCTAGTGTCTCCGTGTCACTTAAGCCAGTAGTCCGTTACCATTAGGAGCACTTGCAGGGTCATGACCAATGCATAGTGTAATGATACGCAAATCACTACCCCTTTGAGTCTACAATATTCTCCATCGGTTCAAATCATATTGGATGGAAATACGAACCATTAGAGTTAAAGAAGAAAAAGGTAGAAGAAGAGGAAGTAACAACATCAAAATCTCACAATCGCATCGGAACAATATATAATAAATAATAACTGATCTTTATACAGAAGGAAACTATACTGTTTTTATACATTACATCATCAGAGTACAACACCAAACAATAACATAATACTAGATAGTTATAATAAGTTGTCCTCACAAAAGCTGACTATACAGCTTACCATACACAGCGGATTATAAGTCTGATACATGATATACGTCCCGTCATCCAGCTCGTCTCCTGAACTCCATAACATCCTATCATGTATCTATAATACTCGGTCTGAACCGAGCATTATGATAAAATAATACCCGAGCCAATCTGCAAAACCAGCATGAGAAAAAACACTCAATTGGATTATTAAAGTTTTCACAATCCTTTGAAATCAAAGGTATCTCGTAAGACCACGCCACAAATAAACATGCCTGGTTTTTAACCTACGATAACCAAAACATTTTTATCAAATTTGTCTGATATTATAATAGTGTATATAGAAAGTAAAAAAGAATGTAGCTAAAATGCTTGCATCTCACGTTCTAGAATAGTTACAGATGCTTATTGGAGATTGAATTCCATACAATGGCAGGGCTACAGGGGCAACGCACGTCACAGTACCTGGCCTAGATTAGAGTACCGAGGACCACTTCCGATCTCCTGCAGCAGAAGACCGAAGCTACCCCTTACTGGATAGGCCGAATAAGATCACCCCACGGTTAGGATAAGCAACCGCCCACATAGCCGAGATCAAAAGAAACTTTAGATAGGGATGATCTTACCCTAATTGGGTGCTACCCGCTTAGCCTTGCTGCACCTCCCCTGTCTTAGTCATTCACGGTTGATGAGGCTTGAGGCTAAGCGTACCTTTTAAGAACATATTCACTTAGAATGCTCATCGTCCTCCAATGATGATGGTCTGATAGCATTCGTCCATACAAGTTTCTCTGGGTCTGGACAAACCGAATCACCGTCTTCATCATCTTCACGATCTTCATTCACTACATTCAAACCGGATCGAAGTGCTTTTCGAATAATTAAATCTGATCCCGGTCTCTTTGAAATGATCAGCGCATTGGCCAATATTGATAGTCGATTATTTAACTATCAAATAAACAATCAACCAAGAAATATTTTATTTCCACTAAAAAACTCCCAGTCTTATTAAATTTATATTTCAAATAAATTAAATCACTTTACCTCAAAATACACACTTAAAATATTTAAAATAAAGCTACTTAAATCACTTTGTTCAAAATAATAGTTATGAAATTCTATAATAATTTCCCTAGTAAAACATTAACCAAAACTCCCTTTTTAAAATAAAACAATTATATAAAGCAAAAATATTTAATAATTATCCGTTTAAATCATAATACCATTTTAACCTTTAAAAACAATTAACTACCATGATCGACGTAAATAAATATTTACTTTAACAATTTTTAAACAGCTAAATAATAGCCTTTTTTTCTAAAACATTCTTTTCAAATACTTTTAAAATTTTCAATTTATACATAGAAAACTTTCTTTGATAATATACTTAGCTTTTAGGGGAAATACACTTTCCACTCCAATAAAACCGGTCTAACCATCTATAAATCCTTCTCAATTTATCTCCAATATAACTTACGTTTCAATCCCGTAAATTTTCTTTCCCATACATTTAAAAATAAAGCCACTATTTCTTTTTAAAACGAACTACCCTTTCCTTATAAATTCCCTCTGCGAATTTATAAATCCAAATTACCCATTGATAATTATTCACCTACTTACAAAACCCAGTTTATAAATTCCATAGTCTCATTTTTCTTTTAATCACTATTTTCAAAACACTTAATCGATTTCCAAACCGATTCTCTGCCCCAAAACCCCTTTAAAGTTTATTTCTCGATTTATCTAAATTTATTCCAAAATCCATTAATTCCAGTTTTACTCCTTTATTATGATTTAAAACCTTATTTAAATCTAAAACATTAATTTCACACTTTATTCCAAACATATCCTTTAATTTTCCCAACCCATTTAAACTTAAATTTAAAGATAAATTCTTTGTACTTAAAATCAATATTGCTTAAGTCCTTACCTTTTAAAATCCTTTAATTCACATTTATCCGAAGACTCTATTCATTTTCTATGTTCCGAAATTTATTAAATAGGATTTTGAAGTCAACTATTTACCTTTTTCCAAATTCACTCTTTTAAATTTATCCATCTTTACTATAGATTTCCTTCTTTAAATTTTCCCCTTTTTATTTCCCTTTTAAAAATTCAATATTTATATATTTAAAATGCCACAATATATCCAACAATATATTAACGTCAAATAAATTGATTTTTTAACGTAATATATCATAGATTATTCAACATTTCATATATCAGTAAAATGAAAATAAATTCAACATTTTTGAGGAATTCAGTGGATCCCTCCAACCTGTTTCCCTGCATCCACAGATGTTAGCACAATACAAAAATACTAATCCCACTTCGTGTGGGATATAATGGTATATAAGGTCATCCGCTATTATACGGGGAGCATAGGATCTCATTCGCAATATAATGCGGGAATATCAATCACTCCAATATATAGACACACACACTACTATATATAATATCACATCCAGACTGATAATAGTTATCAATTCCAATCAATCATCACATAATTTAAATTTTACTAATAAAATTAACCAGTAATCCAATTTGAGTGAGATTAACTCACCTTTATTTTGTTTGCATCCATCTCGACTATTTTCTTCACGCTTTTGGACCTTGTACAAACATTATATGGTTTATTAACATTTGAATCAATCGAAAAATAAATTACCATTTATTGATTTAATTTAAACTAATACTAAAATTTTAAACTAATTTTTCTATGATAAATAATTTTTAGTGACTAAAATAATTAAATAAGTTAATTAAACGAATTTACCACCATAATACATCATTCTAAAATTAAATAGCAGGTTTCATATGTGTATAAGTATATTTATTTTATTTTATTTTCTTTGAAACTTCATATACAAATAACCTGTATAGATCAAACCTTTACATAAATTCTCACAATTTTTTTCTTTCAAATCCATTCTATGTATATATATATATATATTTAGTAAATTTAAATTTAAAAAAATCAGCCTATACCTTACTACCTCCACTTCGAGAACGACCATGATGATGCCCTTCTTCCCTCAACCACGTGACATCCTTCCTGCTTTGAACCCAGATAAGAACCGCACCTCCGCCTCCACAGCGCCTCTATGTACACGCGCTCAAGCGATCGAGCCTTATCCTCCAGCCTTCAAATTGTTGAACTCCCTGCCACCTTTGAAGTTTCCACCTCAACCTTTGGTCGCCAACGCCGACCAAATCGCCTCCTTAATCCCCGCGACCTCCACCACACGCGATTTCGCGGGCTGCACAGACTCCTTCCACGAATCTCGATCGATACCTCCTTGCTGCCGCGTTCTACACAAATCAAACCTCACGCAATCGCCTACAGCCCCACATCAAATGGCGTCGCCCCTCGAAGGCCACATCCTCGATCTCAAGCCTAAATCGCCGCTAGTCATCCTCTCGAACCCTCTTCCAAATTACGACCTGACTGAAGATGAACGATTCGAAAGAACGAAGTCAATTTCGTCTTCGACTTATATATATATATATTGAATTCGATTTGAACGAAGGATGTGTGTTTACATTTCATGGACTTACAGAGAAGGTTAAACAGATTTTAAAGGGGAAAGAACCATATACGATACTCCCTCTTTTTCTTCTTCTCTGAAATGATCTGTTACGTGCAAATTTAAAAAGGAGATGGAGGAGACAAGAAGCGATGGTTGCATGCAGAATTGTTTTTGCGCGTTGGACGAGGTTTGTACAGTGATGTGAAAAGAGATGAAAAAGCTCTGATGTGAAGGAAATACAGCTGAAGATTTGCTTGTGTGTATGAACATACATGTTTATATATTTAATTCAAATTGTCTCGATAAATGCAACTTAAAATCTCAAACTCTTATCGATGCATGCCGCTAAGCGTTCATAATGTTATACTCCCATTCCGAACGCGATGGAAAAGGTTTCGAGTCATAATTCGATCGTATGGAGAAGATAGCTTTTTAGACCCAATTATTATATTGAATTTTAGATATAGATTTCAACGCGTTTAAATACCGTACAACCAAAAGATAACTCCAAATGCCACAAAATTTGAAATTCGATAATAATACACTATCGTGGATCCAATGGAACTGGTTTCGTCGAATTCCACGACTGTACCTCGGTAGGCTATTTTTAAATGTCAATTTAAACGATATATATATTTAAAATTGAACAAATCACTTTTAAATATAATTTTAAAACTTTTATTATCTTCAGTATTATCAATATAAATTTTATAAGCCTTCAAATTATTTTTAACAAGCTTAAAATTCTCGATTCAGCAATTTTCTCAATTTCCAATTATTTAATTCAAAAATTAAATTGTCCAAAAATTATTTATATTTGAAATCCAAGTTAAAAATTAACTTTTAAATATTTAAAATCAATTAAATAATCCAATTTTAAAAAGCCAAAATTCTGGGTCGTTACATTCCTCCTCTTTTATAAGAATTTCATCCCCAAAATTGCTAGTTAAGAAGAATGTGTCACAACCCGTTAGCTATTTCCCAAAGCCAAACAGTTTTTAAACAACTTTCCAAAACAACTTCTTGTTTTTAGGTACACTATAGCCCTTACTAACTTTCCAAACTCATCCATCTATTCCAAAAAATATTATTTACTAAACCATTCAAATTGTAATTTAAAATCAAATTTTAAATTATCAAAAAAAAATTCTAACTCCTTAAATTTTTGAAAAATATCACTAGCGTCTCCTTTGCTCGGTTACAACGGGACAACTACAAAACGCCTTTATGGGACCCAAATTTTCAAAGAAAACAAAAGCCAAGTGGCTAGATTAGAAAATCATCAAATTTCATATGCCAATTTAAGTACATACCTTTTGTCGGGCAATTCAAATTTATCTTTTGAAATCAAAAACACTAATTTTCCTTTGCTTTTAAATACCTATATCCTACTTAGCAATAATATCCAACCACAGAATTCAAAATCATTTTATTCATTTCTTTTACAAAATTCTCAATATTTGCTTTTACTTAAGCCCTTACGATATACATATACCATCCGTACGCAATATCAAATCTGATCGCTCACTTGATAACACAATTTCACTTCCGAACTAGTATCGTCCACCCGACTTCCTTGTGCGGACTCAGATCTGGTTCCTTGATCAGAAACCGTCATTCGCCTTGCATAGCCATATACCATGGTAGAGAATTTCAAGATCAATCAAAAATCCATATCCAAGGTTCGCAGTCGAAAATCGAGTGAATAATCCCAACTCGTATCGATATATCTATCTCGAAATTCTGTGCTCGAATCTGGATCAAATCATTATACGAATAAAATAATATACGTACATCCTACGTATTTATCTCAATTGATTATTAGATATATCAATTCTCTTTTCATTCACATTCATTTTGATTTCCATTCACCTATTCACAATATCCCTTTTCACCACTTTTATTCAAAACTTCATTCAAACACTTACTCAATATTTTTCCCAATACCAATTTTACTTAAGAATTTCTCTCAGTTTTCTTAAGTTTATTATAAATATATTATACAACCTTCTATGGTTATTTTTTTCCACTTCACCACCGAAGTTATATCCATTTTTATTCAACTTATATTTTCGATTCTATGTGTTTTCAATTTGCCTTCCAATTACTAATTTATTTCCAAATCAAATCAAATATTGACTTCTTTTACCGGCCACTCCTTAAACCACATTTAATTAATCAATTCCCTTAATTAGTTCCACTAACTCATTTATTTATATCTCAATCAATTTCTATCTCCAAAGATTTCATTTTATTTAGCCCATTCGAATTAATTTTCCGATTTCACTTTACTTACACAATTTAAATTAAATATCATTCCAATATTCAATTTCACTTCCTTTTAGTTACAAATTAAATTAATTTGTTCATTCACAAATTTATTTCCAACTTAATAAATTTTATTTCAATGTCCATTTCATTTCGCTTACTTAGATTTGTTCCTCAGAATTCACATTTATTCAACTTGATTCAGTTACATTCTACTTTAATTCAAAATTTTAAACTTCCATAAGTTTTCCAACTTATTTAAATTCCATTCACTACTCTCTTCCAATTCACTTCATCTAATTGGTTTACTTTTCTAACTTATTTCGTTTTTCACACTTACTTTAATTTAACTCTTCTTAAGTTAAATTTTATTCTAACAAATTTCAAATTTTTATAAGTTTTCAAACCCATTTATTATTCCATAAACATTTTTTAAACCAACTCCAGAGTCTTTAAACAATCACTTAAGTATTTCTGTTATCCCGCCTTTTGGCAAGGCCGAGATATCAAGGATCACTCATCTTGGGTATCGAGTATGCACAGGTTCGCTATGGATATTGATAGATTTTGTCCAAGTCCGGATCATGCTAGAATTGACAAGGCACGACAAATGAAGTCATGAAAGCCAGCATTCCAAATTTCAGGTCGATCCGAGTTAGCATATTCAAGCTATGATCGATGCAAATTGGGGGAAATGGCCTCTTCTTCGTATCCGTCGGTAAGCCTTAGTTCGTATCGACCTGGTTTGCATCCATCATCACACCTCGGTTCGAATCCATCGACTTCGCATCAATCAGAATGGCCACATCTTCGTATCCATCAACTTCGCATCGATCGGTCTCGTATCCATCAAAAGATCTCACTTCGTGTCGATCGTCTCTCGCCTACTTCGTATCCATCAGTTAACTCTAGTTCATATCCATCAGGTGACCATACTTCGCATCCATTAAGTAATCGTTATTCATATCCATCGAGCCAAGCGGCATTGCCACCTATTCGAATCCAACATAATATTGCTTGTTCGCATCCATTAAGTTGAAGTGACTTTGATCGATACGAACAAGGACTGTCTTGATGGATGTGAACAAAGCTGCCTCTATCGATGCGAACCACTCCACCTTCAACGATGGGAACTAGAGTACTCCACTGAATCGAGATATGCAATAGTTATCGATACAAACGAGGTAAAGTTTAGGGAAACGGCTCGGTCAACTCGAAGTGAAAGGTGCATCGATGCGAGGAATGCACGCCACATCGTTACGAGGGCACATGCTATCATCGATTCGAATAGATCGATTCGAATTGATCGATTCGAATCAAACAATTTGCCGAAAACCTCCATCTCGTATCGATCATAACTCGAGACCCATATATCTAAACGCCATGAAATTTTCACGGGAGCTTACGTACAAGCTAAAGAAGGTTCACACCAAGTTTCGACTCCATTGGACAAAATCTTGATCAATACGAATTGCATTCGTATCGATCACAGATCGAGTCGAAACTTCCCCGGGTCGATCGTGTGGGCCAACTCACATGCTAGAAGGAGTCTCCCGAAGTTTGAGAAAAATATCAGCCTCCTACGCCTATAAATAGAGCCCCAGGGCCTACATAAGAAGGATCTTTTGATTCTCAAGCACCCAGACTCTGCCGGATTGAACTTCGCATCCTATTATCGCTGTTGTACTCGAATTTCAAGTTGTAATTCACTGTTGTTCGCTGTAATCAAGTGTATTCATCGAAAAAGAATTAATAAAGTCATAAAAAATTCATAGGACGTAGGCAACATACCGAATCACTTTAAATCGCTTGTGTCTGTGCATTTATTTATCAATTTTTGGAGTTTTTGTTAGATAAGCCACCTTTTAATTTATATTGTTCATTTTTATCTCTTCAAAAATTTTAGAAGAGTGTTGTGCCCATTTTTGGTACAAACACTTTGGTGCTTTCATTGAGAAAACCCAGATTTTCTCCTGCTCTTTGGATCTGCCGTCGATACCGTATTGCAAAAATCTAAGAGGAAGATCCAAATCTCTACTCTAGAATCCTTCCAAGCTATTCGGATTTGCAAAAAATCTCGAAAAGGAATTCATCTCTCATAATGGTGAGCACAAGGACCACCTCCAATACTGCCGAACAGGAAGGCCGGGATAGACAGAATCCTGCGCAACGCCTCCATCCAACCAAAACGCTACCGGACCCTCAGATGCGTCAAGCCCGGTCACGAGTAAGAATTTCAAATGCTGCTCCAAGAATTGACCTAGAGTCGGTAGCAATTAACCGAGCAGCTATGCGCTAATCCCGAATTGACCAACCAGCTAAACCACCAAAGGCGTAGAAGATCTAGAAGGGATCGTGCCTCCAGTTCCTCCACAGAAAGCTCTGCCTCCTCCAATTACCATCATAGATCTACCCGTCCCGGGCTGGAGGGGAGCTACACACAGGCTACCTGACATCAACCCGCGATGACCGTTGGTCAGCTGAGAGTCAGCCCATCGGCCAGTTTCCATACTGGACCCTCCTCTTGGGGTGGTAGGGTTCCATACTATACCACAGGTAACCGCACCACAATCGCCGCTGCAGAACCAAGGGTTGATGTCCGGAATCAGCCTGGTCCAAACCAACATCAGCATGGGCGTACTCCTGAATCATACGTCCCTAAAGACCATGAGCCAAGGAGGCGAGAGGTGTATCGTTGACAGTGCCCAGTTTAGCCTCGCACTATGGAGACCGACCACACCTTGGCTCAACATGCACAGAATGTCCAGATGCCGGACATTTCGACTATGATTTGGCAAATGATTCGTGAAAGCCAGGGTCTTACTAACGACGACCGGGGAATCTCCCAAAGTCATACCCCTTTCACAGATGACATACTTTATGCCGAACCTCCTCGACGATTCAGAATGCCGGCTTTGCCAGTTTATGAAGAGAATTCAGAACCAAATCAGCATATCCTAAAGTATGAATGGCTGATGAATCCGCAAGAGCGGATGATGCAGTGAAGTGTCATAGCTTTCCCATCTCCTTAGGGGGCATCGCTACCATGTGGTTTACACGATTACCACCCCAATCCATTTCTTGCTTCGACCAAATGGCCACCAAGTTCGTAGAATAATTCCGAATGCATGTGGAAAGGCCTAAAGATGTTAATACTTTATCCAGCGTCACTCAAGCTCCCGGTGAGACACGTAGACGCTACTTGGAGAGATTTCACGCTGCATGTGCAGAGATAAGCAATCCCAATGACAACTCTATTCTGATGGCACTAACGAAGAGGATTGATCCTGACTCCGAATTCGGAAATTGGCTAGCTGGGAAACCCCCGGCATCATTGGACAGTTTTCACTCCAAAGCTGCTCAATTCTTGAGATGAGAGGACGAGAAACCATCTAAGAAGCAGGATGATGCAGGTCCCAGCATGTAAGGCATACAAAGTAATGTTGCAGTTAAACAGTCCGATGAGAGTTCCGAAAAGGTTCAATTAAACATACAGAACAAACAAACTCAACCAAGAAATAATGACAGTCAGAACAAGAAGCGAGACCAAAATCGAGGCCCACGACGTAGGATTCTAATGTTTGGTAATTACACACCCCTGAATAAGTAGCTAGAGAACATGTATTTGCAGACCTGTAATGCCATGCAATACAAGAAGCCTGCTCCGAAGCCATCATCAGAGTGGCAGATTCAGACGGGAAAGTTCTGTAGGTTTCACGAAAGCTACGACCATAATACAATGAGTGTCGTTATTTGCAGGACCTCATTGAGAAATTGATCAGGGAGAGAAAGTTAGATCAGTTCGTGCGGGAGACGCAGTCTGGAGGTGCAGGCCCATCAAATCAAAATCGTGTACAGAATCAGGAAAGGCAGGAGGAACCCGCTCGTACAGGCAAGAGGTTAGTTATAAACACAGTAAGTGGTGGTCCTCATCCAGCAGACCAAAGCTGGAGGGAAATGGAGTCGTATGCCAGCTCAATCAGGCATGCAGACTTTGAGTGTTGTAGTAATTCAGATGATGGGGCTCCGACCAAGGAACAAAGGACGATGACTGATAACATCATATTCAGAAATTGGGATGCTGATAAGGTCGAAGCCCCCACTATCGACCCATTATTCATATCTGCCTAGGTAGGTCCTTCTAGGATGAAGAGGATCCTGGTTGACAGTGGGAGCTCTGTAAATAGTTTGTTTAAGCGAGCTTACGACTTGTTGAAGATGGAAGCCAAGGATTTGAAACCATGTCAATCTCGAATCCATGGCTTCAATGGAAGTGCAACTATACCCACTGGAATGGTGGAACTGCCAGTGGAGTTGGGGGTTGGAGAACACCGGAGAGTCCAGATTTTACAGTTTGTTGTTTTAGACATTGATTCTCCATATAATGCCTTTTTGGGCCGACCGGGCCTTGCTGAATTCAGAGCAGCCATTGCCCTGTGGTGTTTGACTCTGAAATTCCCCACTGATCGTGTGGTCGGAGTAGTTCAAGGAGATCAGGCTACTGGGAGAGCATGTTATGTTGCTAAGCTGCGCGAGTCGCAGCGAGGAGAGAAAGGAAAGGGCATAGAGGAATCCCTCTGCGTCAATTTTGCTGACAATTGACAATTAGTGCCTGGGCCCAGGCCCGGGCACTCCAACTAATTCCGAAGGGATCTTGACCCAAGAGACACTAAAAGCAAAGATGAATCTAAAGAGAGTCAAGCTTCCCTGGCTGAACTGGCGATCGATGTTCCGATTGATGATGATTTAAGAATGCTAAAGATTGGGTCTCAGTTGAGTCAACAGATGCAACAGGAATTGATTGAATTTCTCCGAGCGAATCTCGACGTGTTCGCCTGGACGCACTCTGATATGTGTGGGTTCTTGCCAAACATCGTGAGCCACACCCTGAATATTGATCCGCGGTGTATCCTGGTTAAACAGAGAAGGCGTGTTATGGATCCAGAGAGATCTGCCGCCCTCAAAGAAGAAGTCGATAAGCCGAAAGCAAATGGGTTCATTCGAGATGCTTTATACCTAGAGTGGGTATCCAATCCCATACTTTTTCAAGCAAAATGGAAAATGGAGGACGTGTTCAGATTATTCTGACTTAATTAAAGCTTGCCCGAAGGATAGTTTCCCACTTCTTCGAATTGATCAGCTCATAGATTCAACTGTTGGACACGAATTATTATCTTTCATAGATGCTTATTCCGGTTACAATCAAATACCCATGCATTTACCTGACAAAGAACGTACCAGCTTCATGACCGATCTGGGGCTCTACTGCCATAGAGTCATGCCTTTTGGCTCAAGAATGCTGGAGCAACGTATCAACGCCTAATCAACAAGATGCTCGCAAACAGATCGAAAAGACCATGGAAGTATATGTAGATGACATGTTGGTAAAGTCGCGATTCTCCACTGATCGTATCAGAGATTTGGAATCAATGTTCAACAATCTTCGAATATACAGGATAAAGCTCAATCCGCTGAAGTGTCATTTTGGAGTCGCATTTGGAAAGTTCCTTGAGTTCATCGTCAATGCTCGAGTTATAGAAGCAAATCCCAAAAAGATCTACGCAATAAGAAATTTTCAAACTCCAAGAACCATAAAGTAGGTCCGGAGTCTCAAGGGAAGGTAGCAGCATTGAGCAAGTTCACTTCAAAGTCCACTAACAAATGCATCCCCTTCTTCGATCTGATCTGAAAAGGAAAGAGAAATTTTGAATGGAACACTGAATGTGAAAACACATTCAAAGCACTGGTTCAACATCTCTCCACGTCACCAATTTTGTCGAAGCCTATCAACCTCGAGCAGTTATATCTTTACCTGGCGGTATCAGAGAATGCAAATCAGTGCTACCTTAGTTTGGAAGGAAGACCGAGTGCAGAAACCGGTTTACTATGTTAACAAACGGCTAACCGGAGCTGAGATACATTATCCAAAGCTAGAGAAATTGGCTTATTGCCTAGTCATTGCCTCAAGGAAACTCCATCCATATTTCCAAGCTCATCCTATCACTATGTACACCAATTATCCATTATGATAGGTCCTTACGCGGCTTGAGACGTCTGGTAGGTTACTTAAGTGGAACATTGAACTGAACCAGTTTCATATCACTTAACACTCCAAGGAGATCCATTCAAGGACAAGTCCTAGCAGATTTCATAGCTGAATTTACCGTTTGGAAGGATTTGTCCGAAACCAGTAAATCTTCCAAATACATCTCGAAGCTGCATACCGATGGTGGTGCTCGGGTGCTGGAGTAGTACTTGAAACCCCCGAAGGCCGATCCATATTCTATGCTTTGAAATTTGAATTTCAAACATCTAATAATGAAGCTGAATATGAAGCCTTGCTTGTTGGGTTAAAACTCGCCCGTGATTTGAAAATTATTGTTGTGAAAATTTATTGTGATTCCCAATTGGTCGTATGCCAAGTTCGAGGTGAATATAAGACCAAGGATCAAAGACTAGCTGCTTATCTGTCTCGAGTCCAGGAAGTACTTGATCAGTTTGACTATTATGCCATCTTCTACATACCCCATGAGTGCAACCGAAAGGCTGATTCATTGGCGAAGTTAGCAAGTACGGGCGAAGCACAGCAAATGGGGCTTGTTCCTAGGGAGACATTATCTTATCCGAGTATTGATCAGATGGTTCGTATTTGAAATTGCTCCCGGTAGGGAATCATGGATGAATCCGTACTGAAATTACATCGAGCATGGAACACTGCCTGAGCATAGGAGTGAAAGAAGACAAATTCTTTGAAAAGCCTCGCGGTTCACAATTCAGAATGGAGTCATGTATAGAAGAGGATATTTTGTTCCTCTCCTCCGATGTATTGCGCATGATGAAATTAAACGAGTGTTACATGATGTACACGAAGGAGAATGTGGCGATCACACCGGGAGGCAAGCCCTCGCTAAGAAAGTACTCTGATACGGGTATTATTGGCCCACTGTGAACCGTGATGCAGCAGACTATGCCAGGAAATGCGATAAATGCCAAAAACATGCTTGAATTCCTAGAGCTCCATCTTCTGAGATAACCCAAATGGTCAGCCTGTGGCCGTTTGCAATATGGGGCATTGACGTTATTGGCACTCTACCTCTGGCCAATGGTGGAGCGAAGTATGCCATCGTCATAGTTGATTATTTTATCAAATAGGCTGAAGCTGAACCCCTTGCAACAATCACGATGAAGAAAGTGATCAACTTCTTAGTTTGCAACATTATCTGTCGATTTGGTCTCCCACATACCATTATCACGGATAATGGAGCCCAGTTCGACAGTGCTGAATTCAAGAATTTCTGTCAACGATTACATATCCATGAGAAATTCTCTGTAGTTGCACACCCTCAAGCGAATGGCCAAGTTTCACTGTTAACAAGGTTATCAAATCTATTCTAAAGAAATGACTGGAAAAGGCTGGGGGCAAGTGGGTTGATGAACTTCCTATGGATTTATGGGCTTACCGAACAACCCACAAGTCCGCGAACGGACTCTATGGGCCTTGCTAATTTCTTCGAGTCTCCTCAATACTCCATTTTCTCTATCTTATGGCTCCGAAGCCGTTATTCCAGTCGAGATGGAAGTACCTTCTGATTGCGTGACTTATTATGACCCGAAGATGAATGCCATATTACTTGCTGAATCTTTGGATTTACTGGATGAGAAGCGGGAGGAGGCTGATTTGAGGGCAGCCGCATGTCGGAGTCGAGTCGCCCGATTGTACAATGCCAAGGTTTGGCCATGAACCTTTGAACCCGACGATCTCGTTCTTAAAAGAATCTATCCGCTTCCTTCACACATGAAGACAAATTGGGAAGGACTGTATGTGATTACACAAATGCTCGGAGATGGCATGTTCAAGTTATCGGCCATTGACGGTCTTACTTTGCCAAGATCCTCGAACAGCGAGAGTCTCCGTCGCAACAACACATGATATGCTCTATTTACTTCAGTTTATTTTTTCCATTCACAGTTTGTTTCTGCATTTCCAAAGTTGGAATTGTAATAAGGCAACTGACTTTGCCGTATTTTTTCATTTCAGCAATAAAATGCCATCTCTTCGAGTCAGAGCTGTGATTTATGGAATATGACATCACGATGCACAGAGAGCTAAGTTCCATCGTGCGGTGGGATTTATTCAAATAGGGAGTGACTGTGATATGACCGGTCACTCACTAAGTGAAACCTGAGCTCAGGGAAAGTCACAACACCAAAATCGAAAAGGATTAATACACAATAATCCTTTAACTAATTCCAAACTCCCAGAGTGCGAGTTGGAGCATAAAACTCATAAATACGGTTTTGGAGAGGGTAGACCCATCTGCTTAACGACTTCGGCCGTATCCTAACCAAGTTTGAGGAGGATGGACCCATCCATCTAATGACCTCACTTGTTTACTCAGGGTAGATGTGAACCGACCATCCACGATCCTAATGAATCTCTCGTTCCCAAAGCGCGAGCGAACTCCTAAAAAGCCTAAACAGATGTGACTGACCATCTGTCCTCCAACTCCAAATTCCCGGAGCACGAATTGGAGTATAAATATCAACTCTAGGTTCCTGGAGTGTGAATCGTAGTATAAACACTGACTCTAAATTCCCAGAGTGTGAATTGGAGTATAAACATCAACTCTTGGTTCCCACAGTGCGAACCAGATCATAAAAACTAACTCCAAATTTCCAAAGTATGAATTGGAGCATAAACACCGACTCCAAATTCTCAGAGTGTGAATTGGAGTATAAATGCTAAGTCTAAGTTCCCGGAGTGCGAATTGTGTTACAAACATCCATAGTCTATGGATTCTCAGAGTGCGAGCCAGACTATCGATAGCAAATAACTTTGAGTCCCCAAAGTGTGGTCAGAGTATAAATATAACTCGAGTGCAAAAGATCGCTCATAAACTAACATAAGTCTCCAGAGTGTGGACATGTTCTTAAAAACTTCAGCAGGCGCGATTGATCGTTGAAATATAAATGCAGGTCCCCGGACGCGGATGTGAGTACTATGAGTAAGCGAGTGTGATTCGACTGCTTGACTCTTACTTGTTTTAGCATCGATCCAACGATGTTAAGCCTGAAATGATAAAGACAAATGGCGATCACTAGTTGATCGTTGAAACCTATCCTTGAAATCGGGGGCAAAGCTTAAGTGTTAGTCATTGACCGAAGCAGTGCAGCGTCAAAATTCCAACTCAATCTCCCATTACGATTTGTGTTCGTAACTTTCATTCTTGGCAAATAAAGTGGACTTAGCTCAAAAGTTGAAGCTCTGCAAGTGCACTGAACTAAAGATTAAATGCTACAACACTTAAACGTAAGAGATAGGAATAACAGTTGAAACAAGAAAGCAAGATTTCATTTCAGCTACTTGAAAGTGGAGATTCATATACAAGTTCTTCCAAAAAAATTCTACTAGCAGGGGTCGAACCCGCAACTATACACGGCCAATGAAAGCAAAACAAGTCCTAATTATCAAAAAATGTGCCAGAGAGGCCTATCTATTCCTTTTTCTTCTTTGTTTTGGATCTGCTAGAGCCACTAGTGATCTTTCGCTTTGAGCTTTTACCCTTTGGCGGATCACCTCCAGATGGAGGCACGATGTCGACATCCTCCTCCAAGCTTGAGTTTAGAGGAATGCTCTCTATGGGAGGAGTCGGAGGAATTGGATCTAAAAGCAGGGCGGAATGGGCACACTAGTATCAACTAATGTACCCCCAGGTGATATCATTCTAAGGGCAGTTGGGCCGAGAGTCGTCATTCCACCTTCAGAACTACCGCCATGAGCTGCTGCCTCCAACTCAGCGTTGATTTCAGCCGGTATTTCTTCTTCTCGAATAGATTGGGCTTCGCTGGGGGCAGCAGTGGTCTGTGTTGAAGCACTAGAGGCGGGCATGAATCCACTAATGACGAATGGTAAGTCCACGAAGGGGTCACTCTGGCGGCCTAGAAGCTCATTCATCATCTGCTCATCAAAAGAAAGTGAGATCCCCTGCGTTACTTCAACGGTCACGGTCGTTGTTGTAGTGGTCGCTTCGATGATGATGGCATCCTGCGCTTGATGTGATTCCTGGATTGCAGGAGGCGCTGTCAATACAACTCCAGTCACTGGACAAAGAAGAAGAGAAGTTGTTAGTACACACTTCAAAATAAGTTCTTCATTTCGAACATACATGAGCTTTGTTTAGAGTACCTTCCTCAGTTTGGCTCGCATTTAACTGAACAGGCTCGGAAGTGTCCTCCTTTATAGGAGATAAATGTGGCTGCTCTGGGTCGTAAGCTGGGACAGGCTGGCGCTCAACCACTGAAGTAGGCTCAGATCGAGATGAAGTAATAATCTTGGAACTTGTCACATGATGCTCGATGCCTGAGCCTTCCCCAATCTCTTAATGCTGGGTACCAAGCTTCTCTCTTGCATGCGAAATCATGGAGTCGTGGAAAACCTTCTTTTCATCTTCATTGAGTATACGGTTCTCCAGTTCGAACTCATCAAATGTTCCACCTAGATGCACTGCCTTCTCCTCTTCGACTAACAGATTCCAAGCATTGTAGAGATGA
Source organism: Allium cepa (assembly GCA_030765085.1). Lineage (NCBI taxonomy): Eukaryota > Viridiplantae > Streptophyta > Magnoliopsida > Asparagales > Amaryllidaceae > Allium > Allium cepa. The sequence goes on from CM060937.1 coordinate 957,682,320, forward strand.
ATTGAGTAATCATCGAACCAAGTCAGGTTTCTATGTCTCAGAACCTTGGCAATGAGAGTGACAAGAAGTTCTTCTATATAGCATCAAGCCTGGTTTCCGCCAATCGAACCTTCTCATCAACCTCAGCCTATACCGCTCGAACTTTAGCCACGGCCGCATCTCTCTCGCCCCGAAGCACCGCCGCCTGATCACATGCTTCTTGTGCAGAGATGTTGGCAGCATCCTTCTCTTTTCTAATTTAAGAGAACTTAGATTTAAGTTTGTTGAGCTCTTTGAGGGCTGCATCATGCTCAACGGCGACGGTGGTGCTCCTGTGGCGCATGTCCTCCATCATGGCATAATGTTTTTGCCTCATTCGATCCATGGCCGCATGGGCATCATCGGCCTTTTTGAGAGCCTCCATTTTGGATTTTCTCGAAGACTCGGCTTTATTGTTGAGCACTTGAATAATTTGATCTTTCTGTGAAAGCTCTTTCTCCAATTTTTTAATCATGGCAGCCCGATCGAAAGCCAGTTTCGACGCTTTTTTCGCAGCTTTCGACCATTCCTTGTACTGGAAGAAGATATCTGCAACGTAATCATGAACAGTGTTCTCTGCCTCCGTCGAGATTCTCTTTACGTGCGAGGGGAAGATGTAACCATCAAAGAAAATATCAGGGAAATCCTTCTTCAATTGAGCAAGCTTAATTGCCCCTTCCTCGGTAGGCTCAGTGAGGACCTGTTCTGCAGTTGGAGGGGTCGCTATTTCAGTTCTGCGATGAGAATTGACCTTGGAGCATGAGAAGAAGGCTTATACCGTGAAGTTTCAAGAGGCCATGAAACATGAATTGGAGGTAGTGCATGAGCTCTAGGAGGGGGTGGACGAGATCGAGATCGGCGTATGTATCCCCTATCTCTATCATATCGTTCTTGACTAGAATACCCCTTATCGTAATCCCTGTCTCCTTCTCTTCTGCACGACTCGTAATATGACGAAAATCGGCAAGTATTTTGTAGACTACCAAGCATAGAACCATGGCCAGATATCGTATCGACAAAGTAAAACAAGAATAAAGTTAGTAACCTTCCGATAGTGGAGAACTTATGGTCAGAAATCGTGTGGTGCTATGTATCGTGTATGTGTGTGCAACCCCCCGACCAACCGGAAGTATCGACCATGCTAGTGGGAAGAGACTCGCTTAAATCTAAGACGCTAAAGTTCTTCCAATTCGGCATCATGTTGAAAGGACGCGTAGTCCGGAATGGGATGTCGGCGAGCCCTACAAAGAGATTTTCCACTCGTGGGGGAGAGACCTCCAAAATTCTAACTCCGGATGCAGGCCGAGACGTAACCATAGATTTCCATCTTCTGGATCTGGGACATTTAAAAGCAGCTGCATTGCCTTTTCTTTTTTCCTTTGGAATCTAGGACTGTATCCAAAGGCTCAGCTAGAGGTTCATCGTCACTATGTGTCCTCTGCGAATCAAATTCCTCAGTTATAACAAGATGGGGCATCGTGCGCTTGGTTCGTTTCTTCGAGCTAGTTCACAGCGTCCCCTCGAGCCTTACACTTTGTTTTCGCTCAATCAGCTCGAGAATTCTCAAATTCCTGTCCGTCAGAACCAAATCAATTGTCTATCTTCACTCGGGATTTCTTGGAGAGTCTGAACTATCTCCTTATATAATAAATACCTTCGGGTCGCTGAATTATCGCTGTAAAGAAAAAGAGATATAAGTTGACTTCATTTACGACTATCTTATCAGCTGTTTGAGAAGACTGTAATACGTACGTCGAAATAGCCATCAACCGGCGAATCCCATGGGGCATCAGACATAAAACCATTCTGTCTTGAAGTAGCTTAGCCTCGTCCAGGATCCCGTGACTACTTGGCAATTTCTTACTGCCTCCAGAAACGGGAAAGATGGGCTGTCTCCTCAACTCTTGAAGTTGAATAGATATCTGATCTCGGTCGGGAGCGTTGGTCGGTAGAGATTCTCCATGAATACGATGAACAGGCTGCTCAGCAGAGCATATCCATTCGGGTGCAACTGAGATGGAGCGATTCCAAGGAAAGACAACATTTCTGGGATATATTGGTTAAACGAAGGAAACGTCCTAGCTACGCATGCATGACGATTGACTTCGGTATACCCTTCTAGAGGGCAGTGCGGTCTATCATCAGGCCCCGACAGTAACACGTTTTCAAATGACAGGCCATGCCTCAGACATATCCGTCCCAACATGTCGTCGGAGATATTGGAAGGAACAGAATCTATCGAATTAGCAATAAAAGATGCATCGGGTACTTCATCCGAGGCTGGATCAATGATTTCAGCCTCGATGGCCAGTATTTCGATTGATGGAAGAATTGAACTCTGAGCTTCCTATTGCTATGAGCTTGAAGGTTCCATAACTAGCTAACTCATGATAAATCATCATTAGACGATAATGAGCCCGTGTGTCCCCTAGTGTAAAGGTGTGAACGTATTGTGTAGTGTAGTGCTGTGCATTATTGGAACAGATTCTACAGAGATAATGAAAGTATGAAAAGGACAAGACTTCGAAATCCAGTCGAAGTGTCATCGCTGACCGTCACAATCGTGCCATTCAGACATTAGTGGTCGATTCCAAGTTGGAGTTCGTTATATTTTTGTTAAGTCGGAGTTCCATCAAAGAGCTTCGAAAGGCAGTCAAATATGCAGTTCTACAGTCAAGTCCGGTCATGCAAGGCTGAAGCTCGTCGGAATCAAGTGTTCAATTATGCGAGATTCTGTATCCATCAAAATTCAGGCTTGGATCGACCACTAAAGACCCTTGCTTCGTATCAATCACGACATCCCCGCTTTGCATCGATCATATCAATGCGGTTCGAATCGATATGTTTCGTATAAATGGTGTTTGAATCAATACGTTTCGTATCGATCATGAGAGTGTATCTCGCATTGACCAGAAAACCTTAGCTTCATATGGTGAGGGCATACGCTTCGTATCGATTGAGTCCGTTGGTTTCGCATCGATCTGAAACCTTTGGCTTCACATCGATCACCGCCCTAAACTTCGTATCGATCGTTGGGCCAAGACTTCATATCGATTGTACGGGCCAAATCCTCAAATCGATCATTCCAGATCGATACGAGTTCCAACCTTCTCCGATCGAGGCAAACATCATCATCTCATTAGGCCTTTCCAGGATCATTACGAACTCCGATGCGAAGTCAAATTATCCGAATCGATTCGATCGTTCTTACTCCATATCAACGCGAAATGAAGATTAAGCCATCCTTTTCCATAACCCTTCTTCCCCAAACAGCCTCATCTCCATTTCCATGCTCTATACTCGGCCTTACTCAGGCCCGTCTCCGGCCTTGATTTCATTAGAATCGATCGCAAAAGTAAGCAGAATGGCGAAAATTTCAAGTCTCGTCGATTAAATGTAGGGTTCGTTTAATATATTACCTAAATCTGACAATTAATGAGAGGAATTGAAGTTTGGATCGATTCGACAACGAACAGTGTTCCTCCTTTATCCAGTTTCCAGAGCGATACGAAGGTGAAGAGCAAAGTGAAAGTAAAAAAGTGAAAAACGCCCAAGTCCACTGTATTTATATGAAACCCAAGGGAAGGATAAGAGGCGATTCACCTCCCAGTCAAAAGCGACCGGTTGCAACGGTTTTGCCTTATCAATTCGAACAAGAAGTTCGCATCCATCAGCTCAGACCTTCATTGATGTGAAACTGTCGCCAGAAACCATCGATTTGCAAACTGCTATTTGTATCGATAGCTCGACCCCATCCATAATGCATCGATACGACTACGCCGTTCGAATCCATTAGATCACAACATCCAGGAGCCAACTTTCATTGATATGAATTATGAATCATCTATTCGTATCCAATGGCGCATGATCCATCGATACGAAGTGCACGATGAAAGCAGCTCTGAAGGCATTAAGCTCCAGCAATTCGAAACTACTAATTCGTATCCATCGTTGCTCAACCCATAATAGTTGAAGTTCGTCGATATGAACGTTAAACTTCGTGTTCATCGAAGCACAAACCCATTGATGCGAACGATCCTTTCATGTCAATCGAGATACCTATCTATCGATGCAAGATGGTCATTTTCATATCCATCGATGCAACGTCTATCAATGTGAGAGCAATTTTTCAACCCTTTATATCAATTCAGGAGAGGATCGGTATGAAGAAACAACTAAAAGTAACGATCAAGCGCTGTTGCAACATGAATTTCACATCGGCTCAGGAGAGGATTGATATGGGATTCGACACGAGAAAACTGATAATGACTCGTGAACATGCAACGTTAACGAGAGTCAGTTTAGCATATATGCATATATGTTGGACTAACGTTCAATATTCAACATTCATAGGAATTGGATACCAATCTAATAATGATTACGGCGGCAAACAACCCACTATCATTCAACAATCAGTTACAATGATACAGAGTACAACAGTTGACAATCAGCAGTTCGCATCACTGAGGAAATCAGTCAGAGATTTCAAGTTTCAACGAAGAGGCGATAACTATTCAGAATGAGGATGCAGATTTTTAAAGCATGTCATGTTTCCACAAGACGTACTTTGGGGGGCAAATGTTGTCCCACCTTTTGTCAAGGCCGAGATATCAAGGATCACTCGTCCTGGGTATCGATTATGCATAGGTTCGCTATGGATATCGATGGATTTTATCCGAGTACGGATCATGCTAGAATTGACAAGGCATGACAAGTGAAGCCATGAAAGCCAACATTCCAAATTTCAAGTCGATCCAAGTTCGTATGTTCAAGTTATGATCGATGCAAATTGGGGGAAATGGCCTCTTCTTCGTATCCATCAGTAAGCCTTAGTTCATATCGATCTAGTTCGTATCCATCATCGCACCTCGGTTCCAATCCATCGACTTCGCATCGATCAGAATGGCCACATCTTCGTATCCATCGACTTCGAATCGATCTGTCTCGTATCCATCAGAAGATCTCACTTCGTGTCGATTGTCTCTTGCCTGCTTCGTATCCATCAGTTAACTCTAGTTCGTATCCATCAGGTGACCATACTTTGCATCCATTGAGTAATTGTTATTCGTATCCATCGAGTCAAGCGGCATGGCCACTAATTCGAACCCAACATAATATTGGTTGTTCGTATCCATTAAGTTGAAGTGACTTTGATCGATACGAACAAGGACTGGCTTGATGGATGCGAACAAAGCTGCCTCTATCGATGCGAACCACGCCACCTTCATCGATGGGAACTCGAGTACCTCCATCGAGTTGAGATATCCAACGGTCATCGATATAAACAAGGTAAAGTTTAGGGAAACGGCTCGGTCAACTTGGAGTGAAAGGTGGATTGATGCGAGGAATGCACACCACGTCGTCACGAGGGCATGTTCTATCATCGATTCGAATTGATCGATTCGAATCAAACAATTTGCCGAAAACCTCCATCTCGTATCGATCATAACTTGAGATCCACAAGTCCAAATGCCATGAAATTTTCACGGGAGCTTACATACAAGCTAAAGAAGGTTCACACCAAGTTTCGACTCCATTGGACAAAATATTGATCGATACGAATTGCATTCGTATCGATCACAGATTGAGTCCAAACTTCCCTGGGTCGATCGGGTGGGCCAACTCACGTGCCATAAGGAGTCTCCTGAAGTTTGAGTGAAATACCAGCCCCTTACGCCTATAAATAGTGCCCCAGGGTCCTACAGAAGAAGGATCTTTTTATTCTTAAGCGCCCAACATCTGCCGGATTGAACTTTGCATCCTATTAGGCTGTTGTACTCGAATTTCAAGTTGTAATTCGCTGTCGTTCGCTGTAATCAAGTGTATTCAACGGAAAAAAATCAACAAAGTCATAAAATCTTCATAGTGAACGTAGGCGCATGCCAAACCGCTTTAAATATCTTGTGTCTGTGCATTTATTTATCAATTTATTGAGTTTTTGTCAGATAAGCCACCTTTTAATTTATGTTCTTCATTTTTATCTCTTCAAAAACTTTCGAAGAGTGTTGTGCCCATTTTTGGTACAAATAATTTCAAAATCATTTTTGAAATTAATTGTAAATTCTTTGGTATGCCAAATTATTTCTTTGAATTTCAAAGCCAAACCCAACTTTTTCAAACACCAACTCAAAACATTTAGGTAGCAATTCCTCTCTTAGAAACTTGAAAATGGACACCAATGATGTTGCAATCATTATCGGAATTATTTTCCAGTGTCCGCAGTGAGTTCAGGCCTTTACTCTTTAAAACATTTTCCAATATTTTTAAATTCCAAATCTCGCCAGATTTTATATCAAATTCAAAAATATTTTCAAATAATATCACTGTTATACCTTCAAAGCCTTTGAAAATCGTTTTCAAACTCAAAGGAAATTAAATTTCCCAAATTCTCGAATTCCAAATCCTTTCAATCTATATTTCAAATATTACTCTGTAATTTTCTCTCATTATAAATCACATTTATAATTCACATTTACAAATTCCATTTTGTTATATAATTATTTCTCTTAACTTCAGTTATAATTTCAATTCCTTATTCAATTTCCATAACCACAATGATAATAGTCTAATATTATCATTTCCTAACAACCAAGAAACCATATACTTATAATAATATATGAAAATTATTCCTTTCATATACAAAAATAATTTAGGTAAAATTATTTCATTCACCCTATTTAAAACAATGTCGTGTCAAATTGTTCTATACAAGTGTTTAGAGATCCCTATCAATAACATTAATTACTCGTATTGACCAAAATCCTTAAGCCACTTAACAAATCAGTCAACACAATATAATTTTTTTTTATATTCACTAACAAGTACGCGCTCATATCTATTAATACACTCAGACTCATTCTGGAGTGCTACTGACCCTATCTCAAATGAGTAACCCTACCAAAGCCAAGGTTCTTGCTTAACCTTCATCTTTGATACCAAGTGAATGACCCGCAAATCTGTACCCCTTTGAGTCGACAATATTCTCCATCAGTTCAACTCATATTAGACGGAAATATGAACCATTAGAGTTAAAGAAGAAAGAGGTAGAAGAATAGAAAGTAACATCAGAATCTCACAATCGCAGCGGATCAATATATAATAGATAATAACTGATCTTTATATAGAAGGAAACTATACTTTTTTATACATTACATCATCAGAGTACAACACCAAACAATAGCACAATATTGGACAATTATAATAACTTGTCCGCACAAAAGCTGACTATACAGCTTAACATACATATCGGAATATAAGTCAAAAACGTGATATACGTCCCGTCATCTAGCTCATCTCCTAAACTCTGTAGCATCCTATCTTGTATCCGCAACACTCGGTCTGACCCAAGCATTATAATAAAATAACATCCGAGTCAGTTTGGAAAACCAGCGTGAAAAAACACACTCAATTGGATTATTAAAGTTTTCACAATCCTTTGAAATCAAAGGTATCTCGAAAGACCACGCAATAAATAAACATGCCGGGCTTTTACCTTATGATAACCAAAACATTTTTATCAAATTCGTCTGATATTATAATAGTGTCTATAGAAAGTAAAATAGAATCTAGCTGAAATGCTTGCATCTCACATTCCAGCAATAGTTGGGCACAATCAAAACCGTACGAGCGCTTATTGGAGATTGGATTCCATACAAAGGTAGGGCTAATGGTGTACCATCCGTCACATTTCCTGGCCTAGATCAAAGTACGGAGGACAACTCTCGATCCTATGCAACACAAGGCCAGAGCTGCCCTTACTAGATAGTCCGAATAAGATCACCCGCGTTGGGATCAGCAACCGCCTACGTAACCGAGTTCAAAAGGGACTCTAGACAGGGATGACCTTACCCTAATTGGGTGCTACCCACTTAGCCTTGCTACACCTCCCCTATTTTACCCATTTCCGGTTGATGAGGCTTGAGGCTAAGCATTACCTTTTATAACATATTCACTTAGAATGCTTATCGTCATCCAATGACGATGGTCTGATAGCATTCGTCCATACAAGTTGCCCTGGGGCTGTACAAACCGAATCACCGTCTTCATCATCTTCACGGTCTTCATTCGCTACATTCAAACCGGATCGAAGTGGTTTTTGGATAAATAAATTCGATCCCGGTCTCTTCGAAATGATCAACGCATCGGCCAATATTGATAGTCGATTATTTAACTATCAAATAAACAATCAACCAACCAAATATTTTATTTCTACTGAAAAACTCCCAATCTTACTAACTTTAGATTTCAAATAAATTAAATCACTTTGTCTAAAAATGTACACCTAAATTTTTTAAAATAAAGCTACTTAAATCACTTTATTCAAAATAATAATTATGAAATTCCATAATAATTTCCCCAGTAAAACTTTAACCAAAAGCTTTGTTTTTAAAATAAAACTATCATATAAAGAATAAATATATAATAATTATCCGTTTAAATCATAATACCACTTTAACCTTTAAAAAACAATTAACTACTATGATTGACTTAAATAAATATTTACTTTAACAATTTTTAAACAGCTAAATGATAACCTTTTTCTAAAACATTCTTTTCAAATACTTTTAAAACTTCCAATTTATACTTAAAAATCTTTCTTTGAAAATATACTTAGCTTTTCAAGGAAATACACTTTCCACTCTAATAAAACCGGTCTAATCATCTATAAATCCTTCTCAATTTATCTCCAATTTAATTTATGTTCCAATCCCGTAAATTTTCTTTCCCATACATTTATAAATAAAGCCACTATTTATTTTTAAAAAAAATTATCCTTTCCTTGTAGATTCCGACCGTGAATTTATAGATCCAAATTATCCATTGATAATTATTCACTTTACTTATAAACCCAGTTTATAAATTCCATTGTCTCATTTTCCTTTTAATCGCTATTTTCAAAACAGTTAATTGATTTTCAAACTGATTCTCTACATTAAATCCCCTTTAAAGTTTATTTCTCTATTTATCTAAATTTATTCCAAAATCTATTAATTCCACTTTTACTCCTTTATTGTAGGGACCCATAAAATTTAGTGGTTTTATAGATTCAATTAATTGAATTTTGTGAAATTTTAAATAATAAAATCTTGAATTGAAAATTTAAAATTTGGAATACGTCTATTTAAACATAGAAATGGTAAATTTTCAATTAATAATATGGAAGTTTATTTTATTTTGTAATTTTATTCAAATTCAAATCAGTTAATAATTGATGATAATAAAAAAAATTCCAAACCTGAATAGTTTTCTATAGAAAATTTGTAAATCATCTTCTAAGTGAGATGTCATCTTTTGTTTCTTTAAATTTTGACTGTTATTGCTCCGTTTATCTTAATCCTGCATTTTTGCAGCATTATTCGGTATCGATTATCGACTTTTGATCAATTGATCCTATCACTGATATCTGCATACTATTTGATCATCTCATCATGCTGATCCTAATGGCATATTCAATCCTGTGTTTTGAAGTCCAGTACATGGAAGAAGCTACAAACGGTTTGCCGCATCAGTAACCGTTTTAACGTTTTGTTTACCTGGCCATTAAATTATCCACGATGTAAAATGAATGGTTCTTACCCATAAATGTTTATCTGGATTCATGCATGGCTTTTACTTTTATCGACCGTTGATAATTATTGTTGTCCACACATTCTTTTGAGTACTTCCGTTAATTTGAAATTTTATAAGGCATATAATATTCATACGTTTACTTTGCTGTCATCTCTTTTTAACCGGAAACAAAGTTCTTCCCTTTTTCATTTCTGCTCCTCTTAATATATATATATATATATATATATATATATATATATATAGCATCTCCTCCTAGAAACTGCTCACCCCTTCTATCCAAAGTCTTCTGGTTCCATTTCAAAACGCATGCAAGCCATTGAAGCCTCACCCTCTTTCGCCCTTGCATCTGCCCCACTCTCCCCAAAGACCTTGGCCACCCGAACACTTGACTTTGCCTCACCCATTGCCTCCTCCCCTGTGGCCGAGGCCATGCTACAAACCATCTCATCGTGACCTTGTTTCCTCCGCGTTACAGCACCAGGCCATGCCTCCCCTTCGGCCTACTTCCACCTTGTCGCCCTTTCTCGGCTAATGATTTAATAAGGTGAATATTTGTTATCAATATTGTTTGATATGTATATACATGTTTGTCTGAAGTCTCCATATTTTTGTTTGTTCCTTAGCTTTATATTTTCGATTTTCATATATATATATATATATATATATATATATATATATATATGTATATGTATTGTTTACCAAGTATATTTATATATTACAATATAGATTTTTAAAAGTAGTATACATTTTATATTAACTGAATATATAATAACTTATAAATTTTACTTTCTGGCTTATAATATAAGTTTATATTGGATTTACTGATAGATTTGCATGAGTATATTTTGTTATATAGTATAGGTTACAGAATTTTTATACGAGTCTACAGTGTGCTATATCTTTTATACTATTTGCATATATGATTAGTGGATATGTATTGGTTTATATAAATTTTAATATATATATATATATATATATATATATATATATTGTAACGTCCCGCCTTTTTGTACGCTTTAAATCGATGATAAACCACACACGTCAGACTTAAGCCATACAAAAGGGCGGATTGTTATGGGGTAAATAAGAAAAAGCAGAGAAAGAAAGAAAACAAATCAGAATCTTGTAGCGGAACGACAAAATATAATAATCAAATACAGTTCATGAAGCTGTTTTACAAAACATTTAATTATACTTATACAATACATTTCAGAGTTACACATACCAGAGAATAATAAATAACAATGTAGTGGAATAAAATGGTGTAGTGGAATACTATAATAAATAATAATAAATGTTCGTCTTCATCCTCCAGAATACGGTCTTCCAAATCCTGAAATACTCAGGCTGACCCGAGCGAATTGAAAAGACAAAACACTCGAGTCAGAACTAAAAGATCTTATGAAGTTAAATCAACAGTAAATAATATGAGTGGAACAGCATCAGAGATGTTTACGGGATTTGACATCTCCTATGCAGTGTCAAACGTGAGTGCAGTAACTTAAGAGATGCACGAGATTCACATCTCCTAAGGATCCGTTAAACTATTTACTATGTAGTAATATTTCGCTACTACAATAATGTCTATAGTAAAGTAAACTTACTTTTAAATAACGTTAAGGAGTGACTCAATATTCCCCTTAACACAATAATAGTTCCAGTAGTCCATCAAGTATCAATGCATCTCCAGATTGGGTGATTACCCTAAATACTCCACAGGCTACGAGAAAAATCCAAAATCGTACAAGGCGCGATAGGATAGGTGACATGGCACAACTAGGCAATGCCAGGGTAGATATACCAGTTACGCTTTCGGGCCGGTGGTAACGCGTAGCGCGCAACTACCGCCCACCTCGAGCCACACCCCCAAATAAAAAATCAAAAGTGGCCACCGAATAAAACCAAAAGTCAGAGTATAATATCGAAGGGATGTGTTCGATAAAATGTGCTACCATCTTAACCCGTCAATCGCTCCTGTTTTAGCCACCCTATGCCAACTCACGGAAGTCGGGTCCGCGCATATACCTCAAAGGAACGTCGCCACCATCCTACTTCATTCTGGAATCTCCACCGCGTACACGGTTGTTAAAGTGGTTTTCGGAGTTGGCAAAGAGTATGGAAACTTTTGATCCTGGTCCCTTTAACAACCAAACGTTATTATAACACCGCGGTCATTTCAAAATAATTATACTTCAAACCAGAATATAATATCCACTTCAAAACCATACAAATACGATATTATTTCCGTTTTAAAAACCAAATCAATATGATATCATTTTTATAAACCCAAATCAATATAATATCATTTTTATTTCAAACATATCTTTTTCCCAAAATCATAGCATTTTCAAATCATAATACCTTGAAACCCATAACTTTGAAACATAACTTCCAATACTTAAATGGTTTAATATTAAATTACTTTATAAAATAAATTAGGTTCTTTAATTTCACAAATCAATTCCAAAAATATATTTGAATCTCCAAATAAACCATTTCAATTTGCATATATTTCAAAGCTTTAAGTATTCCACCATTTCAAAACTAATTCTTTGGTAATCTCATATACATCAAATTCAATTACTATTATGTAGATTTGAAATGTTTACGTAATAAATCCAATATCATTTAAGAAAACTTTTAAACTTCAAATAACTGAATATTCTTTCAATTTGATTAACTTGATATATTCATTTATCAACTCGATATTTATTTAAATCACTCTAAACCAAAATCAAGTTATAAAAATCATACCCTTTAAAATCTCAACTTTTATTTAAGTTTCACATCAATTTTATTCGAGTATAATTCTTAAATACTTTAATTCAAATCAAATTCATATTTATCCTCCAACCTTAAATTTTTTATTTAAGTCATTATAGACTACATATACAATAAAATTTGAACAGATATTTAACCATATTATATAAAAGCAATCAAACTTTATTATTAAACTTGTTTTTATTTAACAAATCAATACATAGCTTAAATTCAAGAATATAACTATATATAAAATAATATTTATGTAATATCCAAAATCAATACTTATTAAACCGTATATTTCTATCCAAAATCATAGAAATCATTTTAAAATATTTATATATAGACTGACGGTGTCTGTATAAAATTTTCTATCCTATGGTCAAGTGATACAGATATCTATCATTTCAATCCGTAATTTAAAATAAAATTGCGGTTATATATCATTTCAAACCGCAACCTCGAATGAAATAAAATGCATAACAACTTGTAGTTTATAACAATATAAAATCAACATCCATTCATCCAATATCAATCATCAAATATTTATCACAATCGTCATCCAATTCAAATAATAACATCAATATAGAACAGATAATAAATAACAGGTAATTACTGGCAGTTTATATTCAAAAATAAATTAACTAAATTGGCAGTTTATATGCAATAATAAATTAAATAACAATTTAATTCAATAAATTCAATTTAACTAGAATGATGATAAAAGTATACCAAACAGCAATAACGAAATTTCTAATCACATCAGAAATTAATTTAACATATATAAGAAATTTTAGATGTTGTGAGTGGGTTAAAAACACTCACCTTTTGAATTTAAATTGAATTTAAATCCAATTTAAACCCAAAATTTGAACAGTCTCATAATTCGTCCAAACCAGCGCCATAATGTCCGGAATTCTGATACGATCCTAGCGGAGAAAACCGCACGTGAATTGGACCTCGTTGCAAAAGTTATATCGATTAAACGAGTTGAAAATCAAAATTGAATTTAAAATAAATATAACGGGTTATACCAAAAGTTGGCCACATCATCGTTTCTTCCTCTAGGCATCAACGCACGCGCACAAAGATAGGCCGAACCAAAACGCGTCTCCACTTCGCCGTTGATCGAAAAATAACGCCACCACATCGCCAATCACCTCAAACCGAGCGCCTCCTCGAGACACCATCCCAGGCCGCACCCACGTCATCAATTTCACCGCTTCCGGTCGCACCTTGAGCCATCGCGGCCAACTGAACTTAAACCCTAATCGAATTAAATCCCCTGATCTGGCCGTTAATTCGACGAATTAACAACTCCGATGAGCAGCACTCGGTCTCCTCTTCACAACCCTACCCTCGATCGAACGATCAGATGAAGTTCATCAACCCTTGATGAATGGCCAAAAATGGTTCTTCGATTTCTGGCCAAACAGTGCATCGAACTGAAAATGGATCACAAAATTGAAATACGCTCTTCGAGAGCTTTCTGACGATATATAATTTGATATTGTTTATGGAATTTGAATTTTGGCTTTGGATTTGATTTGGAATTGTATTTGGGAATTAGGGTTTGTAGCCATTGGAAAGAGAAGCTAATAAAACGTACATAAATGAGGAATAAGAAATGAGTTAGGGTTTATAACAGGTTATATATAGGCAGAGATGAAAGTAGAGTAGATGGACAAGATTGATATGCGCGCTGAACAATAAAATGTCACGGAAAACCCGTTCTGCCTCCGGAACGAAATTGGGTTAACTCATATATCAAAATAGATGTTTTTAAATATTTTAAATGCGATGCAATGGGTTTCAAGTTTAAATTCAATGTATGAAGAAGTTATGCTCAAATCAAGTTATTTCAAATTGATTTCAATTAATTCCAATTTCATTGATTTCAAGGCGTTTCGAGTCCGTACAATCAAACGACAAGTCTGATCGCTACGACACTTGAAATCCTACAATAATTCACCGTTGCGGATCCGATGAAACTGGTTTCGTCGAAATCCGATTCAGTGGCTAAATGGCTATTTTTACATTATTTAATTAAATAAATTAATAATTAATTAATTAAATCAAGTTTTCGATTTCAACTCTATAACTAACAAATTCCATCAATTTCAACTTTCTTAATTACTTACACTAATTTAACAAAATTTAAATGTTAATTTAGAGTTTATGAATTTATCAATTTCAGTGTTAGCCTTAATTCCGTTAATTCCAGAAATTATAAATTTAATCTCCTATAATTCCATTTAATTTACTTTCATTCTATTATTCAATTTATTGATGTCAATGGATGAAATTTACATTAGATTCATGATCTATTTCATTAGTATTCTCTAATTTTAACTTAATTTTCAATTAACGTAATAATTAAATATTTAATTTTATTCATTTGAAATTAATCCAATTATTGAATTTTACATTTCAATAAGTTAATAAATCTCGATTTCCATTCCTTAAATCATCCAATTGTCATATTATAAATAGAATTGACATTATTTCCAATTATTTCCTAAATTTACTCTAACATAGCATTGAGTTGAGATTCATTGCAATTGATTACAAATTTTGATTTAATGGACTAAATAAATGATTACTTTACAATAATTGTTGCCACCAACTCTTAATCATATTTATATAAGTTATCATTTCCAAACAATAACATACAGAACGTTGATTCTTTTCAATTACTATTTATTATTATTACTTCATTGATTAATTCAATATTTGCATTTGTTTTTCTTATATTAAATTTATTACCAAATATTCCTATTTACAATCAATTATAACCATGCAATTGTTTCAATCAATTTGGAATTGCATTGAATTAATTATTTATTAGCTTACATCAACATTCTTACATTTCATTCCCGTTATAAATTCATCAACGAATTACAAATTTTTATTCCTTCCAATATTAATAACAAAATTGATTACATAACACTGTTCTTATCCAACTATCATTAATTTTATACTAATTGATCAATTTGTTCAATATCTACTCTTGTTTCCATATATTCAATTCATAGTCAAGTATGACATCTAAATTATTTTAGTAAATTGGAATTTCATTGAAATCGTTAACGATCAACTTTAATTGACATTGTTACGTTTTTTTAACATTCATTTCATTATAATTTATAAATTTTTTATTTGCTTCTAAATTTAATTACAAAATTTTTATTAAAATAACCAATTTTAATTATTGAAAATTTATGGATCATTACACTCTCCCCCACTCAAAACTTTTCGTCTCCGAAAAGGAAAAGAAGGAAAAAGAAGAATTAGGAAATCAATATATCTTTCTTAAAACATTAAATTTATAAACAAATAAATTTTACAAAATTAATTAATTTAAATAAAATATACCAATTTATAACCACTAAATCTTTTTATACTTAATTTTATAAAGTTTGGCAACATTTTCAAAATATTTTCTAAGTCCAAAATTTACGGAAAATTTTGGCAGAGTCTCCTTTGTACGGAGAGGCTCGGGAGAAAATATAATATTAAATATAGTAATATATAACATATATTTTTCAAAATAATATATTCCAACACGCGAAAAACTATTAAATAACGCTATAAACCGTAATCCGAAAATGTACCTATTTGTTTGGCAAACAACGCTTATTTTATGAAACCAAAAGCGGTTGCAATTGCTTCCATAACCTATATTTCACTTATATAATCCAAAAGGGGTAAATAATTATATAAAATGAAATATTTAAAGTTGTTTCAATCAATAACAACCAACTTAATATAACAACTATCACTTGCAACAAGCATACAACCATCACATAAAATCAACATACATCAATTATCCACTCATATCAAACAAAATAAATAGTTGTTCAGGTTCAAAACTTTAAATTGTACAGAATGAAAGATAAACTACTAAGTGCACCATTTACTTAACAGTCTTAGATGAAACTAAATAGATTATTCATACATCCAGACAAATTTAAAGTATCCTTACCCAAACAACCATAAACCAAAACAAACAACAAATCCAAACAATAAATTAAGTTATTTCATACTATTTGTTGTTTGATTTCCTTTCTTTCATATAATGATTTATCCTTTTAATTTACTTGCAATTATTCTGTTTCATTTATTTATAGTGTTAATGTTTAATTCAATTTCTTTGCATATTAATTTACTTAAATTTAAAATCTTATACTTACAGTACTTTTTTCCTATTACCTTTATTACAGTAACATTTCAATTACAACTTAAGTTTACAACAATTACGACATCAAATCCTTATTTATAAAAGAATTTCATTAAATACTTTCAATACCTCAAGTTTTACTTGTAAAATTTCCCACTGCCTTTTCTTTTAACATTTTAACCTTTTGTAGTTGGTAAGTTATATATATGTTAAAGAATGCAATTGAAAATTATATAAGTTTATCTTATTTCTTTTAATAAATTCAATGTTCAAATTTTTTATCTTTTGTCTTATAAGTTACAATTTCAACTTGCTTGTAATTTCATTCATAACCTAACATTAAATCTCTTATTTTAATTAAAGGTTCCAATTATTAATTAGTTACAACCCTTTTCACTACATTAATTGAACTATTGATTATCAGAAAATTAAGAACTAATTACCGAGTTTAATTTCAAATCATTTTAAAATGATAGATAAATGTATATACTTACAGTTTATATATCCAATTATATTTAAAACAATTTGAAATTTACATTTGCTTATCGAAATATTCTGTAGTAAAACTACTACAGTGGCCTTCCCACTTCGAAACTCGAAAATGAATGTCGATGATGCGTGCACTCATCACCGAAATTATTTTCCAACGATAGAGAGGGGATTACATAATTTATTTCTTTTCAAAATCTCTTTAAAACAATTCTTTCAAATTATATTGAAATATTTATATTAGAAAATACTTCTAAAATATTATTATATTCCAAAATCATTCGAAATAAAGTTTCAAAAACCCCGGAACTTAGGTCCTAAATTTCCGCTTTTCATTTATTTTATAAATTTCATTACCTAACAACCAATATATTGAACCTAAATATATATCATTTATAAAATTTCATTTTTATATACAGAAAATATAATAGGCAAAATTATTTCATTCACCTATATGTGAAACAAATATTGTATCGGTCTGTCCTATTAAGTGTTTAGAAATCTATATTTATGTCTATAAATACAAAACGGAACAAATTAACATAATATTAAAACCTTTTATAACACTAACAAATACGCTCTCTCATATATATACACTCAGCGACGCATCATAGGGTATTACTACCCTATTAATAAAGAGTCAGACCCCACAAATCTAAGGTTTATCGCTAAACCAAAGCTCTGATATCAAATGTAACGTCCGGCCTTTTTGCATGGTTTAAATCGACGATAAACCCCACAAGTCAGACTTAAACCATACAGAACGGTGGATTGTTATGAGTTAAATAAGAAAAAGCAGAGAAAGAAAGAAACAAATTAGAATCTTGCAACGGAAGGACAAAATATAACAATCAAATACAGTTCATGAAGCTATTTTACAAAACATTTGATTATACTTATACAATATATATCAGAGTTACACATACCAGAGAATAGTAAATTATAATGCAGCGGAATAAAATGGTGTAGCGGAATACTATAATAAATAATAATAAATCTTCGGCTTCATCCTCCAGAATAAGGTCTTCCAAATCCTGAAATACTCAGGCTGACCCGAGCGAATTGAAAAGACAAAACACTCGAGTCAGAACTAAAAGATCTTATGTAAGTTAAATCAACAGTAAATAATATGAGTGGAACAGTGTCAGAGATGTTTACGGTATTTGGCATCTCCTATCCAATGTCAAACGTGAGTGCAATAACTTAAGAGATGCTCGGGATTCACATCTTCTAAGGATCCGTTAAACTATTTACTATGTAGTAATATTTCACTATTATAATAATGTCTATAGTAAAGTAAACTTACTTTTAAATAGCGTTAAGGAGTGACCTAATATTCCCCTTAACACAATAATAGTCCCAGTAGTCCATGCAGTATCAGCGCATCTCCAGATCGGGAGACTACCCTAAATACTCCACGGGCTACGAGAGAAATCCAAAATCGTACAAGGCGTGCTAGGTAGGTGACATGGCACAACTAGGAAATGCAAGGGTAGATATACCAATTACACTTCCGGGCCGGTGGTAACGCGTAGCGCGCAGCTACCGCCCACCTCGAGCCATACCCCTAAATCAAAAATTAGAAGTGGCCACCGAATAAATCCAAAAGTCAGAATATAATATCGAAGAGATGTGTCTGAAAAAAGGTGCTACCTTCTTAGCCCATCAATCGCTCCTGTTTTAGCCACCATATGCCAACTCATGGGAGTCGGGTCCACGTATATACCTCAAAGGAACATCGCCACCATCCTACTTCATTCTGGAATCTCAACCGCTTACACGGTTGTTAAAGTGGTTTTCGAAGTTGGCAGAGAGTATGACAACTTTCGATCTCGGTCTCTTTAACAACCAAACGTTATTATAACACCGCGGTCATTTCAAAATAATTATACTTCAAACCAGAATATAATATCCATTTCAAAACCATACAAATACGATATCATTTGCGTTTGAGAAACCAAATCAATATGATATCATTTTATTAACCCAAATCAATATAATATCATTTTTATTTCAAATATATCCTTTTCCCAAAATCGTAGCATTTTCAAATCATAATACCTTGAAACCCATAATTTTGAAACATAACTTCCAATACTTAAATGGTTTAATATTCAATTACTTTATAAAATAAATTAGCTTCTTTAATTTCATAAATCAATTCCAAAAACAGATTTGAATCCCCAAATAAACCATTTCAATTTCCATATATTTCAAAGCTTTAAGTATTCCACCATTTCAAAACTAATTCTTTGATAATCTCATATACACCAAATTCAATTACTATTATTTAGATTTGAAATGTTTACGTAACAAATCCAATATCATTTAAGAAAAATTTTAAACTTCAAACAACTAGATATTCTTTCAATTTGATTAACTTGATATATTCATTTATCAACTCGATATTTATTTAAATCACTCTAAACCAAAATCAAGTTATAAAAATCATACCCTTTAAAATCTCAACTTTTATTTAAGTTTCACATCAATTTTATTCGGGTATAATTCTTATATACTTTAGTTCAAATCAAATTCATATTTATCCTCCAACCTTAAATTTTTTTATTTAAGTCATTTATAGACTATGTATACAATAAAATTTGAATAGATACTTAACCATATTATGTAACAATCAAACTTTATTATTAAACTTGTTTTTATTTAACAAATTAATGCGTAGCTTAAATTCAAGAATTTAACTATATATAAAATAATATTTATGTAATATCAAAAATCAATACTAATTAAATCGTATATTTCTATCCAAACCATAGAAATCATTTTAAAATATTTATATATAGACCGATAGTGTCTATATAAAATTTTCTATCCTATGGTCAAGTGACAGGGATATCTATCATCATCCAATTCAAACAATAACATCAATATAGAACAGATAATAAATAACAGGTAATTACTGGCAGTTTATACTCAAAAATAAATTAATTTAACCGGCAGTTTATATGCAATAATAAATTAAATTACAATTTAATTCAATAAATTCAATTTAACTGGAATGATGATAAAAATATACCAAACAACAATAACTAAATTTCTAATAACATCAGAATTAATTTAACACATATAAGAATTTTAGAAGTTGTGAGTGGGTTAAAAACATTCACCTTTTGAATTTAAATTGAATTTAAATCCAATTTAAATGCAAAATATAAACAGTCTCAAAATTCGTCCAAACCAGCACCAAAATGTCCGGAATTCTGATACGATCCTAGCGGAGAAAACCGCACGTGAATTGGACCTCGTATGCAAAAGTTATTTCCATTAAACGAGTTGTAAATCAAAATTGAATTTAAAATAAATATAACAGGCTATACCAAAAGTTGGCCAGGTCATCGTTTATTCCTCCAGGCATCAACACACGCGCACGAAGACAGGCTAAACCAAAATGCGCCTCCACTTCGCCGTTGACCGAAAAATAACGCCACCACATCGCCAATCACCTCAAACCGAGCACCTCCTTGAGACCACCATCCCAGGCCGCACCCACGTCATCAATTTCACCGCCTCCGGTCGCACCTTGAGCCGCCATCGCCACCTAAACTTAAACCCTAATCGAATTAAATCCCTCAAACTAGCCATTAATTCAACGAATTAACAACTCCGATGAGCAGCACTCTGTCACCTCTTCATAACCCTACCCTCGATCGAACGATTAGACGAAGTTCATCAACGCATGATGAACGGCCGAAAATGGTTCTTCGATTTCTGGCCAAACAGTGCATCGAATTGAAAAACGGATCACAGAATTGAGATGCGCTCTTCGAGAGCTTTTCGACGATATATAATTTGATATTGTTTGTGGAGTTTGAATTTTGGCTTTGGATTTGATTTGGAATTGTATGTGGGAATTAGGATTTGCAGCCATTGGAAAGAGGAGCTAATAGAACATACAGAAATGAGGAATAAGAAATGAATTAGGGTTTATAACAGGGAATATATAGGCAGAGCTGAAAGTAGAGTAGATGGACAAGATTGATATACGCGTTGAACGATAAAATGGCCCGAAAAGCCCGTTCTGCCTCCGGAACGAAATTGGGTCAACCCATATATCAAAATAGATGTTTTTAAATATTTTAAATGCGATGGAACAGGTTTCAAGTTCAAATTCCATCGTGTGAAGAAGTTATGCTCAAATCAAGTTATTTCAAATTGATTTCAATTAATTCCAATTTCATTAATTTCAAGGCGTTTCGAGTCAAACGACAAGTCCGATCGCTACGACACTTGAAATCCTATAATAATTCACCGTTACGGATCCGATGAAACTGGTTTCGTCGAAATCCAAGTTAGTGGCCAAAATGGCTATTTTTACACTAAATGAATAAATTAATAATTAATTAATTAAATCAAGTTTTCGATTTCAACTCTATAACTAACAAATTCCATCAATTTTAACTTTCTTAATCACTTACACTAATTTAACCAAATTTAAATGTCAATTTAGAGTTGATTAATTTATCAATTTTAGTGTTAACCTTAATTCCATTAATTCCAGAAATTATAAATTTAATTTCCAATAATTCCATTTAATTTACTTTCATTATATTATTCAATTTATTGATGTCAATGGATGAAATTTACATTGGACTCATGATCTATTTCATTAGTATTCTCCAATTTCAACTTAATTTTCAATTAACGTAATAATTAAATATTTAATTTTATTCATTTGCAATTAATCCAATTATTGAACTTTAAATTTCAATAAGTTAATAAATCTCGATTTTCATTCCTTAAATCAACCAATTGTCATATTATAAATAGAATTGACATTATTTCCAGTTACTTCCTAAATTTACTCTAACATAACATTGAATTGAGATTCATTGCAATTGATTACAAATTTTGATTTAATGGACTAAATAAATGATTACTTTATAATAATTGTTTCCACCAACTCTTAATCATATTTATATAAGTTATCATTTCCAAACAATAACATACAGAACGTTGATTTTATTCAATTACTATTTATTATTATTACTTCATTGATTAATTCAATATTTGCATTTGTTTTTCTTATATTAAATTTATTACCAGTATTCCTATTTACAATCAATTATAACCATGCAATTATTTCAATCAATTTGGAATTGCATTGAATTAATTATTTATTAGCTTACATCAACATTCTTACATTTCATTCTTGTTATAAATTCATCTCGACTATTTTCTTCATGCTTTTGGACCTGGTACAAACATTATATGATTTATTAACATTTGAATCAATCGAAAAATAAATTACCATTTATTAACTTAATTTAAACTAATAATTAAATTTTAAACTAATTTTTCTACGATAAATAATTTTTATTGACTAAAATAATTGAATAAGTTAATTAAACGAATTTACCACCATAATACATTATTCTAAAATTAAATAGTAGGTTTCATATGTATATAAGTATAAGTATATTTATTTTATTTTATTTTCTTTGAAACTACATAAACTAAAATAACATGTATAAATCAAATCTTTACATAAATTCCTGCATATTTTATTTTCTTTCAAAATCCAATCTGTATATATATATATATATATATATATATATATATATATTTCTCTATCTAAAAAAAAGAGTTTCTCCGCTTTTAAACTTTATATTTTTTTCAATCTGTATGTATATATATATATATATATATAGTAAATTTAAATTTTAAAAAAATAGCCTATACCTTACTGCCTCCACTTCCAGAACGACCACGATGATGACCTCCTCCCCTCAACCACGCAACATCCTTCCTGCTTCAACCTAGATAAGAACCACACCTCCACCTCCACAGTGCCTCCACGTACACGTGCTCAAGCGCTCGAGCCTTATCCTCCATCTTTCGAACTGTCGAACTCCCTACTGCCTTTGAAGTTGTGACCTCGACATTCGGTCGTCAATGCCAACCAAATCGCCTCCCTAACCCCCGCGACCTCCACCACATGCGATGTCGCGTGCTGCCAAGGCTCCTTCCACAAATCTTGATCGATACCTCCTTGCTGTCGCGTTCTACAAAAATCGAATGCCACGCCAACCACCTACAGCCCTACATCAAATAGCGTCACCCCTTGAAGACCACGTCCTCGATCTCAAGCCTAAATCTCCGCCGGTCATCCTCTCGAACCCTCTTCCAGATCACGACCTGACTGAGGACGAACGATTCAAAAGAATGAATTCAATTTCGTCTTCGACTTATATATATATATATATACATACACACACATATATACATATACATATACATACATACATATATATATGTATTGAATTCAATTTGAATGAAGGATGTGCATTTACATTTCAGGGATTTACAGAGAAGGTTAAACAGATTTTGAAGGGGAAAGAACCACATACGTGACTCCCTCTTTTTTTTCTTCTCAGAAATGATCTGTTGCGTGCAAATTTGAAAAGGAGATGGGGGTGACAAGAAGCGATGGTTGCATGCAAAATTGTTTTTGCATTGGCTGAGTTTTGTATAGTGATGCGAAGGGAGATGAAAAAGATTTGATGTGAAGGAAATATGGCTGAAGATTTGCAAGTGTTTATGAATATATATGTATATATATTTAATTCAAATTGTTTCGATAAATGCAACTTAAAATCTTGACCTCCTATCGAGGCATGCAGCTAAGCATTCATAATGTTATACCCCTATTTCGAACGCAATGGAAAAGGTTTCGAGTCTTAATTCGATCGTATGGAGAAGA
Organism: Allium cepa; assembly: GCA_030765085.1. Classification (NCBI taxonomy): domain Eukaryota; kingdom Viridiplantae; phylum Streptophyta; class Magnoliopsida; order Asparagales; family Amaryllidaceae; genus Allium; species Allium cepa. The sequence continues at coordinate 957,706,058 of CM060937.1, forward strand.
TAGCCTTTTGGACCCAATTATTATGTTGAATTTTCGATATAGATTTTAGCGTGTTTAAATACCATACGGCCAAACGATAACTCCAAATGCCACGAAATTTGAAATCCGATAATAATACACTATTACAGATCCAATGGAACTAGTTCCGTCGAATTTCGAAACTGTGCCTCGGAAGTCTATTTTTAAATGTCAATTTAAACGATATATTTTTAAAATCGAACAAATCACTTTTACATTTAATTTTAAAACTTTTATTATCTTCAGTATTGTCAATCTAAATTTTATAAGCCTTCAAATTATTTTTAACAAGCTTAAAATTCCCGATACAACAATTTACCCAATTTCCAATTATTTCATTCAAAAATTAAATTCTCCAAAAATTTGTTTTATTTGAAATCCAAGTTAAAAATTAATTTTGAAATATTAAAAATAAATTAAATATTCCAAATTTAAATACCAAAATTCTGGGTCGTTACACATAGAGTAGTCTTGCACTTGATGGATATTGGGTCACGATGGAAGTCGAGATTACTAAGACTGTAAGAGTTGCGTCGAGAGCATGTGAGGAAGGCTCTTGAAGCAGGTTAAGAGCTATCGGTCTCCCTTCTGGTTATGATTAATAAGATAGCATGAGATGATATGGACACCTACTTATTCACCAGCATGGGATCACTGTGTTTATGACTAAGGGCTGATTCAATTATTTGTCGAGACAGATGCCGAAATAGATATTTTGATGTTGAGAGCACATAGGACTAAGAGTTTAGATGATTATCCATGATACTGAGAGTTGAGTGAAGTAGCAGAGGTCTGAGAGACTATATGATTATTTCTTTTGCTGAAAGCTAAGTCAATTACTATGAGGTTGAAGATCTAGATGATTATTACGCGGTTATCGATCTCTTGGATTATTTATTAGACTGAGAGTTTATACAGTTGTGCGACCCCGTACACATTGATTATATAGCTAACGAGAATAGTTAGATATGCCGAGAGCATGGAGCTGGACCCTGTATCTATTTTTACATGGTTATCTGAGCGATGTCCATGTCTACCGACGGTATGCTATATTTATATTCCATGTTGTTTAACTTAGGTGATATTTATGTGTGTGTATTGAGTAAGACGGGCCTTGGGAATGTCTACTTTACGATTATCTGAAAGATAATATAGAGCATTGCTGAGAGTATGTCTTGTATTATTGATGAATTTTATACCTCATATAATTATATTATTGTTGTTTCACCCATTTGATTATATTCTCGTTTGGTGTAATGATCAAATTTATTTGGAATGGGTTATCTTTTATGTGCATAGTTTTGAGATATGTTGACATTTGGGATATGTGCCACTTGTGTTGCACTTGTTTATACCATGCCTGTGGTTATTTCATATTAACATCTACATTTTAGACATTGTCTGACCCATGTGTTATTTATATAATACTCAGGTCAGTCCAAGACATTTCAGGTTCAAGGATAGTTGACCAGCATGTGGATGTTGGGAATAGATGGTAGATATCATATTTGTATATTATTATGTATAATTTTAGCTATATTTGGTCACGAGTAGTTGAGATGTATATATATTGGACATGTTATGTATATTTTTGACGTTAGTGGGTATCTGACTATTTTTGTAAACCCATTTGGACTCGTGTATATTTGTTGTTATATATTATTGCTGAGTGGATAACTCCATGTTTTATGTGATTTATTTTATATTATGCATTGTTCTATCCTAGACGCACATGTGTTTATTGCTTTATGCTGACGTTGTATGTATGGTTGAGTTGTTATGATTTTTGAAATACGTATCAGCGTTAGCTCGAGGGAATATTGATGTGTAATAGCCTAATATCCCTCATTCTCTGCATTATCAAATGGTATTACCTAGTAATACTCATTGGTAGAACATGTATAGAGGTAGGATGTTATAATTGGTATCAGAGTAGGTTTAGAACAAAATCAAATATAAGAGACACGAGCCTTGGCCTTAGATGAGACTTAGAGTCCCTGTCCCTATAGTGTGTGCTAGACTAATGTTTATATTTAAGTGATAGTAGGAGTATACGATAATTATTGGGATAATCATCTAGGAACGTATTTTTATTTTTCTTATTATATAATATATTTCTTCTACCTATTACTAAATATAGTCTCTGTATGAGATATAGAGTAGCTGATGAAAGTTTTGAAGGTAGAATTGTTAGCCCGACCAGTACTATCGGTAGGGACCATGAATGCTAGACCTTTGTGTGGCTTTGTAGTAAGAATAGAGATGTTCAGTTAGGGAATCTATAAACGACCCTAACTAGAATCCATAGTGAATATGTCACAAATTCGAAATGTGATGAAGTGATATGAGTAAAAAGATCTTATCATGATTAGAGTGCGTAGCAGAAATTGATATATAGTTTTCCGTTGATGGCATTTGTTTGTTTGTTTGAAAATGTTTGTATTATTTTATTGATGCTTATTGGATTTTATGGATAATGTGTGATGATTTTATTATTGATGATGACTGATGAATTGGACGTATATATAGATTTTGAAGATATATATTTTTACTCAAACAAGCATGTAATTTAATAAAATAGCAATTTCATTTTGTAAAGTGACTGAAAATTATATTTTTGAGTGATATTTGAGATTTTGGAAAAATGAATAGCTTGCATAAGATGAATACTAATTTGAAAGGAATTGAAAATTTGGATGATTTATATTAGTATTGATTTTGAAAGAAAAAATATTTGAAGGTACAATAATATTTTCAAGCAGGTATATTAAACATTTTTTATTAAAGGTACCTACTTTTCCAAGATATTAGAAATGTTTTGGCTTTTGCAAATAATTGTTTTCCATATAAAAATATTTGGATATATTTATTTAAACAAAAATTTGAAGTTGAGTTCATGTTAATCTGTCCATTGAGTAATGTAAGAATTCTGGTCAATGCATGTAATCAACGTTATCGATAGGGATTCCTAACACTAGAGCGAGACATATGGACAAGGAGTTTTAAGAAGTGTTACAATGTTTAAGAGGAAAAATATATTTTGAGCTATTATAAAAAATAACTGTTTTTGAAAAACACGAGCTACTATTTTGGGAAGCAAGTAATATATTTTTATGTTTGGAAATTGTTTGACTATAGATTATATACAGACACCCCCCAATATAAATATGGGTGTGAGTACTATTGTCAAAAAATAATGATTGCTTTATAAATAATAAAGTGTTTTTGCCGATTAAATTTTTATACGATGATTGCAGCCATCGAGCATTAATGGGTAGTTGGAAGTCAATAGTGAGGCAATGTTGATGACATATCGACACTACATCCAATCAGTGAAGTGAGCTGCTAGAAATTCATGACAAAGCATCGTTGATATATTTGTACATTAGAATATGAAATTATATGATTTATGATGTTGTGATTTTATGCCTGCCACGTAGTATTTTTTTACTGTGACTTGGATGAGTGATTATGAATATATATTTTGTGGTATGATCTATTGTGATGTAAAAGTGTCTATATATAAGTTGCAAAAAACAAAAATGAAGTAAATATTTGGGATAATATATGATGCCAAAATAAGTGAATTTATCATCCTATAAGAAAAGTAAAGGATATTTTCTCTTATGCTAAATGACAAGTGAAATTATATTTATCTTATATTAGAAGATAGTCCAAAAGACAAAAATGTAGATGGATTTTAATTTAATAAGAAGATATACAAGTTCATCTTGTTATGATAACTAGAACATATTATATTTTATGAAAACAAAACCATGAAAGTGATTAGGATACTGTAAAATGGTATGTTGAAGTAAAAACACTAATTGTTATCTATTTATGTCTTCTTTACCCATGCATGTCGAAGCCTAGAAAAGCATGTATAAGCCAAAGGTATACTTTACTGATTATATGTGTGTGCATGTTACAGCTTGTTCTTACTGTCATTTCAAACATTATCCGCTACATATATTGCAAAAACTTGTTTTATTTTTACGTCAAAATGATATAAGACATAATGAAATTTGTACTTTTGATTTTGTGAATGAATTTTAGTGAATCGTTTTCCATTTGAAAGATATGTTATTATGGAATAACTTTCATATTTGTCACTTTTTGAAAATTTGAAGTTTATTAATATTAAAACTTAAATTAAAAGTGATATATATTGTTGTCTATGAAGGCAAGTTGTATAAAAACAGAGTTGAACTCATTGACCTTTAACTTTTGAATGGTTTTTCCAAGTTTGACAATTTTACCCATTTGGAAAACTTATAATTTAAGTAACAGCTTTTTTTTAATGTTTTGCAATATTTTTATGCTTTCAAGTCCAAAAATGTGTGTTTCTTAAGTGGGTATGTGTATTTTTCTTTTGAAAAATCTAAGATGCCTCCTTTCAGAAATTCCCCGTAACTCGAGTTGTAATCTACATTTTTATAATCTGAAAGATGTTTTGGAAAGCTAGCGCACTATATAATAATTTATTCTTTGACACCATTAGTTGGTTGGTGTTTTTGACCTTTGAAATTTTATCGAAAAGTGGTTTAAATAAGAACATAATGTTGTTTTATATTAAATGTACGCATACTTCTTTCCTATATGAACTAATGTTTAAATTTGAGTTCAGACTCAAGAAGTTTATTTGGAATATTTTGCGATGATGGCATGCTTTTGCTCGCTTAATAATAATCTATCTTGTTGAAATCGCTAATTAAAAGGTACGTTTTTACTGTATATCAATATATTATGTGATATTATATTGTTTTCCCGTGTTTTGTGATGCCCCAATGTTTGGGATATATATATATATATATATAATGGTATATTATTTTTTGATTTTTCAGAATGCTCTCCGTACAAGGGAGACTTCCGAAATTTTTTAAAAAAATCCAACATTTAGAATATTTTCACATAAATATATCGTATGCAAAAAATAGAAGTCGCTAATTGAATCTGTTTGAAGTAGTAGCATACGATAAGATGAGTTGGAATGTGAGAACCACATAGAGAAACATTTAAGTTTTGGGTTGGTGGAAGATTGTATATACGAAGTAAGTCAAGGTCTAAGTTGTATATGATGTTTTCCTATAAGGAATTGCGAGGACGTAATTTTCTTAAAGGGGGAAGTTTGTAACAAACCTACTTCTATGCCGTATAAATAAATAAGTTTAATTAAGATAAAATTGTTTGAATTTGATATTTGGTAATTAATATTTTAAAAATAATTTTTTTAGTCAAATAAATTATATTTAATAAAAGATTTTGTTTTAAATAAATTAAATTAAATTAGTAAATTCCTCTCGCATAATTTATTGGAATTGAATAAAATGTTTTAATTGAATATAAAATATTCAAAAAGTGTAAATAATTTTTATATGAATAAAAAAGTGAAAAAAAATAAGTAGGCATTGAAATGAATGAAATTTTGTAATTATCAAAATATAATTCGTAGAATAAAGTGTAAATTAATTAAAATTAGATTAAAAAATTTATGAATGATTAAGTGGTGTCATTTAAAAGAGGAGAAATGAATTGAAAAAAGCCCAAAAACTATTCTAGCCCAAACCCCTTTTTAATCCATTTCTTTCTCACACTGTCTAGATACTTCCTTTCTCTGTTTCCCAAGCCCAAACCTCTCATTTTCCTTTCATTCAAACTCATGCCCTAACCTCCAGAAAGAATGATGATTCGATTCAACTAAAAAAAATATGCTCGACCAAAATCGTGGATAAGCTGCAATGCAAGGCCATTAGCGGAGGAGGGGTTGGCAGTAACCATGAAGGAAATTGACAGACATATGGCGAATGTGCAACGACCGTGAAGGGGGAGGTGACATGACGTGGTATCTTGGAAGCCGCATATTTGGCGATGGTGTGTGTCTCCGATAGAGGGCATGATCGTAGCTCTGACGTTCGCACGGAAGTGAACAACATATTGGGAAAAAACAACACAACAAATGTAACGACCCAGGATTTTAATTAATTAAAATTTGAATATTTAATTAATTTTAAATATTAATAAGTAAATTTATAAGTCGAATAAATTTTATTTCGAATTTTTGGATTTAATTGGATAATTTAAATCGATAATTTAATATGTTAAATTATGGAAATAATTGAAAATTGAGTTAAATATGATTGAAAATGATTTTTAAAATTTTATTTTATCATGTTGGAGTTAGAATGATATTTTAGAACTTTTAAAATCGAATTAAAAGTTCATTTGTGAAAATTGAATATTTTAATATTTAATCGACTAGTGAAATTAACCAATTTTTGAACAGTCTCAGAATTGAACGAAACTAGTTCCATTGGATCCGTAATAGTTAGTTATTACCAGATTTTAATTTTCGTAGCAATCGGAGTTATCGTTTGATCGTGGCAGCTCGAAACGCATCGAATTGTTTTTAATAATAATTTGGCGAGTTAAAATAGTCATTTTTTAAAAAGTCTCGGATTTCGACGAAACCAGTTTCATCGGATCCGTAATGTGATATTATTGTAAGGTTTAAAATTTCGTGTCAATCAGATTTACCGTTTGTCCGGTACAAATTAAAACGCCTAGAAAATCGTTTAAATCGGTTTAATTCAAATTGAACGTTTATTGCCATAACTCGCATAGATGTCCGAATTAGCTTCCGAAACCTGTTCCATTGTGTTCGGAACGTGGGGTAAACCCTAGAAACGCTGGTTACGGCGCGTAAATCAGAGTTTCGAATTTCCGGAATGAATAGTGTCGATCGATTTTCCTATAAATAGCCCACTATCACACAAAAAAAAAAGGAAACCCTAACCTAATGCGCAGCCGCCTCCACCTAAATACACGGCTGACATCTTCTCTTCTCTCCCTCGAATTTCATCAAATCCAAGCGTTTTTAGGCAACGATCTCAACTAGAGAATCGTAGAGGACGACGAGGCGAACCTATCCAACGGTCAAGATCATCATCAGAGCATCGTAGGGGTCGCTAGAGTGCCGCGTTCGTGCTCGTCTATGGCACGATTTTCGAGATAACAGGGGGGCCGAGCTCTAGGTGGTTCTGGGTGGTGGTGCATGGGGCTAGGGACTACGGTGTGACAGCAACTGATCGTAGTAAATGTCGTCGTAGTGGTCGTGATGATTAACCCTAATTTTCGAAAATGGGTTCATATGCGTATACGTTGTCTGTAGATGGAACGAGAGGGAGAAGGGGGCTGCGCACGGTTCAGATTGCATAGGGCTTGGATCCAATGGCTCTGGAATAGTTAGGTTATAAAAATAAAGTAATTTAGTTGTAAATTATAAATATAAATTCATGTAATCTTAGAAAATTCATAACTTTTTCATACGAGGTCGAAAATGCGCGAAACTAGTTGCGTTGGAATCGTATGGACGAGCACTACGCGATGGAATTGGATTGGATTCGTTTGGAGTTAGTGAGAATTTCGGGTAAAATTAAACGTCCGTTTAATTTTATTCGAAATAAATCGCTAAAACGAAATTGAAATCAAGGTGAGAACTTCTCATCAATCGAATCGGTTTCGATTTTATTTTAAATAGTTAGATTAAAAATTTTTGAATGCATGTTTGAATGATGATTGTTATCTATTTATTGTTAAAATAGACATTATGCGCCGTTAGTAAGCGGATGTTATTTATTAAAAACATATACCGCGAATATTTCATAAACAGTGAAATTGGTATTATATATATAATAGAAATATATATATTGGCATATGTATATATTGGAGTTATTGATTTCCCGCATTTGTATAGCGGATGAGACCCTATTGCGCCGTCTATTAAGCGGATAATATTTAAATCCCATATACAGCGATAATTCCGTACTGGAGCGGAATTGGTATTGTGCTAATGTTTGTGGATGTAGGAAAACAGGTTGGAGGGATCCAACTGGATTCCTCAACAGTATTTATTTGATTTCAGATATTTTGATATTTGATGGATTATCATATCGATATATGATATCATTGTTGTCGTGATTGGCTATTTGGTATGTAGCATCATTGGACCAAACTTTGGAATTTTAAAATGATTTTTAAAGTGATTTTTGAAAATATACTATATGTTTGGAAATTGATTCATTTTAAATAAATAAACGATATAATTTTTAATGTTATAAAGATTATGAATTTTTGAGAAATATAGTAAAAGGCTGATTTTTGAAAATATGGGGTTAATGGTTTTATAAAAGAGTTTAAATCGGGATTTTTGGATTTATTGTAAAAAGTTGAAAATATAGGATTTATAAAATTTAATTATTTTATGAATCAAAATGATGAAATTATAAAGGAGATTAAAGATGTTTTAAAAGAATAATATAAATTGATTTATATAAAAAGATTTATAAATTGATAATTTATAAATGAAAATATTTGAATTATAAAACGAGTTTTTATAAGTGTTAGAATGAATTGTGAATGAATTTCATAAATGAATGAAATTTATAGAATTATAAACGGTGAAGTTATAAATGGAATTTTATGAGCAGTAGGTTTATAAAATTTATAAAGTTATTAAAAGAATGGTTTTGGATAAATAATTGAATCTTATAAGTTATAAGATTTATAATTATGAAGTTCAAAGGAACAATTTTTGCAAACAAATAAATTATAAGTATTTCACTTATAATATGAACTTTTAGTATATCATTGAGATATGAATTTAGATAGGTTAATAAAGGAATTTATAAAAGGAAGTTGTTATAAAATAAATAGAAATAGAATTTATAAACATTGTTTTATAAATTCGCAACGACTTATTTTGATAAGTTAATTTTTATAACTTATTTATGAAGTTATATTCACGTTTTAGACAGTGAATAATCCTTTAAAATGAAACGTATAGAAATGATGAAATTGTTAACGTAGTATATTCACGTTTTTGAATAGTGAATAATATGTTAAAGAAAATGTTTGAATGTGATGTTTTAAATAGAATTAAAACGATCTAACGATGTTTTCAAAAGGTGTTAAGATTCGAAACCATAGATTTCAACATTCATTGTTGAAATAGACGTTTTCGAGAAATAGAAGGAAATGGTGGACTATAACACTGTTATTATAGTAAATGTTTTCCGACAGGAAATGTTTTGTATAGTATTGGGATTTATATATCTATTTTAATTACGAATCCCTATACTAGTGATTTTGGGTTGTCGTAACGATGTTTTACGCAACATTCGTTTTGGCCCAAATAAATATGTTAAGAGAATGATTTCCTTAAAGAATGAAATATATACTTAATCTCGATTGAAGTATATTGAATATTTTCCAAGTGTTGAAAACAAATGGATTGAGAATTACTTAATAAATAAGTATGGAAATGTTTTTCCAATGTGAAATGAAACGTTTAGAGAATTTATCTTTTTGAAGATAAATTGAAATGAATAATTGAAATCGTATATGCATGGATATTTTGGAATGAAAATTCACTATGGAATTTATAAAAGAAAAGGGAATTTGTTTAAAAATAAATATTGATTTATTTTTGAGGTGTGAAAACTATATATCTAGTAAAGATATTTTCGGGAAATAAATAATTTGGAAAATTATTTGGAATCTGGTGATGTTGTGCATATCCATTGATAGTTCAATAACCGACTATCAATATATATACCTTTGAAAGGTATTTGTTGTGATTTGTTGAATTTGAATGCTACACTTATTTTTAAATTATTGCGCTCGTTATTCGGATTACCCATTCCGAATAGTGATACGACGTAATGGATAGCATTGATGACCGGTGTTGAAGACCGGATATTTGTGAGAGCGATAGGATGACCTGTCGATTGTCTCTGCACTGAGTTGCAACGGTATAGAGACTCCCTAAGTGATGGGAAATCCGATCAGGATTGTGGATATCCGGATTGCAAGGACTTCTTTGTAAGTGCCTTCGGTTCTGTTCGATCCCGGAACAGACTTGTATGGATTGTATGTCTGACGTTACAAATTGAGATATAAAGCAGATTTCTTTCAAATATATTTCTGTTGGTGGCGGAGAATTTATTCTTTTAGCTTAGCACCCTTCTCTGAGACGTACGAGCTCAGAGGTTATGTAGTTGAATGTTATCAGCGATATATTCCCAATTTGGTAATGTGACATGCTGAGTGTTGCTGTGAAATGATCATTGTGTTAATTATTTGTGATAGGATCATTTATTTGATCGTCTATCCTGGTGATCATTTCTATGATCATTTGTTGACCCAAAGCATGGCTTTTGTGTAAAGTATGTTTTTGTGGACGTGACTTCGTCGAGCCTCACACCTCGGGAATGGTCAAAACAGGAAAGATGAAGCAAGGTTATGAGGGGTAGCGCCCTTTAGGATGTGTGCATTTCCTTCTGGAAAAGGGTGGTATCATGGTATGGAGCCCAGATACTTACTCATGTTGAAAACACTTTATGATTGTGTGAATTGATTACGAGCGCTCGGTGAAAGGTCCAAAAGGACCGGGGGATGGCATATTCGGTCAGTTGTTACTCAGTTAGGGGTAACCCGGCCTTGTGTTGGTAGAGATCCGGTTTGGTTCTCGGGGATGTCCTTCCAGAGGCATTCTCATGTGGCAATGGGAAGTTCCTTGGCCTTATCATTCGTTGGAAATCCAATTCCCAATACGAAACCTTGTATGGTATCAGTTGTAGAACCTGCCATTTACTTATGGTGGTCACCACTGTTTAGATGGTAGTTATAGTAGGCATAGTTCGAAATGTCTATGCTGGCTAAGATTTATATTCTACTTTCGAAATGAATTTTTCCTACACTATGCACTAGTAATAATATCAAATGTTCTTTTAAATGTGTATCAAGCATCTTTGACTATCGTAAGGTGAAATCTCCTCCGATTCTGCGTTTGCATTGTGTGTGTGTGTGCGGGAGGCCTTATGGTAGTCTCATTTTTAAAAGCATTGCGAATTGACTTTAAAAATATTTCTCTATTTTGATTTTTAAAGATAAATAAACTATTTTGAGTTCTCACACCAGTCACATGACTGACTCGGAGTTTATTGTTTTCCTTTCTAAACTCTGGGTGCCCACCAATTTCCACACGGGCAGTCAAGAGTGAGGTTTATCTGGATATTGTGGAGTTGCTGGAGGCAAGCTGGATGGCATGGCGTATTACTAGTATATAGTATTTCTTTTTCCGCTGCACTATTTGATGTTGTTTGTTGTTGTACACTCTGATGTAATGAAATGAAATGTGATGTAATGTAATAACTGATATAGTTCTTGTTTAAAGATTATTCATTTATCTATTATATGTTGTTCCGCTGCGATTGTGAGATTCTGATGTTGTTCTGCTGTTTTCTATTCTGTTCTATTTTCTATCTTCTTTTCCCTCTATTTTCTATCCTTTCTCTCTTCTTCTATCCTTTTTCTTCTTCTTTCTTTTTTTTAAATATTGAGAATTCGTATTTCTGTTCATCTTGAATTAATCTACGGAGATTAGTGTATATTCAAGGAGTACGGATTTGCGGGTCCTCACAGGTGGTATCAGAGCTTATGGTTAAGCGACAACCATGGTTCTGTTGGGTATTACTCATTAGAGATAGAGTCAGTAGTACTCTAGAATGAGTTTGAGTGTAATAATAGCTATGAGAGCGTATTTGTTAGTGAATATATAAAATTGTTTTATATTGTGATGATTGGTTTGTTGAGTGGTATATGAACCTTCGTCGGCGCAGCCTCGAAACTGAATCGAAGGGGTTTGTAAACATTTGAATAGAATAATTCGGCACAATATTGATTTTAAATTGGGTAAATGAAATAATTTTACCTTGATTATATTTTAAATATAAAAGAATAATTTTTCAGAATTATTAAAGTGTATATAAGTGGATTGTTTAGTTGTTTGAATAATCTAAATTGAAGAATAATTGTATAAGCAAAAGAATTATAAGAATTGAATTATAATTAAAGTAATTTACAATTGAGAAATAAACTTATATATATAAGAAGTGAAACTATATGGATATATTTATGAATATGAGTTGAAATAAAAATGAATTTAAAGTTAAAATGGAAATTTACTTTAGAATTGGAAGCTGAATTGATTTATAAGTTGGAATTTAAGTCATGTAAAACCAAGTGATGTTAGTAAATGGAAATATAACTTAAGAGATGTTGAATGAAGTTGATTTCGGTATCAATGTAAAATAATAAAGTGGAGTGATAGATATGAACTTAAGTTATGTAAATGAAATTCAACTTTAGTAATTGAATTGAATTAATGAATTGAATGTTAATCAATTGAATATAAATAAAATTGGTATGAAATAATGGATATAAGGTTAATTCATTAAAATCTAATGTTATTAGAAAGTTGAAAGATTGAATGAAACTCAATTTAATTAAACCAATTGAAAGTGATGGTGTTAAACCAAAATGAATGAATATAAGCAAAAGTTAGTTGATTGTATATAATTCATTAAGTGTTAATGAAATTGATTTAATGAAATAGAAAGCTAAAGTAATTGAAATTCAATTGGAAGTTAAATGAATCTTAAATAGAATTGAATTTGAATTAGAAGTGAACCAACTTGAATATGAATTAGTGAATATAAACTAATTGAAAATGAATGTTAGTAAGAATATCCACTGTTAATGAATCAAATGTGATTAAATTGAAAACCATTTCATTGAATATTAATGAGAATATGAATGAATATTAATTGGTTATGGATGTTAGTTGGTTAATAGTTGAGTATATTGCTTTTATTGCATTTGCTATGTTGGCATATATAGTTATTATGTTGCTATATGATGTATATTAAGATTATTTTCATATATGCATGTTCATCTGTTGTTTTTTGAGTGATTAGTAGGTGCGGATCGCGTTTGCTTCGCATTTGGAGCTCGCTTTCGCGCTATATTAGCCGTATATGCTCGCTAATAAAATATAAGGTACATATCTCGGATTAAATATCGTACTTTTACACTTTTTCCCTGCGGGATGCCTCATTACTTGATGAGATGTATATTTGTGACATATATACTGTCATTTTTTTTTTCGGATCGAGCCGCGCAAAGGAGACTATGGCGAATTTTTCCGAAAATTTAAGGCGTTAGAAAAAAATTGGAGAAAATTGGAAAATTTTGAAAACTATAACTTTTATTTGGAATTGAAAGTTAAACAATAGTAGTTGTTTTTGAAAAGATAACTAAGTATGATTTGAAAACTTAGTAAAGTATTGTAAGAAGTTTAACTATGGATTTTGGGAAAGTTAATAAATTCTGTAACTTTTCTTACTTGTTAATTTCGAGGACGAAATTCTTTTAAGGGGGGAAGATTGTAACGACCCAGGATTTTAATTAATTAAAATTTGAATATTTAATTAATTTTAAATATTAATAAGTAAATTTATAAGTCGAATAAATTTTATTTCGAATTTTTGGATTTAATTGGATAATTTAAATCGATAATTTAATATGTTAAATTATGGAAATAATTGAAAATTGAGTTAAATATGATTGAAAATGATTTGTAAAATTTTATTTTATCATGTTGAAGTTAGAATGATATTTTAGAACTTTTAAAATCGAATTAAAAGTTAATTTGTGAAAATTGAATATTTTAATATTTAATCGATTAGTGAAATTAACCAATTTTTGAACAGTCTCAGAATTGAACGAAACCAGTTCCATTGGATCCGTAATAGTTAGTTATTACCGGATTTCAATTTTCGTAGCAATCGGAGTTATCGTTTGATCGTGGCAGCTCGAAACGCATCGAATTGTTTTTAATAATAATTTGGCGAGTTAAAATAGTCATTTTTCAAAAAGTCTCGAATTTCGACGAAACAAGTTTCATCGGATCCGTAATGTGATATTATTGTAAGATTTAAAATTTCGTGTCAATCGGATTTACCGTTTGTCCGGTACAAATTAAAACGCCTAGAAAATCGTTTAAATCGGTTTAATTCAAATTGAACGTTTATTGTCATAACTCGCACAGATGTCCGAATTAGCTTCCGAAACCTGTTCCATTGTGTTCGGAACGCAGGGTAAACCCTAGAAACGCTGGTTACGGCGCGTAAATAGGAGTTCGAAATTTCCGGAATGAATAGTGTCGATCGATTTTCCTATAAATAGCCCACTATCACAAAAATAAAAAAAATAAAAAAAGGAAACCCTAACCTAATGCGCAACCGCCTCCACCTAAATACACGGCTGACATCTTCTCTTCTTCTCCCTCGAATTTCATCAAATCCAAGCGTTTTTAGGCAACGATCTCAACTAGAGAATCGTAGAGGACGACGAGGCGAACCTATCCAACGGTCAAGATCATCATCAGAGCATCGTAGGGGTCGCTAGAGTGCCGCGTTCGTGCTCGTCTATGGCATGATTTTCGAGATAACAGGGGGGCCGAGCTCTAGGTGGTTCTGGGCGGTGGTGCATGGGGCTAGGGACTACGGTGTGACAGCAACTGATCGTAGTAAATGTCGTCGTAGTGGTCGTGATGATTAACCCTAATTTTCGAAAATGGGTTCATATGCGTATACGTTGTCTGTAGATGGAACGAGAGGGAGAAGGGGGGCTGTGCACGGTTCAGATTGCATAGGGCTTGGATCCAATGGCTCCGGAATAGTTAGGTTATAAAAATAAAGTAATTTAGTTGTAAATTATAAATATAAATTCGTGTAATCTTAGAAAATTCATAACTTTTTCATACGTAGTCGAAAACGCGCGAAACCAGTTGCGTTGGAATCGTATGGATGAGCACTACGCGATGGAATTGGATTGGAGTCGTTTGGAGTTAGTGAGAATTTCGGGTAAAATTAAACGTCCGTTTAATTTTATTCGAAATAAATCGCTAAAACGAAAATGAAATCAAGGTGAGACTTCTCACTCAATTGAATCGGTTTCGATTTTATTTTAAATAGTTAGATTTAAAATTTTTGAATGCATGTTTGAATGATGATTGTTATCTATTTATTGTTAAAATAGACATTATGCGCCGTTAGTAAGCGGATGTTATTTATTAAAAACATATACCGCGAATATTTCATAAACAGTGAAATTGGTATTATATATATAATAGCAATATATATATATTGGCATATGTATATATTGGAGTTATTGATTTCCCGCATTTGTATAGCGGATGAGACCCTATTGCGCCGTCTATTAAGCGGATAATATTTAAATCCCATATACCGCGATAATTCCGTACTGGAGCGGAATTGGTATTGTGCTAATGTTTGTGGATGCAGGAAAACAGGTTGGAGGGATCCAACTGGATTCCTCAACAGTATTTATTTTATTTCAGATATTTTGATATTTGATGGATTATCATATCGATATATGATATCATTGTTGTCGTGATTGACTATTTGGTATGTAGCATCATTGGACCAAACTTTGGAATTTTAAAATGATTTTTAAAGTGATTTTTGAAAATATACTATATGTTTGGAAATTGATTCATTTTAAATAAATAAACGATATAATTTTTAATGTTATAAAGATTATGAATTTTTGAGAAATATAGTAAAAGGCTAATTTTTGAAAATATGGGGTTAATGGTTTTATAAAAGAGTTTAAATCGGGATTTTTGGATTTATTGTAAAAAGTTGAAAATATAGGATTTATAAAATTTAATTATTTTATGAATCAAAATGATGAAATTATAAAGGAGATTAAAGATGTTTTAAAAGAATAATATAAATTGATTTATATAAAAAGATTTATAAATTGATAATTTATAAATGAAAATATTTGAATTATAAAACGAGTTTTTATAAGTGTTAGAATGAATTGTGAATGAATTTCATAAATGAATGAAATTTATAGAATTATAAACGGTGAAGTTATAAATGGAATTTTATAAGCAGTAGGTTTATAAAATTTATAAAGTTATTAAAAGAATGGTTTTGGATAAATAATTGAATCTTATAAGTTATAAGATTTATAATTATGAAGTTCAAAGAAACGATTTTTGCAAACAAATAAATTATAAGTATTTCACTTATAATATGAACTTTTAGTATATCATTGAGATATGAATTTAGATAGGTTAATAAAGGAATTTATAAAAGGAAGTTGTTATAAAATAAATAGAAATAGAATTTATAAACATTGTTTTATAAATTCGCAACGACTTATTTTGATAAGTTAATTTTTTATAACTTATTTATGAAGTTATATTCACGTTTTAGACAGTGAATAATCCTTTAAAATGAAACGTATAGAAATGATGAAATTGTTAACGTAGTATATTCACGTTTTTGAATAGTGAATAATATGTTAAAGAAAATGTTTGAATGTGATGTTTTAAATAGAATTAAAACGATCTAACGATGTTTTCAAAAGGTGTTAAGATTCGAAACCATAGATTTCAACATTCATTGTTGAAATATACGTTTTCGAGAAATAGAAGGAAATGGTGGACTATAACACTGTTATTATAGTAAATGATTTCCGACAGGAAATGTTTTGTATAGTATTGGGATTTATATATCTATTTTAATTACGAATCCCTATACTAGTGATTTTGGGTTGTCGTAACGATGTTTTACGCAACATTCGTTTTGGCCCAAATAAATATGTTAAGAGAATGATTTCCTTAAAGAATGAAATATATACTTAATCTCGATTGAAGTATACTGAATATTTTCCAAGTGTTGAAAATAAATGGATTGAGAATTACTTAATAAATAAGTATGGAAATGTTTTTCCAATGTGAAATGAAACGTTTAGAGAATTTATCTTTTTGAAGATAAATTGAAATGAATAATTGAAATCGTATATGCATGGATATTTTGGAATGAAAATTCACTATGGAATTTATAAAAGAAAAGGGAATTTGTTTAAAAATAAATATTGATTTATTTTTGAGGTGTGAAAACTATATATCTAGTAAAGATATTTTTGGGAAATAAATAATTTGGAAAATTATTTGGAATCTGGTGATGTTGTGCATATCCATTGATAGTTCAATAACCGACTATCAATATATATACCTTTGAAAGGTATTTGTTGTGATTTGTTGAATTTGAATGCTACACTTATTTTAAATTATTGCGCTCGTTATTCGGATTACCCATTCCGAATAGTGATACGACGTAATGGATAGCATTGATGACCGGTGTTGAAGACCGGATATTTGTGAGAGCGATAGGATGACCTGTCGATTGTCTCTGCACTGAGTTGCAACGGTATAGAGACTCCCTAAGTGATGGGAAATCCGATCAGGATTGTGGATATCCGGATTGCAAGGACTTCTTTGTAAGTGCCTTCGGTTCTGTTCGATCCCGGAACAGACTTGTATGGATTGTATGTCTGACGTTACAAATTGAGATATAAAGCAGATTTCTTTCAAATATATTTCTGTTGGTGGCGGAGAATTTATTCTTTTAGCTTAACACCCTTCTCTGAGACGTACGAGCTCAGAGGTTATGTAGTTGAATGTTATCAGCGATATATTCCCAATTTGGTAATGTGCCATGCTGAGTGTTGCTGTGAAATGATCATTGTGTTGATTATTTGTGATAGGATCATTTATTTGATCGTCTATCCTGGTGATCATTTCTATGATCATTTGTTGACCCAAAGCATGACTTTTGTATAAAGTATGTTTTTGTGGACGTGACTTCGTCGAGCCTCGCACCTCGGGAATGGTCAAAACAGGAAAGATGCAGCAAGGTTATGAGGGGTAGCGCCCTTTAGGATGTGTGCATTTCCTTCTGGAAAAGGGTGGTATCATGGTATGGAGCCCAGATACTTACTCATGTTGAAAACACTTTATGATTGTGTGAATTGATTACGAGCGCTCGGTGAAAGGTCCCAAAGGACCGGGGGATGGCATATTCGGTCAGTTGTTACTCAGTTAGGGGTAACCCGGCCTTGTGTTGGTAGAGATCCGGTTTGGTTCTCGGGGATGTCCTTCCAGAGGCATTCTCATGTGGCAATGGGAAGTTCCTTGGTCTGATCATTCGTTGGAAATCCAATTCCCAATACGAAACCTTGTACGGTATTAGTTGTAGAACCTGCCATTTACTTATGGTGGTCATCACTGTTTAGATGGTAGCTATAGTAGGCATAGTTCGAAATGTCTATGCTGGCTAAGATTTATATTCTACTCTCGAAATGAATTTTTCCTACACTATGCACTAGTAATAATATCAAATGTTCTTTTAAATGTGTATCAAGCATCTTTGACTATCATAAAGAGAAATCTCCTCCGATTCTGCGTTTGCATTGTGTGTGTGTGCGGGAGGCCTTATGGTAGTCTCATTTTTAAAAGCATTGCGAATTGACTTTAAAAATATTTCTCTATTTTGATTTTTAAAGATAAATAAACTGTTTTGAGTTCTCACACCAGTCACATGACTGACTCGGAGTTTATTGTTTTCCTTTCTAAACTCTGGGTGCCCACCAATTTCCACACGGGCAGTCAAGAGTTAGGTTTATCAGGATATTCTGGAGTTGCTGGAGGCAAGCTGGATGGCATGGCGTATTACTAGTATATAGTATTTCTTTTTCCGCTGCACTATTTGATGTTTTTTGTTGTTGTACACTCTGATGTAATGAAATGAAATGTGATGTAATGTAATAACTGATATAGTTCTTGTTTAAAGATTATTCATTTATCTATTATATGTTGTTCCGCTGCGATTGTGAGATTCTGATGTTGTTCTGCTGTTTTCTATTCC
Source organism: Allium cepa (assembly GCA_030765085.1). Lineage (NCBI taxonomy): Eukaryota > Viridiplantae > Streptophyta > Magnoliopsida > Asparagales > Amaryllidaceae > Allium > Allium cepa. The sequence continues at coordinate 957,724,723 of CM060937.1, forward strand.
GTTCTATTTTCTATCTTCTTTTCCCTCTATTTTCTATCCTTTCTCTCTTCTTCTATCCTTTTTCTTCTTCTTTCTTTTTTTTAAATATTGAGAATTCGTATTTCTGTTCATCTTGAATTAATCTACGGAGATTAGTGTATATTCAAGGAGTATGGATTTGCGGGTCCTCACAACAAACATCAGCGCAGGACGAAGAGTAGGCACAGCTATGGTTTGGACATTGTTAATTTGGGGATTTTGAATGTGTATACTAAAGAAGGGAGGAGCATCGATAAGGTGCGGTAATGTATAAATCAAAACTATTATCTAGTCACTATTTCTTTCATTTCCATAGAGTGTTTTATAGTGAATTTTGGTTGATATGATTTGAATTGGATGATATTAAGTTATATATCTTGATGAATGGTTGTTGATGTTATATTGTTTATTGTTGAGCACACTTATGTTATGTATGGTGCATAATACACAGGTGATTGCATTAGTGAGATCTAAAAGTGAAAATTGGTCGGAATGAAATCTATAAATTAAAATTTGAAGTTTTGAATGAATTAAATGTTAAAATGTAAGTAGCGATTTTGGAATGTGCTTTATTTAATATTGATAGTATTGGTATTAATAGAAAATATTAAAACTGGAATAATTTTGAGAATGTGTGAATATAAATTATATGAAAAGTAATGATTTTCGAGATTTGATTGAATAAAGGAATTTTTGAACATATATATTTTATATTCAATATATTTATCTAGGATTATAAAAATATTTAAAGGTTTTTTCTTATAATAAGATTATTTTATATTTTGAAATGATAAGTTAATATTATTTGGATTTAATGAATTGGAAGTTTATAAAATAATATTTAAGGTTATAGTAAGTGGTAAGCAAAACTATTTATTGAATGGAAGTTTCATTTACGAAATTTTATTTTATGGCTTAAGAAGATTATTTTTAATTGAAAATCCTTATTTGAAAAGTTGGATTATTTAAATATATCGTTTAAAGGAATTCATAAATTATAGAACTTCTTGGGTAGTATTATTATAAGTTTTTGATGAAATTTTTCAAAGTTATGAATTATTTTAAAGGGAGTTTATGGATTTGGGATTGAATGAATGTTTAAAATATATATTTTCTTGTAATCATACAAGATGATTTTACATAAAGATTATAGAAGAGAGGATGATTTTATTATTTAAACCTCTTGCAAATTAATATTATTCTTTTCGAAATTGAAGTGAAGTTTCCAAAAATGGAGATTGTATCATAAAACCCCTTCCGAATCAATAAATAATAGAATTATATGTTTTGATTGATTTATATTTTTATATAATGAGAATTAGAATAAATGAAGTTATAGTACCAGAAAGTTATTGGACTTTCGGTAATATTTCACAGTTATTGTTTGGACTTGTTATATAGAACAATTGTGTGATGGTGAGTGTGATTTACGAACACCGAGTAAACGAGCGAGTAACACCAAGTGGTATAAGACGCCTGAACTGATATTTGTCCGATTACTTTTTATAAGTAAATTTCACTGTAATAGTGTCGGGTATATGGGATATTATATTTAACGCAATGCTTGCTGAGAGTGAGCAGACGAGAGCATAAGGGTGTCTATTTATTGTGTGTGCTCCTATTATACATCGGGGAACAAACCACATTGGTTAATATCCATCCTAGCAACCTGATTGTTGGGTCTCTTCCCGAATATGTGGCATACCTGTTGATGTATATGGCTAAGAGCGATGGCTAAGAGTCACTGCCCTTGTGCCACTTAGACCAGCAGTATGATACCATTAGGGGTATTTGCAAGGTCATGACCAACACGTAACGTTGTCTTGCACTTAATGGATATTGGATCATAATGGCCGTCGAGGTAACTAAGACTATTGGAATAGTATTGACAGCGTGTGAGGAAGGCTCCTAGAGCGGACTGAGAGATGTCAGTCTCTCGTTCGGTTACCATTGATGAGATAACATGAAATATTATACAAACCTACTTATTCACCTATATGAGATTGTTGTGTTTACGGCTAAGAGCTAATTTGATTATTTGTCGAGACTGCAATAGACAATCATAATGCTAAGAGTACATTGGATGAATGTCCCAATGATTATCCATGATACTAAGAGTTTTGAATGGATTAGCAGAGGTCTGAGAGACCATATGATTATTTCTTTGGCTAAGAGCCATGTCAATTACTATGAGGTTGAAAGTCAATATGATTATTATATGGTCATATCTCTTGAATTATTTATGAGACTGAGAGTCAACGCAGTTGTGCAACCCCATACACATTGATTGTATAGCTATTGGGATAGCTAGTGATGCCGAGAGCATAGAGTTGGACCCTATAACTATCTTTTACTTGGTTATCCGAGAGATAACGTGGCTATCGAGGGTATGCCATATTTATATTCCATGTTGTTTGACTTATGTGATATATATATGTGTTATATATATATATATATATATATATATATTGAGTAAGACGTACCGCGGGTATTTCTACTTTGCGATTATTTGAGAGATAATCTAGGGCATTGTTGAGAGCATGTTTTGTATTGCTGATGAATTTTATACCTAGTGTAGTTAGATTGTGGTTGTTTCACCCATTTAATTATATTCCATTTGGTGTGATGGTCAACTTTGTTTTAAAATGGGATTTCTTGTGTCATGGTTTTGAGATATGTTATACATGGGATATGCACGTGGCATTTGTATTGTATTTGTTTATACTGTGCCCATTGTTATTTCATATTGACATCAACATTCTAAACATAGTCTGACCTAAGTGTTATTTACATAATGCTCGGGTCGATGTAAGACGTTTCATATGCGGAGACATATTACCAATATGTGGATGTTGGGCATAGATGGTTGAAATGTATACATTGGACATGTTATGTATATTTTTGACGTTAGTGGATATTTGACTATTTTTGTAAACCTATTTGGACTTATATATATATTTAATATTGTACGTTATCGCTGCGTGGATGACTCTGTATTCTCTGTGATTTATTTTATATTGTGTATTCTTCTATCTTGGAGACACACATGTTTATAGTTTTGTACCGATATCGTGTATGTATGGTTGAGTTGTTATGGTTTTTAAAATACGTATCAGTATTAGTCCAAGGGAATATGCACGTGCGATATCCTAATATCTTCCGATTCTCCACATTTTCTGACAGTATCACATAGTAATATTCTATGGTAGTATGGGTGTAGAGGTGGGGTGTTACACCAAACAATCTCCAGTATAACTATGGAAATAAATGTCTTAATCCCAAAAAGAAAACTTAGCAACCTTCAAACCACCTAAATATGCATGCTCCTAATTGAACATGCATATTATCAATAACTCAGAACAATTTGCAATACCACAAAAGCCTTTATGTGGTCTTTGTGGCCCTTCATTGGGGCTTCACCTTAATTCAAACAAATTTGCCCCTCCAACATTACTTTGAGAAGTCCCCCCACTCTCCATTTTTTTTCTAAGAAATTTGCATACATAGTTTCTTCCTCTTTTTGAATGCATCACCTCCCTTTTATCCTTTCAAACTCTTATGACTCCACCTTGAGTTGAAAAGTTACAGTCTTTTACCTCCAATTGTCTTATTGAAATAAAATTCTTCGTAATTTCTGAGATATGTCAAACTCTTATATGCTTCACCACCCTTCCATAATGCATCTACAATCTAACGGAACTTATGCACTTAAACATCCAAATCTCAACCATTAGCAGATTCTACCTTAGTACCTTGCTCTTTATAATTAGTAAATGATTCCTTTTAGTTGCATATGTGGAAACAAGCACCCGAATCAAGCATCCAATATTTCCTTTTGCCTTTAGCCACACATAGGACATTTCATTAAATTCCTCACCAAAATGCACCTCATTATCGATATTATCTTTTTGTTCATTTTGGTCTTCATCCTCTCCTTATCCTTTTTAGCTAATTGTAAAACCTCTGCCGATGATCGGGTTTTTCACAATAATAGCAGATGAAATCTCTTTCTATGTTTGATCTATTTGACATCTTTCCATATTTAGACAATTAATCCTCCTTGCAAGATGGACCTCTTCAATTGGATTTCTACTTCCTTTTCCTTTTTATCCTTTCCTTCTATGAGATTCATCCTCTGCATCTCCTCATTAAGTAGGCTACAAATCCATTAAAACAACTACATTCGAATTTGAGTTATTCAATGCAACCAAGCATTTCCCATATCTTCGATAATGAACTCATCAGCATCAAGGATTGTGTCTCACCATCCACTTCGTAATTCATGGCTGCTAATTGTTTCATAATAGCCTAAAAATCGCTAAGCTGCTCTCCAATTGATCCATCTTTCTTAGATTCACAAATCTTTTCATAAGAAGAGCGTTATTTATTGCGGAGTTCTTTTCATAAAATCCTTTCAATTTCTTCTAGATTGGATAAGTAGATGTTTCACTAGCAACAATATAAAACACCGTAATCTCCAAAAACCATTGAATAGTCGCCTAGGCCTTCCTATCCAAAGTCTCCCATTTTGCTTCAGATACATTACAAGGTTTCTCCCCTTTGTTCTTAATGGTTGGTGAAGATAATCGAGATATAGAAAATCATCCATCTTCACCTTCCATAACCCCTAATTTCTTCCATTAATTTTTTAACACTTATCTTCTTCATAACCGGAATTCTCTTTAAAAAAATTATGTAGTAGGCTTCGATGCCAACTGTTAGGGTTTTTCCTAGAATTCCTACATAATTGATTTTAGAAGAGATAAGAAGTAAAGAAAAATAATGACAAATATATTCTTTCAAACAAACCTTTATTAATTTACTAAAAGACTATAAGAGAAAGACTGAAAAATGTGAAGATATATAATCTCTGAAATCTTAGAAAATAATATTTTTCCCACTCACATCTAATGAACATAAATATGCCTATTTATAATGTTCTTGACATAATCTCTTCTTTAATAAGTTATTGGATATTTTCATAAACCTTTCTCATATAGATAATTCATTGCATTCTTTAATACAATAAAAGAACTAATTGTTCACTTCCTAAAATCTACAAAATCGGTCAAAACCAAAGTTTGAAATTTCTGTTGTAATTTCTTGTGAGGATCAAAGTCCGAAGAGGGACAAGTTGGTGTATAATTTGGGATATTCCAACCTGGATTGAGTATCCATTGTTTGTTCTGTTGGGTCTAGATATATTCTCCGAGTCATTAGTTATCCCTTCGGACTAACCAATGCCCCTGCATATTCCGTAAATCTGATGACCAGAGTGTTTCGTAGAGTGTTGAATGAGTTCGTTTTTGAATGAGTTCATTTTCATACTTATTAATGATATTCTAATTTGGTAAGCCAAATGCAGAATAAGTATTTAGTTTAATATGGTAAAACATTCTCCATCATTTCTTTGGTTGTCTCTCTGTCTAGCAAATTTCGAGGACGAAATTTTCTTAAGGGGGAATTTGTAACATTCCTGCTTTTAAATCAAATTCAAATTGGAAATTAATTTAATTTTTGGAATTAAAATTCTATGTTTCAAGAAACAACTATATATATGAATATACGATTATTTATTACTTATGTATAATTTGATTTCAAATCATTTTCTTAAGGTTATGAAAATAGTTATAAAGGTAAATATATATAGATTAAATATTTTTAATTAAAACAAGATTAATGAAAAGGTTTGTATTTAAAAGTATATAACATTTAAAACATAATAAGTATAAAACCATATATATAAAAACATGATTCTTAAATATACAAAAGTGTAAATTTATTAACATAGGGGTTTAAACATAATTTTTAAATTTATTTAAGTGGAGGATTTAGACATAAAATTACTCATTTTTAACATATGTGAAGAAAATAAACATGAATTTGAACAAGTATAATTAAAGTAGACAAGTGACAAAATAAAAATTTCTCTTAATTTGAAAATCATATTAACATGCATAAGAAAGAAAATAACCAGGCTTCATTTCTCAATATACTTTCATCTTTGTTTCAAATAAAATCAAAATCTGAGATATTTTAATCAAAAGCATCTTCAAACCTAAGACCAGTTCAACAATATCAACCTAAAGCAACTCAAACATCATCAACAAGCAAGCTTCAGGATTCAGCTAAAATAAAACAATAGTTTTTCAAAGCATTTCAAGCCAGGAAAGCAAAAGCTTCAATCGGTTTCAAAGTCTTCAACCTAGAACCCAAAAAAAAGTAAGAAAAAGAAGATCAAAACCAAGTTCAGTTGAAGAATCAAAAAATGTAATTACAATCAAGATAGCAGATCAATTAAATGCAAAAGTTTCCAGATCTAAAACAAAAAGTCTGTCCTCTGTTTTCATTTCCAAGGTGAGCAAACTACCATCTCTAACAATTTGATTGTGTGAGATTAATACCTGATGCTTGTGTGAAGTATGTTTGTACGAATATCATTGCATGTCTGCATATATGCAAATGTTTGTGTGCATATGCCTGTATATATATGCCTCTATTACATCAACAGAATCAAGTGCAATATAAAAAAATCATACCTTCTTATCCAACCAATTCAGGTTATAACTTTTGAAAAAAAGTTGTTTATAATATTATAAAGTCGCTTTTAAAAATAATTTCAGAAGATAATATTTAGTATTTAAGTCAAAAATAGAAAGTAACAGGAATGATCAAAACTTAAGTCGAAATTCGAATATCTGGATTTCGAAATTTAATCATAGAAATGAATTTGCATTTCAAAATCGTGATTTTTCAAAATCATTTTAGAATTTTTAAGTTTGTGTTTGAAGAGAAAATTCGAGTTGACCAAAATCTCTTAAATCATCGATTCACGGTGATTGACGAGGTGTTGATCATTAGGGTTGGAGCTAGAGTAGGCTGGAGTCTAGGTGATCATCGAAAAAATGGAGATAGGAATAATAGTTGACCACGGCGACGGCGCAGAGACGAGTTAGAGTTTAGTGTCTCGTTTGGGTAGAGGTGGAAGATGAGACAATTTCGTCATCGTGGGTGGACTAATGGCGATCAGACCAGGGGCGTTTGATGCGTAGTGTCGTGACGCATCTCTGGTATGGATGACAGGATCTCTGGTGGTCAGGATGGTCGGCATGTGGTGGTTGTTGATGATCGAATATATCCAGGTGGGGTTCTTATAGGTTCGAATTTTTTTCGAGATCATACATAAATTCTTGGTGATCTAATGCTTTGGAAAGGTCACCGATGACTTGCGGATGGTGTCGTAGTTGATCAGAGGTGGCCAGTCTGATCGTGCATGTGCATGGTGCACCTTTGAATATTTGGCGATGTTAAAGTTTGCGAAGGAGCAGAAACCTCGGGTTCGACTCGAGAAGTTTGTGTATTTGTCTCGAAGCAGTGGACGATCGGGAGTGTCTCATGTGTTGGCTCGAGTTTCTTTGTTTTTGGCTCGGGTTTGTTTGAAAACAAATCTGGTTTTTAAAAGTAAATATTAAAACAAGTTTTTATATGAGTTTCAAAGTTTTTAAAAAAAGCTAAATTGAATCTTTAAATAAGTTTTTAACAAAGTTTCCATAGTTTAATTTTTAAGTTAAATGTTTAAAAATTGATTTGTTCTTGAAGTAATATTTGTTAGGTTAATTATGTAATTAATTTCTAAATGCTTTTCAAATGGAATTTGATGATTAATTAATTAAGGTAAGGGATTAATAAATGGATAATTTATCAAGGTAATTAATTAATCAATGTGATTAATTAAAAGCTAATTTGTTTTAATCAAAGTGATTAATTTATTTATATGATTAGTTTAAAGTTAATTAATTAAGGTAATTAATTAAAAGATAATTAATTAAGATTTTAATTAATGTAATTAATTAAAAGGGTAATTACTTAAAGAATAATTACTTAATCTAAGTAATTAAAGGTTAATTAAGGATAATTAATTAATAATTAAGATTTATTAAGTAATGATTAAGGAATGAATTAAGGGTTAATTAATTAATGTAATTAAGGACAATTAATTAATGAATAATTAAATAATTAAAGGTTAATTATTTAATGATCAAAGGTTGTTTTATTTATTAATTAAGGTTGATTAATTAATGTTTAAAGGTTAATTAACTTATTATTAAAGGTTAATTAATTAAAATAATTTGTAATTAATTAATGTTAATTAACCTGGATTAGTGATTAATATGGTTTTAATTAATCAGATAATTAATTAACTTTACTTATGGATATTTGGATTGCATGGAATGCTTTGAATTGTTTGATATCCCTGGTGGTGATGCATTGTGATATGAATTATTTAGATTTGAGCTATGATGAATGTAATTTATTTATCTGTGATGAGTTTGTATTATTTATCTGTGAATCTGTGAATGAAGATAATGTTATACGATTATACCGCTTATCGATATTGTTATGCTTAGATTGTGATGGTTGATGATGTTGCACTATTGTGTAAAACCCCTAGACTACACTATACACACGCAAATATGGATTTCACGAGGAAATCAGTTAAGTCACTGATATTTGAACTTAATTCAAAATGGATTTAATGTTGAATTTTGAATTCAAAATGGTTTGGAAATGGAATTGAATTGAATATGAAAAGCCTTTGAAAGGGAAATTTTGAAATAAAAATTTAGTTTTGAATGTACTATATCTTATTAAATGTTATTTGAAATTATTTTGGGACTCATGGTTTGAAAGGTTTATATAATATGGATTTAAAACTATTTTAAATAAATTGTTTTGGGAATTTGAATTTAATTCAAATAGAACTTGCCGATGATACGACAGCCCACTGATTTTATGGTATATACTTTTAAAGGCTATTACTTGTATATATTTGATCGGATTTTTTCGAAACAAAACGTATTTGTTTTCAAATGAGAATGGCTTTCAATTAAAGAAAGGATTTCTAGTTTTCGTTGAAAAGGTTTCCAATTTTAAATGGAATTGTTTGGAATGCTATGGATGAATTTTTGTTAAAGAATGGTGAACTTTGTTTTCAAATTTAAGAGGATCTTAAAGGTGTATCTTTTGTATAAAAGATTTGAACTGGAAATAATTTTGAAACCATGAATTAATCTTTGTGAAAGATTGGAGAATTTTGTAAAGTGAATCTTTTTGTGTAAAAGATTTGAAATGGAAATTATTTAAACCATTTAAAGATAGGTTTTGGGTTTTAAATTGTGACTTAACTAAGATCCCAATATCAATATGGTTTTAAAATCAAGCGCTCATTATTCAGTTTAGCCGGGAGAGGACTTTGTGTCATATAACCCATTCCGAATAATGATACGACGTAATGCATTGCATTTGAAGATCGGTGGTGAAGAACGGGTATTTTCGAGAACGAAAGAATTACTTGTCGAATGACTCTGCACTGAGTAGCTACGGTATAGAGATCTCCATATGTGATGGGGAGTCCGATCGAGATTGTGAATACCCGGATCGCAAAGGCTTCTTTTGAAGTGCCTTCGGTTCTGTTCGATCCCGAAACACACTTGTATGGATGTATGTCAGACATTACACTTTGAGATGTAAAGCTGATCTCTATCAAATACATTTCTGTTTGGTGGCGGAGAATTTATTCTCTTAGCTTAACACTCTTCTCTGAGACGTACGAGCTCAGAGGTTATGAGTTGATATTTACTAGTGATACATTCTCAATTTGGTAATGTGGCATACGAAGTGCTGCTGATCATGTATTGATCGAAGCATGGCTTTTGTGTAAAGCGTAGCTTTATGGACGTGACCTCGTGGGACCTCACAACCCAGAAATGGTCGAAACAGGAAGAATGCGACAAGGTTATTTGGGGGTAGATTCCCTTGAGGGTATGTCCATTTCCTTTTGGAAAGAGGTGGTATCATGGTATGAAGCCCACATATTTAACCTATGTGGTTACTGTAAATTTATTACTTTGTGGTTGTTAGTGTTGAGGGCCCTCGGATAGTCGTTAACGACCGGGGGATGGCATACTCGTGTCAGTGGTAACCTAGTTACAGAGATAACCTAGCCTTGTGTTGGCAAAGATCTGGTTAGGTTTTTGGGGCGTCCCTTCAAAGGCTTACCCATGTGGCCCAGGAAGTTCCTTTGCCTGACCATTTGTTGGAAATCCAATCGCCAATATGCGCACTTTACGATTGTAGTTGTATAACCTGCCACCTCAGGTGGTAGCTATAGCAGGCATAATATAATGGTACCTATGCTGCCTAAGATTAATATTATACTCTCGGAAGGTTTTCTACCCTATGCACTAATAATAATATCAAAAGGATTTTGCATATCAAGCATGTTTGACTATCATAAGGAGAAATCTCCTCCAATTGTGTGCTTGCATTGTGTATGTGCGGGGAGGTCATATGGTAGTTTCATTTTCCAAAAAGCATTGCGGATTTATTTTAAATTTTTTTGTTTTCTTTTATTTCAAATAAACTGTTTTCGCCTGCTCACACCAGTCCCATGACTGGCCTGGAGTTTATTGTTCCCTTTCTAAACTCTAGGTGCCTACAATTTTCCACACGGGCAGCCTAGAGTTAGATTTTTAGATAATCAGCTAGTTGATGTAGATCTGGTAGCCTCCAGCTTTCTGTTTGGAAATCTTAGAGTCTTTGGATCTTGGCGATCGCATTACTGACTGAGTTACCTAGTTTTCTTCATTACAACTTGATGGTGGTTCGAGCTTCTTGGATTGGAGTTTTGGAGTTTGGCATTAAAGACAATGTCTTTCCGTTGTTGAGCTTTTTGTCTTTTGCTGTTGATTCTTTCCGTTGTATCTTATCTCTGGTAATGTTGATATTCAATTGTTTCAGATTGTTATATCTGCTGTGTATCAATAAAATATTCATTTTTCTTCCGCTGTGTTGTTGTACTTAATGTGTTATAAGTTCCAGCGGGAATCAGATTTCAACGGTTGAATCTACGGCATTCGAATACGGATGAAGTATGGTTGTCGATTTTCGAACGTTGAAATTCGGGTCGTAGCAGTTCAAGAGATCGAACATAAAACCAATTTTTGTGGTATTGTTATACGCATCACCGACATATAGTAAGTACAAATGGTATCTTTGTTCACTACCATAGGCAACCCAGATAACAAGTGGTATTGTGAAATCCTAACTTATTCTTTCTTATCAGAATATCTGATATGACCTTTAACCATTATGATTCCTAGAGTATGATATTTTTGATATCTCATTTATTTCAAAAATTGACTGATATTTCACACATTATTTTTTCATGTACAGGCGGAGAGCTTGTATTTTTGCTTTTATTATTTTATTTTCAAAAATAAAAAGTTGTTCCTTATTAGCTTTTTTGAAATCAAAAAACTCAAAAAAAAATGTTTTTTGCTTTCTTAAGATTTTTTTGTTTTGCTCTCAATATTTATTCATGATACGGATATTTAGAATTGAGACACTTTGGCTATATTTTGACATACTTGATAGGACTTTTGGAAATGATTTTTCCAGATGAAAATGTTAAACTTTGCGATCAATTTCTTGAGAATAATTTCTTTTTAAATGCTTAGAATGACTTTGGAACAAATTTGTTGAAATAAAAATTTTGGAAATTTGAAATGAAATCTATAGAGTTAGGTTTCTTTAATATTCAACACCTGACATAATTTTGAGAGACGAATTTTGGAAATGAAAATTTTGAGCTTTGTGATGAAATCCTTTAGGATGAGCGTTTGATTTTTTTGATATATTAATGCATATACCCTTAATTGTACTCCTCTTTACACAAACAGCTCTAAAATGAGTTTATATTGTATGTTCAAGGATATAATATAAAACTGAAAATATTTTTGAGATATTTATAAAGAATTTACTTTTAAAATCATATCATGATCGATTGAACTTTCGTATGTGATTTTCAAAAGTATTTATATTAATTACATAGATGATTAAGGATATTGCATTTTATACTTGATTAAATAATGGCGTTGTGATTTTTTTTGTTTATTAAGCGTACATTAATGTTTTTATTTTTGACTATTGCACCACATATCTCTAAATCTATCATTGGATATTCATATTCTATAACTTATATTTTCAAGTTTTGCGCTAGTATTAGCTAACTTGACGTACTTAAAGTTATTGTTGAAAGCTTATGAAAGTTAATAAAAAAATATGTTATAATTGACTGCCTAGCCCCAGCATGCCTGTAAAATTGGTGTGTCGGTACTCATCAAGTAACGTCCGTCCTCATCTAAGAGACTTTGCGGCAATGCTTGGATGGATGGTTATTGATCTCGTCTATGCTGAGTTGGGGATTAAATAATATATATTGTTTTTAGTTGCATACATTCTCGCGACAATGCATGGATGGAAGTGACTTGATTTCATAATGAATTAAAATAAGCTACTTAATTATGTAATATCTTATGGACTATGTCATTTGAACCTCAATGCATCTTACGTCGTCTTTTTCTATCACCCTCTTTCCAACCATGGAATATGACTTTGATCAATATAGCCACTATGATTTATGGTTGATTTTTCATGAAATATTTAGTATCATATTTTGATTGAGGTTCATCATTCACTATCACTTTCTCACAGGGTCAATTCGATATTTATACCTTTGATGAAATGAAAAAGGGGAAAGAGAGGTTAAGATTTGATGACATTGTGAATTCATGGCTAATATTGAAAGAAATATTATTGGTTTAATATTTTATTGTCAAGCACATATGCCACATGTGTCGGGGGAGCATATCAATACGGGGAGCATGTTATATATATTGAAATATTATGTTATGATTTTGATTTATGATAATGAGTATATACTCAACACTTATTACATTTGCTAAATCTTAACTTGTTTTTTTATCATCAAAGGGGATAGATTGTGTAGCATACGTCTTGTTTAATGATAACAAATGTGTATTTATATCTGGTTTACTTTTACAAAGTGTTATATGTAAAATATCGATAAAGCACAAATTTATTTTCAATAAACTTGCCATTTAATATTGTCTATTGAATGTGATGCAAATATTATACATAGTATATTAAAAAATCTATCGATGATTTTATTTCACAAATATATATATATATATTAATATTTGATTTTCTTTTCGAATATGCAATAATTAAAAAATCATCAAAGCACAATTTTTTTTGATCAACTTGTTATCTATTATCTTCCAATCAATGCATCTATATCAAACACTATTTTTTTTATCTGTAAAAATAATGTATATTTGTTATTACCAATGAAGAAATATTATGAGATATTTCAATTTGATATTAATAAATATATATTATATTTAATGAGTCTGTTAAGTGTTGTGTATTTACAAGTAACAAGAGATTAATTTTCTTTCAAAGGTGCAAAGAGTATATTTCATTGTTCTTGATGAAAGTTTAAATAAGGCAGTAAATTATTCAAATATGGTGTTTCTTAAGCAAAAATATTTAAGCCAAATATAGTACAAAAATCATTACTTATCCGTCTACAATATTCAATATCAAAACATCAAGAAAAATATCAAATAAAGTAAATAACAAATATGATGGAATTATTAAAACTTGGTCCAATGCAAATAGATACTCAAACAAAGGAAAATAATCTCATATATACCCACTCATGTAGAATTATACAAATTTATAAATTTCTTAGGCATGATATTTTCATTATATGGATCATGTTGAACTATTCAAATTCATAAACTTCTTAAGCATGATATTTTCACTCTATGAATAAAGGACATACAAAGAAAGCATAGTACAAAAGACCTCTTCATAAAACTTTAAATGTTCTTCCAAAATTTGAAGAGCTATTCAACCTGGAATTACTTATTTTCAATTGAGATATTTTTATTTGCTTCATTAATATAAACTCACCTATTTTTTTATTCATTTTTCAATCATCGGACCATAATATCATTTATCTCTCTAAAACCATATTAAAACTATCTATGCAATCAAACAAGCAATTTCAGTGACCATACAAAGTAAAATATCAACATCATCACAACATCAACATCATCACAACCTATGGTATGAACTACAAACAAATCATCTGTACCATTCCGAAAATTTAATCAAATATTAAATAAAAGAAAATTAAAAACAAAACATAATTAGGATAAAAATGAAATTTTTACGAATATCCGAATTTGGCTACAAAACTTACACCATTGTGTTCATAGCGATTTTCTTGTCAATTTTCATATATTACGTTTTGAAATCGAAGTTAGTATGAAAAAGTTATTGACGGTTTAAAAATTCAAAAACAAAATTAATCAAACAATAAATTAAGAAGAAAAAAATATTTATATAGGGGTAACTCCACAGGTCGATACCTTTGGTTGGACCGATGGACCCCTAGTGGTCTATCACTCCAAACTAAGTGGCCGACCGATCGTCGCTTCTGGGCTAGGGTTTTTTGGCCGAATGACCTGGATTTTATAATATTGGACCTAATGGCTAAGGTTAGTATCTACCTTTGTAATTAGAACCCTAAGCTAATTGTCAGAATCCTAATTCATTAGCAGTATGTCGAAACTTTGTCTCTCTAAAATCTGAACCTTTTTTCTCCTCAAATCGAAATTTCACCAAAACCAAACTAAAATTAAATTAGACAGATTGAAGAAGAAGAAACTAAATTAAATGAAGGAGGGTTTCACATCAAGCAGGGACAATTCCAAGCATATTAAGGAAGAGAAAAGCTAATAAAAGATGAGTGGGTTCATAATTAATTTGGGGATTTACATATAATTGATCTTTTTATAACCTATTTGATTTAGAATTATTTAATTTGTTGTTTATCTAATAAGCATGGGGGATTGGAAGTTTGACAATAGTTTAACACATGTGAATTTGATCCTCTTCTTTCTAATCTAATTTTGGTGAAAGTAAATCTGTTAAATAAGAATTGGTTTAGGTCTATTAAACAATTTTTATTAAATTAAATATGAATAGGTATAACCCTATTGATGCTATACCTAAGTTAAGTTGATTTACTGAAATTTAATATGAACTATACATGAAATTTTATATGAAATTGTATATGAAACTGAATATGATGTTATGAGACGATTATGAATTATAGATTTACAAATTTGGATTCATTGTAATTAATAATTTATAGTAATTGAAAGTTTGTAATTAAAAAAGAAGAGAACGAACAAATTAAACTCTGAAGAAAAAAATAAAAATAATAAAACACTATAATCGATCGATAGGCTCACCAGTGTCGATCGACAGCAAGTGGTCAACCACTCCAGTGAGCAACAATCGACCGGTTAATGAATTCTAGGCATAATATGAACCTCAGGCTAAGGCTAGGGTTATTATTAATTGCATATTATATATATATGGATGTTAGCACAATAGGGAAACTATCTCCTTCGGTTTGCAATTTTGGACGTTATGTGACTGGTTGGATGTGTGCGCAAGCAATAAGGTCAGGCTCTATTTGTTCAACGAGGTCAATTTTCGACTGGGGCGATTCTTCACAAATTGCACTCATATGAGGTTCTACGGTGTACGCGCACACAGATGATAATCCCTAAAGAAGTGTGTGGCCCGACACTAAGAGGAGTTCCTTGGTATGCAAGGTGGCACGAACATGATACTATGTTATTGATGGATCCTGATATGGAGTGATAAGAGGCATTACATTACCATTGAGAGGTGGATATGAATGTAGTAGACATCTTCGATGTGAGTCGGCATTATAGGCTACCTCTCAATGTGTAAGTATGATATGTATAGTCGTAATTTGGTAATGTAGTCCCTAGGTGGCTATTGTATATGCTTCTATATTAGAATAGTTCTGGTAGTTATTAGCCGATCCATAGTTCATGTTGAGGTTTGATTAGTTGTTTGACCCTAAGTGCAAGCCTTCACAGATGTTAATGTAGGTCTATTTAGATCTATACCCCTTAGATTAATGAAACCTACCTTAGTAAGTAATTCGCAAACACCAGCAGATTAACCTAGATCACATATGGTATTAATGAATTTAATTATGTGTGATTACCATATATTAATGATGCAACTCATTCAATAGACTTTTGCCTGACCGCTCCTCTCTTTTCTTTTTCCCTACCATAGAAGGACAAATTAGAGGTGATAGGCCCAGAGATTAATACATCAAGATACAAGCTTGGCATTGGAATTGCTTTTTATTTCCCATTACTCTCCATGTAACAATTTATCATACTTAGCACTTATCAGACTGTGCTATATTTTTATATGCTTTGGATTTTGACTATACACTATTTTGAGACTTTATTTTCTAAGATATTTCCTAAGATAGTTATTTTATATATTTACATTTTATTTCCTTTCACTGTGATATTTGAAAGCGTAAAATTTCTTAGATCTATAGTCTCTCTAATGTTTGAAAATCGGTAGCTTGTACTTTGTTGCACCAATGTGAGTCGAAAGCCATCCTAGATTTAGATTGATGTGTCGAGAGGTGTGGATTGTCACACTTAGTATCAGAGCCTAGGTTTAAAATTACTTATGGATTAGGTGTGTATTGAGAGAACGTACTTGAAAAGTTTAGATTTTTCCAAAAAGGTTTTCAAAAAGTTTTTCAGAATGGGCTTTAGAGTATGCATGTGTGTATATAAAAGTTTTCAAAGCATATATATATACACACATCTAAATATAATATGGAAATGCCTTCCCTTATTCCTATCAACACTATTTGCGAAAAACTTGCTAGTAAATTCCTAATCATAGATAGAAAGGATAACCGATCTTGCTGGTTATGGCTCAAGTGATGCAGCTGAGATTCTAGGTGTGAACATTTCCATTTGGTTCCACTAGTATCTGCAAGAAAAAAGACAAGCTGATCTTAATAAGGGACCCATAGAGCAGGCACTAGGTGTAGTTCCAGTCCATCCACCTGCTATTGATTTTGCCTAGCTATGTAAGGACTTTGAGAGCCAATGAGGGAAGCTGTATGTAGGGACATATTCGTATTTGACTCAAAGTTGTGGATCCGCCCTAATGAGAGGATTTTTGGATTGATGGGTTCTAGTAATGATGTGAGGAGACAGCTTGCCACCTGCAATTTTAAGGGAGAATCCCTGAATTGGTGGGATGTATTAATGGTAGAGACCGACATGGGATACTTGGAGGAGAGTTTAGGAGGTATTTTGAGGTTAAGTTTCTTTCCAGGGTAGAGGAGGGATTACAATTGGAGAAGTTCATACATTTACAACAAGGAGAGATGTCAGTGAAGGAATGTGTGAATCAATTCAGTGAATTGGCTAGGCTCAAATTGGAGCAAATGAATACACCTCGCAAATAATCTCTGAAGTTTGCAAAGGGGCTGAATTAACCTATTCAAGATTTATCCCTTAGTCATATTCTCATGGGTGCGACTTTCAAGGGTTTAATGGAGAGGGCCCCGCTAAACACTTTTTCCATGGAGGAAGTGAAAAGTGAGCCTAAGAAGGTAGGAAGAAAGAGACCACAACATAATTAACACAATGGAGGAATTGGGGCTAAATGGAATACTAAGAAGCATGAGATGTGGTGTAGAAGATGTGATAAGAAGGGGCATTTTTCAAGGGAGTGCAAGATGGACAGTCTGAAGAATAAGTATTACAACTACAATCAATTCGAGTATATGAGATGGGAGTGTCCAACACCACTAAAGACCTTAGTTCTAGCTGATGCAGTAGATGTTATTCCCATCTCGATTGTGCCTCCAATAGCGGACAAGGGGAAGAAGGTCACGATTGAATGTGTGTTAACTTTATCTGACTTGCATGTCCGTTCCTCATTTGACACTGGTGCATCACACTCTTTTATCTCAAGTTAACTTGTAGACGAGTTGCACTTAGACACAAGCATAGTTACAGACCCTATAGTTATATCAAACCTTGTTGGAGGATTGGCTTATTTATCTATTATATGTATAGGTTTGAAATTGTTTATTTCATGGGTTGAGTTCAACTGTGATGCTTTTGTCTTGGGATTTTCTGGATTTATGTTGATTTTGGGTATGGACCGGATAACCATGTAAGACTGTGATAGGAAGGTTGTTAGGTTAGGTACTTGTAGTGGATGCAGTCTAGAGGTTTGTTACAATCCCGGAGGTTCAGTTATGTTACCTATATTCTTTAGACTTTCACATGATGAGTTAGATTTAGTACTAGTACTTAGAGATTATTCAGACGTCTTTTTCGAGGTCACTGGGCTTCCACCCCAGAGACAAATCGAGTTTAAGATTAATTTTATAGAGAATGCCAGACCTATTGCCTTGCCCTTAGGCATATGGCTCTTAAAGGGAGATGCGAGCTAAATAAGCAATTAAACGAGGTGTTTGAGAAGGGCTTCATTAGGAGGAGTATTTCAGAGTAGGAAGCACTAGTTGTCTTTGCTACCAAGGCAGATGGTTCTTTGAGGTTTTGCATCAATTATCTAAGCTGAATAAGTTGACAAAGAAGAATCTTTACTCGTTGCCTCGTATTGACGATCTCTTTGATCAGTTGGTTGGAGGGAAGGTGTTCTCTTAGCTTGACTTGGCTATCGAATTTTATCAGTTGTGTGTGGTTGAGGATAGTATTCAGAAGACTGCTTTTCATACACCCTACGGACTTTATGAGTGGTTAGTCATTCCCTTTGGACTGACCAAATCACTTGCATACTTTGTAGATCTAAAAAGCCGAGTTTTTAGAGGGTTGCTTAATGATTTCATGGTGTTATTTTTTGATGATATTTTAGTCTATTTAAAAAGCAAGGAGGAGCACAGGTTATATCTAGAAGAAGTACTCAATACACTATGTGGGCATAAGTTAAAGGCAAAGTTTTCTAAATGTTATTTTTGGTGCAAGGAGGTATGCCTTTTAGGATACTTTTCTTTGAGAGTGGGCTAGCGATCGATCCTAGTAAAGTAGTTGTACTATAGGATTGGCAAGTGCCCAAGAATAACATGGAAGTGATGAGTTTTCTTGGTTTGGTGGGTTATTATAGGAAGTTCATTAAGATCTTAGCTAAAATCTTTGCTCTTCTGATCCACCATACCAAGAAGAATTAGTTTTCTCATGGAACTCAAAGTGTGAGGATGCTTTTATCAAGCTGCAGGAGGCATTGACTAGCGCAACTATTCTGGTATTACCTGATGATGCAAAGGCATTCATAGTGTATGTCGATGTTTGTGGTGCGAAGTTGGACGTGGTCTTGATGCAGGATAGGAGAGTGGGGGGTTGTGCTAGTCAACAGTTGAAATTCCATGAGAGAAACTATCCTACACTGGATCTTGAGTTGGCGGTCATTACCTTTGCACTCAATTCATGGAGGCACTATCTTTTTAAGAAAGTGGTTTAAGCTGTATACGCATCATAACTCTCTGAAGAATTTATTCCTCTAGAAGGATTTGAATTTAAGGCAGCGAATGTGGATGGAGTTTTTGGCATCATATTACTTTGATATCTCCTATACTTCGGGCAATGGCAATGTATTAGCTGATGCCTTGAGTAGGAAACGTGCGGTGTTGTGTCCTATGTACATAGGGTGGAAGCACTTGGAGTTCATTTCTATGCGCGATTTTTGACCATCGCCAGACATCATTCTCAGATTGTTAGCAGCTTTAGATGTGCAGTCTACACTTGTGGACCATATTAGGTCAAGTCAGAAGCACGATAAGAAGTTAGTTGATATTTTTGAGAAGCTTAGTAGAGGAGAGCAGTCGAGTCATTTGAGATGTTATACCGTTGACTCGAAGGGGTGGTTACGGAGGGATGGTAGATTATGTTGAAGAGAATCTTTTATTGGTTAGGTATGAAGAAGCATGTGGGAGAGTATGTAGTAGAGAGTAAAGACAAAGCAAAAGAAGCCACAAATTTTTTTGCAACCATTAGATATTCCACAGAGAAAGTGGGAAGTGTTTCTATGGATTTCATCAATGAACTACCTAGAAGTAGGAGAGGGAATGTGAGTATTAGGTCATAGTCGATTGACTGACCAAATGCACTCATTTTTTTTGTAGTTAAGACTACAAGAACTGCTGCATCTTTAGCAACACTATGCGTGATGGAGATAGTTAGGTTACATGGTGTTTCCTCTAACATTGTTAACGGCTGAGATCCACTTTTTAGCAGCGAGTCTTAGAGGAGACCGCGGGTGGCTTTAGTTGAGTTAAGTTTGAGCACTACCTATCATCCACATTCATATAGAAAGACAGGGAAGGTGAACAGGGTATTGGAGGATTTTCTTCGTATTTGTATCTTGGATTTTGGATGCTCTTTATTGGATCACTGGCCGTTGGTGGAGTTTACCTATAATAACAACTATCAGGCGAGTATTGCGATGTCACTATTTGAGGTATTATATGGAAGGACTTGTAGATCACCATCTTATTGGTGGGAGACTATGAATAAGATTCTTCTTAGACCAGATATGGTAAAGGAGACATCGGAAAAGGTAGACTTGATCCGTAGGAGGACGAAAACCGCATAGGATAGGCATAAGTCTTATGTTGATACAAGACACGTTGAGTTGGATTTCAGAGTTGGCGACATGCTTTTTATGAAGGTCTCACCGCTTAAGCATATCATGAAATTTGGTTGTTCGAGAAATTAGCATCGAGGTTTGTAGGACCTTTTTCTGATCGCTGGTGGAGCAGAGAAGTTAACATATAAATTGAAGCTTCCTGAGAAGTTAGACGAAGTGCACAATGTTTTTATGTGTCACACTTATGAAAGTGTCTACAGGATACAGCCGTTGTAGTCGAGCCAAGCCAGCTAGAGGAAGTGGAGGTGGAGAGGGTCCACTTGTTCACCATGCACCTACTCGTATTCTTGAGTATGATACAACGTGACTCTGCGACAAAGTTATTAAGCTTATTAAGGTACAGTAGGGAGACGATCCAAAGGAGAGCATATGAGAACCTGTGGAGAAAATCCGAGCTACTCGTCTGGAACTCTTTTCTGGTACATTTTCACTTTAAATTAAATAAGTATAAACTACTTATGTGTTTCGACTCTAGTATAGTATACCATATAGGTACCCATAATTGGATGTTAGGAACGGTTGCGAACGTGTCATTAGGACATGTTTTGGATGATGGATGCTTATGGATGTATTTATTAAATTAATCTTTGCACACTTTGGAAAATATATTCTCAAGTTAGCATACACACACCATCACTTGTTTTATTTTGCTAATTTACGTGCATATAATTACTAAATATAGATTGAAAGGTTGCGCATACATGTAGAATTTTCAGTATATTTACTTAAGATGTTGCTTACATTTGGAAACATAACACGAGTACTTGCATTTCAGGTGGTTGACTAGATCAGTAGACCGCCTAATTTTTGCACTAGTATAGGTTCATACGCATTTCGTGCCTACATGTACATATTGCATTAGAAATTGAACTAAGGACAATGATTGCTAATGGTTAATAGATTGGTGGATGGTTGTAAAATTAGCCTTCATACGAATGATTTGCATTTTTCTTGTCCTTGAAGATTTCGAGGAAGAAATCCTTTAAGGGGGGTGGGGGGGGGGAGGAAGAATGTAACACCCCAAATTAATAGAAAATTTAACTAAAGAAAATTAAAAATGTTAAACACAACAAGAGTAAAAAAAAAAAAGGAATTTTTACAAACATCCAAACCTGACTATGTTACTTGTATCGTTGCGTTTATAGCGATTTACAAATTTGGGTTCGGTGTAATTAATAATTTAATGTAATTAATAGTTTGTAATTAATAGAGAAGAGAATAAACAATTAAACCCTAAAAAAAACACTACAACCGATCGATAGGCTCACTGAAGCTAGTCGACCGCTCCAATAAGCAGCGATCGACCTGTTAAGAATTCCAAGCGTAGTAGAACCTTGACCTAAGGCCAGAGTTATTAATTTAATTACATTATACATATACATACATACATACATATATATATATATATATATATATATGGATGTTGGTATAAATAGAAAAATTAGCTCCCTAGGTTTGCAATTCTTGGACGTTACGGGACTGGGTAAATGTATGCGCAAGCAACAAGGCCTAGGCATTATTTATTTAACTGGGTCAATTTTCGACTAGGGCGATTATGTCGCAAATTGCACTCATATGAGGTTCTATGGTGTACGTGCACTCTAACGATGATACCTGGAGAAGTGTGTGGTTCTACACTAACGTTAGTTCCTTGGTATATACACGGCGGCACAAACGTGATACAACATTGTTGATGGACCTGACATGGTGCGATAATAGGCGTTATGTTACCATTGAGAGGCGGACACGGATGTAGCAGACGTCTTCGGTCCCTCAGATTAATGAAAGCTACCTTAGTAAATAATTCAAAAACACCAGTAGAGTACCTTAGGTCACATAGAGTATTAATGAAGTTAATTGCATGTGATCACCATATATTAATGATGTAACTCATTACCCACTCATTTCCTTTATTTCCCCCCCCCCCCCCCCCCCCCCCCCAACCACAGGATGATAGGGTCGTATGTGATAGGCCCAAAGATTAATATGTGGAGAAGCGAGTTTGATATTGGAGTTGCTTTTCATTTTCCATTACTCTCTATGTAACTATTTATCATATATAACACTTATCAGACTATATGCTTTATTTCCGTATGCTATGGTTTTTGACTACGTATTATTTTGAGAATGTATTTTCTGAGATGGTCATTTTCTGTCTTTATATTTTATTTTCTTTCGTTATGAGATCTGAAAGTGTGGAATGTTTTAGATTTTATCCTTATATCTTTACTCTCTGTAATGTTTAAAACCACAATAGCTTGTACTTTTTGACATCGACGCGAGTCCGAGAGCCATTTTAGATTTTGGATTGTTGTGTCAGATGATGTGGGTTGTCCCACCATCAATCTCCAAATTTCAACCAGAATGGTACATAGCTACAACCAGACTTAAGCATACAACAAGCTCAATTTCAATTCTCTTCATCAACTTGTACACAACTCCTCGGATCACCAACAAGAATCACATCTCCATGTCGACATAGTGCAACAGCCAAGCATGATTCATCAATAGTGCATTGCAAAGTAATAGCCAAAGTATAGTTCCATTTCAATAGCAACAATTCGATCATCTAAATACAATAACTCAGCCATACGTGCATTAAAATTTATCATCTCCAACTCAATTCTACAAATAACAAATTCTGATATTTCTGTTCAAAGCGAACAACAAACCAGAGAATCAAGCTTCACTTTACAGCAACAATCAAAGATTAGAAGAAACTTACAATATTATGAACAAATTTTCATTTTAGGCCTAAAAAAAATTATTTCAAGTTTATATCTTATTCAAAACTTATTATGAAAATATGCATCTGTTTTCTTATACATAAACTTTGTACATGCGCATTTTGAAATCAGAATTCGCATGTACAAATTTAAAAAAAAAAATGCAATTGCGTATTCTGAAAAGGCATGAGTACAAATCAAATTTTTTGTTTTATTTTTTTAAATGCGCAAGGGTAAAATGGCAGACTGGTAAAAAAGATGCCCATTTTAGTAAGTTTATAATGAACCTTCAATTTGAATTTTTTTTTTCTTTTTAGAAGCCTAAAATAAAATTTTGTGCTAACATTACTCCTTTAAGTAGCGATTTGAGAAGAATCAAAAGCATCAAGCAAGCATCTCTAGGTATCTCCATCAGGCGGAGTTGAATAAGTGCTTAGGTACAAGAACATAGCACCATTGGTCTTCCATCTCCAGAAAACTCAAAACAAAAGAACAACACTCCAACATCACCATCAAATCCATAAATTAAGCATTACCAAGTCGTCAAGCAAATCCAAATGCACAGCCGCACTCACAGCACCTCAAGCGAATACAAGGCAGTGCACTATTCAACACTGGCTTGCGTATCTTCAGCCTTTGGCAACAAACTACATAGATAGAACGACATCCACGATTTCAAATTCAGGTGGTAACGAGCTTTCCATCCGTGGCAACTTTGATTCTCAAATAGGGACGCGATTACAAAAGGCACAAATGAAAGCTCTGAAACCGACAACAAGCGGTAACAAATCTGACGAAGCGAACTCAAATCTGACGAAGCGAACTCAAACTTCAACACCAGCATGACTTTGAAATCAATTCCAAATCGACGAAGTTCATGGTTGTAGGTAAAAGCCCTTCAGATTCGATGCGAGTGAAGACTTTGTGGCGTCGAGGTTTTTCATTGGCGGTTGAAGTTGATAGTTTTTTTTTTTGGGATAGTGACTTTGGATTTGAGGATGTCAATTAATCTAAGGTAGTAGATTATTCCATTGAAGAGGAAGGAGTAGATAATTTTGGTGTGGGGTGTATCACATGGAGAATAAGCGTTGGCAAATCCGCAAAAGCCAAAGACGAAATTTTCATTATTGCCCTCCACGTTATATATATTTGCACTCAAAAATAGTATTTGTATTTGCAGAAAATTATTGTCAAGGACAAAAGTTCACAGTTTTTTAGCCTCAAGTACAGACCTTCAATATTTTATCTTGAAAGACAACTTTCTGTAGGTATCAGTTGTTAGTTATTGATAGCAGTTTTTAGATATCGGTTTGTAGTTATCGGTAGCAGTTTTTAGGTAACAGTTTTTAGCTCGGTAGCAGTTTTGTTGTCCTTATGAATAATTTTTAGAAGAAGGTTTGTCCTTGTGGTAAAAATATTGGTCGTGTCCTTGAGTCAAAAAATATACAAATTTTTGTCCTTTAAATTAATTTCCTCTTGTATTTAAGGGGGAATCTTATTTGTTTAGTTTTGTATTTTCCTTCTAAATTTGAACTCTAGATTTTCTAGGGTTGAACTACACTTTGTAGTTCGAAAATTCTCGACATTGAGATAAAGTCGAGGCAGGGTTACTAGACATGGAATATATCCAAGTTCGTAAGGAGTGCGAGTTTGTAGGTGTTACAAGCGTTTGAATATATAATTTTAATTGTAATCTTGCAGGCAGCAGTAGTGATTAATGATTTAGTGGCCAAAGCTGGATGTATCTTTATATTTTTTACCTTTTGCATTTACGTTTCTGCATTATTTATTTGTTTATCGATGAATTATTTTAAACACCGTATTTACCCTCGAGGGTATATTGCATGATCCTAAGTTTGAAATTTGCTATTAAATCAATTTGATAATATTTTTGTATATGGATCATCAAAGAATATTGTACAAGTATTTCTGGACTCATATATAATGACTCGTTAGAAATATTGTCTTCATTCATCAAGCTGTAGTTATTTGTCATAGTCTTCTCATCAGCTGTAGTCTTTTTCTTTAGTCTTTGTGATTTGATTTCCTTGAAATAATCAACTTTTACGATGTATATCGAAATGTATAGTTGTCACTTCAAAGCCAAAAACGAAGGTTCTGACATATAGGAGTGGGATTATTAAATACAGAAGATGATTCAGGTATTAATTAAGTTAATTATTATTTAATTATTAATTAAATAATTAATTCATATTCTTATAAAAATTGTATCTTTTGTATACGAGATCCAATCAAGATGCGGTTTTTGTTTTTACGACGGTATCGAGATTTTCTATACATATCATAGCTTTTGTTAGGGTTTGGATATTGGAAAATGTTGAGAAGGTGAGTGAGAATAATTCTTTATATTTGGGTTATGTGTATAAATCCCCGTATTCATATAAATATTATATTTAAGACCTTGATGATATATAATGATGCATATATTATATATATAAATGTTTGGTTTTAGTAGGCTCAATTCGATATAAGCTAGTTGTTTGAGATCCTAGGTAGACGTTGAATACATGATTTGGACTTATGTGCTTATTCCATTATTGATGACTGTCGAATGTTTTTGATGATTGTATGTGTGAATTATTGTTGATCGGATGATGAATTGGTTACTTTGGTCGTGATTACTTACATGTATGTATATGTACATTGTTAGACGTATATTGGTTCCATGTAGTTGGACCGGTTATTATGCACACACATATACCTGTATGCAATTTATGTTATTTTTATATATTTATATTCATATATAGTTCTGATATGCCCAACTTGGGGCTACAAGGAGGTGCATAGAATATTTTTATACATTTATTGATAGGTGGTTTAAGCATTTATATATAGTTTCGGCATGATAGTTTCGCTATATCCCACTTGGGGCTGTCAGTTGGTGCACGTAATGTATTAGGCAGATATATTGATATGCAATTTAAGTGACATATAGTTTGGTATGATCGACTTGGGGCTACAAATTATTGGCAATATATCTTATACAAATATATAGATACATGGTTTAATATATATATATATATATATATATATATATTTATAGATGTGCGGTTCAGGTGATTTATTTATGTACATAATTTTGGTATGCCTAATTTGGGGCAACTAGGTAGTGCGATGCACTTCAATAACGAATCATGACCCACATGGGAAAAAAAACTTCGGTGTTGGGTATACGTATGAAAAGGGTGTACGTGGGGTTTAACATTTACATATGATTTTGGTATGTCGATGTAGACAACCGAAAGGAAAGGACAATGATGAGGGAATCCAATGCATCGTAGAGAGGGCACAACCTACCGATGAGATCCCATAGCAAGGGCAGAGGGAGATTAGGATGCCTTTCTAGAGTGGGTCATATACTGTTCATAACACTTGGTGTTGAGACGAGACTTACACGAGTTAGTAGTGACTCATAGTCGACTATACGAGTTGACTCTAAAATATTCTCTATGGTGGCTAGTAGCAATTCATCATATAGATGTCGGTTTCACATATCAATAGCATTGACCTTGAATATTATTTATATATAATTCTTATGCTAGTTTTGGACATGGAGATGCTTGGTTATATAACATTATTTTATATTTCTATTTTCACTACATTTCAGATTAGATCAAGATTGAGAGATCTATGACATTGTTGATCATGGAGTGCTACATTACCATTATACTCATTTATCATGTGTTGTAGCATAACTTGTTATTGTATGTACTATTTTAATAACAAAACCACTATTATGTATTATCTTGACTATTTGGTGTATGGATACGGTAAGGCGGCGTATGAGTTAGTATGACTTATAGATTATTGTCCATATTTAATAGATATATATAGGTTACATGTATATATATAGCACATAGATATAGTCCCTCATTGGACTTCTATCTAACACTCGTTTTTCCTTTTGGACAACTTTTAGTTACTCCATGAGTAGGCCTAAAGTTAGGTATTTAGAGGCATTTTAGCAGGATACTTGGATCTTTAAGAGCTCAGAGACTACGATCTTAAGGGTCATGGCCCTTAATTATAATGTATATTATTTTATGCACCTAAAACATTATTTGTACATGAGGCCATGTATTGTATTTGAAGTATCATTTAGTACTCAGGTTGTATTGAGACGACGTATTCTAATTATATTTTATATCAGCTTTACTCTCATACATGCCTTATATAGAACATCTCTCTTCTTTGATATGCACGTGTATATGTGATATAATGTATATTATTATTCTATTGTGAGATTATATCGATATATTTGATGATATGTTTTGTTTAAATTTACACCAAAGGTATCTTACTTACAGTGTTTATAGAATGCAGTTGTTTAGCATTGATTAGGGTATCGTAAATGATGGGTCATTACACTTAGCATTAGAGATTAGGTTGCCCGATTTGGTAATCAGTGGACCGAGGTAGAGTGTAGTATGTCCTAGGGGTGCTTGAGTGGATCGATACAGCCACATATGGATATGGATCCTCGAGCAATGCCATATGGACACTTGAGGAACCAAAGTACACATACATTGTGAGGTCACCTAAGAGACATATACTCTATGATGGATTGGATGTTGAGAGAATGTATCTTTTTTTATTATACTTTTATTACATAGTATAAGCACACATCTACTACACTATCCCAATTTACTCTTACTCATTGTTAGCAGTCATCCATGACCTGTAGCAATGTAGAGTCTAGGGGATACGAACCAAAGGGTGGCAACGAGATACATTAAAGATGGTGGATTAAGTGTAGTACTCCTAGTACTAAGGGCTAGCTTTCTTAAGTCAAGTAAAAATCTTCATGAGTCTAGATAGGGGTCTTTTGGTTGTGCTTAGACTTTCTCGAGAAACTATAACCGCATCCTTAAACATTAAGGCTCGAATTGGTGGGACATTATAGAAAAGCAACCCACGGTATCGAATTCCATGAGGGATCGACCAATTTTAATAGGGTTTACTCTAAGGTGAAGTAATTAATATCGAATTTTGTTTAATGAGAGTTGAAGTAGTTCTTAACTTTTATTTACTATACTGTTATATGGGACATGGTCAGCGGGACATGGAATGTCGTTAATGATGGTGTTAATGGATTTGAGTAAACACTAATGGAGAGTTAATAGTTTATGTTGATTTGTGTGATAATGGACTTGGTGTCATTCGGGAACAAGAAGAGTTGTTGCTCATGGTAGAAACCCAAGCCACATGGATGAAGAAGTGCAATTCATGATATATAATTGGTTGTTGTGTCCATATAGTAGGCATTACCCTTATAGAGAAGAATTCATGCTATGCATCGCTTATGATATTTTTAGGAGTATCTCTTCTCAAAGAAGGATATTCACTAACAGAATCTAAAGTGATTCAAATTTCTTGCTTCCTATGAATTTTTCATTTTCCCGCTCTATTAAGGAAAACTGAAGTTGCAAACACAATTAGCTTAGCATGTTACATTAGGTTCTGGGTAGGCTTGCGATTGAGGTTCGAAAAATAACCAAGCTGGAATCTTCATCTCGATGAGAACCTGAACTTAAGGTGCTAACATATATGAACAAAGATGCAATGCAAGTTTCATCTAATAGGCTAAAGTAAAGCAGTCGGGGGATAATCAAATGAATGTGCGATAGCATTTAGGGAGTTGTTAGGCCTTGTAGTTCATGCATTGAGTTCACGATAGTCATTTTGATATAAAACCATAAAAATGTGTCAAACTAAGTTGGTCGTCCATGTGATGACCGTTATAATTTTTTAGCATTAAGCTAATTTAACCTTAGAGTACAATCATTCCTTATTGATGCATAAGCAATGAGATTAAGTGGTTTTTGTCAACGAAGGTTAACGTGGAATTGTTTCTAATCTAGATTCGGTTGTTGCTTAATGAGGAGTAATGAGCGAGCAAGTGACTTCTGGACTAATAGATAGAGTTGCTTTTATATCATTGGGTTTGAACTTGAGTTTCCAAACCATAGGTTATAAGTTTGCTTAGCTTATTTCTGGAAAACATAATATTATGGTAGGTAGGTCTCTGACTTTAGTGCTACCTGGTTTCTAGGAACCAATACATAAAGGTTTAGTGGTCTACCCTCATGGTGCTACCCATACAATAAGAGCAAACAAAGGTGGTTCTTGCTATATAGAATTTGCCAGCAATTAAAACTAGTAGCTTGGGGGTGGCTCGAAAAAGGGGTTCCCTTTTTTTGTTTTGACTCGAATAATCTTTTAAGTGGCAATCTAATGCTTGATTAGACAAATGTTATGGTACACTTAGTAAATTTTGCTTGTTATCATTGTGCAATTGTGAGGGTTTCAAACTCAATCAAGCCTTAAGTGTTTGTTGCAATTGAATTAATGTTAGTGATTTATTAAACTTTCTTCTTTGGAAAATTAGTTTGATTCTAAAGGATGAGAGAAATGGCACAAGAATTAATGGATTTTTTCGATAGTAGTAAAACTTAGTAATCCAAAATATCAATTCAAATGACCATTTTAATAAAAGACATGCTTCATCTTACATGTATCTCATATAGGAGGAGTTTCACAACTTAGGCATCGTTTTGAGGCAAAGTGGACTCATTAAGGCGGGGGCAAAGTATTTTGTTTTAATGGCCTGATTGTTGATTGTTGGTTTTTTAGTTGTGGTTTATTTGTCGATTGTTGTTTTGTTATATAGCATGGTTGTTAATAGTTTGATTAATGGATTTTATCATTCCTTGTTACTTCATTGTTGTTTAATTGTTATATAATAGCTTTCTTATGATGACCCGGAAATTTTAACGAATTAAGTGGGAATAATTAATCGATTTTAAATATTTAAAAGTTAATTTTAACTTGAATTTCAAAATATCAATATTTACTTGAAAATTAAATCATTGAATTATATAGTATAAATATTGAATTTAATAATTGAAAATTGGATAAATTGTTGAATCTGAAATTTCTAGGCCTGTTTAAATAATTTGAAGGCTTATAAAATTTATAATGATAATACCGGAGACAATAGAATGGTTGAAATTTAATTTAAAGGTGATTTGTTCAGTTTTAAAATTATATCGTTTAAATTGGAATTTAAAAATAGCCTTCCGAGGCACAGTCTCGGAATTTGACGAAACCAGTTCCATTGGATCCGTAATAGTTAGTTATTATCGGATTTCAATTTTCGTAGCAATCGGAGTTGTCGGTTGACCCTGGCAGCTCGAAACGCGTAGACTTATTTTAATCGATTTAATTTAAAATTGATTGTTTAATTCCGTAACTCGAGCATACGATCAAATTAGCCTACGAAACACGTTCCATCGTGTTCGGAATACGGGCAAAGCTTTATAATCGCCTAGCGACGTTCCTTAAGAGGACTTCAAAATTTTAATTGGCGATTAACGAGACATTTATAATATAATTAAATTTAAAATAAATTAGCAGGATAATTTTAACAACACAAGATATTTTTATAGTCAGGCGTACTCAAGAAGCTCCCCTAAATCTATTTCATCTCCGTCCCCCTCCATTCTCAATAGCAGGAGATCGAATGCTTTTAATAAAAAAAAAACCAAGAAAGGGGCCGAAACCTTCACTTTCTAAATCAAGGAGAAATAAAAAAAAAAATTGGCGACGCGGATCGAGTTCGAACTCGATGCTTGAAGCAGGTTGCAGCCCATTTCGACAAGAGGGAAAGGAGTTCTCGTTCGAACCGTGAAGCGAGTCGTATTCGAATCGACAACGTTGGGGAAGGCATCGTGTCTGGGGTCTCGCGATCGGTCGAGCAGAGCCGCGAGCATGAGATGATGGAGGGTGAGTTGGTTGGAGGCGCGGCGTTTGAGGAGTAGGGCACCATTTTGGTCAAATTTTGTGAAGAGAAAACCTAATGAAAGTGGACTGCAAATTACAAGGTGAGTATTCCAAACTGTTTTCCCCTGATTTGGTTCGAAGTGTTTATGAATAACATCACCATTTAAATGTTTAAGTGTAAGATTCTGTGACATGCCCATCTCTTGAAAAAAAAAGTGTTTGTTTAGTGAGTAATCATTTCCTTTATAAACTTAAGACTGTTATATAGGTTCATTCGATAAACTAAATATGTTTCTGAGATGAAATATATGTTGCATGAATGTATTCACTTGAATTTAAAATCAGTCTGTTATGTTGTTATTCAAGACTGTGTTTTAGATAGGAGACTTAATTAGGTAAGGTAAATTATAAATTGGGTTTTATTAAACAAAAGGTTACAAAGTTTAAGATGTAAAAAAAAAAATAAGTTTTACAAAGGAGTTGATAATTTAGTTTAAAGAATATGAATTCGAATAAGTGCTCCAAGGATTTAAGTGTTTAAATTATTTTGTTTAAAGACAATAGATATACGTAATCGGTGTATTGTTAATGATGCAATTGTGATAAAGATCATTAACTAGTAACTTTGATGATTCATCAAAATAGTCAAATTAAGATAATTAATTTGTAAATTATTTATGGATAATCACTAAGGAAATTTAGTAAGTATATTTACTAAATGATAAAGGGATTACTTACTCTATGAATTGATTAATATGATTAGTTAATTAATTGATTTAATTAATTTAAATAATCACTTGATGATGGGATTGAGTATAGTTACTCAGTGGGGTTTATTAGTGGAATCACTTAATGAAGTAATTAGTAGTGGTAATTAGAGGGTGTAATTTTTGAAGATTGAAAGTGGTTTGGATTAATTACCTGGTGAAATTAATATGAAGAATAATTTCTTAGTAGAAGTAATTAATAATTAATTACTTAGTGTAACAAATTTAAGAATTGACTAATCAGAGTTATGGGAAATTAATTAAGTGATGTAATTAATTAAGAGTAATTAATTATAGAATGAGATTAATCAAGGGTGGTTAATAAATATAATTAATTAAAGATTAAGTATAATTTACTTAAGGTAATTAATGAGGTATAATTCCTTAGGTAAAGAAATGAGCAGATGATTACTGGATGTAATTAATTAAAAGGAAATTTCTTAATGGAAAGTAATTAAAGGATACTTACTTAAGGGAAGTAATAAAGAGATAATTGCTCAATGTTATTAAAGATTAACGTAATTAGTTGATTTAATGGATATAAATAATTAAGGGAAGTAATTACTAATGTGATTATTCAGGATTGATTGATGAATTTTAATTATTTAAGGATAATTAAATTGTGAAAGAGACATCTTGTATTTTAAAGTGGAATTGTAATTGGGCTAAGAGGGTATTGAACTCGAAGAGACCGGAGTCGGGTATTAGGAAATACCCGAAGCCACTTCGAATTTTTATAAATTGATTTGTGAAATCATTAGGCTGGAATGAAATGATTTAAGTAAATTGGATTATCTTTATCTAAATTTGGACTTAGAAATTGATATGTGAAATAAGTGTTGTTTATAGCAAGTTGTGAGTTGGATAAATTGATAAATGGTACCCCGGGTTTATATAAGTAGATTGCTTTGGTATTCCATGTTAGTTGGGTTTACTCACGCTGGTTTCCAGCCTGACCCGGGTGTTACTTTGATGTAATGCTCGGGTCAGACCGAGTATTACAGATTTTTAGGTAGGTACGTTCTGGAGCTCAGGAGGCGAGCTGGATGGCAATATCGTATAGAGTATTCCGATGTATTAATATTATTGTTAATCTGAGACTTGATAATTTTAAATATTCAGTGACTGTATATAATGTGAAACTCTGATGTATATTAAATGTAATCGATAGATATAATATTCTTTTGTAAACTGTTATTTTATATTATATTTTATCCGCTGCGAATGTGAGATGTTTGGTGTTTCTATTCTTCTTCTTCTATCTCTTTCTTCTTTTTCATAACTATCTGGAATTTTCGGCTTCGAAAACTTCGGGTCGTTATATTTCTTATATGTGGCTTATTAGTTTTTGTTGTTTATTTACTGGTTGTGATCACTTGTTGTGTTTTTGACTCTTATTGGAGATATATTGATGAATAAGTTGATGATATAAAACTATGTACGTAAGTTGCTTGTTTGATTAAAGCTATAAAAATTTAATTGAAAATTTTGGTAAGCATTAAATGGTTGATAACTTGAAATGGTTTGTAATAAATCCTAAAGATGCTATGGTAAAGAGGTTATGCCCACTTAGTAATTAATTAAAACGAATTGAAAATAATTTATAAAATTAGGGAAAAAAGAATCTATTTTGAATGAACTGAACTTGTTTTGAAAATGATTTAAGATATAAAGGGGATATATATACACGCACACTCTTCAAGTGAGATAATTTTTAGGATATTGTAAATTGATTCATTTAAGCAAGAATGATTTAGTTGTGAAAGAATTATATTTTTAAAGGAAGCTTTGAAAGAGGTTATATTTGCATCCCTAATATACACATGATGGTATATTGGAATGTATAAATAAGGAATCATGTCATTTGATTTTGAAAGCATATAATGGAACTATAAGGAAATATGTATATACATATCAAACTATTTTGTAAAAAATGAAGATTTTTGATGCATATATATGAGATTTAAAGTATTTACAAATAATATGGAGGATAACAATTATTTTGGAGCGTATATGAGGTTTAAAGTGTTGATAAATAAATATGGAGGATAATATTTATATTGGTGTATACCAAAAGGGCTTAATTTAATAAATCACGTGATATTTTGGTAAAACATGTTATATTACATGTTTGTGTGTGTGGACATACATATAAGCATGACTATGTATGCTGATTTCTGGCTGTATAGAACTGGGTTCATAGAAT
This sequence comes from Allium cepa, assembly GCA_030765085.1. Taxonomy (NCBI): domain Eukaryota; kingdom Viridiplantae; phylum Streptophyta; class Magnoliopsida; order Asparagales; family Amaryllidaceae; genus Allium; species Allium cepa. The sequence goes on from CM060937.1 coordinate 957,758,721, forward strand.
TATGCAAATGCATATACATGTCATATGTGTTTATAATTGTGCCTTTATGGAAGCAAACAGTAAAACTAACTTAGACTAAACATATTCATATAGGGTAGCTTGATTGACATGTGTTGTATGTTGGAATTCTAGTTAAATGTTAGTATGAACTTGTATGTTTGTAAATAGTATGGACAAACTCAAAGTACTACATTTTGAGTAAAAGATAGATACATGAAAGCAATAGAGAGGCTATATGGAAGCTTCTTGCTTTAAATCACATCTAAATGGTAAGTTGTTTGCTAATAAGTTGCATAAAGAGGTACACATGATAGTGTGATATATTATTATGATATGTTGTTGGATATGACATATATTGTTGGTTATGCCATAATTACAAATTGGGTGGTGCGGGAAAGCACACCATGCAAAGGAGGTGCTGCCAATTTTTTCTACGACTAAAGGTTAATTTATTAGGGGTTAAGCATTTATAACTTAGAGTGGTAGTGTATGATTTGCGTTATATATGTACTAGTGATTGATGACTTAGTTGTTTATGGATATTGGGCTATAGTGGTATAGGACGTGTGTGCCACTATGTTAGTACCTTGATACTAATGTTGATAGGCATTACTATTGATTTAGGTTTGTAGGTGCTAGGCTAGTCGGGTTATGTTGCTCCGTAATATAGGATTTCGAGGATGAAATTCTTGAGTGGGGGAAAATGTAATAACCCATATTTTTATAATGCCTAGAGAATTAATAATTAACTTAAATATTAATTAACTTATATCGAAGTCCTAAAATCCAACTTTTAATAGATGAACGTAGTAGGATCTGAGACCTCTTCTGTTGAGTTCAAAATATTCGTTCAAGAGAGTATTGAGTTAAATATCGATGGGTTAGATGTTACATCGTTTTTGGGATTTATTTATAGTTATATGTATTGTACGTATAAATGTGCATAATCGGGTCATTCATGTTGGGAAAAGGATAACATTATGAGTTATATAGTCAGAGAAATTCTAGAATTGGATGATCTGATGGCCAGTACGCTTCAAAATGCATGAAAATAACATGTTAGGACTACATCACGAATGATGTCATGTTATATATCATCGCAAAGATAAAAGTAAGACGATGCATGACGTCAAAGTATCATTGTGATATGATGCTCCTTCAAGTCATAGGAGCTCAATAAGTGAATGGAATTTTTTATTCAAGTTAAATATGATATCCTAAACCTAATTCTTTTTTTCCTTGTTCCATTTTCAAATGCACTGGCCACTGCAAAAAAAATGAATGTTTAAAAATTCTCTCATCTCCACATCTCGTTGACTTTCTCTCTTGCCACAATTTGAGATGTTCGAGGGCAATTAGGCTAATAGCGGCGTCGAGGATTGAGGCAAAAGTTTTAGGAAATGTCGACGATAGGGGCGTTGGCTTTTGGCTTTCTAACAGTGGCATAAGCGGTGCTAGGAAAAATGGGTTATGGGGTGTGACAACCTATACCGCCCGACACACAGATCCAAAGTATAGGATGACTTTCGGACTCGCGTTACAGCCAAGAGTATGAGCTGTCGGGGTTTTTAAACATTTCAGAAACTAAGGACACAAGGGTAAATCTAAGATATACTATTCAAATCTCATAGTGGAAGGCAGAAAAATATAAATAATGAAAATAATCATCTTAGAAAATATCCAAAACACAATCTCAAAATAGTACATAGTCAAATCCACAATATATAGAGATACATCAAATGGTCCGATAAAATAGTACATATGATAAATAGTACATGGAGAATAATAGAAAATAAAGAGTAACTCCAATGCCAAGCTCATCTTTCCACGCATATGGTAGTCACATCATTAGTATATTCGCCTACACTAATGACTTCCGCATGCTCATACTTGAGGTCAAACAACTAATCAAACCTCAAGACAACTATGATCGACTAATAGCTACCAAAATTATTCCACATAAGTTTTCCTACAATTTCCAACATGAACTACATTTTCCACATTATGACTACACGTAATTCCTAACATATGGTTCCCTACAATTTCCACCATGGGACCAAGTTTTCCATAACTAGGACTACATGTATCATAGTTAAGCATTGAGGGGGAGCCCGCAATGCCAATTACTTAAGTGTCTCATCATCTTCATCCATATCCACCTCTCAATGGTAACAAAATGCCTCTTATTGCACCACGTCGAGATCCATCAACAACACAACATCACGTCACACCATCTTGAATACTAAGGAATTCCTGTTAGTGCTGAGCCGAACACACCATTAGGCATCATCATTAGAGTTGTGTGTCCACCATAGAACCTCTTTTGAGTGCATGCAATAAAATCGCCCCAGTTGAATATTGACCCATGCTGGATAAGTAGCGTCTATCCTGTTCCGTACGTCATAGCATCGCCGACATAGGGAACTAGCTTCCCTACGATACTAATATCATTTATATATGCGAATTTAATATACATATATACTATATAATTTAATTTATATTTGGGCTACGGGCCGAGGTTCAGGCTATGCCTAGAAATGTTAATCGATCGACCGCTTTTCACTAAGCGGTCGATAACTTGCTATCGACCGGTTCCAGTGAAAGGTCGGCCGGTCATCGTTGTTCGTTATTTTTAATTACCGATTACTTTTTGGTATATTTATTAATCATAGTTGATTCTGATTACAGTAACTTAAATTATAATTTGATATACAATAACCCTATTTAGTTGAACCATATTTGTAGATTTACAATTCATAATCATCCATATTTCATATACAGTAGTTCCAATTTTCAATAAATGAGATTGACCTAAGTTTAGCATCAATGGCTTACCCATCCATATTAATTTGACCAAAAAAGAGTGTATTCAATCTTGAATCAATTCTTAATCAACATGTTTAAATTAACTAGATTTTGATCAAAAGAAAGGGTTCATGTTCATCTAGATTTTAATCACTGTTAAGTTTACAATCTAATTTGAACAACGTTTCCATTTCGATTTAACACAATTCTATATCAAAAGGGAATGCTAAAATTAATTATATGAAAATCATCTAAACAACGTTGAACTCACTCATCTCGAAAAAGCTATTCCTTTTCCTACCATGCCTAGAATCGCCTTCGCTTGGTGTAGATCTACTCTTGATTTGATTTGATCTCTAATTAAAATTTTATTTTATTTTTAAAGAAATTTTGTTCTGAGGAGAACTGGGATTTTAGATTTCAAACAGAGTTTGGACATTGGGTTATAATTTGGTGAATTAGATTTAGGTTTACCATCTTATTAATAGTTGTAGAAAACAACCAGAATCGTCAGGTCTAACCCTATCAAATCTAGGCCGTTCTGCCACTCAAAATCTTAATGATTAACTATGACCAGTCATCTGCTATAGAGTGGTCAACCACTAAGAGTCGAAGGGTCTCAATCTAGGTTTCGATCGATAGGTATCCTTATTTAATAATATTTATTTGCAAATTATTTTTGACTGGGAATTTTCAAACGTTTATAACTTTCTCATACTGGCTCCAATTTCGAAACATTACATATGGAAGTTGCCTAAAAAATCGCTACGAATGCAACAATATATGTTTCGTAGAAAAATTCAGATATTTGTGAAAATTCCTTTTTTCCCATATTATATTTAAATTTAATTAGCATATTAAATTTTTGGTTAAATTTTCAAGCTGTTACATTCCTCCTTAAAAGGATTTTTTCCCAAAATCTCTAAGGATGGAAAAACGTAACTCGTGCTTATAAAAATCAATGGTATAACCATCTACTCATTTACTAGCCATTGGTAATCATTGTTCTTAGTTTAATTTCTAATGCAATATATACATGGAATCATGGAATGCATATGAACTTACACCAATGCAAAGTTTAGGCGGTCTACTAATCTAGTCGACCACCTTTAAAGCTAGAGTTTATGCCATGTGTCCTAAATATATGCAACATATTATGTAAATATATTGGAAATTCTACAAATATGTGAAACCATTTAACCCCATACAACAATCATATGCATATAACTCAATGAAATAAAAGAAAGTGATGATGTAAGTGCATGTTAACTTGAGAATATAATTACCTAAATATGCAAAGACCAATTCAATAAATACATCCATTAGCACCCATTAACCAAAACATGCCCTAACGACACGTTTGCAACCATTCCTAGCATCCATTTGTCTCCTACCTATAGGGTATACTAAGCTAGAGCCTAACACATAAGTAGTCTATATTTATTCGACTAAAATGGAAATGTACAAGAAAAAAGTTATGGCTGGGTAGCTTAGATCCTCTCCTCAAGCCCCCATATATTCTCTGTTGGATCGCCACCTTACTGGATCTTAACAGGCTTGATAACTTTATTACGGAGTCGCTTGGTACATGTACAAGAATTTGAGTGGGCACACGATGAACAAGCGACTCTCTCTAGCTCCAACTCCTCTACCCGACTCGGCTCGACTACGATGGCTGTGTTATGTAAACACTTCTGCAAGTGTGACATATGAAAACATCGTGTACTCCCTCTAACTTCTTAGGAAGCTTCACCCTATAGGCTAACTTTCCATCTCTCCCAACGATCGTAATAGGCCCTACAAATCTTGGTGCTAGCTTTCCCAAACCACCAAATCTCATAACATGCCTAAGCGTTGAGATATACACAAAAACATATCACCCACTGTGAACTCTAACTCTATACATCTCCTAACAGCATAAGACTTCTGCCTATCATGCACAGTTTTCATCCTCTTATGGATCAAGTCTACGTTCTTTGATGTCTCCCTCATTCGGTCCAAGAATAATCCTATCCCTAGTGTCCTACATAAAAATGGTAATCTACAAGGCCTCTGATATAATGCCTCGAACGGTGCCATCCTAATACTCGCCTAGTAGCTGTTATTGTAAGTAAACCCCACCAATGCAAAGTGATCCTTCAAGAGCCTCCAAAATCCAAGATACACATCTATGGAAAATCCTCCAACACTAGGTTCACCCTCTCTGTCTGTCCATCCGTTTACGGGTGATAAGTAGTACTCAAGCTCAAATTGGTGCCTAAAGCATCCTGTAGACCCCTCTAAAATTCGCTAGTGAAAAGTGGATCCCAGTCGCTAATGATGCTAGAAGGAACTCTATGTAACATAATGATCTTTCTAATGTTAGTGTCGCTAAAGGCACATTCATCCTCATGCTCCTAACTGAAATAAAATGGGTGTATTTGGTCAGTCGATCGACTATGACCCAAATACTCTCATTCCCCCTTCTACTCTAAGGTAGTCCGTCTATGACGTCCATATAAACAGTCTCCCACTTCCTCTATGAAATATCCAACGGCTGCAGCAATCCTCCTAACTTCTTCTACTCTCCCATTACCCTCTGAAAAGTCATACATCTAGCCACATACTCTGCCACATGCCTCTTTATACTGGACGAATAAAAGACTCTCTTCATGTCATTGTACATTTTGTCTTTGCGGGGATGAATGGCCATCCTACAGCGATGAGAATCGGCTAGTACCATGTTAATCAAATCCATAATGAGAGGAACATATAACCATCTCTCCATAACCACCCCTTCAAGTCAATGGTATAGTGTCTCAAGTGACTTAATTGCTCTCCTCTACCAAGCTTTTCAAAAATATCCAACAGCTCTTTGTCTTGCTTCTGACTAGCCCCAATGCGGTCCATAAGTGTAAGCTGCACATCCAAAGCTGCTAACAATTCTAGAGTGACGTCTGATGATGGTTGGAATTCGAACGTAGAGATGAAGTCCAAATGCTTCCACTCTAAGAATAAATGACTCAACACCACATGTTGCCCACTCAAGGAATTAGTTACAACATTGTCCTTGCATGGAGTATATGAAATATAGAAATCATATGATGCCAAAAAATTCATCCACTTTTGTATCTTAAATTTATGTTCTTTTGTGAGAATAAATACTTCAAAGACTTATGACCATATACAACTCAAACTGCTTTCCTAAAAGATAACATTTCAATGACTTGAGTGCAAAGACAATAGTCGCCAACTCAAGATCATGGGTGAGAGTTTCTCTCGTGGACCTTCAACTATCATCGGTCTCATTTCTTGCATCAAAACTATGCCTAGTCTCGTGCCATAAGCAAATGTATGTGATGTGAATGCCTTCGAACCATTAGGTAATACTAGAATAGGTGCACTAGTTAGTGCCTCATTCAGCTTGATAAAAGCATCCTCACACTTCACGTCCTACGAGAAAACAAAATTCTTCTTGGTATGGCAAGTCAAGGAGGCAGAGATCTTCGCGAAGTCCTTAATGAACTTTGTATAGTAGCTTGCCAAACCAAGAAAACTCCTCACCTCCATGGCATTCTTCGGTGTATGCCAATCTTGTACAATAGAAACATTAATAGGATCAACTGTCCATTAATAGGATCAACTGTCAACCCAATTTTAGAGACAAAGTGTCCTAAAAAGAGTATCTTCTCACGCTAAAACTGACATTTGGAAAACTACGCCTTCAACTTATGCTCACGGTGTGTATTGAGCACTCTCCTAAACGCAACTTGTGCTCCTCTGCACTTTTCGAATAGACTAATATGTCATCGACAAATACCACCATAACTTGTTAAGTAACCCTCTAAAAATTCACTTTCAAAATCAACAAATAGGTGAGTGTATTAGTTGGCCCGAAGAGTACGACTAACCACTCATACAGTCCGCCGGGTGTATGAAAATTAGTATTCTGAATACTATCCTCAGCTACACGCTACTGACGGTATCTGGTAGCCAAGTGAAGCTGAGAGCACACCTTTGCTCCAACCAAGTGATCAAAGAGATTGTCTATGCGAGGCAATGGGTAATAATTCTTCTTTGTCAGCTTTTTCAACTCCTAATAAATCGATGTAAAGCCTCAATGAACCATCTGCCTTAGTGGAAAAGATAATTGGTGCTCCCACTCTGAAATACTCCTTTTAACGAAGCCTTTCTCCAAGATCTTATTCGTTTTCTTACTCAGCTTGCATCTCTCTTTATAGATATATGCCTTAAATTTAAGGCAACAGGTCTGGCATTCTCCACAAGACAAATCTTTAACTTAATCTCTCTCCGAAGTGGGAGACTGGTAACCTCGAAAAATACATTTGGATAGTAGTTAACTATAGGCACTGAAATTAACTCATCATATGATAGGTCTAATGATTATATGTAACTCAACATAACGAACCTCTGGGATCACAATGAACCTCTAGACCGCGTCCACTACAAGCATCCAACCTAATAACCTTCTTCTCACAATCTAAGATTGCCCCATATATCGTTATCCAATCCATGCCTAAAATCATACCAAACCCTAAAAATCCTATGATAAAAGCTTCGCAATCGAACTCGACCTCCAGAATGAACAAATATAAACACTTACATATCATAGAAAAATAAGCCGATCCTTCGACTGGGTTTGATATAACTATAGGGTCTATAACTATGCTAGTGTCTAAGTTTAACTTATCTACGAGTCTACTCGAGACAAAAGAATGTGTTGTCCCCATGTCAAATAACGTATGAATAGGTAAACCCGATAAAGTTAACGTGCCTTAGATCATGACCTTATTTCCCTTGTCCATGATTGGAGGGGCATTCGAGTTGGGAATAGCATCCCGTGCGCAAGTTAAAACCACCTATGTAGTGATCTTCTAAGGTTCTGGACACTCCCGCCTCAATTAATTGTAGTTGTAACATTTGATTTTCGAACTGTCCTCCTTGCACTTCCTCACAAAATACCCCTTCTTATCCCACTTTCTACACTATAGCTCTTTCTTCTTTACCTTTCCCTAGGGTACCATTCCACACTTGCACTGGTTTTGCTGGAGTATCTTTCCTCTTGTCTTCTTAGGCTCGCTCTTTACTTCCTTCTAGGAAATAACATCCAATAAAGCATTTCCAGCAAACCCTCCAAAGTTGCACCAATGTGAATATGACTAAGGGAAAAACTCTAAAGAGGTTGATTTAGTCCCTTTACAAACTGCAAAGCCTACTTATTAGGGGTATTGATCAGCTCCATTCCGAACCTAGCCAACTCATTGAGTTGATTGACATACTATTTCACCAACATCTCTCCTTGCTGTAAATGTATGAACTTCTCCAACAATACTTCCTCCTCTACTCTGGAAAGGAACTTCATCACAATTTGTCTCCTAAACTCCCCCTAAGTAATCTCTTCCACATCAATATTAGCCGCTACCACATCCCACTAATTCAGAGCCTTCCCTTGTAAATGCTAAGTGGCAAGCAGCCTCCTAATGTCATCTCCAAGACCCATCAACCTAAAAATCTTCTCACAAGTCCGAATCCATGTCCTCGAATCTATATATAACTCGGTTCCCACATACAGCTTCCCTCCTAGGCTCACAAATGCCTTACAAAGCTTTGAGAAATTAATGGCGGGTAGGTGGGCGGGAACTGCACCTAGTGCTCGCTTTGTGGGTCCTTTATTAGGGTTAAGCTTGGCTTATCCTTTTGCTTGTAGATACCGGTGGAACCAAAGCGGGATGTTCACACCCGGAATCTCAGTTGCATCGCTTGAGCTGCAACTAGCAGGATTGCTCATCCTTTTTATATGATTCAGGAATTTATTAGCAACATTTCCATAGATAGTATTGGCAAGAATAAGGGAAAGAGTTTGCATATTACACTTATACGTATAAGTTTTGAAAAGATTTTTATTATACACATACACACATTGGAAACCAATTTTAAAAACCTTTTTGAAAACTTTTTCAAGTATGTTCTCTCAATACATCCATAACCCTTGAGGAATTTCAAACCGAGGCCCTGATAACACAAATCACAACCCACACCTCCCAACACACTAATCCAAAGTCTAGGATGACTTTCAGACTTGCGTCAGTGCTAAGATGTACGAGCTATCGGGGGTTTTAAACATTTCAAAGACTAAAGGTGCAAGGATAAAATCTAAGACATACTACACTTTCAGAACTCATAGTGCAAGGTAGAAAAATATAAATACTGAAAATAGTCATCTCAGAAAATATCCAAAACACATTCTAAAAACAGTATGTAGTCTCAAATCCACAATATACATACATACATCAAATAGTCTCATAAAATACTAAATACGATAAATAATACATGGAGAGTAATAGGAAATGAAGAGTAACTTCAATGACAAGCACGTCGCTCTGTACACAAATCTCCAGCCTATCACCTTTTGCCCTGAACTCCTATGGTGGGATAAAAAAGGAAGGAGTGGGTCAGAAACAAGTCTAGTGAATGAGTTACATCATTAATAAATGGTGGTCACATGCAACCGACTGCAGTAATACTCTATGTGACCTAGGATATTCTACAAGTGTTTGTGACTTACTTGTTTTCTTTACTTAGGAGTTTAGCTCAATGCACATCTACACCTACGACTTGTGTAAGCTCATACTTAGGGTCGAACAACTAATCGAACCTTAAGATAACTAATGATTGGCTAATATCTACCAAAACTATCCTACATAGGTTTCCCTACAATTTCCACCATAGGACTACATTTTCCACTTTATGACTACATTTAATTCCTAACATGCGTTTCCCAATACTTTTCACCATAGGACTAAGCTTTCCACAACCACATATATACGTATCGAAGTTACGCATTGAAAGAGAGAGCCTGCGATGCTAACTTGCTAAAGTGTCTCATGGTCTACATCTGTGCCTACCTTTCAATGGTAACGTGGCATCTCTTACTGAATCACATCGGGATTCATCAACAGTACATCATCATATCATGTCACCATAATACCAAGGATCTCTCGTTAGTGCCAAGCTGCACACTCCATTAGGCATCATCATAAGTGTTATACATCCACCGTAGAACCTTCTATGAGTGCAATTTTCAATAGAATCACCTTGGTCGAATATCGACCCTTTCTGGATAAATAGCATTTATCCAGTCTCGTACGTTTTGGCATCGCCAACATAGAGAACTAGCCTCCCTATAATACTAACATTCATATATGTATATGTGCATATATAAGCATCTAATATGCATATATATTATTATATAATTAAATTTATGTTTAGAACTTAAGCCAAGGTTCAGGCTGTGCCCAGAAATGCTAACTGGTCAACCGCTCATCGCTGGAGCAGTCGGCCGCTCGCTTCGACCAGCTCCAGTAAACATTCAATCGATCGTCATCATTTACTATTTTTAATTACTAATTATTATTTGTTTTGTTTATGAATCATCATCGTTTTCGATTATAGTATTATAATTTGATATATAGTATCCCAAATTAAGTAAACCCAAATTTAAAGATTTACAATTCATAATCATCCAAATTTCATATATAATATTTCAAATTTTTTAGTAAATCAGGTTAACTTCATTAGCTTAGCATCATCAGGGTTACCAATCCATATTAATTTGACCAAAAAGAGTGCATTGAATCTTGAATCAATTATTAATTAACAGGTTTAAATTGACTAGATTTGGATCAATAGTAAGGGGTCATGTTTATGTTGGTTTTAATCACTGTTAAGTTCTCAATCTAATTTGAACAAAGTATCCATTTCAATTTAACACAATTTTAGATCAAATATGGCATACTAAAATTGATTATTTTTAAATTATCTAACTAACACTGACCCACTCACCTCAAAAAACTATTCCTTTTCCTAGCTTGCGTAAAATCGCCTCCTCTTGATGTAATCTCCTCTTGATTTGATTTATTATTTAATTTGAATTTTATTTTTCTATTGAAGAAATTTATTTTTAAGGAGAAAAGGGATTTCATATTTCAATTTTCAAAGAGAAGGAGTTCGGACGTTTCAGTTCTAATTTTGTAAATTAAGGTTAAGTTTACCATCCTATTTATAAGTGCAGAAGAAAACCTGTATCGTCCAATCTAATCCAATCAAATCTGGGCCGTTTAGCAGCTCAAAATCCTAATCGATTAACTATGAAAAGTAGATCGGCATAGATTAGAGCGGTCGACAGCTAGGGATTGACCGGTCCCAATCAAGATATCGACTGTCTGCTTCCTTATTTAATAATATTTACTTTCAAATTATTTTTGACTGAAATTTTTTGAACATTTATAACTTTCTTATACTACTTTGATATCAAAACATTATATATGAAAGTAGCCCAAAAAATCAATATGAACGCAATAGTGCAAGCTTCGTAGCCAAATTCGAACACAACACACAATAGTGCCTTAACCATCCGACCTCCTCTTCCCAGCCTACACTTAATAGAAAAGTGAACCATCTTCACACACTTGCTGCAATTAAGGTTAGACCTATTCGACCAAAACTTACGCTTTTTATCTTTGGTTGGTGTAGAAAGAATAGACCTTAGTGCCAAACTTTCAAACCCCAAACCTATATTCATTAAATTCACAAAAGACCCCGTAAGGCGATTGATCCTCTCTCTCTCAAACTCAGGATGCATACCTCCAGAAAAATCTCATTCTTCTTCAGTGGCATGTCAACTAGTCCGAACCCGAACTGAGACAAAGGGTTGAATGTGTTCTCATACTCCTCCATAGTTATGGTCCCTCCTTCAGATCTAATAAACTTATACATAACAAAGTCCTTTCGGATTCCAAAAAAACTTCATCTTAAATTCATCTTTAAATTGGGTCTAAGATAAGTCATTCTCTTAGACATCGGCTGTAATAAACTCTACCAATCCATGGCTGCGTGTGTCAGATGATGTGATGCCAACCTACACTTAATTGTGTCGTCTAGCCCATATCTTCAAATATCCGATCATGCAATTTAATCCAAGTCTAGATTTCAATGATCTTCTCCGTACCACCAAACCTCTTACCTCCCAGCCTCTCATAATCATAACAAAATGAAACAAAATGCATCTGAGGCCTAACCTGCATGACCTCTTCTACGACATTCTCCCTCTGTTCCTCAATTGGAGCAACATTTCTCGGTGCTCGATTTCTTCCATTCGTGATAATACTACCCCCATCACCTCTAGCATTGGAAGCTCTAGCACTCATAGTTCTTACTACCTAATCAAAGTGAAACAGCTTTAGTAAACGAAAGGATAAGTTATTTAAAAGAGAGTGTTACTAAGAAAGAGATTCCTAAGGAATAATTTTAAAAGTCAAGTTTTCATAATAAAAATACGCACTCATATGTATAATATACTCAACCATTCTAGAGTGTCGCTTACCCTATCTCTAATGAGCCATACCCAACCAATGCCAAGATGTTTGCTCAACCTTGAGCTCTGATACAAAATTTAATGACCCGACTTTTCGACCCTCGAATGTCTATACTACATACATTCACGACATTCATATTCCGAACACCCAAGTGCCTAAAAGACATAAAGTTAATGTGATATCCCTCCAATTCGCACAATTCGAGTTGACAATAAACCATTCATGTCCAACCCAAATCGAATGAAAAGATAGATAGTTACAGGAAAAAAGAAGAAAGAAGAAGAGAAAAGAAAAAGAAGTGAAAAGAAACTGAAAAACAACTCAAAATCTCACAATCACAGCGGAATAATATATAATATAAATCAATGATCTTTACAAAAGAGAAACTGTTATAAACATACATCCATTAGAGTACAACAACAAATCAGAATCATCACCCAGGATAGTTATAACAACCCGCCCTCATAATTTCTGAAGATTTCAATAATAAAGCCATCTCTCCATAATAAAACTCCTTTTATAAATCTATAAACCCATTTCTAAAATTCTTTTATAAATATCTAAAACCATTTATAAAACTCTTTTATCCTTTTAACCAATCTTCCTTTACGTTTTCAAAACATGTTATAAGATTTGCTTTATAATCCACATCTATTTGTAAAACTTGATTTATAAATCTCAAAAACATTTATAATATAAATTCTAATCGTTTACTTAAAAAACTATTTAATAGTAGACATCATAAATAAATAAACGTTAACTTTAAAACAATTTAAAAAATAATTAATAAAATTCCAAAATATCCTAAATAAAACAATAATAATTTATTTTAAAAGTTATTATAAATAATAATAATAATTACTTTTTGAAACTTTATTGGTAAATAATTATTATTAATTTCAAACCAGACTAATAATTAAACAATTAACTTTTCAAAACAGTAAAATATTGATAAACAACTTTAAAATAATATTAATATAAATAAACAACTTTTAAAACATAAATATACTTCTTTGATAAGAATCCATACTTAATGTCCAACATGATCATTTCCATATTTATCAAATTATATTTATAAATCTCCTTCTCTTTTGTAAAACTTCCTTTCATAAATCCTTTTATTTATGAACTCCATTTATAACTCTATTTCCTTTATAAATCTCACTTATTTATAATCTCATTTAAAACATCAATCATTGTCCCTTTTTAACGTTGCCCCTTAAGGATAAATTTCTTTTACAAATTCCTTTCTATTTATAAAATATCGTTTAACATTCCCAGTTTACCTTCACCTTCGAATCTAAAATAGAGTCAACTATTTTCTAAAACAAACTTCCATATCTTATAATAAATCCACTATTTGATTTATTTCACCAATTTATTAAATGATAATAATTTCCTTTGACTTATAACACCGTTTATAAATCCATACTTTTATTAACAAACACGATTTTACAAATCTTTACTTCATTTGTAAAACATCACTTTGTAAAATATGATTAATAGTATTTATATCAAATATTTCTGTTTTCTTTTAAAACTATATCCCTTTATTATAAATGACGAACTTATTTTAAGATTCAAAAATCTTTGTCCACAATTCAATATTTTATAAAAGTATTAATTATAATCTTCAAAAATCGTACTTTAAATTTTGTTTAAAATTAAATTCATTCTCTTTGTAATTCAAGATTTTTTTTATAAAAACACATATATTTTTGAATCACTCAAATCCCGTTTTAAAACTAAATCTTCATTTTTTTAATATTTCAAAATATTAAAATATGACCCATTGTTACCATAAAACTAATTAGGGAAAATTATCCATCATCATTTATGGCATCCAATACATCATATATGAAAAATAAAATCATTAGTGTGAGGAATTCTGTTAGATCCCTCCAATCCGCCCTCCTGCATCATATACATAAATAATCAAATAATATAAAAAGCAACCATTTCGAGGCGTGATTCGTGTACAAAGGGTCATCCACGGGAACGTAATAGGGTCTCATCTGCTCCAAAGACGGGAATATATCCAAACTAATAATATAAACTAGTAAATACTCCAAGCAATCAATAATAATCAATAATAAAATATCCACACATCCAATAAATAATTTTATTGGCTATATAATATTTCTGATTAGCCAAAAAGGTGAGATTAACTCACGTTGATTTTGGTTCATCAAAATGGTCTGTTTTGAATTAAAATTGAATAAACGTTCAATTTTAACCAAAATTGTCACTAGCTTCGAATCCATCTAATCCAATTCCATAGTGTAGCACTCGCTGATACGATTGCAATGCAACTCGTCATGCCCGATTTGGACCTCGTTTGAATTTTATATGGATTAATGATCAAATGAGATAATTAAATTAATCTTAACTTAAATTAAATAAATTTTAAACTTACTCTCTCTTTCCTCTCTCTCGTTCACGCTTAATCCATATTCCAGGAAAACCCAAATATCGACCGTGCCTCTACATCACGCCATTGATTGTCGCTGTCATTCCATGCGCCTACAACCACGCCACCGCCTCACGCACCCTCGAGCCACCACGCGCGAATGAAAAACCCCAAATTCGAACCTAATTCGACCATGAATGCAGCCCAATTACCGCCGCCTCGAGCCTTTATACACAAATCCAACCGGCTGTTTACTTCATCTCAACGTCACGATCAAGTTTTGTGTTGGGGTCAAAGACCATCTCGGGCTCGAGTGGCTTGGAAGAACTACAACTGTTGAATCTTATGACGTCTCGGAATTTTAAACAATATTTATTTGATAATCTTCATTAATAATTATTTAAAATGTGCAATATTGGTTTAATAATCTTCTTTTTAATTATTTTAAAATTGGCAAGTTTAATCTTTTCAAAAAGCTAATAATATTTAATTGCTAAAATTTATCTTTCAAAGCTAATAAAAATGAATTGTATTCATAATGTGTGTGTGCGCGCGCGCGCGTGTGTGTGTATATATGTATATGTATATACATTGTGGATTGGAAGTCTTGGGTTTGAATTTAATAAAAGATATGTTTTCAAATTATAATGTATATATATATATATATATTGTGATTTGGAAGTCATGTTTTAAGTTCAGGTTAATAATTTTCAAGGGTAGTTAAAATTAATTCTATATTTTCAAAGCCAATATATATGTTAATTAAAATTATTTTAGCTTAAGTAAAAAACAGATTTAATAAAAAGATTTAAAACACTTTCTTTTAAAATTATATTTGACATAGAACACTTTTCTTTTATACTTCAAATGAAGCATAGTTTGTGTATATTTATAGTTTAAAAACACATAAAACATAAGAGAAATATTTAATAAAAAGGTTTATCATGCTTTACTTTAACTAAAATGGTTTATAAATATATATACAAAGGTTCAAATATACATCCTTTTTAAATATCTCATGATCTAAGAAGTTTGTAAATATATAAAACTATATAAACATAGTTAATATATATATATATATATATATATATAAATCATAAATTAATAAAATCATATTACATAAATATAAAAACTTAAGTACTTTTAGAATAAGGGTTTGAACATAAAAATTCTTGTTTTTAACATTTGTAAGGAATAAAATCTTACAAATACATTTGTAACTTGAGAGTCATGCAATAAAACAAGTGGTAACCTTATTTTTCCCTCAAAATTAAACTATAAATAATGTAGTACTAGAGAGAAGCTTGGCTTTTATTTTCAGTTCAATCCTTTTCTCTTCATCCTAAAAAAAATCAAAAGAAAACTGAACACAAAATCAAAACTGTAATCAATAACAACAATAGTCTTCTCAAGTTCAACCTGAGCATAAGCAGAAGATCAAGCAAGTTCAAACTCAAATCAATAAGAAGATCAGTTTTAAGAAATCAACTCAAACTTAAAGAAGATCAAATCAAATTTTTAGATCAAGGAAGAAACCTGTTCTCTGCTTTAAATCTAGTGAGTAAACGTTTTTTTTATTAAAAAAAGCTTAAAACTGGTTGAATATTGCAATGCATATGTTAAATATGTAACGTAAGTTTATAAGTATGGTTTGCATGGATGATTTTAACTGAATTATAGTTGAATTATATTATATATTTGTATACATGGCTGTGTGTATGTATGCTTGTCACTGTGTGTTCCTAGGCTCTTGAATAACAATAAAAAAATCATATCTACCTATACAGACAGATTCAAGCTTTGATCTTTAAATAGAAAATGTTTTTAACATTATAATTTCAATTTAAAAATTGTTTCAAATAAATATATGGAGTATGTATTTCAAAATGGGAAATTACAGGTCTGATTCAAATATATGTCCAAATTCCATTGTCTGGAATTCTTGATTGGATCCTATAATCTGATTCCAATTTGTAAATGATGAATTTAAGAAAAGGAATTTTGAATTTTAGGTTTAAAAATTGTTGGGTATGTCGAGTTGGCCAGAAATCAAACTTTGTTCGATTTTCCGGTGATCGGCGATGGATAGAAGCTGTGCTTGGGACTAGAGGAGGGTCGAATCACGAGGCACATGGAAAAAAATACTCGATGTATTTCTAGGTCGCCACGGGACGCCGTAGTAGGGTATGGAATGCTGTTTGGGTAGACGAGGTTGTTTGAGTTCGTACGGTGTCATTGGACTATCGGAGGTGATCGCATGTGGGGGAAAAGTTGCTGGAGGTCGTGGCACGCTGTCGTCGGAAGGACGTGGGCTTTGGTGGTTGAATTCGTCATCGGCGAGAGGTTTTTGGTCGAATTGTTTTGGTTCCAGGTTCGATCGACTAGTTCGATTTTGATTCGTGGTGGAATTGTAGGATCTGGGTGGTCGTGTGTGACGGCGAGGTGCCATCGACTTGAGGAGGATCGTGGCGTTGATCGATGGTGGTCGGAATGTTTTTGCGCGTGCATGTGTGCACGGTTGTATCTGATGTGTTCGATAGGTTTGGGAAGAAGCAGGGGAACTTGGGACGATCTCAAGTTTGTCGCGTGAGTGGCTCGAAGGAAGTTAGCATGTGAGTGTCACAGGTTTGAGCTCGGGGTTTCTGCAGTTGGCACGAGTCATTTTATTTTGTTTGTTGTCAGGTTTAAAATGGAACAGGAAACCTGATGTAAAAGCAAAATAATTTGGTTAATGAAGTTTTTAATTTTTTAACATAATTTCAAAAGCAAACAAGAAATGCAAGCTAGTAAGCAAATTTTAAAAAGGGTTCTTTTTCAAAGCCAAATAAAAGTAGACAAGTTTTCAATAGTAAGTATTTATTAAGTTTATTTTTTTTTAAATATAGCTAAGGAAATGATGTATAAGTTTGCAAACAAAGTAAATTTTAGACAAAGTTTCAAAAGGAAGTTCAAGTGTATACTAACCAAGTTTTTAAAGTTATAAATGTGAATTTACTTTCAAATAAATTTATTAAAAAAACCAAGTTTTCAAAGATTTAAATTGTTAAAGTAAAAGTTTAAAATTGTTTTTGTTAAAAATAATTTTATTAGGCTAATGATGTAATTAATTTCCTAAATGCGTTTCAAATAATTTTTTTAGATGTATTAAGATGTGATTAAGCTAAGTGAATCAAATTTTAATTAATAAAAGGATTTCAAATGGTTGTGTATGATATTAACAAATTGATTTCCAGCATCTAAATTAAAATGGGTAATTAATTAAGAAAAGAGTTTATCTTTAATTAATTAAGGTTGTGATTAATTAGGGATACTTAATTGGTGAAATTAATTTAAAGGTTAATACCTTAATGTAATTAATAAGGGTAAATTAATTAGTATTAATAAACAAAAGATAATTACTTAATGAAGGTAATTAAGGGATAGTTAATGAATGTAATTAATGTAGGATCATTAACTAGTGATTAAGAGATAATTAATTTAAATGATTAATTGAATGATAATTACTTAATGTGATTTATTAAGGTTAATTAATAAATGTGATTAAATAATGGTTAATTAATTAAATTAATTAGTTTAAGATAATTAATTATTATAATTAATTAAGGATAACTACTTAATGAAATTGATTAAGTATAATTACTTAATGTAATTAATAAAGTGTAATTACTTGGTGTAAGTAATTAATGGATAATTACTGAATGTAATTAATAAAAGGGAAATTACTTAGTAAAGTAATTAAAGGATAATTAATTAATGGAAGTAATTAAATAGGAGTAATTAAGGATTAATTACTAACTGTAATTAATTAAAGGATAATCAATTACTGAATATGTTTAATTAAGGTAAATTAATGCATGTGATTAATTAAAGATAATTAATCAATACAAGTGATTATAGAATAATTAATTAATGTAATTAATTAAGGATCAATGTAATTAATTACAGTTAATTAATTAATGGGAGTAATTAAAGGTTAATTTATGTGAATGGTTAAAGAATAATTAAATTGTGTAATTAATTAAGGCTAATTACTTAATGTAATAAAGATTAATTAATTAAGGTTAATTAATTAAGATGATAATTAAAGGATGATTAATTAATTGGTTTGTAATTAATTAATAGTTAGGTAAGCAGGATTTGGCAGTAATTTAATTTAATTTATTTAAACTAATTAGAAATGGTGTGACTAATTAATCTTGCTTATGGATGATTGAATGATATTGAATGCCTTGATTTTTGATATCTCTGATATGTGATATGGGTTGCTTTGTGATATGAAATGCTTGGGTTGAATTGTGATAATATGGATTATCTATCCATGATAATGTGAATTATCAATCTGTGTGAACATAGATAATAAATTAAATTGTTTAAAATTAAACAACTTGGCCTTAAAAGACGACGTTTGCATTTCGATGAGACCTGGATCAGATTCCAAATTGGATATCCGAAAACCACATCGATCCAAATTAAACAACAGGTTATGAAATCTCAAGTGAAGTTCGAGATGAAGATTCAGAGTGCAAGGGCTATTGTCGTTAACTCTTAGGGTGATTCCAAAATGAGTGTAGCGAGATAGTGCCTTTGGTTTCATTTGAACCTGGAACGAACTTGTATGGATTGAATGCTTTCAGAACATCATCATTGGAGGAGATGAGATATGTGTTCTAAAAAGGTAATCGTAGCCTCAAGCCTCATCAATCGGGAATGGCTAAAACAGGGAAGGTGTAGTAATGCTAAGTGGGTAGCACCCAAGTAGGATAAGATTTCTCATGTCAAGAGGTCCCTTTTTATTCGTCTGTGTAGGCAGTTAGTCGCGACAACTGCTGGGGTTGTCTTATTCAGGATTACCCAGTAAGGGATGGTTCCGATCTTATGTTGTAGGGGATCAGGGTGGATCCTCGGTATGGTGATCTAGGCCATGTACTGTGACAGACGGTACCCCAATATCCCTTGCATGGAATTCAATCTCCAATAAATGCCGTACATTTTGATTGTGCCCAACTATTTTGGAACGTGAGATATAAGCATTCCAGCTATTTCTATATTTTACTTGAAAACCCTAGACACTATTATAATATCACTGGATTTCTATCAAATATTTTGGTTATCATAAGGTAAAAACTTTTCCTTGTTTATGTGCAGGAAGTCTTACGAGATACCTTTTGCTTTCAAAGGTTTTTCAAAGTTAAGCAACTTTAACCCGTTTACTCACACCAGACCTATGTCTGACCCAAAGTTTATTTCTGTTTTCTTAAACTCTTAGGTACTCAAATTTTACAAGCAAGGGATTCAGGTTTGCTTTGACAAATTCTAGAGTAGATATGGAGCAGGAGGCTTCAGCGTATGTAGATATTTATTGGTCCCGCTGTGTTGATCTATGTGTTATATCTTGAGTTGTATGATAGACATGTTTTATAACTGTCTAATGTGTTGTAATATAAAGCTGTGTAACTCTGATAGATGTTGTATATCATGTAATAACTATGTGATTAATATATTTTATTCGTTCCGTTGTGAGATTCTGATATTGTTAATTCTTCTTTCGTATCTTTTCTCTTTCCTATCCCTTTCTTTCTTAACAATGATGCGTGTTTTTGTGGAATGAAAGGTGGTTCGTTACAGATTTAGGTGCTATATTTTCAAATTTTAAAACGAGAAAACAAATTCTTTGATATAAGGAAAGAATGCGACATAAATAAAGAAGGAGAGGGCACGGGCATGAACGTGGAGACATGGCCTAGTATGGGCTAGGTATGGCCTTAAATATGGTATAACATATATATTTAATTTAAAAGTATCAGGCTATAAAATGTCCAAAAATTCCAAACTCCAAAGAAGATGTGCCACCTGGCGTCCCATATATTGTACCCATATTCCGAACGCAATATAACAAGTCTCAAGACCTAATTCAATAATATATAGAAGATAGCTTTTCGAACCAAATTATTTTATAGATTTCTGAATCTAATTTCTATCTGTTTCGATCTCGCACGCCTAAAACGATATGTCCAATCAATATGAAACATGATGGCGTACAATAATGCACTATTATGGATCCAATGAAATTGGTTTCATCGAAATCCGATACAGTACCCCAAAAAACTATTTTACACGTTGATTAAAACAAGCTATTTCCAAAATCAGTTAAATAACTTTTAATTCAAATTCAAAAGTTTATTATCTTCAACCTTATCTAATTAGAATTCAAAATCTTCTTTTGAAGTTATTTTCATTCACACTGAACTCATGGTTCAATTATTTTTAATACTTCTAAATATTAAGTTTAACAAATTAAATTATGAAAAAATGGCTATATTTTGAAATATATGTTATTTTACATATAAAATTAACTTTCCCATATTTATATGGTTAAATATTCAAAATTCAAATGACTAAAATTCTAGATCGTTACATTCTCTCCATCTTAAAAGAATTTCGTCCCCGAAATTAGCAAGGTAAGAAAACGCCCAAACCCATTAACTTTTCAAAAACAATTGGTTGAATAGATTGCGGAATTCTTTTAACCTACGATTCATCCATTTCAAGTTATAACTAAAATCAAATTTTTATTATCGAAACTTTTCCAAAATTCTCAAAAACTTTCTAACGCCTTAAATTTTCGAAAAATTTCGCCATATCTCCTTTGCGTGGCTCAATCAGAAAAATTTATAATATGCATATATATAATCAGATATATACATCTCGTCATCGAGGATGAGACATCCCGTGGGGAAAAAATATAAAAATACGATATGTAGCCTGAGATATATACCTTTTATTAGCATTAGCAAGCATGCACAACCAATATAGTACGAAAGCGAGCTCCAATGCGAAGCATACTCCATCTGCGCCTAATAATCACTCAACAAACAATGAAAACAAGTATAGAGGAAGTAATATCAATATATTTTATAGAATATATGATAACTATATGCTATTTTAGCAAATGCAAAAAGAGAAACCATTAAACAAATAATATCCTTCCACCTTATTTACCATCATATCACTTTGCATTTTCAAATATGAACATTATGTTTATACGCTTTCATTTCTTATTAACATTCAGTTTATTTGTTTTCAATTTATTTCCATTTATTTGATTTACATTCAATTTCATCTATATTCAATAATTAACATTCACTTTATTTACACTCAATTCGTTTACGTTCATTTATTAACATTTCTTATGTACATCCAATTTATTCTTATCCAATTCATTCATTCATGCCTAATTAATTTCATCCAATTTAATCACATTCAAATAATCCACATTTTGCCTAACAACATTTCATTCCATATTTAATTTATTTATGGATTATTTCATAAAATCATTTCACTTTAACTTTTCCTAAGTTAAAATTTATTTTATTATCACTTAGTATGTTTCTTCAATACCAATATTATTTATAAACCATTCCATTAAATTTTTACCTAAGTTTATTATAAACATTTTATACTACACTTTTCATGTTTATTTTCACTTCACAACTTAAGTTCATATTCAATTCTATCAAACAACACTCCAAACGTATTCAATTCACTTTATAACTCAACTTGGATTTCATTCTATAACTCGAATTCATGTCCATTCACTAATTTATTCCATTAATTCATTATAAATCAAATTCAGTTTTATTTAATCTCTCTTAAGTAAACTTCATTTCATTTAATTCATTATCTCAATTTATTTAACTTTACTTAAGTTAAATTTTTATTTCATATCTCCATTCTAAATTTCTTTTCTTATCTATACCATTTTCAAATTTTAAGTTCAAAACTTATTTCCATATTTTTATCTAATCATACTTTGGATTTTATAATAAAAACTTGTTTTTACCAAAAAAAACTCCAATGGAAAATCACTAAGGTAGCAATTCATTACTTAGAAACTCCAAAATGAATACTGATGATGCTGCAGCCATCAGCAGAATTATTTTACAATGGCTGAAGTGAGTTTAGTGTTTTCTATTCTTTTTTTAAAATCCTTTTAACCATATTTCTTGTTAAAATATTTTACAAAATAATACTATTATTATTCTTCCTAACTTTTTGAAAAAAAACCCATTTTCAAAGCACTGGGATTTAATTCTCAAAATTCTTGTTTTAAATCTAATTTTATCTATAATATATATAACTATATATATAAGTATACTTATGAAATTTCATTTCATTTCCATTTGTAAATCACATCTAAAATTCACACTTATAATTCACTCTCTTATATAACTCATTTTACAAATGTTTATATTTATTAAGATTTTGATAATAAGAACTTTAATTATAACAACCAAAAATAAATGATAATAATCAAATATTATCATTCACTAACAACCAAACATACAATATATAACTATAATAATTTCTAAAAAATTATTCATTTATATATAAAATATAATTTAGGTAAAATTATTCCATTTACCAATTCTCAAAACAATACTATGTTGGTTTGCCTTGTTTAAGCGTTTAGACACCCCTATCGAATCGTGGCATCCCATGTACCGACAAGAGTTCATAAGCCACTCAACAGATAAATTAACACAATATAAAACATTTTTATAATCATTAATAAATACATGCTCATATCAATAATACATTCAAACTCACAATAAGGCATTCCATTACCTTATCTCTTAATGAGTTACCCCACCAAAGCCAAGGTTCTCGCTTAACTTGGCTCTGATACCAAGCTGTAACGACCCGCCAATCCAAAATATTCGAGTGGACAATAAACCATACCTGTTCGACCTAAATTGAACATAAAGACCGAAAAAAAGAAGAAAGAAGAAGAGAAGAAGAGAAAAGAAACTGAAAACAACTCAGAATCTTACAATCGCAGTGGGACAATATATAATATAAAATCATTGATCTTTACAAAAGAAAAACTGTTACAAACATATAACCATCGTAGTACAATAATAAATCTGATTCATCGGCCTGGACAGTTAAAAAAATTTGTCCTCGTAATTTCTAATATTTTCGACAACAAAGCAGCGGAAAATAAACATATACATGAATAAGGCTTGAAGACCTCCAACTCAACTCCTGAGATCCAATGCATCTAATCAGTCTATAAATATGCTCGGTCTGACCCAAACATTATAATAAAATAACACCCGAATTAGTTTGGGAAACCAGCGTGAGAAAATACCCCCAATTGGATTTTAAAGTTATAAAAAACTTTGAAATCAAAAGTATCTCGTAAGACCACTCCGCACATAAACGCGAATGGGTTTTACCTTATGATAACCAGAATATTGTCTATAGAAAATCCATTTATATTATAAAAATGTCTAGGGATCAAAGTAAAATACGAATATAGCCGAATGCTTGCATCTTACGTTTCAGGATCGTTGGACACAACTAAGTCCATACGGCGCTTATTGGAGAATGGATTCTATATAATGACTTGGGTACCACCCATCATGGTGCATCTCTAGATAAAATAACACTAAGGGCCTCGCCTGGATCCCCTGCCAACATAGAACCGACCTACCCCTTACTGAATAGTACCGAATATGATCACCTCTCCATTAGTGGGCCCCTAAGCATAAAAGCGAGAAATAATAGTGACTCTAAATAGGGATGATTATAGCTACTTAAGAGCGACCCATTTACCCTCCATGCGTCTTCCCTATTTTAACCATTCCCGATTGATGAGGCTTGAGGCTTACATTTTATATAGCACTTCCCACTTGGAATGCTAACACAGCCCTTTTAGCATCAATGCAATACCAGCATTCATCCATACAAGTTTGTTCTGGGACTTAACGAAATATTCGACAGCACCATCTTTAATTCCATCATCTTCAAGAAGTCATTCACTTCAAAACACTTGAGTTTGATTGAAGCAGTTTTTGGATAACATATCCGATCCCGGTCTCTGCGAAACAACTTTCAATGATTTTTGGTTAACTCAGCCCCGGTTCTTCAGGAAATATACAGTAAAAGATGAGCTGGAATCACCTCCTAACTGTTAGTGGACATATTTCCCTATCATTGTCCTAGGAGAATGAAACGAGATTTTTACGCATAGTACAGCATCATCGGAGATGACCGTGTCATATAACTCACGTGTTTCTTCTAGATATTTTCGAAGTTACGTATAGGGTCCAAATTCGATAGTTGTTTATTTAACTATCGAATAACAATAATTATCGAATAACAAACATTCAGCCAGGGATTTAGCTCCATTGGGAAACTAAAATGGTTAAGCACATAAGTAACCACTAACCTTCTTTTAATTAATCTTTCTTTAATTTAAATGCACTTTTTAGTACCTAAATTAAAAAAAAATTAAAAAGATATATATCCCTACAAATCCCTATTTCTCAACACTTGAAAAAATATCCATATATTTATCTCAACAGTATAAGCATATTCACCAACGGTTGGGAACATTCCCCTTTTTATTCAATTCTAAAATCAATTATAAACTCCATTATAAATCCAAAACCATTTATAATACTCCTTTTATAAATCCATAAACCCATTTCTAAAATTCTTTTATAAATATCTAAAACCATTTATAAAACAATTTTATCCTTTTAACCAATCATCCTTTACGTTTTCAAAACATGTTATAGGATCCCTCTTATAATCCACATCTGCTTGTAAAATTCTATTTATAAATCTCAGAAACATTTATAATGTTATCTCACTTTTTGGCAAAGCCGTGATACCAAAAGATTGGTCGAAAACAAGAGACAGTTCGTCTCAAAGAATGATTATGCACTACTTCGCTATGGATATCGATGAATTTTGTCCGAGCCTGTATCAGGCTACAATTGATAGGACATGACAAGCAAAGCCATGAAAGCCAGTGTTCCAAATTTCAGGTTAATCGGAGGTCGTATGAACGAGATATGATCGATGCAAGTTAGCCAGAGTATGTCGTTCGAACCCATCAAAAAGTTGGGGAGATGCTCACTTCGAACCGATGGGTTCGAATCCATCACTAATTGTCTTGTTCGAATCCGTTGGTTTACATATGCTTCGAATCGATAGAGTTCGAATCGATCGTCCTCGTGATGTTGATCACTTCGAATCGATCTGTTTGAATCCATCAGATGGGCATCCCCTGAGCATGCTCGTATCCATGCTGAAGCACTGTTTCTTATCCATCGAGCCCGGAGCACTTTGAATCCATCACCGTATACCCTACTTTGAATCGATCAGTCTCGTGCCAAAGCACTACCTTGTATCGATCGTCCTCGCATCCATCAAGAATGCCAGATCATTTCTTCGTATCCATAAATTCTGCCCTGTTCGAATCCACTCGGTTCGTCTTGATCCCCTTCGTATCGATCCATGATTTGAATCCATTGATGCGAACTGGGTCGTGGCACACGACACGAACGAGGCGAAATTCATGGGTGCGAAGCGGTCAACTCGGAGATAAAACAGGATCGATGCGAGGAGTGTGTGCCACGTCACTTCAGTACCACGTGCGTCCATCGATTCGAATATATGGATTCAAAGTGATCGAGTCGAAATAAATAGCCGAACGAAAATCATCAACTCGAATTGATCATATCTCCCAAACCACGAGGCCAAATGCAATGAAATTTTCGCAGTAGCTTCCATATAAGGTAAAGATTGTTCCTGCCAAGTTTCAGCTCGATTGGATCATTTTTTGATGGATTCGAAATCACTTCGTATCGATCTCAGATCGAGTCGAAACTTGGTGGGGTTGGTCGTGTGGGCCCACTCACGTGCCAGAAAAAGTCTTCCTGAGTTTGAGCGAGTTGTGGGCCTCCTACGCCTATAAATAGCACCCTTAAGCCTTCAGAAAAGAGGATCTTCGGTCACTGAACATGCAGACTTTGCCGGATTCAATTCCATACTTCATTATTGCTGTTGTAATCAGATTTGAAAGCTACTATCAATTGTAATCCGCTGTAATCGATTGGAATCATCAAGTGAATCAATAAAGACATAAGCTTCAGAGTGGACGTAGGCAAGATCGCCGAACCACTATAAATCCTGTGTTTGTGATTGTTATTTGTGAATTATTGTGATTGTTACTGCTTAGATATGAATTCTATATTGATTATTGCTGATTTGTACTCATAAGCGGGTGCTTTCACGATATTGGGTGTTTGTGACCAATTTTGGCGCAAACATTTTGGTGCTTTCACTGAGAACTGAACTCAGGAGTTCTACCAATTAGAAGTTGATTCAGAGAGTTTGAAACTTCAAATTTGAGAAACCATGATGAGACAATCAAGCAGAAGGCCAAGGCTAGAGCGAAGTCAGCATGAAGGGAGTCAAGAGGCTTCCTCAGGAGCGAATCAAGAGTCGATCTTCATCACTAGGGACGAGATGGAGACAATGATGAAGAAACAAGAGGAGTTGATCCAGAGTTTATTTCAACAGATAGGACAGCTTGGAGCACAGAATAGAGTAGCGGATGGAGTCCAGAACGGAGCAGGACCATCCGGCATGGCACCTGAACTAGGGGGCACTCCTATGGAGAACGTTGATCCAATCTCGGAGAGAGAGAGAGAGGAGCATCTGCGCAACTCGGGAGTAGTAGAGGAGTGAACGCTCAGTCAAGGGGGCAGATCCCAGAGTTCCATCGTGAACTCGGGGGGTAGGTTGAAAGTAATGAACGAGGATTGCATCTCGGAGACGATGACAGATTGTCGGAGATGGTTAGAAGAGCTATGAGAGGCGGTTTGGTAAACAAAGATTTGGAGGATGTTAATAGGAGTCCTTTTACTCCAACAATCAGACGAGCTAGGAACCCACCTGATTTCAAGTTACCATCGTTGGACATGTATGACGGGAGGACGGACTCCACGGTTCATCTAACGAAGTATATAAGGCATATGGAAGTGCTGGGGGCATCAGAGGAGGTTATGTTCCGGTGCTTTCCAATGTACTTGGCGGATATTGCAGCATTGTGGTTTAGACAATTGGAGAATGGATCCATTGGAACATGGAATGATTTAATTGAGAGATTTATGAGGCAATTCAGGGTTCACATTACAAGACCCAAGAATGCGATGACTTTGGCAACTTTAAAGCAGAAAGCCGGAGAGACTTTGAGGAGTTATATAATGTGATTCAATGCGGCAGCAGCTTCGGTGGATCGACCAGATCCATCCATGGTTATGATGGCGGCTGTGTCCGGAATAGCTGACAGCACAGAGTTCAAAAATTCATTAACTAAGGATCCATCGGGGATCTAGGAGAATTCTACCATGAGGCAGAAAAGTTTTACAATTAGAGGATTCGAGTGCAGAAAGAGAAGAAGGAGAGGGAATAGAAGTTTATGCACTTAATGGCAAAAAGCCTCTCGAAAAGTACTCAGGCAAGGATAAAAGTAAAAGAAAGACTGAGAATGACGGGGACAGGTCAAAGCGGCAACGGAGGGAGCCACGATTCACCACTTACACTGAGCTGAATGAGAGTCTGGAACGAATTTATCAGGATACCAAGGAGCAGGTTCCGTATGGTAGACCAATGCGAAGGGATCCAACCTCTGACGAAAGAAAATCAGATAAGTTCTATGTATTTCATGAATTAAACGGTCATAATACTAATGATTGTAGGCATCTGAAGGACGAGGTGGAAGGGCATATCAGGAATGGTATGCTCCTTCAGTATGTGAGGAGGTGAACTCCAGCGGTGGAGCCGGAGCGACCACCGTCTACATCAGCCAGGGGCGGCCCTGAATCGGGACACCGTTTGATCATCAATTGATTAAAATAACGATGAATAAGTCGCAAGCTTCCCACTGACACAACTAAATCACTTACACATGTACGAGATCGCGAACGATCTCCAGGCATGCTCTGAATGATCACTGACTGTTTTGTAGTGGGAACTTACACTTTGACATCCTTGCTTTGCTTTTGTTTCGTTTTGATTTGGACATTTGGACTTGGTTTGTTTGGACATTTCTATTTTAAAATTCATCTGTTGAATAGATATTTGATTCTGATAATTCTGAAATGGCTAAGCTACTTACACATGTACGGGGTCGCGAACGGTCCTTAGGCATGCTCTGAGATGGCGACAAACCGCCCTGACAAACGATCTAGGGACCCACTCGAACGCGAGCCTGGCATCGATAATACCAAGCCCTCCCGGGCACACTTTCTCGCATCGAACGGCACCCGACCTCGAACGGTCACAATTCGCCTCGAACGGCACACGATCGCGAACGATCACAACTCGTCTCGAACGGCACCCGACTTCAAACAGTCACAACTTGCCTCGAACGGCACTCGACCGTGAACGGTCATGATTCACTTATAATCTTCGACCTCGAACGGTCACAATCAGCCTTGAACGGCACCCGATCGCGAACGATCGATACCCACCTCGAACGGCATACGACCGCGAACGGTCCCATCTCATCATTCGCCGCGAACGGCATAGACCGCGAACGGTCCCATTCCATCCTTCGCCGCGAAGGGCAATCGACCGCAAACAGTCCCGGTTCATCTCAAATGACATACGATCCCGAACGATCGTCATTTGAGTTCATATGAAACTATCAAGTTCTTCACAGGTTGCTGACAGGATATGAACATCCAACTCAAGGCATTACAAAACACGCCTTCCTATCGCAAGGAATATTTTGGGGGGCAAATGTTATCTCTCTTATTGGCAAAGCCGTGATACCAAAAGATTGGTCGAAAACAAGAGACAGTTCGTCTCAAAGATTGACTATGCACTACTTCGCTATGGATATCGATGAATTTTGTCCGAGCCCGTATCAGGCTACAATTGATAGGACATGACAAGCAAAGCCATGAAAGCCAGTGTTCCAAATTTCAGGTTAATCGGAGGTCGTATGAACGAGATATGATCGATGCAAGTTAGCCAGAGTATGTCGTTCGAACCCATCAAAAAGTTGGGGAGATGCCCACTTCGAATCGATGGGTTCGAATCCATCACTAATTGTCTTGTTCGAATCCGTTGGTTTACATATGCTTCGAATCGATAGAGTTCGAATCGATCGTCCTCGTGATGTTGATCACTTCGAATCGAACGGTTTGAATCCATCAGATGGGCATCCCCTAAGCACGCTCGTATCCATGCTTAAGCACTGTTTCTTATCCATCGAGTCCGGAGCACTTCGAATTCATCACCGTATACCCTACTTCGAATCGATCGGTCTCGTGCCCAAGCACTACCTCGTATCGATCGTCCTCGCATCCATCAAGAATGCCAGATCATTTCTTTGTATCCATAAATTCTGCCCTGTTCGAATCCACTCGGTTCGTCTTGATCCCCTTCGTATCGATCCATGATTCGAATCCATTGATGCGAACTGGGTCGTGGCACACGACACGAACGAGGCGAAATTCATGGGTGCGAAGCGGTCAACTCGGAGATAAAACAGGATCGATGCGAGGAGTGCGTGCCACGTCACTTCAGTACCACGTGCGTCCATCGATTCGAATACATGGATTCGAAGTGATCGAGTCAAAATAAACAGCCGAACGAAAATCATCAACTCGAATCGATCATATCTCCCAAACCACAAGGCCAAATGCAATGAAATTTTCACAGTAGCTTCCATACAAGGTAGTGATTGTTCCTGCCAAGTTTCAGCTCGATTGGATCATTTTTTGATGGATTCGAAATCACTTCGTATCGATCTCAGATCGAGTCGAAACTTAGTAGGGTCGGTCGCGTGGGCCCACTCACGTGCCAGAAAAGACTCCCTGAGGTTGAGCGAGATTTGGGCCTCCTAAGCCTATAAATAGCACCCTGAAGCCTTCAGAAAAGAGGATCTTCGGTCACTGAACATCCAGACTCTGCTGGATTCAATTCCATACTTCATTATTGTTGTTGTAATCAGATTTGAAAGCTATTATCAATTGTAATCCGCTGTAATCGATTGGAATCATCAAGTGAATCAATAAAGACATAAGCTTCAGAGTAGACGTAGGCAAGATCGCCGAACCACTATAAATCCTGTGTTTGTGGTTGTTATTTGTGAATTATTGTGATTGTTATTGCTTAGATCTGAATTCTATATTGATTATTGCTGATTTGTACTCATAAGCGGGTGCTTTCACGATATTGGGTGTTTGTGACCAATTTTGGCGCAAACATATAATATAAACTCTAACCATTTACTTAAAAACACTATTGTATAATAATAGTAGACATTATAAATAAATAAACATTACTTAAAAGAAATTTAAAAATAATAATTAATAAAATTCTAAAATATCCTAAATAAAACAATAATAATTTATCTTAAACATTATTATAAATAATAATAATTACTTTCCAAAACTTTATTGATAAATAATTATTATTAATTTCAAACCTTACTAATAATTTAAATAATTAACTTTTCAAAACATTAAAATATTGATAAACAACTTTAAAAAAAAAAGTATAGATAAACAACTTTTAAAACATAAATATACTTCTTTAATAAAAATCCATATATACTTCTTTAATAAAAATCCATACTTAATATCCAACACGATCATTTCCATATTTATAAAATTATATTTATAAATCTCGTTCTCTTTTATAAAACTTCCTTTCATAAAATCACTTTATTTATGAACTCCATTTATAACTCTATTTTCTTTATAAATCTCACTAATTTAAAAATTCCATCTAAAAACACCAATCATCATCTGTTTTTGACGTCGCCCCCATATGGATAAATTTCTTTTACAAATTCCTTTCTAGTTATAAAATATCTTTTAACATCCCTAAATTTACCCTTACCTTCGACTCTAAAATAAAATCAACTATTTTCTAAAACAAACTTCCATATCTTATAATAAATCCACCATTGATTTATTTCACTAATTTGTTAAACGATAATAATTTCCTTTGATTTATAACACCGTTTATAAACCCATACTTTTATTAACAAACACGATTTTACAAATCTTTACTTCATTTGTAAAAATCACTTCATACAAAATGATTAATAATATTTATATTAAATATTTGTATTTTCTTTTAAAACCATATTCCTTTATTAAAAGAGACGGACTTATTTTAAGATTCAAAAATCTTTATCCACAATTCAAAAATCTCTATTTAAACTATTTTATAAAACTATTAATGTATAATCTCCAAAATCGTACTTTAAATTTTTTTCAAATTAAATTCCTTATCTTAGTAATTCAAGAATTTTTTATAAAAACACATATGTTTTTGAATCACTCAAATCCCTTTTCAAAACTGAATCTTCATTTTACATATTTCTAAATATTAAAATTATGACCCAGTGTTACCATGGCATTAATTAGGGAAAATTATCCATGTCATCATTTATGGCATCCAACACGTCTTATATCAATTTATATGAAAAATAAAATCAACAGTGTAAGGAAACCCGTTGGATCCCTTAAACCTGTCCTCTGCATTATATATAACATTTAATTAAATAATATAAAAATCAACAGCTTCGGGGCGGAATTCATATACAAAGGGTCATACACTCTTACACGAGAATGTAATATGGTCGCATCTGCTCCAAGGGAAGGAATATATCCAAACCAATAATATAAACTAGTAAATCATCCAAACAGTTAATAATAATCAACAATAAAATATCCACACATCCAATAAATAAATTTATTAACTATATAATATTTCTGATTAGCCAAAAAGATGAGATTAACTTACATTGATTTTAGTTTCGTCAAAAAGTTCGATTTTGAATTAAAATTAAATAGATGTTCAGTTTTAACCAAAATTCTCACTAGCTCTGTATCCATGCAATCCAATTACATAACATATCGCGTTGATACAATTGCAATGCAACTCGTCAAGCTCGATTTGGAGCTCATATGAATTTGATATGGATTAATGATCGTATGGGATAATCAAATTAAAATTGAATTAAAATAAATAAATTTTCAAACCTTACTCTCCCGTTCCTCTCTCTCTCATTCACGCTTAACTCAAGTTCCAGTAAAAGTCAAAATATTGACTATGCCTTTGTGTCTTGCTGTCGATCGTCGCTGTCATTCCATGCGCCCTCGACTATGCTGTTTCCTCACACATCCTTGCACCTCCACGCGCGAACGAAAAACCCTAAGATCGAACCCAATTCGACCATGAACGCGACTCAATTACCGCTGTCTCAAGCCTTCGTATGCAAATCTAACCAGTCATTTGCTTCATCTCAACGTCGTGATCAAGTTTTGTGTTAGTTTCGAAGACCATCTCGGCCTCGAGTGGCTTGGAAGAACTACGACCATTTGATCTAGGTGCAACATTTTCAAATTTTAAAATGAGAAAACAAATTCACTAATATAAGAAAAAACACAATAAAGAAGGAGAGGGCATGGACAGATATGTGGAGACATGGCCTGGTATGGGCTAGGTTTGGCTTTAAATATGGTCTAATACACACACACACACACACACACACACACACACACACACACATATGAAAATGCCGAACTCCCAATGACACGTGCCGCCTGGCGTTCTACAAGTTATTCCCTTATTCCGAACATAATGGAGCTAGTCTCAAGACCTAATTCAATCATATAAAGAAGATAGCTTTTCAAACCAAATTATTATATAGATTTCTGAAATTAATTTCTATGCATTTCGATCTCACACGTCCAAATGATATGTCCATTCGTTATGAAACTTGATGGTGTACAATAATACACTATTACCGACCCAATGAATCTTTTTTTGTCGAAATCTGAGACAGTGTCCCAGAAGGTTATATTGCACGTTGATTAAAATGAGTAATTTCCAAAATTAGTTAAATCACTTTTAATTCAAATCCAAAAGTTTAGTGTCTTCATCCTTATCTAATTAGAATCTAAAATCAGCTTTTAAGGTCGTTTTCGTTCACATTGAACTCAAGGTTCAATTGTTTGTAATACTTCCAAATATTAAGTTTAACAAATTAAATTATTAAATAAATGGCTATATTTTGAAATCTAAGTTATTCTACTTA
Source organism: Allium cepa (assembly GCA_030765085.1). NCBI lineage: Eukaryota > Viridiplantae > Streptophyta > Magnoliopsida > Asparagales > Amaryllidaceae > Allium > Allium cepa. Next base: position 957,792,235 of record CM060937.1, read on the forward strand.
TAAAATTAACTTTTCCATATTAAAATTGGTTAAATATTCCAAATTCAAATGACTAAAATTTCAGGTTGTTACAGTTAAGGAAAAATAAAAAATTAGAATAGAATAAGAAAGAGAGTAACAATATCAGAATCTTATAACAGAACGCTAATATATAATATCAAAAGAACAGTACAAAGGGTTACTTAGAGTTAGAAAATCTAAGTGTTATCATCAGCGTAGACAGTAATAGCTGCCTGGTCTCACAATGTTGATTTATATATTACAGTAGTGCAGTGGAAATAAGAATACAATGGTAGGTAACATCCAATTCGTCTTCATAAGCTCCAAATTATATAATGCTTAATCTAGAAATACACATAGGTTGACCTGAGCATTATAAAAAAATAACACACGGGTTAGTTTAGTAAACTGGCACGGGAAACTCAAGGAGTATAAAACAAGTGACAATAACCATCGGGACCATATGGATTACCGTAACGATTTTTCCTTTAAATGAAACCAATTATTCGATGAGTGAATATATTGGTATAATAGATAATTTCTAGGGTGTAGAATATATATCATAAAATAGCTTTTGTGCGTATAACACTACAGTAATAGGTATACAATCAATACCGCTAATGTACATTCGAATGGATTTTTTTGTGGAGATACTCTTAGTTAACTAAAGCTGATATCCATAGCAAGGATTAGAAACCACCTTCTAAGCGTTATATATCTCTATATAAAATATACCATAAGATAAACACAAGTGGCCTATCGCCAGAACGTAGTATGAGTATGAACTGCATGGAACCAAGTATTGACAACTCTCACAAGCCTCGTCTATAAGCATCTCTACATAATGGAGTTGATAAATCCTCAAAGCTTAGCTAAATCTAAGATTTTGCATCCCACTCTATATTTAGCCATTCCCGATATTGAAGTCATATTCGGTATCTTTTATACGAGTCTTAATCACTCGAATATAATACCAATCTACAAAGTGATTTCATCATCTCGAACAGACCACGAACCACTGCATGGATTTGAGCATCCCTATCCGATCTTTAATCTCCGTATAGATTCCCGCATAAGATTTCCGACGAATGCTAACGATGTCCTCTCTCTTGGAATACTCCTCAAGATAGACAATCCCACACTATAGCATCGTTTGAAATGTAAACACTGACCTCTTCCTTTGACTAAACCTTAGGATAGATAGTTCAACTCTATAACATTTCACTTCGCAACCACTCTGAAAACATAGAACTCGAATACTACTTTTGAAGTGGTATTCGATAAGTTAAACATATACAGATCCCAGTCTCTCAAAGCCAATTCAATGAATTTATCATTAACAAAATCCTGGTTCTTTTTGAAGTAAGCGAAAGCTAGAGACATTTCGTACAATGCTCCTCCTCTGGGGTTCTCATTGGTATGGAATCGTGAAGCCTTTCGATACTTCCTAAGTCAATGTTAAGTCAAGTTTGATAGTGGACTAATCAACTATCTAGTCAAAAAAATTACTTATACAAATCAATATTCGTATTTAACACATTTATGACATTCCAACTTAACTCTTCCCCATCCAAGAGTGAAGCCTGGTTAGTTAGAGCACCGGTTGCATCAAAGCCTTACCTAAACACTTCATTCTTGAACTCACAAATAGATTAGTCTACCTCGTTGGCTTCTAGCGTTAAGTATAGTAGCACTTCCATAAACAAGTCAGAAATCAACATGATTAACATGTTCCGGACATTCCCAACTCAACTATTCCTCGATCAAAAGGGAAGCTGGTTGGTTAGATCTCTATTGCTCATATCCGTACTTGAACATCAATCTTAACTCTCACAAATAGATAAGCCCACTTCGTCGGTTTTTAATGTTAAGCATAGTTGACTACTATTCATACAAGTAATTAGACAATTAATCATTTAGCCATTAAGTAATTCTTAACTCCTTTTTGAACCTTTTTTATACTTTTAAAACCCTTTTTAAAATCATATATATATGTATGTATGTATGTATGTATGTATTGTAGTTTATTTATATAACTAGATATTAAATAAACCCTTTTTGAAATGATATACATTACACAAGATATAAAATAGTCAAAATATTTTACAAATACCTATATATACTTAAAAATTCTTTTAAAATACTTTATAATACTTATAATAGGTTTTAAAACATTTATTCAAAATATTACTTGAATTTAACAGGTTTATAAAATCCTTTAAGATTGAAGAAACAAGTTTTCATTATAAATTCATAAATTATTCTTAAATTCATAAATATCTCAAACCACTTTTTAAATACTCTAATATGAGATAGCTAACACTTGGAATAAAGAACGAAACAAAATTCTGAAGTTAAAAATACTTTTTAAACATTTGAAGTTAAAAAATCAAGGCTAAACGGGGCAGTTTTGCGCAAGTGAAGTTCTAGCCACTTTTCGATATGTTACTTAACTTTTTACTATCCAATCCTAGGATACAAATGTAACGGTGCAAGTTTTGTAGCCTAGGATATACTTACCAATAAACGAGCGAATAGTAAATACATGAATTGTAGAATACAAGTATATATCTTTTACAAAGGAATATCAAATCTGTATGCAAGTTTAATAAATTAAGTTTTTAATTGGTAACAGAAGTTTAAATAATAAAGGAATATTAGTTAATAAATAAAATTTTAATTAATAAAGGAATATTAATTAATAAATGAAGTTTTAATTAATAAAGGAATATTAATTAATAAAGGAAGTTTTTAATTAACAAAAGGAATGTTGACTAATAAATGAAGTTTTAATATATATATATATATATATATATAAAGGAATAATAATTAATAAAGGAAATTTTAATTAATAAAGGAGTATTAATTAATGAGTAAGTTTTAGTTAGTTAGGAGTTTAATCAATTAGAAGTTTTGATTAATAAAAGAAGTTTTATTCAATAAAAAGGAATTTTCTAATAAATTTTTCTTAATTAATGAAAGACTAATTAAATATAAAAGGGATAAAAGTCGTTTATGCGACTTGATCGTGCTTTGTATGTATTAATCATGCTTTATGTGTTTACTTTTTCATGGAAGTTATTTATTCGTGTGCTTAGCACTAAAGCAGACAAAATAGACTTATTTCTATCAATGAGAGTTAAGAATGATGATTCGAGTAGGGTGTAAATGCAATAGTGCTCTAACCTATTGGACTTCACCATTGATCGATGAATTGCGGAAGTTGAGAAGGTTGGAAACATAATAAGATATGATAATTGGTTCTATATGCGATCGTTCACATTGTTGTTGAATATGACCAATTTAACTTGGAAAATTCATCGATTCATTTGTGGAGGGACTAAGACAATTAAGTGTTTTACTTGTTGAAAACCACTACAAGATTAAGATACTTATCTTTTGGGAGTGGATCTGTTGGAGATGTTGGTATTCAAATGTGGTTTCGAGATCCGTTCGAGATGCTAGAATCCTTTTGGGGATTTATGATTTATTCGAGTGGTGATGGCTCATGCATTGAGATGCTAAACGTAGCTTTATCATCTATATTTGACTAAAGACAGAGTAGGATGCATGATCCTAGGTTTAGCTAACCCAAGGGGGTACATCAACTCCGGTATATAGAGTATGCTTATTGATATGTTGCGCATATGGGTTGATATTTTGTTCATGTGTTAGGTCATGGGCTAGTTGTGCTTACCTTATGATATATTTTATCTAGAGTTATACGACACTTGAAAGGTATTTCCTGATCCTTGTCATGGAGATTGGTCTCAATTTACGCATAAGTTTTACTCGGGAAGTCTTTGTGGAAAATCAATATGTGAATGTGCCTCACAAGTTTTGATTGTATACCTATTCAATATTGTTGTGTCATGAAATGCAAGCAGCACACCTATTTTCTGATTTATATTCTTTACCCAAGATATTATCTCTTATATCACAATATTTAGTTATTAGATGGTTGGCTCTTTTGAGGGAATAACCATTATGATGACCTCAAATAGTGTTGTCATATATCATCCATATTTCTTGCGTTTCTCAAATCATACTTTTGTTTGACCTGAGGTTTTGTTTTTCCTTTCTTTCATGGGTGCTCTTCGAGTAGTCTGAGAAAGGCAGGTTTTCGTTGATGTTCGTTGAGCTCTTGGAGAGGAGCTGGATGTTTACCTACCGTAGCAATGTTATTTCAGATGCATTATTTTATGTGTATATATATCAGGAATCAAAAGGACATTGCTATTATAACTATCCAGGCTGATGATAGTACTCTGACTACTAACTCTGAAATACTATATATATTAGAGTAGCTCTATGTCCTATCATTTGTATTATATATTATCATTCCACTATGAAATTATAATGTTTTTGTTCTCCTCTTTCCTTTTTCATCCTTTTCTTATGTTTTCTTACTCCAACATTCTCTCTTTCTAACATTTGGGTGCTTGGTACGTGAATAGCGTAGATGTATCAGTGTCGACATTCTAAGGTTGAAAAGTCATTCTTTACGACGATGTACTTGGCTTTTTCATTGAATCAGCCATGACCTTTTGTTTGGATCATTCCTAACTTTAAACTACTTAGTTAAGGTTTGAAAGTGAAATTAACACTGATATATTATACTCAATAGCACTTATGAAGTTCGTGTCTGAACGCTCCTTTATATAGAGTTTATTGTTTCCATAAATAATTCTCTAGTATTTGTAAATAATTGAGAGCATTTTGAACTAACATTTAATGATATTAATTTGGATTTGATATTTACTTCATGCATCAAATGCATAAGCAAGGTATGATATTATAGGCAACACAACGTGTATGGTAATTCCTATTGTCAGTGCATAAGGAATCCATCTTACATGTTCCATTTTAGACATTTAATAAGGTGTCTTTACATATAGTTTGGGATATCCCTACATTCTTTTATACTTATTATAAAAGATATAAAGTACAAGTCTAATATCTAGTGTTAAACAACAAAGTAGAACTGATTTTAACATAAGTACATCATTAATAATAAGCAGTGTGTTGTTCACTTATAGTTTTAGAAACACCCATGTACATTTTAATGTTTTTTCTCATGGACACAGGCTTCCACTACATTTTGATAAAAAAGTCATACTATTCGATACCTCTATCAAAATAATTATTCAATTCTAATACCTATAGAATGAGGCTTTTATATCATTTCTTGGATCATATCCAAAAAACCAACAAACTCAATATCGCTCCTATTGACTTCGAGACACTTTGGTTGTTATGTATAAACTGTCTATTCTAAATCGTTATTTAGAATTTTCTATTCCAATATATATGTACCAAAACATAAATTCATGTCAAATGATAATTTTATAAGTAAAATTTGAATGAACTTTAGCATGTTGAATAATGAATCTATTAGGCTAATTTCAATAATTAAAATTTATGATGTAATTCTTATCAACATTGTTTATTGTATTCCAACTGCATTATTCTTGCTCTTGAAGACTCATTAGCAGCTGAGGGATCATATCCTTTTGGGTACAACTACAAATCATATTTTGATACCAATTTGTGCATCATACCATATCATAGGGTCAATACTCCTAATGGCTTAATTGACTATTGAGAATTATCTATTCTCGACACCGATAAAAAACTCATAATTTCTCTTCAATATGCAGTAATATTTATTACACATTCTGATGCATCGTGTTCATTTATGTTCATTTAATTTCATTCATCTCACGTAATTAGTTTCATCTTTGAATTGTATCTAAATCCATTTTACTACCATATATTTCCAAAAGAAATTCCTTAACCGCGAAGTCGACATTTGTTGAAACAACAATTGTTTCTCGATGCAACAAAGCAAGGATTCATAAACATTTTATGAATTTTATTATACATAAAATTGATTTGGTTTTAGTTTTAAATACTTATGTTCAAAATATAAATTGGTCACACAATGATAATCATTCCCAAACTACTTGGGGTGATTTATACAAGGTCCCTCATGAACAATTATTACGTGCAGCCTTTCAACTCGCACAAGCTGCCAACTCCTTGACCTAAGAGGTGTCGGAGTTTCTTATAAACTCTTATCTTGTATGATATTGTAAATGAAACGACCCGTACCCCTTAAGTCAACACTATTTTCCAACACATCAACTCAAGGTGAATGGAAATACGAACCGTTAGGGTAAAAGAAGAAAGAGGTAAAAGAAGAAAATAGAAACAACATCAGAATCTTACCAACGTAGCGGAATAAAATATAATAGATAATAACTGATCTTTACATAAAGGAAAAATATATCTATTGTACATTACATCATCAGAGTACAATAACCATAATACACACCACTGGACTGTTATCATAATTTGTCCTTACAGACTGAATACACAGCTAATCAACATAGCGGAATATTTAAAACAAGTACGGGAGTACGTATCGCCATTCAGCTCGTCTTCTGAGCTCATAGAATCCTTTCCTGTATTCTATAGTACTCGGCCTGACCCGAGCATTATAGTTAAATAACACCCGAGTCAGTCTGGAATACCAGTGTGAGAAAAACACACTCAATTGGATTATTAAAGTTTCAAAATCCTTTAAAAATCAAAAGCATCTCGTAAGACCACGTCACAAATAAACATGTTGGGTTTTTACCTTACGATAGCTAAAAAACTTTTTATTAAAATCCCTCTGATATTATAATAGGGTCTATTTACAAATACTTATTCAAATAGCCGAAATTGTTACATTTATTAAATTCCAGCATACTAGCCACAAAGTGGGAAATACAAACAAAGCCGTAAAAGGCACGTAGAGAGAATGAATTTCCAACTAATGACAAGGCACTGGGGTACCACCTGTCACAGTACGTGGCCTAGATCACTGTACCAAGGATTACTCCCAATCCCCTACAAAACAAGACCGGGACTACCCCTTACTGGATAATCCTGAGTAAGATCACCCCATGGTTGGGATCAGCAACCGCACCACTAAGCCGAATAAGAAGATACATCCAGACAGGGATGACCTCACCCTAATGGGTGCTAACCACTTAGCCTTGCTGTATATCCCCCGATTTTCAGTCATTCTCGGTTGATGAGGCTTGAGGCTAGGCGTTACCTTTTTAGAACACATCTCTTAGAATGCTTACCATCCACGTGACGATGTTCTGAAAGCATTCATCCGTACAAGTCCGTCCCGGGTTCGAACGGAACCGAAGGCATTACTCCTACTACATCAATTTTTGAATAACCCTCAGGATTAGTAGCGACTAGCCCTTGCACTTCACTACTCCATCTTCGACTCCGAACTCGTTTTCCCCACGAAAACGTACAAACCGGATCGAAGTGGTTTTCGAGAATTTAATCCCGGTCCCGGTCTTTTCAAAACGATCAGCGCATTGGCCAATATTGATAGTCGGTTATTTAACTATCAAGTAACAGTCACTAACAACCATCAAACATTAATGATTTTCCCATATTTATCTCAAAATATCTTCACAAGATATATTCCCACTTTTAACCCTTTGAAAACAGTTTTCAAACCACACTCTTCTCATGGAATGAATTCCCAAATATTTATTTCCACTGAAAACACCAAGGACCAATACTTTAGATTTAGAATAATTTGAAACTCTTTATTATAAAATATCCTTTAAAACATTTAAGTTAAAAATTACTTTAATACTTATTCAAAATATATACTTAAAGAATATTTAAAATAAAACTACTTAGTACAATATAAAACTAAATTTCTAACTTTTAAAACATAATACCAAGTCACCTTTAAATAATTACTGCTATAATAGATTAAAAGAAAATACTTACTTTAGAATTTAAACATTTAGAAATAATAAGTTTTCTAAACATACTTTTTAAACAACTTAAAACTTTTTACTTACACTTAAAATTTGTTTGAAACGTACTTGGCTATTCAGGGAAATACGATTCCCTTCCACAACTTTTAAAAATAAATCATTATTTATTTTTAAACAAATTTACTCATTCCTTTAATAAATTCCCACCGTGAATTTATTCTTCCAAATATCCACTGATATATTACTTCACTTTTATAAACCTAGTTTATAAATTCCACAGTCACATTCTCCTTTAAATTTCCAATTTCAAACACTTAAATCAATTTCCAAATTGATTTCTAATTTACTCCATTTTGAAATAAATTCCTTTACTTACTCATTTATTTCAAAACCCATCGACTTCAGATTTTTAATTCTTACTTATGCTTTAAAATCTTTTAACTGAAAAAACTAATTTCATATTTCCCAAACCTCTTTATTGTTTTCACTAATTTAAAACCTTGAATTGTTTAAAGTAAATTCTTTTATTCCTTTAAATAACATCCCTTAAATTTTAAAATTTATCATTACTCGGTTTATTCAAAATCCCCAATTCCATACTCGAAAGTTATTTATTAGAATTTTAAAATCACGTTCATTCTTTTCCAATTCATTCTTCAATTTATCCTAAATTTTCAATAACCACTTTATTTACAAGTTCTTTTTTTTATTTTTCTTTTCAAAAATCCAATCTATATATTTTAATAATTCAACATTCCCAGTTATATTAAATCGAAAATAGTATTCAATATTTTCAATCACTAATATAAGCTATCTCAGATTATTCAATAAATCCAATCACAGAGTATTAGAAAAATCTAAATGTTTTGAGAAATCCAGTTGGATCCCTCCAACCTGTTTCCCTGCATCCACAGATGTTAGCACAATACAATAATACCAATTCCACTTCGAGGTGGAGTATCGCGGTATATGGGATTTATATAATATCATCCGATATTATGCGGCGCATAGGGTCTCATCCGCTATATAATGCGGGAAATCCATCACTCCAATATATAGTATATACTACTATATATAATATAGCGCATCAAATCAATGCAATCATTCAACCAATTATTTAATTTAACCATTGAAAATTTAAATAGCAATCCAGAAGAGCGAGATTAACTCACATTTGACCTTTAATTTGCAATCCACTTCAATCTCAATTATTTCTTCACAGTTTTAAACCTTGTATAAACAATTCACGATTCATTACCGTTTGAATTAATCAATTAATCCCTATTTAATAAATTTAATTTAAACTAACTTCATTTAATTTAAAACTAAATTTCCTTTAATAAATTATTTCAATAGTTAAAATAATGAACAAAGTAATCATCAAACCCCTATTATAAAAATAAATTAGCAAATTAAAATATATGTCTATATATTTAAGTAAATTAAATAAAAACACAACCCAACCTTACTGCCAAATAATATGCCTTGCTGTTTTACATACATATATATATGTATCGCCGATTAAGTTTAAAACAAACTATTTAAAATGCTTAAAATTAAATTACCTCACAACGAATAGGAAACCAAATCAACGAGCTTCAGCTCGAAATCCAAATTGCGTCTCGACGAGCTCATCACCGCGACCAACGACTTCTCCCCCTCGAACATGTCATGAAACCCATCCATGCAATAGTGCTCGAAATCAGAGACAACACGTCTCCATATCACGAAAACCCTACCCAAAAATCTCAACCTATCGCCTGCGCCTTCACCGAGTTCATCGACGACCGACGCTAACCCCTAGTCGCCCACCATGCTCGAGTTTCCAAACGTCATCAAGCTTACGCGAACACCATCGACCTACCAAGCGCCACCCAGAACCTCATGAGCTCGTATTCCAATCGTCGGCCTCCATTTTCTGACTTGAATCGATTTCGAATCGATCTTGTGAGGACGAGGTATGCGGTGATCTAATTTTGGGAATGAAGCTTTCAGTTAGAATTGACGCTTCGCGATTTTTTTACCAAGACCGCCATTTTTTCCGATTTAGAATTGTTTTGAACTGGAAAAGAATGGGATACGCTATGATGTTGGCGGCCTTGAGATAGATGCGTTCTTTTTTTTCTAACGAGGATTCGAATGGAATTGAAGAAGGAAAGAGAGGAAAGAAGCTCAGTTACCATTTATTTTCATTTCCCTTTTTTTCTTTGAACGATCTGCTTTCTTTTTAAAAAGTAGAGGGAGGCGACAAAAAAAACACGACGGGATGCTTGCGTGCCTGCATCAACTTGCTACAGTGTTAGGAAAGGACTGGGAAAACGCTCCGATGGTGAAAGAAAGGCAGCTGAAGAGAATATTTTGACCAGTCAAACACCATATATTTTATATGTAACAACCCGAATTTTCGACGCCCAAAAGTCGACATCAATACGTCCACTGTATCGAACGCCGAACGGTCGAATGCCAGAAAATCCGAACCGTTAAGGTTAAAGAAGAAGAGGTAGAAGAAGAAACGGAAACAATAACAGAATCTCACATATCACAGCGGAACAAATATAATAGATAAATAAATATCTTTAAACATAATTATTATATTACATCAAATTACACTATCAGATTGTGCAACAACAAACAGCGGAAAGAAATATTACATATATAAATGATACGCCTCGCCATCTAGCTCCAACTACTGATTTCCACAGAAACTTCTTAATTTTGCTCCCAAATAACCGCTAACCTGACTCTAGACTACCCGTGTGGAGAGTTATGGGCACCCAGAGTTTAGAAAGGGAACAATAAACTCCAGGTCAGTCATGGGACTGGTGTGAGATCTTTAAAACAGTTATTTTCACAAAGCAAAATAAAAAGAAATCCGCTGTGCTTTTTGAAATGAAACTGCCATAAGGCCTCCCACCACACACACAATGCAAACGCACACTTGGAGGATATTTCTCCTTATGACAGTCAAAAATGCTTAATACGTAAAATTCTTTCGATATTATTATTAGTGCATAGTGCAGAAAACATTTCGAAAGTATAATATTAATCTTAGCCAGCATTGGTACCATTATATTATGCCTGCTATAGCTACCATTTTAAATGGTAGGTTCTACAACTAAACCCGTACAAGGCGCGTATTGTTTCTTTGGATTTCCAACAAAAGGTCAGGCTAGGGAACTTCCTACTGCCACATGGGTACGCCTCTGGTGGGACATCCCGAGAACTTAGCCAGCTCTCTGCCAACACAAAGCCGGGCTACCTCTGTAACTAGGTAACTACTACACGAGTATGCCATCCCCCGGTCCTATGGGACCTTTATCCGAGGATCCTCTATACCAACACCCACAAAGAAAAGTATTTGCAGTAACCACACAAGTTAAATATCAAGGCTCCATACCTGACACCGCCCTTTTCTAAAAGGAAATGACATATCCTAAAGGGCGCGACCCTTATAACCTTGCCGCATCTTTCCTGTTTTGACCATTTCCAGGGTGTGAGGTCCGATGAGGTCTCGTCCACAAAACTACACTTTTCACGAAGTCATGCGTTGATCAACAAATGATCAGTAGCACTTCGTGTGCCACATTACCAAATTGGGAATGTATCACTAGTAACTATTAACTACATAACCTCTGAGCTCGTACGTCTCAGAGAAGAGTGTTAAGCTAAGAGAATAAATTCTCCGCCACCAACAGAAATGTATTCGATAGAAACCAGTTTTACATCTCAAAGTGTAACGCCAGCCACGCATCCATACAAGTCCATTCCGGGATCGAACGGAACCAAAGGCACTTCCAAAGAAGCCCTTGCAATCTGGATATTCACTAATCACGTCCGGAATCCCCATCACAAAGGGTGATAGAATCTCTGTACTGGAGCAACCCGATGCAGAGACATTCGACATGTAATCCTTTCGTTTTCGAAAAATATCCAGTCTTCAACACCGTCTTTAAATGCAACCACATTTCATCGTGTCGTTATTCGGAATGGGTTATATGACACAAAGGTCCTCTCCCGGCTAATCCGAATAACGAGCGCTTATTTGTAAAAATAGGTGTTACATTCACATTTCAACAAATCACAACAAATTTCCACATTGATCTTTTAAAAAAAAAAATCATCACAATCATAAAGGTTCAATGTGGTTTTTGAATATCCATTTGGAATCCGACCTCCGGTCGCATCGAAATTCGAACGTCATTTAAAGGCAAATATTGATAGTCGGTTATTTAACTATCAACCAACATTCACAACAATTACCAGATTTAAATAATTTTCCCAAATTATTTATTTTCAAAAATATGTTCGCAGGATATATTTTTAACACTTCATCACTTTGAAAATCAAATTTCAAATCGTTTTCCCATCCTTTGAAACAAGTTTCAAATCTTTTCCACACTTTAAAAATAAACCAATGTTTATTTTAAAACCAATTTCTCTTTCCCTCATAAATTTCCATTGTGAATTTACATTTCTAAATATCAACTGGTATATGATTTTAAATCGATTTTCCAACATTCACTTTCAAACACTAAATCAAATTCCAAATTGATTTCTAAATTTATTTTCAAAACACGAAATCAATTTCCCTTCGAACACCAAATCAATTTTCATATTGATTTCCAAAATTTATTTCAATTACCAAATCAATTCCAATTTGATTTCTAAAATTGCTTCAAACACCAAATTAATTACAAGTTGGTTTCCCAAGGATTTATTTTCAGATACCAAATCGATTTTCCAAATCGATTTCAAAATTTATTTCAACTCCAAATTAAATCCCTAATTAAATTTCTAAATTTATTTCCTTTTTGAAATAAATTCCTTTATCTCTTTCAAATATTTAAAATCTGTATTTTAAATAAATTCTTCAACCTTTGAATAATATTACCCGAAATCCATTTATTAAGCCTTTTCCTCATACTTTGGAATTTTATTCAATAGGATTAAAAATAAAACTTTATCCTTTTAAAATTACTTATTTTAAATTTATCCAATTCTCAAAAATAAAGTTTACTGTAAACTTTCAATTTGAATTTTCAAAAATCCAATTTTTATTTATTTCCCGGTATCCAACGACACCAAGAATATATTCGGTTAAATTATAGCCTTTAACGATTTTAACCACAAATAAAATCACACAGGGATTATAAATAATCAACATACAGCATATGAAACAAATTCAATATTTGAGGAATCCAGTTGGATCCCTCCAACCTGTTTCCCTGCATCCACAGATGTTAGCACAACAATTAAATACCAATTCCACTTCGAGGTGGAATATCGCCGTATATGGGATTTGTAAAATATTATCCACTATTATGCGGCGCATAGGGTCTATTTCAAAACAAATAATAACAACCATCACCCAAGCACACGATAACAATCTTAAATTTAACTATTTAAAATTAAACAAAACCATTTGTTTGAGTGAGAAGATCTCACCTTTAACAATGCATGCAATCCATTTTCCATTCCAGTTTGTTTTTTCACGATCTCTTGACCTTGTATAAACAATTCATGGTTTATTAATATTCGAAATGATCGAACGATCAATTATCATTTATTTATTTTAATTAACTAATGATTTGTTTAAAACTGATTTACTTTAACAAATTATCTAACCAATATAATTGATTTACCAGTTGAACGAATTATTTCTTTTTGAAACTCATATACACTTATAAAAATATAATCTATGTACATTTTAAATAATCTACACGGATTCCAAAAATCAGATTTATGTATATATACTTTACAGCATTATAAAACTCCCAAACCTTATTATAATAATTAATACAAAAAATTCCTATATATAAATTAAAAACAGAATTGTTTATCTGCTGTAAATTTTCTTTCCATACTATACAAAGTTCTAACTTTAACTATATATATATATATATATATATATCTTTCGACTATTCTTATTTTTTTTTCCGATCCATATATCGAACTAAATTGAAGATACAAATTTTACCTTACAGTCGAAACCCTCCTCGTGCTCTAACACCACCTCATTTGACGACCCAAAACTGGTCGCGATTTGTCCCACAGCAGTACGCGAAACCCCACGCAACCAAAAGTCGCGATTCACACCATCAGGCCTCCACTCGAGAAGCATCGCTTTCCCTTACCTGAAACCATGCGCCACCATGCCAGAGCAACTGCATATGTTTTCCCCCACCGCTTTCCTCGTGCTTGCCCTTACCTCTTGGTCTTCATGATCGATTCGAGTCGTGATCTAGAACTCATTCGCCTGAGGGGGAAAGGAAAGGATCTCGCGAAATTCATCGCGATCTGGAATTCGTGAATCGAACTAAGATGCTTGAAGGGGGTCGCGGTTATAATTAGACGAGGTAGCTTTCATTTATTCTTTGTTGGAGATAAAAGAGGCAGAGGAAGAACAGATGATTCTATTTGACTTTGAATTTCTTCGTCCACCATTTTGTAAATATCCAACATTTTGAAAGTGATTTGATTTTGTTACTGAAGGAAGAGAAAAAGAAAGGGGAGAGGCTCAGGCTTCGGCCATTGATAATTTTGACTTTCGATGTAAGCTTCTGAGGAAAGAAAAGAAGGGTAAGTGATGAAGTACAAAGTGGGTCGGCTGAGACGAAAGAATTTCGGTTGTGATTTGACTTTGATCAGATAAAGATATTTAAATTAAATCGATAATAATTGTCTAGGCGTTTTTAACTCGTACGATCACACGACAACTCCGAATGCTACGGGAATTGAAATTCGATAGTAATATGATATTATGGATCCAATGGAACTGGTTTCGTCGAATTCGGAGATTGTGCCTTGGAAGGCTATTTTTAAATATTGATTTGAACGACAAAATTTCAAAACTGAACAAAATAGTTCCAATTTCAACTCTGAAGCTTCCATTATCTTCGGTATTATAAATATAAATTTTCTAAGCCATCAAATTATTTTTAACCAGCATCAAAATTGAGGATTTAATATTTTACCCAAATCTTCTATAGTTAAATTTGATAATTAAATTGCTAAATTCATAGATAAATTTGGAACAAGCTAAACCATCATTTAAATATTTAAAATCACTTAAATATTTTCAAATTCTAATACCAAAAATTCTGGGTCGTCACATTATATTTAAATTTCAAATTTAAATCGTCTCGAACTTGCAACCCAAAATCTCGACTTCCTATCGAGGCATGCCACTAGGCGTTCTTAAGGTTATACCCCTATTCTGAACGTATTGGAAAAGGTTTCGAGTCCTAGTTCGATCGTATGGAGAAGATAGCCTTTTGGACCCAGTTATTATGTTAAATTTCGATATAATTTCAGCGTGTCTACCTATCGTATGATCACGCGACAACTCCAAAGACTACAAAATTTGAAATCCGACAATAATACAATATTACAGATCCAATGAAACTAGTTTCGTCGAATTTCGAGACTGCGCCTCGGAAGGCTATTTTTAAATATCGATTTAAACGATTAAATTTCAAAACTTAACAAAACACTTCCAAATTCAATTTTAACGCTTTTACTAACTTCGGTACTATCAATATAAGTTTTAAAAGCCTTTAAAATATTTTTAACAAGCTTGAAACTCCAGATTTTTTATTTTACTCAATCTCCCATCATTGAATTGAATAATTATATTATTTAACAAATTGCTGTATCTACATCCCGAATAGATAAATCCAAGTTTTCCATATTCAAAACCAATTTATAATTCAGTTTCTATATTTAAAACCATTTAAATATTTTGAATTAAATATTGAAAAATCTGGGTCGTCACATTCCTCCCCCCTTAAAAGAATTTCGTCCCCGAAATTACTAAAGTAGAAAAATGTCCCAAACCCACTAACTTACTAAAACCCATTTAGTGAAAATCTCATATTCACTTTTCCAATCCTTTAATTCCAACTAAACAATTTGTTACAATCTCCATTTTTAAAATCTCTTATTTCAATTCCAATACGAAATCGTTTTGTTGCTAATGAAAATTTTTCCAAAAATTTTCTAACTACCAAAATTTTCGAAAATTTTTGGCAGAGTCTCCTTTGTACGGAGGAGCTTTTGCAATTTGACAAGAGATATGTATATATATACACACATCGACCCACACGGTCGGAAAAACAAAAACAGTTCATATTTTCTGTTTTTATTGCGTAGGCATACCTCTATTTAGCATTATTAAGCAAGCGGCTTATTATTTTTGCATTTTGCGCGACCAAATCCAGCCACACGGCTTCCTTGTACCTATACTTACTAAATTTAAATATGTAAGTGCCTTATATATGAAATTCATTTCATTTCACTCTTTTAAACAACTACAACACATGAATCTAAAAGCAATGCACACTAAACCCTTTTCATAAGCAATTTCAATGTTCCAACATTAATTTTAATTGCTTACAACCAACCACACATCGTTTTTCTTAATCCAAATGGTTAACAACTCACATGCTTACATTCAATTCATTTTAAGCAAAACAAACTTATATTTAATTCAATTGATCTCAAAATCAAATTATTTAACCTCTATCAACTCATAGAATTTTAATTATCTTTGTTTATGTCAAACGACAATTCATTTTATGCAATTTGACTTATCCATGTGATAAATAATTACTTAAGTTTTATAACCAATTTAAATTGATACCGACTCAATTTTATTTAATTCCATTCCATTTTAATTCATTCACAGCCATTTTATTTAGCTCGACACATTCCATGCTTGTATACTACTAACCATTCCCAAATTAATTCAACCCAAGCTTTTATTTAATGGTCTTCCATTTTTACTCGTAGTCGAGCTTCTAATTATTCTTAACTTAAGTTAATATACTTCAATTTATTCCAACTTCAAACCTAAGTTCACTTCCATTTAATTTGATTCTCATCAAATCAAATTCCATTTAATTCAGTTAGCCCATCCATTTTAATTTTAATTTTAGTTCACATTCTCAATTTATCAAAATAATATCCAAGCACATATTTAACTCATTTATACTCGAATTGGATTTTATATGCAACTCAAATCATTTCTATTATAATCCAATTCCATTTCATTTGACAACGTCGATTCATAATTAATCCACTTACAAATGCGATGAATATTATTTATACTCAAGTTCTATTTCTATCAATTAATTCACAAACCAAATTTATTAACTCACAATTCAAATTTTATTTAATCAATTTAAACCCCATTAACATATCCAATTAACTCATTTATTTAAAATTAGTCCCCTTCCCATTTTCAATTCAATATTTGATTTTTATCTTCAAAAATCACTTCATTTAATTTCTTAAGTTCAATCTTTTTTTATATCTCAACTTTGGAATTTTTTTTTCATTTCCAAAACATCAAAGAATATTATTTTAGACTATTATTCTACTTTTCCACTTTTGTTTTTACTTGAGATCTTTATTTAGCCCAAGCACATTTTTATTTACACATTTTCAATTCTTTGATAAGTTATCGAAGCTTATTTATCCAAATTCAGTTTTATTTTCATCTAACTTCGCTTACGCTAAATTCAACTTCACAGCCTTCTCTCTTAAATTTATTTGGGTAAGAATTTAATTCATTTAATATCATCTATAACTCATTTGAATTTTATTCAATTCACTTCTCTTCCAATTTTTATTCAACTTACTTCCCTTTATTTAAGTAAGAATATTTTTATGTCATTCTATATTATCAATAACTCCCTGAATTCATTTTAATTCAATTCCATTCCAACTTTATTCAAAGACAACTAAATTTTATTTTCAGTTTAATTCAAATCCAACTCAATATTAAACTTAGCTTAAGTTCATTCATTTCAACTTAATTTTATTCCTCCATCCAATTCAATTCCAATTTATATCAAAAAAAATTAATCCATTTACTTCGATAATTTTTTTCCATTCAAGCCATAATCAACTAAATTTTCCAACAATTTAATTTCTTCACCATTAACCAAGTTAAATTTATTTTAACTCTCTTCTTCTTTTTTTCTTTAAATTTTGATTACAATATTCACATCTCCTATTTTCTTTCCTTATTTAAAAAAAATCGTCTCAATTTTTAAGCTTATAACCTATCTCATCAGGATTTTCAATTCAAATAAGGATTCAGGATTTTTAAACACCCGGCTTTTGTTTCAAATCATTTTGAAATCACCAATATCTCAAAATCACACTTCTCAAAAATTTTAAACCAATCCTGGTTTTTATCCCCAACAAATTTCCTTTGAAATTTCAAAAACAAAACTAGTTCTTCTGAACAAATCAATTTGGCAGCAATCCATCACTTAAAACTCGAAAATGAATACTGATGATGCGACCATCATCATCAGAATTATTTTCCAAGGACTGAAGTGAGCTCAATGCTATATCTCTTCCCAAAATTTATTTGAAACAATTTCCTTTTAGAAATACCTCCAAAATAATAATGCTATTATTTATCTTCAAAACACTTCGAAAAAGACTTCCAAAATTTCTGGGATTTTAAATTTACAGATTTGATTTAAATCAAATTTTAACTATAATTCATTTGTATAATTTATGCGCTTACAAATTTCCATTTGATTATACAAGTCATTCCAATTTTTATAATCTTATTTGTCTAAAATATTATCATCCAAACATCCAACTTATATAACAATTTAAGAAAATATTTCTTTTATATCAAAATATATTTTGGGTAAAATTATTTCATTTACCCACTTTCGAAAACAATATTGTGTCGAATTGTTCTATTCGAGTGTTTAGAAACCCCTTCGATACAGTTGTCCAGACTGTGCCGACGAAGGTTCATATGCCACTCAATAAATCAATCAGCACAATCTAAAACCATTTTTAATATCCACTAACAAATACGCGCTCATAACTATTAATACGCTCAAACTCATTCTAGAGTGCTACTAACTCTATCTCTAATGAGTAATTCCCAACAGAGCCAAGGTTCTCACTTAACCTTTCAGCTCTGATACCAAGTGAAGCGACCCACAAACCCGAACCCCTTAAATCAACACTATTTTCCAACACATCAACTCAAGGTGAACGGAAATGCGAACCGTTAGGGTTAAAGAAGAAAGAGGTAGAAGAAGAAAATAGAAACAACATCAGAATCTTACCAACGCAGTAGAATAAAATATAATAGATAATAACTGATCTTTACACAAAGGAAAAATATATCTATTATATATTACTTCATCAAAGTTCAATAACCACAACACACACCACTGGACAATTATCACAACTTGTCCTTACAAACTGAATACACAGCTATCAACACAGGGGAATATTTGAAACAAGTACGGGAGTATGTATCGCCATTCAGCTCCTCTCTAGAGCTCCATAGCATCCTTTTCTGTATTCTATAATACTCAGTCTGACCCGAGCACTATAGTTAAATAACACCCGAGTCAGTCTGGAATACCAGTGTGAGAAAAACACACTCAATTGGATTATTAAAGTTTCAAAATCCTTTGAAAATCAAAAGCATCTCGTAAGACCACGTCACAAATAAACATGTCAGGTTTTTACTTACGATAGCTAAAACACTTTTTATTAAAATCCTCTGATATTATAATAGGGTCGATTTACAAATACTTATTCAAATAGCTGAAATTGTTACAATTATTAAATTCTAGCATACTAGCCACAAAGTGGGTAATACAAACAAAACCGTAAAAGGCACGTAGGGAGAATGGATTTCCAACAAATGACTAAGCACTGGGGTACCACCTGTCACAGTACGTGGCCTAGATCACCATACCGAGGATTACTCCCAAACCCCTGCAACACAAGACCGGGACTACCCCTTACTGGATAATCCCGAGTAAGATCGCCCCACGGTTGGGATTAGCAACCGCACCACTAAGCCGAATAAGAAGGGACATCTAGACAGGGATGACCACACCCTAATGGGTGCTACCCACTTAGCCTTGCTGCATATCCCCTGATTTTCAGTCATTCCCGGTTGATGAGGCTTGAGGCTAAATGTTACCTTTTTAGAACACATCTCTTAGAATGCTCACCGTCCACCTGACGATGTTTTGAAAGCATTCATCCATACAAGTCCGTCTCGGGTTCGAATGGAACCGAAGGCACTACTCCTACTACATCCATTTGGAATAACCCTCAGGATTAGTAGCAACTAGCCCTTGCACTTCACTGCTCCATCTTCGACTCCGAACTCGTTTTCCCCATGAAAACGTACAAACCGGATCGAAGTGGTTTTCGAAAATTTAATCCCGATCACGGTCTCTTCGTAACGATCAGCGCATTGGCCAATATTGATACACGGTTATTTAACTATCAAATAACATTTACTAACAACCATCAAACATAAATAATTTTCCCAAATTATTTACTTATCTCAAAATATATTCACAAGACATATTCCCACTTTCGACCCTTTGAAAACAGTTTTCAAACCACACTCTTCTCATGGAATGAATTCCCAAATATTTATTTCCACTGAAAACACCAAGTACCAATACTTTAGATTTAGAATAATTTAAAACACTTTATTATAAAGTATCCTTTAAAACATTTAAATTAAAAATTACTTTAATACTTATTCAAAATATATAATTTATGAATATTTAAGATAAAACTACTTTGTACAATATAAAACTGAATTTCTAACTTTTAAAACATAATACCAAGCCACCTTTAAATAATTACTGCTATAATAGATTAAAAGAAAATACTTACTTTAGAATTTACACATTTAGAAATAATAAGTTTTCTAAACATACATTTTAAACAACTTAAAACTTTTTACTTACACTTAAAATTTGTTTGAAACGTACTTGGCTATTCAGGGAAATACGCTTCCCTTCCACATCTTTTAAAAATAAATCACTATTTATTTTTGAACAAATTTACCCATTCCTTTAATAAATTCCCACCGTGAATTTATTCTTCCAAATATCCACTGATGTATTACTTCACTTTGATAAACCCAGTTTATAAATTTCGTAGTCACGTTCTCCTTTAAATTTCCAATTTCAAACACTTAAATCAATTTCCAAATTGATTTCCAATTTACTTCATTTTGAAATAAATTCCTTTACTTACTCATTTATTTCAAAACCCATTGACTTCAGATTTTTAATTCTTACTTATGCTTTAAAATCTTTTAACTGAAAATACCAATTTCATATTTCCCAAACTTCTTTATCCTTTTCACTAAATTTAAAACCTTGAATTGTTTAAAGTAAATTCTTTTATTCCTTTAAATAACATCCCTTAAATTTTGAAATTCATTATTACTCTGTTTATTCAAAATACCCAATTCCATACTCGGAACTTATTTATTAGAATTTTAAAATCACTTTGATTCTTTTCCAATTCATTCTTCAATTTATCCCAAATTTTCAATAACCATTTTATTTACAAATTCTTTTTTTTTAATTTTCTTTTCAAAAATCCAATCTATATATTTTAATAATTCAGCATTCCCATTTATATTAAATCGAACATAGCATTCAATATTTTCAATCACCAATATAATCTATCTCAGATTATTCAATAAATCCAATCATAGAGTATTAAAACAAATCTAAATGTTTTGAGGAATCTAGTTGGATCCCTCCAACCAGTTTTCCTGCATCCACAAATGTTAGCACAATACAATAATACCAATTCCACTTTGAGGTGGAATATCATGGTATATGGGATTTATATAATATCATCCGCTATTATGCGGCACATAGAGTCTCATCCGCTATATAATGTGGGAAATCCATCACTCCAATATATACAATATATTACTATATATAATATAGCACATTAAATCAATTCATTCATTCAACCAATTATTTAAATTTAACCATTTAAAATTTAAATAGCAATCCAGAAGAGTGAGATTAACTCACCTTTGATCTTTAATTTGCAATCCACTTCAATTTAACCTATTTCTTCATAGTTTTAAACCTTGTATAAACAATTCACGATTCATTACCATTTGAATTAATCAAGTAATCCCTATTTAGTAAATTTAATTTAAACTAATGGTTTAATTAATTTATTCATTTAATTTAAAACTAAATTTCCTTTAATAAATTATTTCAATAGTTAAAATTATGAACAAAGTAATCATCAAACCCTTATTATAAAAATAAATTAGCAAATTAAAATATTTGTATATATATTTAAGCAAATTAAATAAAAACACAACCAAACCTTACGGCCAAATAATATGCCTTGCTGTTTTACATACATATATACATATATATGTATCGTCGATTAAGTTTAAAACAAACTATTTAAAATGCTTAAAATTAAATTACCTCACAATGAACAGGAAATCAAATCAAATCAACGAGCTTCAGCTCGAAATCCAAAACGCGTCTCGACGAGCTCATCACCGCGGCCATCGACTTCTCCCTCTCGAACGTGTTGTGAAACCCATCCATGCCACAGTGCTCGAAACCAGAGATAGCACATCTCCATATCACGAAAACCCTACCCAAAAATGCAACCCATCGCTTGCGCCTTCATCGAGTTCATCGACGACCGGCGCTAACCCCTAGCCGCCCACCATGCTCGAGCTTCGAAACGTCACCAAGCTTCACGCGAACACCATCGACCTACCAAGCCCCACCCAGAACCTCATGAGCTCAGATTCCAATCGCCGGCCTCCATTTTCTAACTTGAATCGATTTTGAATCGATCTTGTGAGGATGAAGTACGCGGTGATCTAATTTTGGGAACGAAGCTTTTAGTTAGAATTGATGCTTTGTAATTTTTTTACAAAAGACCGCCATTTTTTTTCCGATTTAGAATTGTTTTGCACTGGGAAAGAAGGGGATAGACTAAGATGTTGGCGGCCTTGAGATAGATGCGTTCTTTTTTAAAAAGTAGAGGGAGGCGACAAAAAAAAACACGACGGGATGCTTGCGTTCCTGCATCAACTTGCTACAGTCTTTGGAATGGATTGGAAAAAAGCTCTGATGGTTAAAGAAAGGCAGCTGAAGAGAATATTTTGACCAGTCAAACACCATATATTTTATATTTAAATTTCAAACTTAAATCGTCTCGAACTTGAAACCCAAAATCTCGACTTCCTATCGAGGCATGCCACTAGGCGTTCCTTATGTTATACCCCTATTCCGAACGTACTGGAAAAGGTTTCGAGTCCTAATTCGATCGTATGGAGAAGATAACCTTTTAGACCCAGTTATTATATTAAATTTCGATATAATTTCAGCGCGTTTACCTATCGTAGATCACACGACAACTCCAAAGACTACGAAATTTGAAATCCAATAATAATACAATATTATGAATCCAATGGAACTGGTTTTGTCAAATTCTGAGACTGCGCCTCGGAAGGCTATTTTTAAATATTGATTTAAACGATAAAATTTCAAAACTTAACAAAACACTTCCAAATTCAATTTTAACACTTTTGCTATCTTCAGTACTATCAATATAAGTTTTACAAGCCTTTAAAATATTTTTAACAAATTTGAAACTCCAGATTTAATATTTTACTCAATCTCCCATCATTGAATTGAATAATTATATTATTCAACAAATTGTTGTATCTATATTCTGAATAGATAAAACCAAGTTTTTCATATTCAAAACCAATTTATAATTTAGTTTCTATATTTAAAACCATTTAAATATTCTGAATTAAATATTGAAAAAACTGGGTCGTCACAGTAAACAACTATTTACATGAACTTTTTTAACCTTGTGTACGACTCTAAAGTACACGACCTTATAAAAAGAAGTCAACTCAATTCACTCATAGTTAATCATACTTTGTTCAACATAGTTCAATTACTCCTTATCAATACATCATTATGTAGCATATGAGGAGTGACTTTTGAGTTGAATCTATATAAATTTTAGGTACATTTGGAACCCTTTCCGATATAATTACCTATAGGATTAAATCGAATCATTTTATTTTCTATTGCATGTAATTTCATTTACTTCCGCTTTATGTTCTATGAATTTATCATAGACATGCTACATGTGTATCAAATACACAAGTTCTTGTTTGTGATAATTCATCAGTGAATACAACGAAATACAAGGAACGATTATTGTATTATTAGACTTAAGATGGCACACATCAATATGTATTAATCCAAAGAGTTCACAAACTCTTGTGATCGCTACCACCGAATGGGTGCTTTTCCTTTAATTCATTGAGATATAATTTACTAGTACCATATGATTCATAATCATATAATCGAAAATTACTTCTCAAAACTATGGCTTAGTCCATGATTCCAAAATAATTACAAATAAATTTAGATACTTCTGTATTTTCCAATGCATCACAATTACCAATACTAAATTTTATTTTATAATGAATATTCATATTGGAATAAAACTATGTCTATTTTTCAAGTAGTACCAGAAATTATTATTATTTCAAATATAATGTTTGGTATGCTTGAAAAAAACAATATTCATTGCTTGACATGATTACCAAGGTGCTTTATGGCATGCTTCTACTATTTTTTCCATTACTATAATAGTGTATGAAATATGAAACTCCATTCAACCACTTTGTATAGGTAATTTATTTCATTTAGTATAACTAGTTTACAATCGAGAAAGTGAGACCAAACATCTTAAATTCAAAAAAATAAATCTCATAGCAAATAATTTTCTATGTGAAAATACATTTAGATATAGAAATCATATTTCTCATGCTAATGTTAAGTATCCATTATTATTTTACAGTTCTCATTTTCTAATTTCTTTATGAAGTAGAAGTAACCATTCACTCTCTTCATCGTAGCTGTGTCTTAGGTTACATCCACTCTTATATATTCGATTTTATTTCTAAATGGTCGAATCGTTCAAAGGAAATCCTTACTACAATATCATAACGAACTCTTTACAAAAGTGCATTTGGTCATCCTTAACATTTAAGGATATCAAATAAATTGCACTTTACGTAAAAAATCAAATTGACATTTTAGCGTTCGAATTCTTAGATTTATTTTCTAGCTTTTGTCTAGTGTCACATTTATCACAACAAAAACATTATTGTAATCAATCATATTGAATACACGATCTCACACTACAGTTCACTTGCTTACTTTGCTTACTTCAATGAACTAATTTCATTGAGGTTTCATACATTACGAAATATGGCTATTCGCCATATAACATTTATATGTTATTATATATGGATCAAATGTTCATATTCTTGTATTGTTTTTAGACTTTGAAACTCATTGAAGACAATATATGGCCTCGGGCAAGTAAACTCATAGGTGACCAAGTTATGAAGATATTTAGTTGTTGTATAATTATGTGCAAGCATTGGTCAATAAGCAAAAATTTATTGGTATGTATATTTTATATTTCTATTTGTCAGTATTCATTCAGTTCATTTGTGTACTTTAATCGATAAGCATTTTATCAATTATATTAATTGCACAAATTTATCAATGTAGATTATTATAACTTTATATAACAAATGTTTTTATAACATTAGAAAGGTTGAATGTTGCCATCTCATTTTTATAATAAGGCTCCCAGTAGACTTTTATGTTTATCAAAACCTTAAGAGAAAACATAGAAATCTTTCGATTTCTCTAGTTGGTGTTAGGACTAGTATGCCTTGGGATTTTTATAACAACCTGAATTCCAGTGGTTTGGATTTTTCACAAAAATTATAAAAACCAAGCCCATTGAAGGCTGAGTTGGGTATTTGGTATCCTGCAAATAGGCAAAGACAAATATATCAGAGCTTAATAATTTATCTCACAGTGGGATTGACTAAAATATAGTAGTATGTAAATACTCACCAATATAATAACACTCTCTAAACAAGTGTCTTACAGCTGGAAAGTCTTTGCCATCTACTTAACCTGTAGGGTGTTATGAGGAGGGGGTCAGAACTAAAGTTTTGGTGAATGGATAAATTATACACTTCTAAGCTTAATTCTACATATACCGTTTATTTTACTGTTATATTAGGTTTTACAATACTCACACCTCTGTTCGTAAACCGTGCCCATCTACTCCACCGTAGATTAAAACCTAATAACTAATATATACATATATGTAGCAATATGCCCAATGACCATATTGGTCCTAGGTACCACCCATGGTACCTTCTGTATCCTCCTCGAAAAAGGGCTCCATCATCTTGCTTCGTAGCTATATCTATAAAGGACTACTTTGTAAGGCCTACAATGTAGATACTCCATCGTCTTGCTCCGCGAGCGTTCCATAGCTACATTTGTAGAGCACTGCTTTGTAAGGCCTACAATACAGATGCTCCACTACTTACTATAAAACGTAAATCGTGTATGCACTAGTCTATGCCAATGCTCGGACATCCACAATGTACCACCCAATGCGTACATTGAGGACTACGTAATCGTTCTATCTACTATCTGAATCCCGTGCACAAGGTCTTCCTTGCACGGAATTCAGTCAGGGATTTTCTATATATGTAAAGGACTGCTTTGTTTGGCCTATATACAGATATTCTAGTTGGTTTGTCTCTTTTCTCGTCGTGGTTATGGCTCCACGCAGCCACTCCTCAACTAAATCGAAAGACCTTTAAAGAGTAAAGTGGTCGTGCCCTACTCCAACAATCTAACATCTAGTTGGTGGGGCCCCCTCATCCAATGCCTTGATAGTAAAAGAATCATTGGCATGTTGGTTTAACTCAAGTCTTTCTCAAAATCGCTTTTGGTCTTGACGCTGGCCGATATCCGCATGCGATTATCCTTAAACTTATTTGCAAGTACCGGACATATGAATACCCTACTCCGAACACCAAGCCCTTCTGACTGCCCTGATCAATTAATGCCCTGTTATTACCTCGCTTTAACCCTGCTATATCTCATAGCGAATTTCTACCGCTACAATTTTTTCCATATAGCCCAAAATATTGCATCCCGCTTTATGCCCCGCTATTTTCGCTATATCCCATTATTCCTGCTATTTCCGCTATATCTTCTTTAAAAGAAATGAATTGGAAAATGACATTTATACATTATGAAAATTATGAAATTAATTTATTTAACAGAAATTTTAATATATTTTCAGAAATGAAAATACTCCAATATTCTATTAAATTCAATTATGTTATATAACAGTTTTACGTTTATTTACAGTATATTCGCACATGTTTTTTTTCAAATTATTTATGTATTAATTATAATTCAATTGAGTGTTAATTTTTATTTAGTTACCATTTATATACTTGTAAAAAATTAAGTATGAGTTTTATATGCTATTTTAGAGTCATCCGCTATATCCCGCTATATCCTCGTTGTATCTCCGCTATGACTTTTTACACTTCCACCGCATTGAATGTGCCGAGCGCTTTAACTGCACAGTGACTGCCTATAAAGGTCTGCTTTGTTAGGCCTATAATGCAAATGCAGTCAAGGCATGCTCTCTTGATGGAACACTTACAAACCTTCCTCCGGATTACATCTTCATTAGGCCTACCTAGAGGGCTGTCCTAAAGTATCCTCACATCCCGTTGAAGCTCGTACTTCCTCGAAGCTCAAAAATACTAAGTTGGACATGCTTATCCATTTCTGAAATCCTGATGAACTGCTTCGTTAGGCGCTTCATCCTTTGGGCTGCTCCTAATGCATCTCAATTCTTTTATTAGACCCTAAGTATAATCTTTTAATTTGGTTTAGTTTACTTTTCTTATTCTGTTGGCTACTTATTTACCTAATTAGCACATTCTTGTCCCCATCTCGCTTCGGGCTATTGTAAGATGACCATTAATCTAATAGGGAATGCTATTGGTATTTCCACTTCTTGCTTATTAACTTAATTTAAGTCTTAAGCTTATTAAATAAGCATCTTTTATTCTGTTTTGCTTATTAATTTAATAGAATCTAAAATAAGCTTTTACTATTTATCTTTGCTATCATTGCTTATTTATTCTAAGTTCCCAAATAAGCCTTTCGATTCTTTTACTTAATCGTAACTTATGTTATAATTATACTTGTAATTGTTAATTTTTTAAATCCGTGTATAATTACAAGTGTTTTTTTTTTCTATTCTAGTCTGTCTTCTTTTATTATGATATATAATTTTTTTAATTCTCTTTTATTATACAACTAACTTATCATAATAACTGTCTCTTTATATATTCTGCGTGGTAAATGCAGACCAAGGTTCGTTTATTGGTTCATTGCCTTAATTTCTTATCTTATAATTTATTTGATTCATTTCATACTCTACTTTATTTTCTTTTATTCTAGGAAGTAATTCTATTTTATTTGGTTGGTTGTGAAAGCTATACTAAAATCTATTTCCATTATTTAATACTAAATAGTACTATAAATAATAATTCGTAACTGCAAGATGTTTCCTTTATTATTTTGGGCTAGTGTAAAATACAGTAGTCCCTCTATTTTACATTAGTTCCCTTTTCTTTCTTCTTATTCTTGCAGTTACATTTATCGTTATCTTTTAATTATTAAATTATAGAAATGTATTCTAGTTTCTAAACCAACCAATTAATCTATTACTTACTCCCCAAATTAAATTATCAATTAAATTTATTGTTTCTGTTCAGCGTAATTTATTACAGAATTCCATTTTCTAATTTTATTCCAATTTTCTTATTTTACATCTACTTCTATGAAGTCTAGTATTTTAATCCATAACCATGAATTCTCTTTCTAACTATATTATTCACGTAAAAAGGGAATAAAAGGAACCGGTATTAAGGCTAAATTATGACTTTTAAAATAGATGTAAGTAAATGTAAATTTCTTACTTTTAGGCCTACGCCTTTTTCTAACTATCAAGCCTAATTGATATAAATAAAATTCAGTGTCTGCATAACTAGTAGAATTAATTACTGGAATAAATTATCTAATGGAAATTCAACGACAATATATATTATAAACGTAAAAGAATATAACTCGTCCTTAGCTTTAATCTCTATCCCTTTTAATTTGCTACTCTTTTCTCCGCTTTTCCTCCTTTTTAATTCGTTGTAAATTCCCTGATTTGTTTGCTCAATTCTCTGATTTGCTTGTATGTACATCCTTGCTTAATTTTATTTTTTGTTTAGGGAAAGATTTGATTGATAGAGGAGAAAGGAAGAGGGAGAGGAGAAGAAGAGTTTGTGGTAAATGATAGTAGCTGATTCAGAGAAAATAGTGTGGGCTAGGGTTAAGTTACGTTCAATTTATAGGTGTAGTGAACAACTATGAACCATCCGATTAACCCTAAAAACAATCCCCACCATCATTTATTGATTCGTTTACGTTATCTTATAACATATAATTCTCCAATGTTATTCATTTATTCCTTTGTTATACAACCATATTAATTCACATTTCCTTCTAAATAAGCTTCTCTCGTTAGTTACCCAATTAATTAGATCATACATACATGCATACATACATATATTTATGTATGTATATCCAATATTAATTGATTCTTATACGCTATAATTTCTTATCTACTTGAACACGTCAATTGATACCTCTTTTAGTTAATTGTATATAAAAGTTATACATTTTAATTTATTCTTATTAACTTACCTTCATCATAAACTTAATTACTCCGTTTGATTTTTGTACACATTACAATTCTTTTTTTCCCTTTCTAACTTAGTAACAAATAATCCTATAACTGGCATTTTCTTCTAGCTAATTAATTTACATTATTAGCTGTTGTAACACGAGCATATTCTTTGATTAATTGACACCCTTTTTAAAACGCTCAACTGATTGCCAATTAATTAATTGACACGTTTTCTCATTTTAATCGATATCCAAATTAATACCTATGCGTCACTCAATCACACATTTATTAGTTGTATATAATTAAACCGCTAATTCATTACCCAATTAATTAACATATAAGTTTCCCTCTTTTATTAATTGACGCTTACTTAATGTCTTTAATTAATTGACTGCGTTAATTATAAATTAATATATGTATGTTATCATTTTATTTATCCCTACATACATTTCCCTTTATTATAAGATTCCTTAATTAATTAATGTTATAAAAGTGACATATTCTCCGACTAATTGACGCCTCTGTGTCTCTTAATTAATTCCCCTTACGATTTATTGTTGTGTCAATTAACCACACACTCATTGCTTGCAAAAATCTATGTAACCTCTTAATTCTTAAATGCATATATTTGACATTTATATTATGTTTTGCAATTATGTCAATTCAATTGATTTTATTTAATTACATAAAAATGCGAGGTGTTACAATTTTGACCTTGATGAAAGTTCAATAAATCATAGGCCCACATATGATGGATACTCCTTATCGGTTATATCATATAAAACTCCTAACACGTGGTTTCTTGCCCTAATCTCATCTTTGACTTAAGGAAAGCTAAACTAATAAAGAGAGAATATTTACTCATAGCTACGGTTTCATGACAGCCTAAGTATACTGCACATATCTTGAGGAAAGCTCAACAAATATATGTAATTATCTTACCTTATCTATTCATTATATTACTAGTACTACTCATAACATCACTAGCTTGAGGAAAGCTTAACAACTAAGGAGTATGCAAGTAATCTATTAATATATAAATGATAGAGGATGAGATTATATTAAAGGTTCATAATCTTAAATATATTATGTTAAGTGACATTGACTTATGGAATAATGTATTTCTTATGAAATACCTTCATGGTTCAAGTGCTAGACACATCAAAAATTAAGATATACTTACTTTTGTATGTATTTATTCCTTAAGTCTATTTATGGTTTCTTTAATGTTTCACCTTTAGTTTATACATTTATATTATATAAGTTTTATTATTATATAACTATTATACTTTATTTAATTTATATAGTATCTTATGTATAAAATTATAGTAATTAAATCTTATTTAATTAATGTAATTAATTAACGCTTTAATTAATTAATATGTTATTCAATTCTAACATATTATATTGAACATATATACTATAACCTTTATAGTAGTACACGTATATCTTATATACATATCTTTTAAAATTTATTAATTAACTTTTAATTAATTTATATAATTAAACAATTTTAATTAAATTTTATTAATTTTGAAAATTCTTTTATACACATGTATACTCATATTACCTTAAACAATTCAAGACAATATAATATATATCATTATATATTTTATACTTGTGTGTGCATTTATTAATTAAATTATTTAATTAATTGAAATATTTAATTAATTCATTTATTTTATTAATCTTATTAATAAATAATATTTTCAAGGGCTAACTTTGTTAGAACCTCCATTTTATGTTTAGTGATAACAACTGCACAATCATACACACACACACTTTATCAAGATTATAGTCATATGCCACAAGAAGACACCATGCTCAAAGATATTGATACTCAAAGAGAAATGAAGATTCATCAACTGCACTACTGTTGGTAAGGTTATTCTACTATAAAAGATTCTTAGATAAGTTCTTGTTAAGGTCTCCTTGAGTATATATGCATACATAATCATATCCTATTTCATATAAATCAAATTAAGCTAGAAAACTATTTTTATTACCCATAGACGTCTGAAATAAAACCACGGACTTCTGTGATAATTCTTGGGTTAAAATTTTCTAGAAGTCAAAGACGTCTAAGGTTTTATCACTGACGTCCATCATATGTAAAACTGTTAATTTCAAAAAGTCACTTCTATTTGAAACAAAAAGATATCACCTTCCATCGAAAGGTTACAGCCATTAAAATGAATTGATATCTCAGATAATAACAACTCTTCATTTGCACATTTTGAATCTATAAATACTACTTTTATTGAGATATAGAAATTAACTAACTTGAATTAATTTATTCTTTCCTCTCTTGATTTCTAAACACTTTATTGTGTATACATTATTCGTATACTCGCAATCTATTATAACCAAAATATAATTTTGGTTAAAACACTTCCTACAACTTAAAGCATTCATATTCACATATTCTATTTCAATTTATAGTAATACGTAATTAAAACCATTAAAATGGCAAGTACATTTTAAGAACATTAATCAACTGCTCGTCCTCCACTGTTCTAATTATGCTTATTGGTCAACACGCATGCGAAATTTTATGGAAGAAAACGGATTAAAAATATGGCTAGCAACTTAAAATAAATACGAAGCATCTAACACCGATATTAGCACATGGACTGATGTACAAAAAGCAGAGGCATCTAACAATGCTAAAAGCTATGAATGTATTATTTTGCTCACTCGATAAAAATGAATTGTCACGAGTCATGCTTGACACTAATGCTTATGATATATGGCATACTTTATAAATTACCCATGAAGGCACAAACAAAGTTAAGGACAGAAAAATTTATATTCTACAAAATCAATTTTCACCTTTTAAATGAAATCAAATGAATCAATTATCGACATGTATGCTAGATTTCAAAATATACAACACGGCCTTATGGCCCTAGGAGTTAAATTCACTAATTTTGATTTAGTCACACGAATTTTGAACTCTTTGACGAACAAATGGGAAAGAAAAGTTTTGGCCATCGAAGAAGCTAATGGTCTTTCACAAATCAAAGTCGAAGAGTTGATAGGATATCTGATGTCGTATGAAGCTAATTTACTGGCAAGAAAAGAATAAAGTCAAGAAAGGAAAAACATCGCATTTTAGGAAAATAATGACAACTCCGACTTGGAAGAAGATGAGATTGTTTTCATCGCCAAAAGTTACAACAAGTTCAAGAAGTTCAAAAAATGACACAATTTCAAAACAACAGCAACACAAATTCCTCAAATAAGACATCAACGAAATGCTTCGAGTGTAATAAATTTGGCCATATGTAGAAGGACTGTCCACTACTCAACATTGATAAAAAGAAAAATTAATTCGAAGACTTGAAGAAAAATGGAAGAGCATTTCAAGTAACTTGGGATGACTCCGACTCTTCCTCTTCATCCGATAGCGATAGTGACTCAGAACAAGCAAATGTTAGGTTTATGGCAAGCACAGATGAGGTGCATTCTGAATTAACATATGATGAATTCCTGACATTAGTATAGAATCAGATGACAAGTATAGATAATTAAAAATTTTTAAAGAAAATGTAGGAAAATTAAATAGAGCTGAATTGGAAATTGGATTGGTAAAAGATGGGAAAACTATTTTAGAAGAAGAATTAGAATTAGCACAAAAGAATGTAAAAAATTATCATCTCAAAATGCTACTTTAACACATGATATAGAGAATAATAGAATAGAGAATTATAAACTTGAAAAAGAAAAGTGCGAATTGAAATTTTTTAGAATTAGCTAATATAGAAATTTATGATCTCAGAAATAAATTAGATAAAAGTACTAACAATGTTTCAAAGTTTAATAAAGGAAAGCAAAATCTAGAAAATTTGATAAAATTTCAAAACTATCAGGAAATAGGAAGGGATCAGGATTTAGCACAAAAAATCATAAACTTTTAAGAATAGTTTTGTTTCTAATAATAACCAAGGATTTAAGAAGTATAGTACATTATATATTAATTTTAGATGCAAAATCTAAATATGAAAATAGGGGAACAAAAATGATTAAAATATGGATTCCTAAAACAAATAACAAATTGATTATACAAAAACATATAGATGTATATTTAAAAGATATTGTTCATAATGAAACTACATTTTTAAAGGTCTCAAACTCTCATATGTATAACTACCTTCTCCTATTAACAAATAGGACCCTAAGAGAGGAAGTGGGTACCAATTAATTTATTTATTTATTTTGCAAGTACCCAAAAAAAAGGAGAAATCGATACTCGATAGCGGATGCTCCAAACATATGACAGAAAATACATATGCTATCAAACATCACTTACATATATGGTGGCATGGTCACTTTTGGGGATAATCCCAAAGGATGCATTATTGGGATTGAAAACGTCGTTAATGTCAGTATATCTACTTCTCCTATTATTTCAAATGTATTAAAACATAATTTACTTGGTATAAGTCAAATATGCTATAACGGATTTAGAAACAATTTTGAAAAAGATAAATGCAGAATCTTTGATCAAAATAAAATTTTAATTTTTGAAGGAAGAAAAAAATCAGAATATTAATATTCAAAACATGAATATTAATCATAATAATGATTTATGCTTAACCACAAATCATAATGGTCCATGGATACGACATAAAAGATTTTGTCACATAAATTTCAAATATATAAAAAAATTAGCTAAAAACAATTTGGTAAGAGGATTACCCAAAATAATTTCAAAGTTAAAAATCTATGTGATGGATGTCAACTTGAAAAATTAAAGAAAAGCTCTTTTAAGTTCAAAAAGGAAATCTCTACTAAACAACCTCTTGAATTACTTCTTTTGGACTTATTCGGTCCAACTCAAGTACGTACGATAAATCCCAATAAATATGTTTTTGTAATTATCGACGATTTTTCAAGATATACTTGGACACTATTTTTAAAACATAAAAATGATACATTCAAAATGTTTAAATTTTTGCGAAATGAATTAAGACTCTAATAGATTTAAAATTAAAAGTATAAGAAGTGATCACGGTGGAGAATTTGAAAATGAACTATCTACAAATTTTTGTAATAAAAAGGGAATTAGCCATAATTTTTATTTCCACGAACACCACAACAAAACGGAGTAGTTGAAGGAAAAAATCGCACCTTATAAGAATGTGCTCGATCTCTCCTAAATGGCAGTGTTTACCAAAGAATTTTTGGGCCGAAGCAGTTGCTACTGCATGTTATGTATTAACTCTTAGACTTAGGACTAAAAATACATGTTATGAAATGCTCTACAAAAAGAAACCAAAAGTATCATATTTTTGAATATTTGGATCAAAATACTTTATTCTAAATACAAAAGATAATCTTGATAAATTCGATCCAAAAGCCGATGATGGAATTTTTTTGTTGGATATTCCGATCAAAGTAAAGCTTACATGATTTGTAACAAACTAACAAATTTTATGTAGGAAAGTTCTCATGTCTCGTTTGATGAAGACTTTAAAAATATAAATAAAGACGACGAAGAATTTTTTGACACTAATCAAAATAAAGCCATTGAAATTATTATTGAAAATAATATATGTAACAACCCGGGATTTTGTAACAATTTATAATTGTCATTAAACGATTAATGTGTTAGCTAATTGCTATTTGGAGTTTTTAAATCGGTTGAAATTCTTTTAGTAATTCGTTGAATATTGTGTGGGCTTTAAAGCAATCTTGGTCCACGTCTTCAATTGTTTTGATGCCGTGATAAATCCAAGACCCGTTCCCCTTTTCATTGATTCCAAACCCTAACCTAAACATACGAAAGAGAAAATGGTGGCTGAGCTCGTCCCCTTCTCTTCAAAAATCAAGGTTTCATTTTTTTTGGCTTCGATCGACTCCATGATGCCACAGCTTCAACTCGGGGCTGTTCGATCCTTGGATTCGTGCTCGTCAAAGCAAGGTGAGTGATTTTTCACTCACATCTCAATTCATGCTTAGTATAGTGCTTTGGCAGTTTGATTTTTGTTTCGATGTCGATATTTTCTGATTTATTCAATTCGTTCTTTTCGTGTTGCTTGGCCACCACGGTGTCGACTTATGACTTGTTCAACTTCGCTTTTGATTTGATTTCCATTTTTCTGATGGCTTCGGCTTTGACATTGATTTCTTAACATGCTGGTGTTATTGTTCAAACTATACACTTGATTTTGCGATGGAAAGGATAAGTACTGGACTGGTTCGCCTTTTTCTGGCCGTATATCATTGGTTGGAACTGTTGCTTGTTGCTTATTTTCCTCTTGAGGTTTTGCGTTGTTATGCCTTGAGCTCGAACCTGATAAAAATTGATTTTGTGAAGATAATTTGGGTTCACTAGTCTGCATTGGGATTTTAACATCCATTATAGCTTGCCCACTTCTTTATACATATGGTGGTTGATCATCCTGTAGCATATCTCTGTTTTATTTTGTTTTGTTCATTCTGGAAAATTATTATGTTTTAATTGTGCACTTGCTCAATCCATTTTGAGGTTGCTGGCCTTCAAAATACTGATCATTTCTTCACGTCAGTTGACTTTGCTGCCTTTATGTACATTTGTCGCTACCTCATGTTCTTATACATTTTCTATTGAGTTTGCCCCATCCAGTTTCATGTAGTTGTTACTGGTGCCTTCTTTGGTTCATGATGCATTCACTTGTATACATATTCATCATGTAGTTCCATGTGTTGGGTTTCGATCATGGCTATTTTATTATTGAGGCTGTTGCACATGTAATCTTTGCTTGCATATATGTTCACTGAACTGCAGTATACTCGGGTTTGCATTGTCATGAGCATTGAGTTTGATCATACTGTTGCATATATTGATAGAGCCATTTTTGTTGTAGTTGTCTTAGTTCCCGTGCATCACTAAAACATTTTGTTCTTGTATCATCTGCTGTTAATTTCATGACTTTGAGCTTTGCTCGAAAATGGGATTGGCCGTGACTTTGTTTATTTGGAAAGGCGCCTGGATTTTGGCATTTATCCTGACCTAGTGTTGAGTCATTTTGCTTGACTGTTGCATCATTTTGATGATGATGCTTCTCTGTTGACATGTGTTATTCGGCCACGAAACTGTCTTGGTTCGAACTGCTAGTGTTAGTCGAGTTTGCAGTCTGCATATATATTGTTTCATATGCTTGTTCTCTCAAGACAGTTGCATTTGAATTTGACTATCTCATGCTAGTAGCTATGCACATTGTATATTGAATCGAAGTTTAGTTCATGTATCTTGAACTTGTGCCATAGTGATACGTTTGTATCCACAGCTGTTTCTTGCATTTTGTTCATCAAGTATGCATTTCCACATTGCTATGTTGTATTGAGATTTACCAGCATTTGATGATGCTTCACCGTATATTGAACTTTATCGTTGATCAGAGCTGTTGTAGTCTCTGTTTTCTGTCGATTGATTTGAACTTGGGTCGAGGCTTGAGTTGTATGTCTTGACCATTTCAATTGAATTTATACTTGAGTTGAATCCAGTTTGTAACACGGATTTGACCTTGTGCTGAAAATTGTGACATTGTTTTAGTGCACTTGAGTTGAATCCGATATTTCGGATTTGACCTTGTGCTCACTTGTGAGCTTTCCTTGTGCATTCATGTGCACTTTGTTCATTTGATGGTTACTGAATGGATGTTGTGCTTGTTGTTGCAGTTCCATCTGGTTCATTTTGATTTGAGATGGTGCCATTTGCTTTTGATTCATTGAGCTTTTGTGTATTTAATCATTGTATTGGCGAGGCAGTGCATGCGTGCGTGTACTGCAGCGCTACCCGAATTGATGTTTTTAAGTGATATTACAACTACTTGAATTGTTTTGTCCAATTCAATATTTTGAAATGGTATTTTGATTTGGTTTGATTTGATCATTTTGTTGTTGTCTAATTATCTTTTTGATAATTAGATCATGAGTTTCTAATTATTTATTTAATAATTAGATTTTGTTGTTAATTGTCGTTTAGGCAATTCTGTAGTTTTCAAAATTATCTTCATTGATAATACTTTCATTTATCTTTATTGAAAATTGGAATTTGTTGATTTGTTGTTTAACACTGTTACGTGTTATATTTACCGTTATCTGATTTCGTTATTAAAGGATTGGATATGTGAGGTTTATTGTGACTGTCGTTTATTTGATTATTTAATTATTACTTCTTCCATGCATTAATACCTGAGTTTGAATTAGACTGACCCGTGTATTATTTTCTTTTGAATTTAATACTCGGGTCAGACCGAGTTATTACAGGTTGTAGATATCTTGCTTTGGGTTGCTGCTTGAGCTATGAAATCTTTTCATATCTTTTCGAGTAGTCGTCGTCATTTTATAGTAGTCAGTGTATTTGTATAGGATGATATGTATTCATGTATATTATTCACGATAATGTACTTGTATATGTAACTTCGTGAGTCGACAGTTATAGTTGTATCATATGTATGGTATCACATGTATTGTAACTGACATCACTTATATATATATATATATATATATATGATATTTTTTATTATCTGTGTTCCGCATTTAGCTTATTTGTGTTGTTATTATATATATTATCCTAAACTATTATGAACCATCGTAGTTCGTTTTTTACTGGAATTGGATACATCGATGGGAGTAAATAAATAAGAGATAAAAAATAGAAAATATATACCACTCCTATCGAGAAAATCAATACTAGTGTAAGGCCTAACTATGGATGGCCGCTCCTATCCAGCCTTATTCTTAGTAATGACAGATAGTGTTTCCTTTAATACTCTTTGTTATTGTGAGCATAGAGGTGGGGCGTCACAATATAGATAATTAAAATAACAGTGATCAGAAATCTTCATCCCGTATTTTAAAAGATCATCCTATTGATAACATAATTGAAAATTTAGATAACAAAGTTCCGAATAAAAGTTAAATAAATCAAATGAGTATAAAGTAGCATTTATATCTAATTTTAAACCAAAAAATTACAAGGAAGCATCAAATGATGATTTTTGGATTTTAGCAACGCAAGAACTTAATCAATTTAAACAAAATAATGTTTAGGAATTAGTACCAAGGCTAAAAGATCAATCAGTAATTGGAACAAAATGGATATTTAAAAACAAAGCAAATGAAAGTGGAAATATTATACTAATAAAGCAAGATTAGTGGCATGGGGATACAATCGAGAAGAATGAATTGATTATGAAGAGACTTTTGCACCTGTAGCACGTCTTGAAGCCATAGGAATATTACTTGCTTTTGCATGTCATCATAATTTTAAGTTATTTCAAATGGATGTTAAAAGTGCTTTCTTGAACGGTTTTATAAAAGAAAATGTTATGTTGAACAACCACCACTACTTGTTCATGAAAATTTCCAGATCATGTATTTAAACTTAAATGGCGTTATATGGTTTAAAAAAAGTACCTTGCGCTAGGTATGATCGATTAAAACCACATTTAATAAATTTCGATTTTCAAATTGGTAAAATAGGTACAACATGATTTATTAAAAGAGAGCAGAAGGATATATTTATTGTCCAAATTTCTGTTGATGATATTATATTTGAATCTACTAACAAAAATTTATGTAATGAATTTTCTACAATAATGATAAACAAATTTGAAATGTCTCATATGGGTGAATTGAATTTCTATTTAGGATTACAAATAAAACAACTAAATAATGGAATCTTTATAAA
Source organism: Allium cepa (assembly GCA_030765085.1). Classification (NCBI taxonomy): domain Eukaryota; kingdom Viridiplantae; phylum Streptophyta; class Magnoliopsida; order Asparagales; family Amaryllidaceae; genus Allium; species Allium cepa. The sequence goes on from CM060937.1 coordinate 957,831,205, forward strand.
TCAAGAAAAATATTGTAAAGAATTACTAAAATGTTTTGGAATGGATAATACATCAAGTAAACCCACTCCAATGAGTACTACTAATCATCTAGACAAAGATGAACATGGAAAAGAGTTCGATCAAAAACTATATCGAAGCATGACAATATCTTTACTATACTTAACAACCTGTAGACCGGATATTATGATGAGTGTATGTTTATGTACAAGATTTCAAGCACAACCTAAGGAATCACATCATTGGGAAGTCAAACAGATTTTACGATATTTAACCAACACTAAAATTATGGTATATTTTATCCAAAAGGCGGTTCATTTGAATTCGTATCTTACATTGATGCGGATTTTAGTGGATGCAAATCAGATGGAAAAAGTACAAGTGGCACATGTCACTTTATTGATCGACCGTTAGTTTCGTGTTTTTGTAAAAAAAACAAATTTGTGTTTCTCTTTCGACATGTGAAGCCAAATATATTTCTACTGCCTTAGCTTGCGCTCAAGTAATATATATGCAACAAATACTTAAAGACTATGGAAAAATAATAAACAAATATTCAATATATTGCGATATACTACTGCTATAAATTTGTCTAAAAATCCAATTAATCATTCACGAACAAAACATATCGATAATCATCACCATTTTCTACGAGATGATGTTGAAAAAGAAATAATAACTCTTGAATTTGTTGATATCGAAAATCAAATAGCTGATATTTTTGCAAAACATTAAGTGAACTTACTTTTATTAAGTTAAGACAGGATCTAGGAATTTGTTCGTACGATGAATTGTTAAGTAAATTTGTAGAAATAATTTTTTGCTTAAATTTTTAGAAATAGCTCATATAGACTTTCAACTCTATAATTAGGGTTTTATTTTATTTTGCAAATATCTATTCTTATGCTTGTTTGTTTCATTGGTTACAACTTCTACTACAATTGTTTCTAATTTATTTGAATTTCTGTATTTGATTTTCCATGATCTTAATACCATACCATGTTTATTTAATATTTTTGTATCGTATATCGTTTCCCTCCATCTTGATAATGACCAAGGGGAAGGAATTTATGCATATACATAGGGAGAGACAAAATAATACTTCCCTTATAATACTTTCATTTTTTATTATATAGCTATCATCATCAAAAAGAGGGGATTTGAGTTTATGCATATACATGGAGGGAGACAAAATAATACTTCCATTTTTGATTGTATAATTGTCATCAACAAAAGGGGGAGATTGTTAGAACCTCCATTTTATGTTTTAATGGTAACAACTACACAATCATATATATATATATATATATATATATATATCTATGTGTGTGTGTGTGTGTATACACACACTCTTTATTAAGATTACAGGTATATGCCACAAGAAGACACCATGCTCAAAGATATTGCTACTCAAAGAGAAACGAAGATTCATCAACCGTACTACTGTTAGTAAGGTTATTCTACTGTAAAAGAGTCTTAGATAAATTATTGTTAAGGTCTCCTTGAGTATATATGTATACATAATCATATTCAATTTCATATGCATCAAAATTAAGCTAGAAAACTGTTTTTATTACCCCATAGACATCTGAAATAAAACCACAGATGTCCGTGACAATTCTCGGCTAAATTTTTCTGATGTCACATACGTTGGAGGTTTTACCATAGACGTCTGTCATATGTAAAAACAGCCAGTTTCGAAAAGGCACATCTATTTGAAACAAAAAGGTATCATCTTTCATCGAAAGGTCGCAGCCATTAAAATGAATAGATATTCTCTGATAGTAACAACTCTTCATCCGCACCATTTTGAAACTATAAATACTACTTTGATTGAGATATAGAAATCAACTAACTTGAATTAATTTATTCTTTCCTCTCTTGATTTCTAAACACTTACATCTACATTATTCACATACTCTCAATCTATTATAACCAAAATATAATTTTGGTTAAACCGCTTCCTACAACTTAAAGCATTCATATTCACATACTCAGAGGAGATCATAGGAAGATTTGTACTATATGTCAAATGCTGTGTTATTTGGAACACAAGATTATCCGAGATATATTTTTGCATTATCCTATTCCTCGAAGCGAGGGTAATTTGGTTAAAGGAAATACCAAAGGGGAGCTTCGAGACTGGGAGTTGGATGAGAGGTCCAAACCAGCACAATAACTCCTGCTTGCATGCTTTTTATACTTATTATTTATTGTCTACTATAGCATTAGCTTATATAATTGCATTTCGTACAAAAATTGGATATTATACGATCCATAGGATTTACACTTCACCTTTCGGGCCAAGCTAGTAACCAGGGAGGGGTAACCAGGGAGGGCATAGTACACGATTACCCAAACTCAACCCAAGACATAAATTTTCTAGAAACCTTACTTTACAGGAAAGCATAGTTATCAGTCCTAATATGACTAATTTAGACCTCATACACTATTTGGCTCTAATGCTATTAATGGAACCGATCGAGCATGCAGCAAATAAAATGGATGAATTTCGAAAAATTTCTACCATTTAGATCTTATTAAGCCTATGAAGTCTAAATTCATTTAGATCTTATCTAGTTGTTGATTTAAAAAAATCAATATTTAATTTAATTTATGAATAATGCTTTGATTTGATGTTTTAGGGGTTCATTTAATATGAACGTGTGTGTCGTATTCATATGTGTATGTATATGTGTACATGCAACAATTATAGTTTACATAGTTTGATTTGCCTACGTAAAAGTGTTGGAATTCATAGTGCAACGGACAAGTTAGCCCTTCACATACATATGTGTTCTATAATATATATTTTCATGTGTGTGTGAAATGAAATTATATTTATAATATTGTGTATAAATATGTGTGTGTATATGAAATTGTAAAGTATTTGTACTTATAAGTACAAATATAAATAAATTTAAATATAAATTTAACTTCAATGTATGTACGTGTGTGTGTGCGTGCTTAAGGATAGAGTTTGCTTATGTTTACATAAATATATTATAAAATGTTATGAAGTCATTTTAAACTAATCAAAATTAGTTATAATCAAATGACAATAAACTAGGTTTAACTAGGCAATCGATAAGGAGAGAGAAGGGCGGAAGTAAAATGAAATTAATTTTGTTATAGGAAAGTAATAAAAGAGAATCGGCCTAGAGATCTTTCTCCTTCCTTTTATTACTCTCTTGCCTTCTCAAATTGGATTTGGAAAATCTCCAAATCTATTACATCTTAATCTTAACTAATTTATTTCGTTTTCACCTTTTAATTATAAATAAAAATGATATTTACATATGATTATGTATGCATATATACTTGTACACATACTATATGCACATATACATTAAGATTGATTTTGACTACTTTACATGATTTGGAAATTAAATAAAGAAAAGAAATGAAAACAAAACTAATTTTAGTTTTGACATAGGAAAGATTTAAAAATAAGTTTAAGATATTACACATATGTCCTGTCATAATATATATTTCATTTAATACACATACATATCATATAATAATAATATATGCTATCCGGGATTTAACTCTCTAGAACTCAATGGAAGTTGGGACAGACGCATCAAGTCAAAACAACTCAAGAATCAACCAAAATGATCAAATGAAGGAACTAAGAAAGATACAAGAGGAAAAGGTCAAAAATTGCCTAAGATGATGGATCAACCATAATCGCTAGTGTATCATAAGCATTGCTCGTGGGACATCCATTCTTCTTGCATCACAAAGCACTATTTTTTCTAGGAATGCCTACAAAGTTTCATGATGTTCCAAGCAAGCTAGATTGAGAAGTGGCATTCATCTGGTTTCAGCAAAAGTTCAATGCAACTAGTACATAAATCATCATCAAAACAAAGCATCTAGTCATGAAATTAAATGGAGAGCACCTACGCAAGCTAAGGAACATGATCCATTGAAACGAGCTAAAAATGCACTAACGTCATGGATCGCTAGCGATCCATGACCTATGGATTGCCATCGATCCATCATATTGGGTCGGTTCACTGCAAAAATTTTGGAGCATCTTTGTACCTTCAAATGTAAGTCCCTTGCAAAGCGGCTTTGGCCCAAGTGCTTTCCAACCCATATAAATACAATCCTACCTACAACATAAAGTGGGTCTTCTAGACTGGCTGTTGAAAGTTTGTAGAAACTATTCTCCACTCTTCTCCTTCCATACAACAGTCAAATAAAGGGTTCACTGTGATTCTCCAGTGAACTCCAACATTGGTGACTTGATCTAACGTACAAGATCCAATCACATTGTAATTAGATTCAACTTGTAATTGCAGCTATTTCATATAAAAAAGTTATAAAGTGGACGTAGGCTTCATTAACAGACGAACCACTATAAAAATCTTCTTGTCCTTTTACTATTTCTGCTCGTTTTATATTTATTTTCTATATTATTGCTCTATAAGAATTGGGCTAATGCTTTCACACTCAATCCTGGGTATTTGTCCATTTTTTGGTTAACATTTTGATGCTTTCACTGAGAAAACTGAACTCAGGCTTAGATCTAGCTATCTATTTTGGATCCGATAGGTTCAAAGGTTAGATCCTTAATCTCAACTCAGAAAATCTACTGCCAATAATCAATGGCACCTGGATGAAGAAGAACTACTTCTGAAAGGTCCATAGGAGCTATGGTTGCTGGAGAAGAAACAAACCATCAGCAATTGAAGTCAAAAACTCTAACAATCTACAGTTAGGAGCTAACTCCGGAGATTAGGTTCCAGGATCCTCTATTCAGTGTGAAGTTGTCACTAGAGATGAATTAAATAAAATGGTTAGAGAAATTAATTAGAAGATGAAAAATAGCCAAAGGACTCTCATAGAAAAATCGAGTGCCCTACTAACCCCACATTCACATGCTTCTCCAAGAACCATGACAGAGCCCGCAGCTGCCATGAACTAGAGAATTCTTCCATATCTGGCCTAAGCAGGAGAAATGGAATCAGCGCAGAAAGGACTGATAGGTGGAACCGTAGGAATAAATATGGAAGGAAATGCAAACACTCCACCAACTATGAGGCAACCATCTATAAACATGGATCTAGGAGCGAAAACCCCATGGGAACATATAGCCATGGATCTCTCCGACTCAAAAGATGGTGAGCGATTTGACGATGACAAGTTGGAAGGAAATACCAATGCATTCAATGACGCCAGGGAGATCCAAACTGCCCCTATTAGACCAACCGCAAAGCAATGGAACCTTAAGGGTGTGGCTCTTATGAAGACAGAAGAGCATAGGCTTCAGCAATATCACCAAGATCATTTGCAAAATCAAAAACTTGGTGCAGTCGCTGACAGCCGACCCCAGATTACCGAACATCTGTGGCATATATTACAGACATGGTCAAATGGCTAGTGGATGAAAGTAATGATCAAAGGGATGATGAAAGGAGATTCGCACCAAGTCAGACTCCTTTCACTGATGACATTCTAAATAAGCGGTACCCCGAAAAGTTCACTATGCCAACTATTCCATCTTACGACGGAATGAGAGACCCGAAACCCCACTTGTATAAGTACAGTTGGTACGTGGATAGAGTGATTACTTTAGTTGTTGTTCGATGTACATGTTTCCCAATTTTTCTAGAGGGAATTGCTTCCATGTGGTTCATCAGGCTTCCGCCATGATCCATCTCCACCTTCAATCAACTAGCAACAAGATTCCTTGATCAATTTGGACTTCACATGGCACAACCAAAAGATGTGATGTTCTAATCCGACTTATTCTAGGGAGGGAATGAATCTCTAAAGTATTTCATGAATCGGTTCAACACTATGGTAACTGAAGTAAGTAGTTCGAATGAGGATATGGTTTTCGTGGCCGTAGTCCATGCAATTCACCCAGAAACTGAATTCGAGAAATGGATCAAAATGAAACAATCTACCATTAGGATAGACTTCAATTGAAAGGCAAGCCAGTACTTGAGATTGGAAGAGGCACAAGAATTAGAAAGGAAATCTGCCGATTCATGACCAACCAACATTGGGCATAACGGTATAGCGAGAAGCCAAGACATAAATACCTCCAGGACCGTTGAAGGGAACGTGGGAAAAATGGCAGTCAAAAAAGGAAGTAACAAAATTCAAACAAGTGAAATGGAAGTAGTAAGCGACTCAAAGGTTTGAGGCCCGAAGAAAACACCCCGCTCAATGATACATCGGAAAACAGTTATCTCGCGACATAGGGGACGGATGAGTACAAGAATCCGCCTAAAAAGGAAGCAACTGAACAACAAAAGCATTTCGGGAAGTACTATTGCTTCCATGAGACGCATGACCATAACATGAATGAGTGTCGTCACTTGAAGAACTTCGTTGAGGAGTTGATTCGAATAAACAAGCTTCACTAGTTTGTGAGGAAACCACTAAATCCTGGTCAACCCATAGCGCCCTAAGCTCTTAGAGACTAAGGGAATCAAGCTGGAACCAGCAAAGAAGGACCAGATGGACTAACCATAGAATCTTCATTGGAACGATAGTTGGAGGGTCCTACCCCATGCAGAAGAGTTGGGAGAAATGGAGCGGTATGCAAGCTTATTAAACATGCTCTGAAATATGAGCACTTTACGACCGAAGATGGAAACCCTGCTAAGCAGCATAGAACCCCGAACAACGACATCGTATTCTAGAATCGAGACACTGAAGGGATAGAAGCTCAACTCTCGACCCCATGGTCATGACAGTAGGAATCAGACCTGCATGGTCCGATGAGTATTGGTACGCAGTGGTAGTTCTATGAATATCCTTTTCAAATGCACCATTGATCAGAAGAAGATCAATATGAAAGATGTATCCGCCTATCAAACAAAGATTTAGGAATTCATCGGTGAACCCAAACAACCCATCAGAACGATTGACTTACCCTTAGAACTCAAAGAAGCTGACTGAAGAGTCATCCTCATCCAAACCTTTATGATCATGGATGAAGTGTCCACTTACAATGTCTTTTTGGGCAGTCCGCCTTGGCAGATTTATGGGTTCCTTTAGCTCAATGATGTCTAACTATGAAATTTCCGATGGAAAATGGAGTCGGTTTGATCAAGGGAGACCAAAGTGCCACTAGGGAATGTTATATCGTGGAACTACGTGAGTCTAAAAGAAATAAAAAGGGGAAGAATTTGGGCAGAACTCTCCACATTGATGAACCTACCGAATAACAACTACAGAGCCACCCTGGCTTTGGGACCATAGCCGATTTGATAAGGCTTTGGACCCTAGAAAGAAGAGTTCAGGGAAGGAACGGGCAACACTAGCAGAATTGACGGTGTCTATCCTAGTTGATATGGATGACCGAACACATGTCCTAAAAATTGGATCTCATCTTGGAAACAGGATGTGACTTGAACTTGTTAAATTTCTTCATGCCAATTTGGATGTATTCGCTTGGACACATTTCGATATGTGTAGGGTGTTGTCAGAGATCGTGTACTGATCCCAAATATATTCCAGTGAAGTAGAAAAGGCACAGCCTAGGACCCAAGCGCTCCAAAGCAGCACTAAGAGAAGATGTGGACAAACTGATGGCTTATGCTTTTATCCATGTTGCAACCTACCTCGAAGGGGTGTCTAACTAGATCTTGGTTAAGAAGTCCAATGGAAAATGGCAAACTTGTATCAACTACTCGGATCTACACAAAGCTTGCTTGAAAGATAGCTTTCCTCTCCCTAGAATCGATCAGCTTGTGGAATCGATGGCTAGACATGAATTGTTATCGTTTATGGATGCATACTTGGGATACAACATGATCATAATGCACGAATCCGATTAAGAAAATACTAGCTTCGTTATTGATCGAAGACTATACTACTATAAAGTAATGCCATTTGGATTAAGAAATGCCGAGGCAACCTACCAACGACTAGTGAACGCCATGTTTAAGAATCCGATCAGGAAGACTATGGAAGTTTATGTAGACAATATGTTGGTTAAATCACGCATAGCTGCAAATCACTTGGACAAGCTCAATCCGGTTAAGTGTCACTTCGGGATAGCCACTGGTAAGTTCTTAGGATTAATCGTAAGTGCTAGAGACATCGAAGAAAATCCCAAACGAATAACTGCTTTATGGGAAGTCAAGGACCTGAGGAACAGGAAAGAGTTACATAGCTTGAATGGAAAGGTTGCAGTGCCGAGCCTGTTCATCTCAAAAGCAACCAACAAATGCATACCATTCTTTGACATGCTAAGGAAGGGAAAGAAGAACTTTAAATGGAATCAATCTTGTCAAACTAAGTTCGAAGAGCTGCTGCAACATATGAAAACCCCGCCAATCCTATCCATGCCAGTAGGCGGAGAAGATTTTTACATCTACTTTGCAGTCTCGCCTCATGCATTGAGTGTCGCACTAATACAAGAAGAAGTTAAGATCCAGCGACCCTTATATTACATCAGTAAACGGTTCATTGGAGCGAAAAAGAACTATCCAAAACTGGAAAAATTAGCATACTATCTCTTGATCGCATCCTGAAAGTTACGACCATACTTCCAGGCACACCAATCAGAGTGCTGACAGATCAACCTTTGAAGAAAGCGTTGTATTGCCCTGATATCTCTGGATGACTTATCAAATGGAACATTGAATTAAGTCAGTATGAAATTATAGACCATCCTCGAAAGGCGATCAATAAGCATGTGTTGGCAGATTTTATTGCAGAATTTACAATACTAAACAACGTGGAAGGAATGGCCTCAGAAGTGGAGACACGTTGGAAGCTGTTCATCGATGGTGCATCTAACAATTTCTGCTTAAAAGTAGGAGTCATGATCGAGACTCCAGAAGGATGATCCATTTGCCATGCCTTGCACTTGGAATTCCCTACAACAAATAACGAGACAGAATATGAAGAATTGATGGATGGGATAAAGATTGTGAAGGAACTCGAGATAAAATCCGTTCACATCTATAGCGACTCTCATTTATTCGTCTGTCAAGTGAAAGGAAAATCCAGGCTTAAGGGGAGAACCTTGCCCCAATTCTATCTAAATTGCAGGAACTACTGAACGACATTGAGCGTTACACTATAACTCATATCCCAAAGGAACAGGACATGAAGGCGGATTATCTAACCAAACTAGCCAGTTCTGGAGAAGCTTGGTCATTGAGGCTAGTCCCAGCTGAAACCCTGATAGCTCCAAGCATAAGTGAAATGGATTTTGACTGATTTTTGTGATAGCCAAAGAACCAGAGATGTGAATGACATCGATCAAGAACTACCTGCTCACACCTCCCCATTGACAGGAACCGGTGGAAAAGCTTCTCCGAAAGGCACCACGATTTGTAATACAGGATGGAATACTCTATCGAAGAGTAATCTGTACCCTATTTATTAGATGCATGACCAATGACGAAGCTTAAAGGATCCTAAAAGAAGTTCATGAAGGCGAATATGTAGATCATGCTGAGGGCAAACCATTGCAAAGAAAGTTCTTTGATATGGGTACTTTTGGCCAACAGCAAACTGTGACACAACCGATTAGGGCAAATGGTGCCATCAATGTGAAAGATTCAGCAAGATCGAAAGAATCCCCTCAACGGAGCTAACACAGATGGTAAGCCCATAGCCGTTCACAATATGGGGAATCGATTCAATTGGTGTATTACCAATGGCTAAAGGAGGAGCCAAATATGCTATCGTTGCTATTGACTATCTCACCTAATAGGCCAAAGCTGAACCACTGGCCACTATTACCACAAAAGAAAGTCATTAACTTTGTTACTAAAAATATTATTTACAGGTTTGGGGTGCCACAGATAATCATCTCGGATAATGAAGATCAATTCGAAGGCGCTGAGTTCAAAGACTTCTATAAATGCTTCCGAATGGAGAAAATATTTTCCGTTGTCGTACATCCGTCAGCAAACGGGTAAGTGGAGGTAGTAAATAAGATCATCAAGTCCACCATTAAAAAGTGGTTAACTAAAGCAAAATGAAATTGGGTCGATGAACTTCCACTCGAACTATGGGCCTATAGGACAATGCTCAAATCCACAACTAGGCACACCCTGCTCGCCCTAGCATATATTCAGAAGCAATGATCTCGGTTGAGCTAGAAGTCCCTTCTCATCGAAGATGAAACTTCAATCAAAGGCAGAACGAACAGCTTTGCTTGATGTGGTCGATGAGAAGAGGGAAGAAGCTGAGTTAAGGACTAGGGTCACCAAAAAAGGGCCGTACGGTACTTCAACTCCAAAGTTCAAAACCGCACATTCTAGGTTGGAGAACTCATTCTCAAGAGGGTATACCCTGTACCGGGAGCATTCAGACTAAATTGGGATGGACCTTATGTGATCGGTCAGAAGATAGGGGATGGTACATTCAAGCTAACAACTATCGATGGAGCCAAAATTCCTCAAGCGTGGAACAACGAGTTGCTGCATGCTTACTTTATCTAAGACTATCTTATGTATTTCCTATTTCCAGCAAATTAGTCACCCTAAAATACCAGAGGCATTGTAAATAGGCAGAAATTGCCCAACTTTCATTAATAAAATTGCTTTGCTTTTTGAATCCATAAAACTATGTCCACAAAAGTAATCTACTGAGTCGACGGGGTCAAATCGGCTCGAAACCATCTGATCGCTGCTTAAGATAGTGGAATCATGCTCTAGTTTGCCCCTCTACCCTCCAAGTCGACGGAAGCAAATCGAATCAAACTGTTGGATTGACGGAACTCGATCTCTGCCGTCTAAGAACCGGAGTTGCTCCAGCAACATTGGGAAGGCCCCAATCAAAGCCGCACGGTGCCATTAGCCATGTGTTGCTTCTTGAGTCATGGAATCACGCTCTTGAAATATGAACTCCCCATGTTGCTTAAAGATTGGTAACGTTGGGAGATTCCAAACCATCTTAGATCGACAGGTCATATCGATCCCAAAAGCTGCATAAACTATAAGCCGCACACATTCCCAAAAGTTGCGCATCTCATAAGCCGCACACACTCTTAACTACCGACATTATCCCTACAGTGTCGGGAAACTTGTCAATTGTAGGACTAACAAGAATTAATCCACTCCTACAATCAGGAATAATGGGTATGAATCCAGCAACGACAAACGACTACGAGCTGGCAGTAAATTCCGATTGTTGACCGAATAAAATCTCTAGAATCGAGATGCTCAAATTCAAGTTCTCGAAGATAGGAACCACAAAATAGACTCGATTTGTAACGACCCAGAATTTCTTCATTCGAAATTCAGATATTTAATTGATTTTAAATATCAACAAGTAAAATTTGTAAGTCGAAAAATTATATTTCGAATATTTGGATTTAATTGGATAATTAAATCAACAATTTAATATTTGAAATTGCGTAAATAATTGGAAATTGGGTTTAATGTAATTAAAAATGATTTATAAAGTTATAATAAATCATATTGGAGTTAGAACAATGTTTGCGAACTTTTAAATTTGAATTAAAAGTTAATCTGCGAAAATTGAATATTTTAATATTTAATCGACTAGTGAAAATAGTCATTTTTCAAACAGTCTCGGATTTTGACGAAACTAGTTTTATCGGATTCGTAATGTTATATTATTGCAAGATTTAAAATTTCGTGTCAGTCGTATCTACGGTTTGTCCGGGGAGAGCCAAAACGCAAAGAAATTTGGTTAAGTGATTTAATTCAAAATTGATCGTTTATTGCCGTAACTCGCACAGATGATCGAATTGGCTCTCGATACCTATTCCATTGTGTCCGAAACGAGGGGTAAACCCTAGAAATGCTGGTCACCGCACGAGATTTGGAGTTCGGAAAATTTCGAGTGAATAATAATTTGAGAATTTTCTATAAAAGGACTCAACAACTTCACATTTGCAAAAACCCTAAACCTAACTCTTCAGCCGCCATTAACAAATTTCAATGGCCAGAATTTCATTTCATTCTTTCCTCTTTTCCTTCCAATCCACACACTATTAGTGAAAGTTGTCAACTACAAAAGTGAAGAAGGTGTTGAGGTCTATGAAATCAACGGTGATGATTATAGATGGAGCGGTAGATCATCGGCAAATCGAGCATGAAGGGGTGGTTTTCGAGAGAGATGGGGGGCCGAGCTTGCCGTGGTTCAGGCCGTGGATGGAGGTGGCTGAGGCGCTTCATTTTGCGGTGGTATGTTGGGCTCCAGGCGATCGAAGAGGCGGCGGTTCTAAACCCTAAAGTGGCCGCTAACATGGGTTATTTACATGCGTTTTCTGTTGCCTGGGGGAAGAAAAGGACGTGCGGCAGAGATGTTGAAAAGGGGAATGAACGGCCTGATCTAATCTAAGGTTTAAATTAAATATAAATATGCAAATCGATTTATTTAAAATCGTATAAACTTTGTAATTGTGTAACTTGTTCGTACGAGGTCGAAAACGCATGAAACGACTTGCATTGGGATCGTATTCGCGAGCACTACGCAATGGAGCTAGTTTGGAGTCGTTTGGAGCTAGTGATAATTTTGGGTAAAATTAAACGCACGTTTAATTTTATTCGAAATAAAATGCTACAACTGTTATCGGAAACTCCAGGTAAGAACTTCTCACTCAATCGAATTGTTTCGATTTAAATTTTAAATAGTTAGATTTAAAATTGCTTGATTGTATGCTTGGATGATAAATTGTTATCTGTTGTATTGAAATAGACCCTATACGCCGTATATTAAGTGGATGTTATTTATTAAAAACATATACCGCGATAATTCCAACTTGTATGGAATTGGTATTATATATGTATTTGGAGTTGATTTTCCCACATTATATAGCGGATGAGACCCTATTGCGCCGCATAATAGCGGATAATATTTTATAAATCCCATATACCGCGATATTTCGTCTTGAAGCGAAATTGGTATTGTGCTAACATCTTTGGATGTAGGGAAACAGGTTGGAGGGATCCAACTGAATTCCTCAAATGATTGAATTGGTTTCAATGTTGTGTGTTGATCTATTTATAATCTGCGTGATTATCTTTGTGATTGAAATCGTTAAAGGCTAAAATTTAGCCGAATATATTTTTGGTATCGTTAGATGCCGAAAATAAATAAAATTTGATTTTTGAAAATTTAAGTTGAGAATTCATAATAAAAATTAATTTTGGAATTGATCCATTTTAAATAAATAAACGTTGAAATTTTTATGTTATAAAAATTATGATTTTTGTGAAATATAACCGAAATGTGATTTTTTTTAAATAAGTAGTTGTTTAATTTATAAAATGGTTTAAATTAGGATTTTTGAATTATTATAAAAGATTTATATAAAAGATTTATAAAATTGATATTTATAAATTAAAATATCGGAATTATAAAACGAGTTTTTATAAGTGTTAAAATGAAGTATAAATGGATTTCATAAGTGGATGAAATCTATAGATTTATGAATTGTGAAGTTATAAAATCAATACATTTTGTAAAATAAATGATTTATAAGTAATTAACTTATAAATTGGATTTTGGCGTGTAAATGGAATATGGATAGAATTTGTTAATAAAGTGATTTTATAAGTTGAAGCCGTTATTAAGTATAAATGGAGTTTATAAACGTTGTTTTATAAATCCGAAATCGACTTATTTTAATAAGTTTAATTATTATAGCTTATTAAAGGAGATATATCCACGATTTTGGGACAGTGGATAATCCTTTAAATAAAATATGTAGAAATTGAATTTGGTTAACGAAGTGTATTCTCGATTTTGACGGTGAATAATATATTAAGGAAATATTTTGGGAAAGTGATATTTTAAATAGAATTTAAAACGATTCAAAAATGTTTTAAAATGTATTAAGTATCGAAACCATAGATTTCAACATTTATTGTTGAAATAGACGTTTTCGAGAAATAGAAGGAAATGGTGGACTATAACACTATTGTTATAGTAAATGATTTCCGAAAGGAAAAGTTTTGTATAGTATTGGGGTTTATATATCTATCTTAATTTTGAATCCCTATACTAGTGATTTTGGGTTGTCGTAACGATGTTTTACGCAACATTCATTTTGACTCAAATAAATGTGTTTAAGAGAAGTTTTCCTTAAAAAATAAAATATATACTTAATTGGGATTTAAGTATATTGAATATTTTCCAAATGTTGAAAATAAATGGATTTGTGAATTACTTATTATTGAATAAGTATGGAAATATTTTCCAATATGAAGTGAATGTTTTGAGATTATATCTTTTAAAGATAAATAGAAAGTGAATATTTGAAATCGATTTGAATAACGTATATCAGTGGATATTTGAAAATGTAAATTCACAATGGAAATTTATAAGGGATTTTAAAAAAAAATCATTGATTTATTTTTAAAAGTGTGGAAATAAATTTACGGATTTGGAACGTAAATTTAATAAATCGGTAAGGATTTATTTGATTGGTTTAAATGAACCATTTTGAAATGAAGTTGTAAAGGTGAAAATTGATTTGGAATTTGTTTTCAAATGGTTGAAGTTTGGAAATTATATCTTGTAAAGATATTTTTGAAAATAAATAATTTGGGAAATTATTTGAAATCGAGTGATGTTGTGAATATTGATTGATAGTTAAATAACCCACTATCAATTTTGACCCTTGAATGGCTATTTGTTGTGAATTGGTTGAAATTGAATGCTACACTTATTTTTAAATTATTGCGCTCGTTATTCGGATTACCCATTCCGAATAGGGATACGACGTAATGGATAGCATTGAAGACCGGTATTGAAGACCGAGTATTTGTGAAAACGATAGGATGACCTATCGATTGTCTCTGCACCGTTAGCTACGGTATGGAGATTTCCTTTGTGATGGGAAATTCAATCGGCATTGTGAATACCCGGATTGCAAGGGCTTCTTGAAGTGCCTTCGGTTCTGTTCGAGTCCGGAACAGACTTGTATGTTACGTGTCTGACATTACATTTTGAGATATAGAGCAGATTTCTTTCAAATACATCTTTGTTGGTGGCGGAGAATTTATTCTCTTAGCTTAACACCCTTCTCTGAGATGTACGAGCTCAAAGGTTTTGTAGTTGAAAGTTATCAGCGATATACTCCCAATTTGGTAATGTGGAATGCTGAGTGTTGCTGTGTGATGATTATTTATTGATTATTTGTTGATTAATGCGTGGATTTGTGAAAAAGTGTAGCTTTGTGGACGAGACTTAGTCAGACCTCACACCCCAGAAATGGTCGAAATAGGATATGCGGCAAGGTTATGACGGTCGCGCCCTTTAGGGTATGTTATTTCCTTCTAGAAAAGGGTGGTGTCAGGTATGGAGCCCTGATGCTTAACCTATGTGGTTGCTCCAATCTCATTTTTCTGTGTGGTTGTTGCTTGGTGATCGATGACCCTCGGATAAAGGTCCCAAAGGACCGGGGGGTGGCATATTCGTGTAGTAGTTACCTAGTTACAAAGGTAACCCGGCCTTGTGTTGGAAGAGAGCTTGTTAAGTTCTCGGGACGTCTCGCCAAAGGCGATCCCATGTGGCAGTAGGAAGTTCCTTAGCCTGACCATTTATTGGAAATCCAAAGAAACAATATGAGCCTTGTACGGTTTTAGTTGTAGAACCTACCATTTAATATGGTAGCTATAGTAGGCATACTATAATGGTACCTATGCTGGCTAAGATTAATATTCTATATTCGAAATGCTTTCATCACTATGCACTAATAATAATATCAAAAATGATTTGTTTTGCGTAGTAAGCATCTTTGACTATCATAAGGAGAAATCTCTCCTAATTCTGCGTTTGCATTGTGTGTGTGCGGGGAGGCTTTATGGTAGTTTCATTTTTCAAAAGCATTACGGATATTTTTCACTTCCCTTGTTGTTGTTGTTGTTTTAAAAGATAAATAACTGTTTTTAGTTCTCACACCAGTCCCATGACTGACCTGGAGTTTATTGTTCTCTTCCTAAACTCCGGGTGCCCATAATTTTCCACACGGGCAGTCTAGAGTTAAGTTATCAGGTCATTCTGGATTCAGGAGTGCTTTGGAGCTCAGGTGGCGAGCTGGATGGCGAGACGTATTACTTGTATATGATATTATCTTTCCGCTGTAAATTCACTTGTAAGGACATGTTTATATAACTGTCCATTGTTTGTTGTATTGTATATTGTTGTTGTACACTGATGATGATGTGATGTGATGTAATAACTGATATAGTTCTTTGTTTTAAAGATTATTCATTTATCTATTATATGTTGTTCTGCTGCGACTGTGAGATTCTGATATTGTTTCTGTTATGTTTCCTTATTTCTTCTATCTTTTTCTTCTACCTCTTCTTTTTAACCCTAATGATTCGGTTTTCCGGCGTTCGTTTGCACGGCATTTGATACAGTGGACGTAAGAATGCCGACCTTCGGATCCTGATAAAACCGATATCGTTACATGGCCAACATCCAAAGAGTCACATGGATCAACTAGTCATTTTTCAAGTGTTTGAAGTAAACAGCCCCATGAACTGGGGGGCGCACACTCCAATACCCAACTAAGAAACCCAGTACTTCACAGTCCTGTTACTCCAAACAAATAATTTTGACGGTAATTACAGGACTAGATAAAATAGTAGTGAATAAATTTGGATAAGTACACTGGCATAAGTACGTACAATATAAATAAGTATACAAATAAAGTTACAATCAAAATGTCAACATTGTTTTACTTATAATATTTTCTATACAAAGTCAAAATGTAGGAGCCGTATCCATGCAATATCGGCCAACAAAAAAGGAAATTACAGATGCTACAATAAAAAAGTAATAAGTGTAGACTCTGCACTTGTACAAAACATGTATCAAACAAATCGGAATGTCCCAAAATCCGGCTCCACTACTACTCGAGCCTGTCAATATTTGTTTCCACTAGTCCCTTACCCACCTTTAGTCAGAAGTTTCTTCTTCCTCTTATAATCCATGGCAGGAGTTGTGTCGCTGTTTGAAATATCTCTGTCTCCTCTATGCCAGCATCTCCTCTTTGTTCTTCCACCTTCTCAAAAAACTCCCCCTTGGTCCCGTGATTCCGGGGCTTATGGGAGCTCCTCGAAGATTTCATCTCCACGGCCTTTTCCTTCTTGATGGCCACCATCGACTAGTTAGTTTTATTTAGCCAGCCAGTTAGGTCTTCCTACTTTTGAGCTTAAGTTACTGTGAAATCGCCTTCCAAAGTTAAGAAAGGGTCGTTCAGACCATGCACTGCAGCAATCTTTCTGGATTCTGATCGTGGTTAGGAACTAGACACAGGCGCAATAATCAAAGCGGCTATGGAAACAAGAATCGAGGCAGTACAAATAGCAGCAATCCCAGGGATTGAAGAAATCGGTAGGTCGGTAGGCAAAAAAGATGGACTATAAGATCAAAAAATGAAAGAAATCAGTTTATCTTGTTCCTGCTGCGTGAGCTGAAAATTCTTAAACTCGGGGGAAACAAGAAGTTTGCCTGCATCAGAAGAATGGCCGAGAATTTCTACCTCGTACTCCCCACCTTCTCCTTCTTTGGATGGCTGTACGATCTTTGGAGAAGTTCCAAGACCACCTGAGGCTCTCGAGATAGCTGCGAAAAGACAAACAATATGGCAGTACCAGTTGAGCTTGCTAACCGATAGCAAGGTTGTTTTAACAATTCGCCAAGCCCGAAAATTAAAGGCTCTGGCAGCATTTTAGCAGTTGCAATCACAGCAGCATCGGCGGACTCCTGTTCCCTCTTAATTCGAATGATCTCCTGACCCTCCATCAAAGCTTTCTTTAATTCTTTATTGAGATAGGCATCCTCAAACTTTTGCTCGGTGTCTACATCCCCATTCTCCCAAAAATGGGCCAGATATTCTTCTCAAACCATAGCAAGTTGTGGCCTAGATAGCTGTGGTTCCCCTGATGCAGCAAGGAGTTAACATAGAAATTTAAGATGGTGTCATCCACCTTCTTTTCAAAAGTACCTTGCAACTCCAAGTAATCCGCTGTCATGGCGACCTTCTCAACTTCAACTCGGGTCATCTCAGCGTTAAGTTGCACGACTCTTTCCTAGAGAAAACAATCATTTGAGTCTGATCAGAAACAGTCTTGTCATGGGTTCCACCATTCCCGTGCAATCAGCAATTGTCTTTTTATGAGATTCAACGACCTCGTTATGATTAGCGATAGTTTTCTTCTGAGATTCAATGGTCGTTCACGGGCTTCAAGCTCCTCTTTCAGCTTAACCTCATCCATGTGGGACTTTTTGATTTTGTCTTGGAAAACAATCTCCAATTTTGTGTGGGCCTCTTTTAGTTCCTTCTACAAGCTGGTGTTGCTCTTACTCTTTTGGAGTGCAGTGTTCCTCTCCTTTGTTAATCGCTCGATTTTGGCATAACGTTTCACTTACGCCCTTTTATAATCATCCTTTTCTAATTCAAAGGAAAAGATCTCTTGATAATTATTGTGGTTCGTGTCTGCCAGTTGCTTGCACAACTTTTCCCATCCCTTAGCTTGATCCAAATTGCTCTGAAACAACGAGAAATTGGGCATATAGTTATCTTTACATATTGGGCATAGTTGCTGTCAAATTGAACTCCCTTTAAAAACCACCCAAAGAGCGTAGCTTCGAGTATAGGGGGATTGGACGAAAGGATATAAGCCGGCCTCCTATGAGGACATGAAGAACCAGAAGCGGGCACCACATGAGTCAACGAAGCTTGGGATAAAGGTAAAACTTGAAAAATGGAAGCCGATACTTAAATTCCGATAGAGATTGCGGTCGAAGCAAATGCTTGGTGCTTGGAGGGATGAGAACCGCGGTCTACCTTCGGCCTCTTAGGCGACTCTTCTCGGTCGTTAGGAGTTTTTCTCTTCTCATAGCCACTCTTGCAAACCCAACCCCGTTCTATGTCAACCCGACGATGTACTTTGGCTTCCAAGTCTTTCCTCCTTCTCTACTCTTCCTCGGTTTTGATGGGGCTGATGGTAGCTTGAAGACGGTCTTGACCAACATTGCAAATCAGTGAATTGTTCAAGGTCCTCGTAAAGTTCATGACCTCTCCTAGTACTTGATATAAAGATCTTTGGCGATAAGAAATGGACCTGAATAATGCATGTGTAAGTGAACATGACCCTAGTGAAATGTGTAGTATGTCATAGGCGGCCTAAAAGGATGTCACAAATCAGATTAAGAAGTCACTGTAGTAGAAATTGAGCTAACTCTAGACACAACATGACCGGGATGAGGAGACGATCCCTCGAATTCGAAATCTTCTCTCATGAGTTCATCGATAACCAAGCAAATGTTGCTCAAATCCCCACAGTCAATACCGATTTCCTAAAGCAAGGAATCCTGAAGTCGCTTGGATATTGGGAGGGCATCTTTAACACAGATCTCTTGGGGAGGTGAATCTGGGAGAATGGGACTCATTCGCGTAGTTTCATCACATGACCCGAAGTTTCCATCACCCTCATCCTTTTCTGTTGTCAACGTAGCCTTGTCCTCATGCTGCTTGAATTCTTCTTCCTCCTCCTTTGGAATCAATAGCATCCTTGGAAGGCAGCTGGCTTCAGTCGTAACACCTCTTCATGAATTTCTTCGGTCGACCCACCAGACAGACCTTCTCCTTTCAAGAGATCCCCCCTTTCGGACCCACGCAATAAGGAGTAGAGCGTGTTGAATACTGGAATGGGAAGGAGATGGAACTTCAATGGCTACAGAAGATCTGCCGGGATGCAATAGCCTATACAGATGCAAATTCTCACCTATCAGCAAAAACTTGACTAATCTCTCTTTGGCATCTAAAGCCTCCAGAGTATGGAAAATCAGATCGAGTGATGGATCTTTTATCGACCTTGGAATAACTGCAAGAAGTATTCGACCTATCAAAATTCACATAGCGATGTATTAAATCTTAATAAGTAAAAGAGAGGACTTACCCTCCATCGTCCAAAGACGATTAAATCCCTCGGGAAAACAACAAAGAAATACTAGGTCTCGAATTGGGACTAGTGTCTTTGAAGCTGTAGCACGATCTTTTGGTTTCTTTGGGTATGAATGACGATGAGTGATGGATCTTTGTCTCTCTTCTTGAATGAGAGAAAATATCTCATCTTATCGAAACTCGGTGCACGATTAAATGTCTACATAAACAAGACATGAAGGCAAGTCAAGATCGCATACCCATTAGGTTGAATCTAAAATGGAGAAATTTCCAAGTTCAAAAGAATTTCTCTCAAGAAGTGATTGAAAGGGGGCACTGCTTCATTTAAGCACATATACCGGTGGCAAGCGGTGTACCCCGAAGGTGGCATATATGCGAACTCATTTTTCGACATAAGTCGCATGTCATCATCCAGGATGCCATGTTGTAAACAAATGTTATGTAGAACGTTCGCAGAGATTATGAAGAAAGATCTTTCCGGGGGATTGAGTAGAACTCTAAAATTTAGAGGAGCCTGATCTACAATTGGGAAAAGTGGAATCAATTGACCGTTTCAGCTTGCGGTATTGAAGAAGTAGGCACAACTGAAACTGTTTGTGAAGGCGCAAATGATGACGATTCAGCTTCTGAAAGTGCTAGACTTCTTCCATTGGACTTACGACGAGATGACGGATGCATCATTTCATACAACAGAACTAGTATCTAACAAGGTCAAGTAATTCTATTTTTAACTAAAAGTCCCCGTACAACACTTGAACTCCGAAGAAATGTCGATTTATGCCGACACATCGCATTCCAAATATTGACTAGGGAAAGTTCGGTGTGTTATCCATATGGGATGGGCATGGTTTCCTGAACGTTATAAATGCTTTATCCTGTATAGATAATTCACTAGCAGTGAGGAAAGAAACAAGCTTCTTGTATCACTCATTAAAGTTATTTCTCCTACACTTACTCGTTATAGATCAATGATTGATAGCGAATCCGCTATTCGAAGCGATGGGGGAAGCTCTTCCCATTCCAGGTACATCGATCACGCAATAACGAGATAAATCCGAAGTGAGAAACTATAGATTGATAGATCCGAATCAAGTGGAGAAATCTCAGCATAAATCAATCTGAGCTCTCCGAAAGGTAATAATAGCATAGGCTGCACACAAGATGTTACCTTAAGCTATCGCCAGCTCCCAGAAAAACAAACACCAATCCACTAGATGTCATGCCGGATTAACAATGTAAACTGGTGCAATTTAATTCGAATTCTATGAACGAAGATAGCAAAACGTGTCAAGCATTGGGGGTAGCCTAAATTTCGTTCCGTGAAAAACACAAGAACCGATTTACTATCTTAAATCGCAATCAACTTGAATTCTCCATAACGTTCACCACCAATACAACATCATCGTCGAATTGCTAAACAAATAGAAAAATATGCATTATCCACCTCTAATCAAAAGTCAGAAGGTGAACATGATTGAATTTAGGTTGTTGGCAACTTAAGGTAGGTAAGATAGGCAGTGATCAAAGTGGGTAGGGTTAACGATGATCCAAATAGACGAAGCAACAGGAACTGGGGGCTAGGTTAAGGCGATGACGAGGTCAAATATGGATGGTGGCAAAGAGTACCGACGAAGGAGATCAGCGGCGGCGAAGACAAGAGAGAATTTAGGGGTTTGAATGCTCTGAATCGGATTGTAAGGCAAGAAGCTCGATTCGTAAGAGAAAATAAGGTAGAAGGAAGGATCGGCTCGAATGGGAAGCTAAATAGGAGATTGAATAAAAAACTGCTAAGTCTTTGGATCGCTAGTAATCCATGGGCCATGGATCGCTAGCAATCCATCAAATCACAACCAATCTCTTACTAATTTGCCAAGCATAATCCACGTGTTATTCGCAAGTGTCGTGAAAGTTATGGGACCGAAATTGATTTATTGTTATGAGCTATGACAATTCCCATCAGAATTCAACAGACGGTTGAATAACCAACGCCAAATTCGCATAATGGCCTCAACACAATCATTTGAACCTCACTAAACGTATACCCAAAAGCAATAACTTCTAAAGCATGCCTTGTTTCCAATGAAGGAATACTCTGGATGGCAAATGTTATCTATGAGTTTAATCCAATATAATTCAATGGAAGTTGGAATATATGCATCAAGTCAAAACAACTCAAGAATCAACCAGAAGGATCAAAAGAAGGAACCAAGAAAGACAAAAATGGCAAAACCTGCCTAAGATGATGAATAGCTAGTGACCCATAATTATTTCTCGTGGGTCATTCATTCTATTTACATCATGAAGCACTGTCTTTTCTAGGTTCGCCTACAAGGTTCCACGATGTTCCAAGCAAGCTAGATTGAGAGGTGGGTATTCATTTGATTCCAGCAACAATTCAATGCAACTAGTACATGAATCATCGTCAAAACAAATCATCTAGTCATGAAATTATATGGAGAGCATCTACGAAAGCCAAGGAAGACGATCCAATTGAAACGAGCTAGAAATGAGCTAACTTCATGGAGAAATCCATACCGTATGGATCGGTAGCGATCCATTATATTAGGTCGGTTTGCTGTGAAACTTTTGGAGCATCATTGTACCTTCAAATGTAAGTCTCTAGCAAAGCGGCTTTGGCCCAAGTGCTCTCCAGCCCCTATAAAAACAATCCTAACTACAACCTAGATTGGCTGTTGAAACCCTGCAAAAACTATTCTTCACTCTTCTCCTCCCATACAAAAGTCATCTAAAGGGCTCACTGTGATTCTCTTTTGAACTCTAACTCTGGTGACTTGATCTAACTTACAAGATCCAATCAAATTATAATTAGATTCAACATGTAATTGTAGTTAGTTCATAACAAAAGTTATAAAGTAGACGTAGGCTTCATTAACAGCGTGCATATATAATGAAAAATCAATCATAAAATATATATACACATTTACATATTCACATCTCATGTTGGCAACACATATATAGGAATTCATGATAATAGAATTGATCTAACTACATATAAAGCATATAATTAGCATATATATATATATATATATATATATATAAGTTGTAAATAAAAATATTACCTTGTTATGTTCTAGAGAGAATACACCTTTAATATTAAAACAGTGGACTCCTGCTTAAATCTTTATCCAATTCTCCTAAGGAGAGCAAACAACTTGAGAGCATTACACACTGTTACATTGATCTTATTTGAATTTGTGTTTTTAATGTTTGAATAAATGGGGGGATGGGAGAGAATTCCGACCAACAAAGAAAAGGTACAATGGCGGTTCAAAACACTAGAGGAGAATTAGAGAAAAAAGAGAGGCTAAGGTTATTTAAATAAAAAAGGAGAGAGTGGTTAAAGTTGGAAGCGTATATTTTCCTTCCTTTGTCATTTCGCACCCTTTTGGAATCAAATCCTAAGCCTTCCTCCCTAAGTAATAGCCAACCATATATTAACCCCCATGGGCCTCATTCCACTTCAAGCCAAATTGGTTAATTTGCATATAAGTCAAATTTAAACGTACATCGATATCATATATTGGTATGTGTGTATACAACTTTTATATAAGCACTATTTTTAATATTGATAAACACAAATAAAATAAAATTATATAACTAATATTTCATAAATATTAACTAATTTAGTTAATATATAATAATTATAACTTAATTAAATCATATAGTGTAGTTGGAGGATTTAACATTGCAGTTGTGCGACTCTTAGGGGTAAATTCAGTCAGTAATTAATATCGAACAATTCTAATATTAACATTCACATGTCATCTTAGCTAGTAATATGACATTTTGGCCAAATTTATCACTTATATAGCTTCAACAAAATCAAATTTTACTTATTTTAAGCATTACTCTGTAGTGATATTTATTTACACTGATTCTCTTCATTGAAACTATATCACTTAGGACTTGTAGAATTTGGTAATGGTCAAAATTCCATTGTCCATATTCGACTTTATAGTCCAAACACAAAGACTTTTTTCAATAATAACAATTATTATTGACCATACTGCTCTGGCCAGATACTTCGACTTTAAGTTGATTTTAATAGACCATGATACTAACCACATGACTAAGAAGACGAATCCTCTATTAAATAGTATTTCACTTCCAATGCTTCCAATCGACCTAACTATAGTCGTTTGATGGACGTCGTGCCACAATTTTAAATATAATAAAAGTGGAGCTTCCACATCGAAGATTAATAGTATTTTCAAGTCAAGAGAACTGTGTATTTTGTCACATTGATATTTTCTGTTTGAGCATTGCTATATTGATTAACAGTAGATTGACGAGTGAGTCAATCCAAAGATATCAAATAACAATTAGCATGTAATTTGTTGATTCCTCTAGCAACTATGAGTAATACATTGCATAACTTCTAAAGAGCGTTATATACTCTAGTACCGATATCCACTCTCGATACATATTGACTAGAAATAATTTAAACGATATGTTTATTTATTGTAATAAATCACTCACGATTACAACACGTTGTAGCTACTATCACAAAATATACCATTTATGAATTTTCCATTAAATATATTTTAATTAAATTAATTAAGTTAATTAATATAACACATTATATCATGTATATAATAGAAAGAAAACACTTTTTATTTCAGACAAGATTGACAATCGAGTTAGATATATGTACAATTACATAATTGTCTCTAGAGTTTATCTCCAGCTCTATCATGCTTGAGGTTTCCAATAGAAGTGGGAGCAGATATTGATGGACTTTGTAGATGGGTTATCGAGGGCTATAGAAGGATAAAATAACATTTAGGTCATAGTTGACAGGTTGATGAAGAGTGCTCGATTCATGCCGTTTAAGCCCAATAGAATGACACTGAAACTGACCGAGTTTATATGAAAACCTCTAATTAAAATTAGTTTTAAATATGTAACAATATTATATCAACGAAATAAATTAGTTTTAAATATGAAAACCTCCAATTTTTCCATTAAACATTAAATTTATAAAACAATGGCAAGTAGAAGATTGACAATATAAGCATAAATAATTCGTTGTATAAGATGCTAGATTTAAACAATAATAACAAGGTGTGATATATATTAAAAGGAGATTGGATAATTATTAAAATAGTCACACCTTTAATGAAGAAGAACTCAAGATCTGATTGAATCACCTTTATAAATTGCAATGATTAGGAGCATCACTTATTTATTTACTTATTTGATTTTATTTGAACATTTTTTGAGAATTTTTGGAGAATTTTTCCTTTCATAAAGACATGGATTGTTGGTTATAAAAGGAAGAGAGGGGAAAGTAGGAAAAAAGCGAATTATTAGGAGAATATAATGATGCGTAAAAGAAAGTTTTGTTTTTAAGAAATTATGAAAACTTTTCTCATTCCTTTCTTAAAACCTTCCATTTTTAAATCTTCATTAAATCTTAATTAAACCCCTTTTCTTCATATTATCAGAAACAAATAAGATGAAGAAAAAGGGCAAAAAACCATCATAAATATGTTTTAAGAAGTCATAAAGAAGAGTAAAGGATGGAGATTCCTTTGATTGCTCCTTCCCTTTACCTTTTCAAATCACATTTAAAATCCTCCTCTCGTTCCATTTTTGGCAGCCTATAGTGAAGGCATCATGGATCTTCAATAACTCCCATATCCGCTTATCGTATAATTGATTATAAATTTAAATATTTTTATCGATATCATTCAAATATGAATAACATTCAAACATCAAAATAAAAAAAATAACAACTAATCTTTCATATATATTAATTAATTTGATTAACTACAATGACTACAAATTAACTAATTTGTGTTGTTTTTTGGAGTATTCACTATTACGGTTGTGCGATTCGAGGGTACAAATTTAATCAATAATTAATATCGAACAATTCGTATATTAATGTTCATATATCATCTTAGCTAGTAGTGTGACATTTTAGCTGAATTTATCTCTTACATATTTTACTGGTAAAATCCAATTTAACTATTATAAGTAGTATCTGATAATAATAATTAATTATGTCAATTCTCTTCGTCAATGGTATATCATATTAGGACTGATGGAATTAGGTTTTGGAATAAATTCCAACATCATCTATGTTCAACTTGATTAGTCCAAACATAAAATTATTAGTTCAATAATAATAATCGTTATTCAGTATACTGCTTTGGATAGAGATTTCGAGTTAACTAAAGTTGACTGTGATACTAACCACATATAACCGAGGAGATGAATTCTTTATTGAATAATGTTTCACTTCTAATGCTTCAACTTAGACGTAACTTGGCTCGTTCGATGGATGTCATGCCATGGTTTAATTATGATCAAAGTCGAGTGTCCATACTGAAGTTCAACCGTATTCTAAAGCCAAGAGAATTATGTAATAATTGTCACTTTGAGATCCTCTATTCGATCTTAGTTATATTTACCAACAGAATGCTCTCAAGAGGGTCTTTTCATAATCGTCCAATGACTATCAGTCATAACCCCTTGGTGCCCCTAGTAACTATGAGTATAACACAACCGAATATTTGGGGAGCATTATATACTCTAGTCTCCATGGACGAATCAACATCCATTCTTAAAACATCTTGACTAGGAATATCTAAAATAATATGTTATTTTTAATGTGGTAAGTTTCTCATGATTATAATACATTGTAATTACAACCAAGTAATATATCATCTAAGGGTTTTACATTTAATATTCTTAAATTAAATAACTAATATCATAATATAATAAGTATATAATAAAAATAAAAACACCTTTTATTATAAAAAAGATTGATTATCAAGTTAGATATACACCAATAATTACATAATTGTCACTTGGACATATCCCTAACTCTATCAATACATTTAGAGTTAAGGTCAAGCAAGGAATCTTATACCAACTTCTTCGATCGGTTTTCTTAAAAAATTATCGAGTTGGTCCCTTAGTGAACGGGTAGGCTATTTTGTTTTAATTATCTACTCTACAAATTAACTCTTTCCGATGCTGTTAAACTGACTTTATCATATGGAACTTTTCGAGTATTTTTTTCGACTTGCGGGGAGCATTGATTTTTTTTACGAACTGTATTGCAGTATTGTTATTATGGAAAAAAATTGTTGTTATTATGAAAAAAATGTCATGGAATACTCAACAATTAGAATAACCCTTAGCTAAATTATAAATTTATGCATTTATTTATACCTTAATTATAGTGCTATGCAATGCATTATACTTAGCCTTTGATGAAATCGGCCATTAGCTATTGTTTAGAACATATCCAACTTA
Organism: Allium cepa; assembly: GCA_030765085.1. Taxonomy (NCBI): domain Eukaryota; kingdom Viridiplantae; phylum Streptophyta; class Magnoliopsida; order Asparagales; family Amaryllidaceae; genus Allium; species Allium cepa. Next base: position 957,858,378 of record CM060937.1, read on the forward strand.
AATTTATTAATTAAACATTGAACATAAGCTAAGTATCGACACTCTATACTCGATATCACTTCTGAAGTTTGAGTCTGAGCACTCCTTCATAAGGATTTCATTATTTTTATAAATAATTCTCTAGTATTTCATAAATAATCAAGAACACTCTCAACTATCGGTTAGTTATCTTAGTTTGGATTTGACACTTGCCCTATGTACTAAATACGTAAGCAAAATGTGATACTGTACAACACATAAGATAGTTCCTATTGCTAATGCATAAGAAACTCATCTTACATGGCTCATACTAAACATTTCTATATGGTTTCTGTTTATATTTTTTGGGACAAACCTAGCATCCTTCTATATTTGTTCTAAAAGATGTCAATTTGATATCCAATATAGAGAATTAAAACCAAAGTAAAATTATTTGAACATGAACAATAATAATTTTTTTTTTGTTTACTTAAAATTTTGAAATATTTTAGTATCTTTATAGTGCTTTCTTATAGATACATGCTTGTTTTGCATTTTTACTAAAATTCAAAAAGTTGATTTTTTATCAAAAAGATATATTAACTATGATGGTTTATTGAATGGTACTTTTGTATCAGATCTCGGATCCTATCCAATAACCCATAAACTCGGCATTGCTCCCACCGACTTCGTGACACTTTTGAATGCCCTATTTAAATCGTTATTAAGAATTTTTATTTCAATATACATATAGCAAAACTCAAAATCACATCAAGCGATAATTTTGCAAGTAAAATCTGAATTAACTTAGAAATATTGAATAACGAATCTGTTACATTGATCTCAATAATTGAAATTTATGATGTTATTCTATCAACTAACATATCATATTCCAACTACATATTGGTCTTCTACTCGAAGAATAAATGGACCATATCCTTTCGTGTATAAATATAAAAATCATATTTTGATAATGTATCTGTTTTGGATTTTTCACCATGTCATATGATAATGTCAATTGTCTTAGTGGCTTATTGACAACCGAGAAAATCCTTTTCTCGACATCGGTAAGGAAATAACGGTTTCTCTTTAATATACACGAGTTCTTATTAGATATTATAATTAGTTGTATCCTTTAAGGTTTGGTCAAATTCATTTCATTCCTTATAATGGACCGTATGTAGATCCGTTTTACTACTAATAATTTTTAAAAGAGATTCCTTCATCTTGAAGTTGGTGTTTCTTGAAACAACAATTGTCTTTAACTGTAGCGAAATACATATTCGTAGACATTTTATGGATTGTCTATATAAAACTGATTTGGTTTTTCATTTTATGAAACATATGTTCATAATATAATTTGGTCGATTAACATTAATCAGTGCTAAACTAAATGGGGTTGGTCATGGGCCATCAACAACTCCCATATCTACTTAGTATTTAATTGATTAAACAAAATTTAAATATTTTATCTATATCGTATATCCATACACAAACACGTAATTTTTATATATGCTCGCTTCATTAAATACTAAAGACATTCAAACATAATTTTTTAATAATTAATGTGTCGTAAATATTAATTAATTTAATTAATTTATAATGATTATAAATTAACTAAATCATGTGTTTTTTAGAGTATTCATTATTACGGTTATGCAACTCAAACGTCTAAATTTAATCAGCGATTAATATCGAACAATTCAAATATTAACGTTCGCACTTCACCTTAGATATTGGTGTAACATTTTAGCTGAATTTTTCACTTACACGTCTTTGTGGTAAAATCCAATTTTACTATTATAAGCGGTACTCAGTATTTAATTATTATTTACACCAATTCTCTTCATCAGCACAATATCACATAGGACTTATAGAATTTGGTTTTGGTCAAAATTCCAACCTCAGCCAAATTCAACTTGACTAGTACAAACATAAAATCTTTGATTTGGTAATAAGTTGTTATTAACTATATTGCTTTAGATAGAGACATTGACTTTGAGTTGACTATAAATGAACGTAATACTAACCCTATATAACCAAGAAGGTGAATTCTTTATTGAATAGCATTTCACTTCCAATTCTTCAACTCAGACCCAACTATAGTCATTCGATGAACATCATGCCATGATTTAGGTATAATCAAAGTGGAATGTCCTTACTGAAGTTTAATAGTATTTTCAAGTGGAGAGAACTTTATAATATTGTCACTTCAAGATTCTCTGTTTGACCTTAGTTGTATTAACCAATAGAAAACCTTGAATTCCATGGTTATTCAATAGCTAACGATACCTATCTCCTTCGTGCCCCCAGCAAAACCATGAGTGATACATTGCCAAAACATTAAGAGATTATTACATGCTATAGTCTCAACCGATGAAACGACATACTTTCTTGAAACATCTTGGAATATCTAGAATAACATGTTACTTTTAATGTGATAAATTTATCATGATTACAACACAATATAATTACTATCACATAACATATTATTTAAGGATTTTCTATTTAATATACTTAACTTATATAGCTAATTAACATATCATAATATGACAAGTACATAATAAAAAGAAAAATATCTTTTATTATGAACAATATTGATTCAAGTTAGATATATGCAATATGTTATATAATTGCCGTTAGGACATACCCCTAACTCTATCAAAAATCAATTTTTTTCTTCCTAAAAATAGATCTAAACCTTCGTTAAACATATCCCAAACGAAAACAATTCTAAATCAAGTTAAATCAAGGGATTAACCGATTAAGGGTAGATTAGCAAGTAGATTAGAAAGTGACTTTCAAATTAGCATTTTTAGAGAGATTTCAGATCTTTACTTCCTATTTTCATATCTAGCTCGGTTTGCATGATTTTCAATGATTGTTGACTAATCAATGAGTGATTTATCATCACTTAAAATATTATATATGTATTTATAGGTTTTGACTTGTTTTGGATCCATTTGTAAGTCGTAATATGAATGTGTAACCATTTTGGTTTCAAAACTGAAGTAAAAATGTAATTACATGGTTTAAAACTAATTTAATCATGTGGTTATGATATGTGTTTGTTCATATGGATTTTATGCTAGGATATTGATTTGTTATTAATATGAATTTCCATGACATGATGTTTTTGCATGTTTGAATGTTGTGTCTATACGATTGAAGGGTTGAACAATTTATTAGAGCGAATTCGAGGTTGGAATTATTTTTATGGGGAAGGGTCTTCATGCAAAAGGAGTATATGGATGATGAGCTCTCCAACTTTATTACATAAAGGCGTGAGTCCATAGCGATGGTACAGACTTCGACGAAACGATTCTAGAGTGTGTGGAGTCATAACGTGTAGAGATGTTGCATCTAGGCCGAAGTGGTAGAAATAGAGTTTGGTTCAAGGCAAAAGTGTTAAGCCAAAAACCTAGGCAAAAAATAGGGCTAACTCATTAGTTCGTTATCGAACACATTCATTTCTGTACCAAACATGCTTGGTTTGGTATTTACTTAAGACTTTGACCAAATAACGTAGGAGCAACCTAAATTTTTTATAGAAACACATGAAATCGATATGAAAAAAGGCTTAAGAGCTCAAAGCACTGGAGTAAGAAGTACGAAAATGAAAAGAAATGACCTAGGTAGTAGTTGGGTTCAATAAAGCACTGAACAAGGATTCATGTTCGGTACTAGTGATCAAAAGCAGCTGAAGGTACAAGGAAGAAATTGTTCTTCGGCACCAAACTTAGCCGGTTGTAAAAGCATGTGGGAAGGCACTAGCTTGACTTTAGGAAAAACATGGAAATTTATGGGAAAAGCAAAGAGTCTACCGAACTAGAGTTGGTTTGGTATCGGTTATATTTAACCATCGATTTTTGATGTAGAGGCATTAGGGACAATACAGGGGGATGTGGGTATGACTCTAGGAAAACATGAGATGACCTTGGTATGTTTGGATGCAATTAATTGGATGATCGAACTTTGACCACTCGATGACCTGAGTGATTTAGACCATGCACTTCATGGAGAAAGGTAGCATCTTATGATGCTCCAAAGAGGCAAGTTCGAATGAGGTGAAACTGTGAAGTGAAATGTTCGATGTTATTGAAACGTATGCAAAGGGATAGTTGATAGCGCGGAGGTTTTGATGTGTGCTTGTAAAGTGGAAGTATGTGAGGACCTCACCTAGGTTAGTCAATACATGATCCGTATACCATGGACCTTGTTGATATGTAGGTGTAGTTCCTGGCCACCAAAGGTGGCATGAATTTTGAGCACTTTGGAAAATAAGATACCGATCGGTCTCTGATCTTCGAACATGATAATACGAGTTATCAAATATCTTACGCACTTGAGTGAATGAAGTGAGATTGTTTGATAGTTGCTATGTTTTCCATGGTCTATTATGGACGTCACACGATATAGGTAATGTTGATGTAAATACCTAGACATCTCATTTTGTACTTTGACTGGTGTACTCTATGATGATAGTTTAGCATAAGTCGATGTATGTGCTAACTCTTTAGACGTAGCGATAGGTGAGATATGATTCTACAAATATTTTGTTTCTACTTATGATGTTATTGTCTTATAACCTATTTTGAGATTACATATCCTCATACTAGACTTATGCCTACTTTGAGGTTATTTGTGAAAGAGTTTGTGGTATGCCCTATTGGCAAATATGTAATTTGGTACATATATCTAACTCGGTAGTCAATCTTGTCGATAATAAAGGTGTTTAATTTTTGTTATATACTTCGTTATGTTATAAGTAATTTAGTAGTTAATCTAAAGTATATTAATAAGAAATTTTTTAAATAAAATGTTATGTAATTGTAGTTATAATCGTTAGTAAATATTTAGAAAATAAAATAACATGTTGTTTTAAATATTCTTGATTAAGATATTTTAAGGAAAGACACCGGTATATTAATTGAGATCAGGGTGCGTAACGCTTTCCAAATTTTGGACATTGTATTACTCATGATCGCTAGGGGCCAGCCATGCTTCTTCCATATACTCAAAAAATGGACAACTCCTTTATTTAATGCACGTAATACTCATTTTTGATTTGAAGTTTTTGCCTCTCCTCATCATGAATTAAGGAGAGCCATTCTCCTTCCATATACTCAAAAGATTCAAGCCCAAACACATCAAACTAAATACAGTTCAATTGTTGGTGGTAGTTGTATTCGGGAGCTAGCAGCTTCAAGTTTTGGAATCGGATTCAGTAAACTTGGTTCTTCGTTTCACGGTGCAAATTATAGGCATAAGACGAAGGTAATTTTACTTGATTATAATTATTTAAATGCTTTACAAATTATGATATCACGTATTAGTTTAGAAAGAATCATTTATCATGAATCTGTACATTTTTATGCTGTTAGATAGTGGATGGTGCACATGTGTAAGCACACACATGTGTGTCTGCACGTGCATGTGTTTTGTTTAAATATTAAAGGAAAACATATTTTTCATGCACAAATGTTCATGGCGTTGATTAAAAACGTTTTTTTGAAAATAATAAATATATTTATATGTTAAATATTTTTTAACTAAAAATCAATTTCATAAGAAATAAGTATTAAGTATAATCTATATTTCATAAAATTTTATTTGTTTGTATATAAGATTTTAGAAATTAAAAAAATCATTTTTTATACTTAATTCGCATTTACATTATGTATTTTTTATTTAATTTGAAATTAATTTATACGAGCAATAAATATATATAATTTTTTTCATAAATAATGTAACATATAATAATTTTAATATAGAATGTGATATCTTTTTTTTCTTTTGGAAATTAATAAGGTAATTAATTTTTCCTTATTCTGTACGAAATTAAAAAAAATGTCGTTAGATAGGTTTAAACCAAAAAAATATTTTTTGGTCGAAATCATTTATTTGTATGCATGTGTGTATATTTTTTTTCATTTATTATCATTATTTACACTATAATATATTTATAAGAATATATTTAAATATGTATCATTCTTATTTTAAACTACTTTATATATTCATATTCAACATATTTTGCAATCCAAATATATTTTATGTATGTATACATATTTGAACAAGTGTATCATATAATTTTGTTTTTAAGTAGTACTTTATATTATAAATGATTATACATACATATATTATATTATATTATTTATGTATGTGTGTTGACAACGCACGTGTATACGAATGGGCTAACATGTCCGTTGTGGTATAAATCCCAACATCTATATATGGCCGTGTCAAAACATTTACACTATATTATATAACATGTGTACCTGCACATAAACACATACATGTACATGATTTACATATATTTATAAAATACAAGCTATACAAAATAAATTATTATTTGTGAATGAAATAAAATATTGATTTTATTTAAAATTAAAATTTTAGAAAAAATTATGTATAAATTTAGACCACATAGACCCGATAAGATTCAAAATGAAATAATTTTTTTAAATTTTTTCCATTTCTTCCGTTGTGGCTTAGCCCAATTCCAACAATGGTATAGACCCCGAGCCCATGCGGTCTAAATTAGTTATGTTAGAGTTAACTAGTTAAGCTCACAGTCCAGATAGTATGCTGTTTGGAAAGGTAGTGTCGAAGGATTGAGTTGGGTAATTAATTACTCTGCTTACTCAGCTACTGGACTAGCTCGAAAAGATATGTGAGCTAAAGTTACCTCTAATAAAAAATCCCAATTTGATTTGGGTCTTGGGCTAATTTTCAAAATTGTTTGAAAACTATAAATCAAGATATTAATTTACAAATTAAATATAAAATAATAAAAATATTATGAATGTTACAATAAAATTAAAATAACAGTTTTGAGTTTAAAAATTACATTTACAATAAAACATATATTATAAAAGGTACAATATAATTTTCAAAATGTTTGAAATGTTATAAAAATAATTTCAAAAATGTTATTTATTAATAAGATTAATAAATTAATTAAATAAGTTAATTAATGAAATATATTTACATGTATAATATATATACCGATATATGCTACGTTATCTTCAATTATTTAAGATAATATGAGCATACATATGTGTATAAAAGAATTTTTGAAATTAAAAAATTTAATTCAAATTGTTTAATTAAATAAATTAATTAAAAGTTGATTAATAAATTAAAATACGTATATATAAAATATATGTGTATTATTGTAAAGGTTATATTATATATATTCAAAATAATTTGTTATAATTGAATAATATTATATTATTTAAAGCCTTAATTAATTAAATAAGGCTTAATTACTATAATGGTATACATAAATATTATACAACTCAAATAAAGTATAAAAGTTATATAGTAATAAAATTTACATAATATAAATATAAAACGTTAAAGAAACCCTAAATAGACATAAGGAATAAATACATACAGTACATATACCATGATTTCCAATGAGGTAGACACTTCAATAATGAGGGTATTTAGTAAGAAATACATTATTCCATAAGTCAATATCATTCAATTAAGTATACTGAAGATTATGAGTCTTTAATAGTGTTGCCCTCGACCATTTATATATTAATAAATTACTTGCATACTCTCTTGTTGTTGAGCAAACTCAAGCTAGAGATGTTATGTGTAGTATTATTAATATATTGACAAGAAGATGTAAGATAACCATATGTATTTATTGAGAAAACTCAATGTGCATGTACTATACTTAAGTCGTCATGGAATGGTAGGTATGGGCGAATAATTTCTTTCGATTTATTAGGCAAAATCAAGGTCTAAATGAGATTAAGACAAGGAACCAAGGGTTAGGAATTATGTATGATACACATGATAAGGAGTTATCCATATTTGTGAGGCTATGACTTATTGAGCAAACTCAAGGTCAGAATCTTAAGGAAGATGAGTCTTAGCGCCCGCTACTGAAGTCGAAAAGCCTCTATTAGAGTTTGGACTAGTGGGAACCTTACGAGAAAATGAAATGGTAACATTTAACCTTTCTAATATTGTAAGAACATCAGTTGTATTAAAGTTATAAAAATCTACATTGATAAATTTTTGTAATTAATATAATTGGCAAAATGTTTATTAATTAGAATATACAAATGAACTGAATTTATATTGACAAATAGAAATATAAAATATACCTACCAACAAAACATACCCCGGGTTGCCCCCCTTTCTTGAGAACGGGACAATCTCTCACAGAATGGCCACGCTGATGACAACTGTAGCACTCCCTCTGTGCCTTAACCAAATGCCCTCCTCTGCCTAACCTACACTTATTATAAACCACACTTGTTGCAAATAAGATTAGACCTATTTCGCCAAAACTTACGGTTCTTATCCCTGGCTGGTGTAGAAACAATAGGCCTTGGTGTCAAATCCATATTTACCAAATTCACAAAAGGCCTCATAAGGTGATTATTCATGTCTCTTTGAGACTCGGGACATATACCTGCTGCAAACATCTCATTCTTCTTAGTAGCATTTCAACTAATCCTAACCTGAACCTAAACAAAGAAATGAACTGGTTCTCATACTCCACCACTATCATGGCTCGCTGCTTCAGATCCAAGAAGCTGTTAAATAATAAAGTCTTTTTAGCTTCCGAAACAAACTTCATCTCAAACTCATCTTTAAATTGGGCCTAAGAGAATTCATTCTCTTGGACATTAGCTGTAATAGAACTCACCAATCCATGGCTGCGTCTGCCAGATGTTGTGACGCCATCCTACACTTCATTGCATCATCTATCTCCATATCTCCAAATATCTGATCACACAATTTAATCCATGTCTTGATTTCTATTATCATCCCTGTACCACCAAACCTCTTACCTCTCAACATCTCATAATCACGTCAAAGCGAAGAAAAACCCATATAAGGCCTGAACTACTGGACCTCCTCTACAACATTCTCCCTCGGTTCCTCAATTGGAGTAACATTTCTCAGTGCTCGATTCCCTCCATTCATGACAGTACTACCCTGACTACCTCTATTATTGACAGCTCTAGTGCTCATAGTTCTTACTACTTAATCAAAGCAAAATAGCTTTAGGAAATGAAAGGACAGACTTATTTCAAAGAGAGGGTTACTAAGAAAGAGATATTCCTAAGGAATAATTCTAAAAATCTAGTTTCCAAAATACATATACGCTCTCATATGTGTAATACACTTGACTCATTCTAGGGTGTCGCTTACCCTATCTCTAATGAGCCACAAGCAACCTAAGTCAAGGTGTTCGCTCAACTTTGAGCCCTGATACCAAATGTAACGACCCAACTCTTCGTTCCTTGAATGTTGAAATTAAATACATCCACGTTATTCATGTGTCAAACACCTAAGTGCTGAAAAGATAGAAAGTTAGGATAAAATAAAAAATAGAATAGAACAAGAAAGAGTGAACATAACATTAAAATCTCATAATGGAATGGTAATATATAATATAAAAAACAATACAAAAGGTTACTTTGAATATAGAAATTTTAGAGTTACAATACCCAAGTACTATCATCGGCCTGGATAGTTATAACTGTCTGTCCTTACAATGTTAATGTATACAATACAGTAATGTAGCCGAAATAAGAATACCGCGGTATGTAAACATGCAGCTCATCTCCGTAAGCTCTAAAAGTGTCCAAAGCTAAATATGAAAACATAACAAGAATGACCCGAGCATTATAAGAAAATAACACCCGGATCAGTTTGCTAAACGAGCCTGAGAAACTCAAGAAGTATGAAACAAATAACAATAACTATTGAGACAGTACATATTACCTTAATGATTTTCCCCTTAAATGAAACCGACCACCCGATGAGTGAATATATCGATATAATAGATAATGTCTGGAGTGTAGAACATATATCATAAAATAGCTGTTATGCATATGACATAACAATAATAGGTATACAATCAATACCGCAAAGGTATGTTCGAATAGATAATTCCGTGGAGATGCTTCCAGTAAACTGAAGCGGATCTCTATGACAAGGATCAGAAACTACCTTCTGAGTGCCTTATATCTCTAGATAAAATATACCATAAGGTAAACACAACTGGCCTACCGCCAGAACATATTATGAAGTGCATGAAACCAAGTATGGACAACTCCCCTAACATTATCTATAAGCATCTTTAGATAATGGAATTGATAAACTCTCAAAAGTTAGCAAATCTTGGATTGTGAATCCCACTCCGTGTTTAGATGATCCCGATGTCGAGGACACATTCGGCATATCTCATACGAGTCTTCATCACTTGAATAGAACGTGATTCCTATAACCATCCGCCTTTTTTACCATCAAAAGTCGACACCGAACGTTACCATTATGTTCAAATGTCGCAGATCCAATCGAAAAAAGGGTAGATTGTTAGGGTAAATAAAAACAAAAGAACGAAGAACATAGAAAATCAGAATCTCATAGTAGAATCGACAAATATGGAAGCCATGTCAGATAAAGAAACCCAAATCCAATAATTAATAAATCAATTATCGTGGATAATTAAAATGATCATATATGGAAATCAAGTATCATATATTTACCACTACACATTGATTCCAAACCATTGCTATCCCTCGATTGAAGATAAAGCTAGGCAAGTTGAGGTAGTGTTACCTCTAGGCATCATCTTGACAACTTTTTTAAGCTTCAAGATGGAAACGAGTCCAAACTCCGACTTTTAATGTTAAAAGTATGACTAGATCCTTTCCATATAAGCAATATCATTTACAGAATCACTTTTTCATAACTCATTCGAACTTTACTTTTTAAAACTGAACTTATGCTTGATCTCCATATTACAATATTGGTAAAAATTTAGAAATACCTTTTAAAATGTTCTTCTAAAAGACAAATTTTATAATACTAAACGTATTAAAACAAGATAAAAAACAAATGTCATTAAATTTTTTTAATATAAATCCAAAACAATTTAGCCTTAGCTTTATTTATAAATAATTCTATTTTAAAATATTTTTTCATTTATAAACCATTCTTTATAAATTTAAAACAATTTTTATTATCCCAAATGATAATAAAACAATTTAAATATCTTTATAAATTTAAAACAATATTAATTATACCAAAAGATAATTAATCACATTTGTAATCTCTTTTATGTAAACAAATCCATTATCTTTACTAAAATGGTTAATTATTTCCAAACACTTTTATATCATCGTTAAATTAACTTGAAAATATTTATTAATTAGTTTATTAACTTTAAACCATTTTTATTATATTAGTTAATTTACATTAATCACTTTTATTAAATTACTAAACTTTAAATATCATTAATTAAAAAGATTTATTCAATTCAAATAATCATTAGTTAAAATGAATAAATCAACTCAAACATCATTAATTAAAATGACAAATAAATTTTAAATACCATTAATTAAAAAAATTAATTAAGTTTGAAAAATCCTAAAATAATTGGATTAATTAAATTCAAACCTCATTAGTTAAAACGATTAATTAAAAAATCATTTGTTATAATGATTTATTTAAGTAGAAAACATCATTAACTAAAATAATTTAATTAAATTCCAAATATCAATAGTTAAAACAATTAGTTAAATTTAAAAAATTATTAATTAAAATGATTAATAAAAGTTTAGAATTAATAATTAAAAATATTATTAATTTCAATTATCATTAATTAAAATTATTATTAATTTCAATTATCATTAATTAAAATAATCTATTAAACTTAATTATTCATTAGTTAAAATGACTTATTAAGTCCTATCTCATTTAAATCAAAGATAAACCAAATTTAAACATCATTTATCAAATTGGTTAATTAATTTCCAAATCATTAGTTAGAATGATTGATTATTCTGAATTATTATTCATTAAAATGATTAATAAATTTTAACATTCTATTTAGTGAAAACACAAACTCAAGTTCAAAAACATACGATAGGGTTTTGGGGATGAAAATTAATTAATGACGAAATAGAAAAATTGCTATAATGACATTTAAACTATTTAAATGGAATATCAAGATTTATTTCAGTTAACCATCAATATAACAACATAAGAATGTAAATAAATAATTATTAGCGAGAAACCCCTAAGGGTCTCTCGATAAATTTTCCCTACAAGATAATGGTTATGGATAATATATATAATCATATGCATTCATAATAATCAAATTAATATGTCGTCCGTTTTCCATACGGAAATTTAACCAAGCAATCAATCAAGCAATTTAACTAACATCCAAGTAATCAATTATAGTTTATAAAATAATAGGTATGGCATAGTAAAATTGGATGTGAGTTAAACTCACATTGATTTTCGTTTTCGCCGAAATATTCCAATTTAGACTAAAGCCGAATGGGCATTCGACTTTAGCCAAATATTCCACTAGCTCCAAATCAAACCAAACCAACTCCATTGTGTAGCATCGCTGCTTCGAATCCAACACAAGAAACGGCATTCCAATCCAACCTCGTACGTAGAAGTTATTCGATTAACAAATTATTGATTAAATAAAATTATTTAACAAACTAATTACAATAATACCCCTCACCACTCCATCTTCTTCCCCAACATAAATGTGCACAGGCAAGCACATAACCCATTCTAAATGTGCATGGTTATGAAGTGACATAGAGCTACGCTTTGCTAAACTCGAGTCCGTCTTCGCTGTTGAGCTTCTCTCGACAAACTCCACTCGACGGAACCCTAAAATCCATGCCTCCATTTCCCAAACAAAATGCGAGCTACTCCTATGCCCCCCAATCCAATTAGGTCGCGTGACCCCCCATGCCACCGAACAAACCTAAACTTCAGCCATAGCATCAACTTTCAACGCTAAACTGAAATCTAAGCTCTGCTCGTCGAATTGACGACCACACTCTTAGAAAAATCCAACCCAGGTTCACGCCTAAATAATTTGATCCAAGCCAAGACGATCGCAGGCAACATCGTGGGTAAAGGATTGAAGCCTACGACCATATGAGTTCACATATATATTTTCCATGATTTTTGTTGAGTATATATTTAGTTTTTGATTTTTTAAACTTTCCACTTTCAAAGAAAGCCCCATTTTTCATTCTTAGGTAAGTTTAAATAGGGAAAAGGGGCATAATGGCTAAAAGGATTAGGTATGGGCACAGGTATGAGGTAGAATGATGGAGTATGGTGAATATAAATATATGTATATTATTTAAGTTAATAAAATATTTCGATAATACATACCCAATGATCTCAAACTCCAAACGATACATGCCACATGGCATTCTATATGTTATACCCCTATTACAAACACAACGGAACTAGTCCCAAGCCATAATTCAATCATATGAAGAAGATAGCTTTTCCAACCCAATTATTATATTAAATTACCAAATTAATTTCTACATGTTTCGCCCGCACGACTAAACAATACGTCTGATCGCCATGAAATTTGATGGCATATTATAATTTAGTATTACGGACCAAATGAATCTAGCTTCATCGAAATCCGAGATAGTGTCCTGGAATGACAATTTCACATATTTAAATATTATCTTATATTTCTGATCTAGTTATCAATATTTACCCGGTCTAATTTGTAAATAAATTTGCAAATTGAATTCATCGGTAATATTTATTAATTAAAAGGAGTAAAATGAAATTATTAAATCCATTTAATTTAACATTTAATTCATAATCCAAATATTTAAACATTCAATATATTTGAATTATAAGTTATTAAATTTCAAAATCCAATTATTTAAATATTAAAAATTAATTAAACATTTAAAATCAAATGGCAGAACATTGGGTTGTTACATTATGCCCCTTAAATGAATTTCGTCTTCGAAATTCCTAAGGAAGAAAATGTTTCCAAACCCTTCATTTTAAAATTATTAATTAAAATTAGTTATTAAACGTATTAGCTTTTCGAAACCAATTTAACGGAATAGATTCTAAAATTTCCAAGTCTTTACAATTCACCCACCTATACCACTAATTCTCTTTCATTCATTCATACTTGGTTATAACTCAAAAATCAAATTTTCTAAAACTCTTATAAAATTTCGATCCCTTAAATTTATAGAAAATTTCGCCAGCATCTCCTTTGCAAGGCTCAATCTGAACAACTGTAAATTGCCACTATGGGATCTAAACCAACTAAAGAAAACAAATGCCAAGTAGCCTCCCATATTTAGGGTATAAAATCATCAGCTAGTTTAAATTTTCTAAATTTATTACATAAATTTTTGCATTTGATTTATAATTTGGCAAGTAATTTATTATCTCTATGCAAATGCAGGTGCACAAGAAGTCAAGTGGAAATCCCTTGCTTCCCTGCACCTATAAAATCTAAAAGAAAGTCACAGTGACAAAAATAATGCGATATAACTACATATGCAAAAACTAGTCTGATATAAATCTACATGCAATCAACTACCATACCTCAATTATATGCGACAAAATATAGAGAAATTCTGTAATAGATGCAATGCATCTAAAATTTTCAAATGATAAATTTATATCTAGATGCTCGGTTTTAAAATTCAAAAATTTATTTTCAAGTTTTCTCAGATGGGAATTAAATTAGAGATCAAAATCAAAATGACAAGGGGGGAATTCCTTCTAATAAAGTACGATGAAACTCTAGAATCAAAACTACATAGAGCATCCAGCGGTATTCTAGTTCCTCCAAAATCATCAACTAGAGTGAATAAATATTATTTCATTCCTGAAATCTCTTTTTCAAAATCACAAGGATTTAGATCCTAGTGACAACAATTCTGAAATCCTTTGTCTATAAATTTTAAGCTTTATAAACAATGATATATATAATCACACAACCTATAATCACACAACCAATCAACTCAATTCAGTCAAATGAAATCAATCAAATTTCATAAAGGAATAAACTAGCACTAACGGTTAATCAAATTCCATAAGGGAAAACTTATCACTTAACATTGTTTCAAATTGTCAAATGACTCATAAATTAGGTTCAAAACTTTCTTGATTGTCCAAAAATATAGATAATTATCTAAGCGTACCGTTTTGCCCATTAGCCTTTGCTTATTTCTTAAGGGACTATCTAAACTCATTTAGACAACATGGAAAGTTACGTTCTAAATTTATTAGTTTCATAACTACATGAACTTTTGTCCGAATCACTCAAATTTTCACTTAATATTTTATTCAGTACTAAAATTATTTATGAATTATTTCATAAATTCTCACCCAATTTTAAAAATATTTTATAAAGTCATTTTCTTTATAAACATCAAATAATGACTTACTTCCACTTTACTTACTTGTATAATATTCTTCTATATCCTAAGAGCACATACAATTTTTTTTTACTTTCCACAATTTTGGTGATCTAATCAAAAGTTAGGTACTTTAAAACCGAGTCGACATCTCGACCTCTTTAGCTTAAAGTGTTAAAATGTAAGATATTTATGAGTTGATCCAATTAGCAAATA
Source organism: Allium cepa (assembly GCA_030765085.1). Lineage (NCBI taxonomy): Eukaryota > Viridiplantae > Streptophyta > Magnoliopsida > Asparagales > Amaryllidaceae > Allium > Allium cepa. The sequence continues at coordinate 957,873,767 of CM060937.1, forward strand.
GTTTATACTACTTAGATGGTTTTTAGACAAAAGTTATGGTTTAATAAAACAATGTTTATCGAAACTGTCTTGTCCAATTTAACTAAATATATTTATGTGTTAAATTATCTCCTATCTTATCTAACGGTAAAATCTTATCTATCAAAACAATCTCTTATCAGAAATACCTTTTGTTTTGGAAAACTATTCCCTTTAAGGGAACACAAAAATTAGTTACTCGGTTTTAATTTCAAATACTCATTTTTGAAAGACTATTACATTTATTTTATATATAATAACGTCAAATGGTTTATTTGTTAGAAATCACTTTGGGTTTACTCGGATTTAAACTCATTTCGATCGCATAATGATAAAGAGGATAATTTACTAAGTACTCAACAATGTTCGTCTAAGCAAACGCTCTGATCGTCACTTAGAAGATTATTCAGATTATCACAAAACTAATCGAGATGTTTTTCTCCCAGTTATCTCAAAGAAAATGCATTCCATTTAAATTTTACTTCCCAAAATATTTTTTTTCTTTTAAATACTTCCTAAAGTATTGCTATTTCATTTCTCAAAATCCTTTTAAAATTATCTTCAAAAATTTCGAGATTTAGATTCAAAAATCCTTTTAAAACACGTTTTATAAACTAAATTTATATGAAATTTCCTTTATATAAAAATCATTTCATATTATAATAACTCTTGTTTATTATAATAGAATTTTCTCAAATATCTATTCACTAAAAGTCTTAACCTACCACTTAGATTATATTAAACAACTTTTTATCAAAGTTTAATCCTTAACTCACCATTAATAAAAGGTGAAATTTTAACTTAACATTTTCTCTAAACATCTTATAGTCAAATTGCTAAAATTAATTCACAAAGGGTTTGTTTTAAATCAAAGTGTGCTCCCAAATACACCAAACACAATTTAACAATTAATAAACAACAACTAATACTTCTAATTTAAATACAGAATAATTGAGAAAATAATAGTGATAATAAATAAATATTATCACATTTAAACAAATACACTTTATAACTATATACAACTTTGAAAATTATTCCTTTGTATAAAAAATATAATTCAAGGAAAATTATTTAATTTTCCAAATTTTCAATTCAATACCATGTCTATTGGCCTTGGTCAAGTGTTTACAAACCCCTATCGATGTCGTTGCATCCCACGTCTCGGCCAGAATTCATAAAAACTCAATAAACCAATTAATATAATTCATTTTTATAACATTAACAAATATGCTTTCGTATATATAATACTCTAAACTCATTCTAGGGTGTCACTTACCCTACCTGTAATGAGCCAGACCTTACCAAAACCAATGTTCTTGCTTAACCTTACACCTTGATACCATAGTATGACGACCTTCCTTTTGGACCATCGAAAGTCGACACCAAAGGCTACCACTATGTTCAAATATCGTGGGTCCAATCAACAAAAGGGCATATTATTATGGTAAATAAAAGAAAAGAACAGAGAACAGAGAAAATCAGAGTCTCACAGCAGAATCGAAAACATATAATATAACAAGGACAGTAGAAACGTCAGTCTAAAAATACAGAGTACATCAGTGTTAAAAACAAACATTATCAATTGGATAGTTTTGAAATCCTAACCTTACAAATGCTGATAGGGATACTATATAATATAGTGGAAAATAAAACACTATGATAAGTGAATCTCCGGCTCTCCTCCAAGATCTCCATAACACTAAAGCCAACCCGGAAAAATATTCGGTCTGACCCGAGCATTATAATAAAATAACATCCGGATTAGTTTGTAAATACCAGCGTGAGAAAACACAAACAATGAGGAACATATAAAAGATCCTGAGACCACGCAGCTAACATGGAATAGGTTTTTACCTCACAAGAATAACATCGATACAGGAAAGAGTAGAAATAACCAATAGGAAACAAATCCAAATAAGAATGAGTAAAAATAGTATTTAAAACCAGAGTTGAAAGAATGAGAAATAGTCGGAACAAAATCTAAACAGGACCGAGTGGATAAAACAAGATAACTGCCCAAACTTGATAGAATGGACAAAACCTATAATTAAACATCATGAAGAGTGGTCGACTCTTCCCGATGTAATTACAGAAAAACAATTCGAAGGTTCAAAAAGAAAACAAAAATTTCCAGCAGACGACTAGGAAAGTGCATCCCCTTTGAAGTATGCCTCTAGTAATATACTTTTGAGAAGCTCATTTACTCTTTTACACTTCTCGAGGCCCTGCAAGCTAGACCCAGCCAAACCTTATCGAGTATCCAAATATTTTCACATCTAAGTGTACAATCGAATCCAATCTAGATGAGATGTAACAATGCCCTAGTGGGAGCAATCCTACATAGTTTGGCCCCCTTTTGCGCTTTGGATTTTGTCATTTTCGACAAAGGATAAAAAAGCTCAAAGGGCATCAAATCGTTTTTAAGGTGATGATAAACCATGAAGAAAGTTGAATTCGATAATTAATAAATCAACTATCGAGGATGATTAAAATAATTGTATATGGAAATGAAATATCATATATTTACCACTAGTCGTTGATTCCAAACTAGTGCTCTCTCGTTGAAGATAAAGCCAGGCAAGTTCAGGTAGTATTACCTCTAGGCATCGCCTTGATGACATTTTTAACCTTCAAGATAGAAATGAGTTCAAGCCCTTACTTTTAGTGTTTAAAGTATGACTAAATCCTTCCCATATAAGAGACATTGTTTACTGAATCTCTTTTCCACAACTGAATCGAACTTTGCTTTTTAAAACTGAACTTGTGCTTAATCTCTATATTACCATATTGGTAAAAACATTTTTAGAAATACCTTTTGAAATGTTCTTCGAAATGACAAATTGTAATGACCCGCCAATTTATCCCTTTGATAAATTTTATTTATTTTGAAATTTATGCAAATAAAATGATGATATTATTTTAAGTAATAAATAAGTAATAGTCATCCTATTTTTAATAAATATTTAAATAAAATATTTTCCTCGAAATTTACATCGATAAGATAACATTGAATTTAAATCATTGATTTATTTAATTTAAATTGAGATTTAATGATTTAATAATTATCTTAATTATCCAAATAATTATTTTAAATAAGAATAATTCATTTTAAATAGTTATAAAGTGATAATGAATCATTTATAATAATTTTATAAAGGGATATATTTAATTCGAAAATATAAGAAAAAAAATCGATACAGCTTTATCGGTATAATAACAAATTTTGTAAATAATTTTTAATATGAGTTCATATGGTATCATAATTAAAATGTAATCATTTATTTGTTTTAAAATGATAAGAAAATTATTTTTGAATTTTGTTTAGAAATATATGTACGTTAAAATATAAGTGAAAATGTGACCAATAATTGATTCTCCGGATTTCAACGATTTACCAAACAAGGTTGTTCGAAGATGTTCGAACTGTTATAAACCTATGCATACATGCATATATATGTTACATATACATGATAATATGCATATAAACATATATAATATATGAATATAATTAAGTATAAGAAATATAATGTAAAATATATAATATATTTTAAACACAAAGGAAATCACTTTCCTTGAATTAATGAAATGGTCTATATGGAATTGTTAAACCACTTAAAAATGGTTAAAAATGCATTTTAAATATTTTATAAACATTTATAAGTGTTTTTGTGAAGTTTCAAAAGAAATGGAAAATTTAGTTAAAAATAAGCGCGTCGCGTAACGGTAGTTCACAATTTCGCGCTATAAAGTAAAACAAGTGTAAAAGTTGGAATATAGCTCGGAATTCTTCAACATAATAATTTTTCGAACTATTATATCCGTAGTTTTCTAACGAAGAAAGAAAATCTAGATTTCGATAAGTACATTTTGAAATATGAGCAAAACAAATTTTGGAAAAAATGCTAATTTCGCAGTTCGGAATCCAAAACTGGATTTCTTGGAAAACGATGTTGAAAATTGTTTTAAAATATGGAATAAATCTTTTATAATGTTTTAAAAGTGATTTGAGTTATACAAGTGAACTTTCAAATAACAAAAAGTCGTTTTGATCAATATAGCTTAAAAGAGCACTTTCCACAACATTTATTCGCATGAAATTTCTCTAACTTTTGAAATATAGCTTTAAACTTAATAGTTCTTCTCCAAATCTTTTATAAATGTTTTTAGGTGATTAATAAAGTGTTTTAGAGATAATTTGAAGAATTTGTGAACTGATTAATTTTTTTAATGATTTAGGGTCAATCAAATAACTTGACCACCTTATGGATGTCAAAGAGAGTCTCTAGGCTTGAGTTTCAAAAACCAGTTTTTTGCTTTCCCTTGCTATCCAGACTGGCCATATGGAGGAGATAGTAAATTTGATATACTTGGATCAGAATTTCAAAAAGAATAAATAAAAAAATATTTTAAAGATTTAAACAACTTGGATTTTATAGAAATTATCTTTTTGTGCTCGGTGTTAAAGCCCGGAGAGGGAACTCATACTATTCGTGAAATTTAAAAGGTGATTTCACCATTATTCTGCTCATAGTATTTTTTGAATACGAGAATTGATATTGAGTAGAATTAGACGAATTCTATAGATTCTGCTCTATTGATTTTGGATTAACATCCTAGATAACATGGTTTTAACTTAATCAAAATTATGAGTTTTGAATTAAAAAATATTTGTTAAGATTTAAATGAAATGATTTTGGAGTATTTTCCTAAGTGTAAAATGACATGATTTTGAATTTTTCAAATTAAAAGAGTTTTAAGCAATAAAGTTTTTGATAAGAGAGGTTTAATATTTTCGTATATACCGAAAAGAATGTCTTAGAAATATATATTTCTAAAAGAGATTTTGATAAAAAGAACTTAATCAATTAAATAATGATTTTATCTATTCACAAAACCTCTTTTTATCGATGATCGGTTCGAAGGAACTAGGAGCGGATCGAGGGTAATCTCTATCCGAAAATCACTTCGAATCGATGTATGCGTTCAAAAAATAAAGACCTAATAGAGAGAATGAAGAATGAAGAACATGTATTTGAAGAATGAAGAACAGGTATTTCTGGGATGAAAGGACTGCTTGTTAATAATTCTGGTTAGCTCCCAAATACTAAAGTAGCAGTGGTCCCTTCATTTCTAAAACTCTTTAGGTTGCAAGGACTACTCGTTACTAATGATAGTAGGAGGAGTCCTTCGGTTTCGCTCAGTTCTAGAACAAGCTTGTATGGACGGATGCCTGACATCGCATTCTTGAGATTTCATCGTTGACTTTTATAAATATACATCTGTTTGGTAGCAGAGAAGGAAACTTCTTTTAGCTTAACACCCTTCTCTGAGACGTATGAGCTCGAAGGTTGTATGTTTATGGAAGTCAGTGGTGATAGATGGAAAGGCAGTGTGGCATTCAGAGGAAGGTGATGTGCCAAGAAAAAGGTAATCGCTACCTCAAGGCTCACACCCGAAAATAGCCAAAACAGGGTAGATTGCAACAAGGCTATATGGTTCGCAACCATTAGGATATGATAATCCCCTTCTAGATATACTTATATCCGCTATGACGCTCGGGTTCAATTAATGTGGATGTATGCCACGAGGATCCTCAGATAGGTTGGTAGCGACTGGGGTGATGACATATTCGGTACTATCTAGGAAGAGATAGGCCAATCTTGTGTTGATAGAGGACCATATGTTTGGCCTCGGTGCATTCCTCTAGAGATCTACTACCGGAAGATAGTCCCTTCACCTGGTCATTTGTATGGAATCCATTCTCTAATAAGTGCCTGCCATTTTGTTTGTTGAGCCTAGTATGCTAGAATTTAATGATGGTAACAATCTCGACTATGATTAATAAGTTTACTTGCAAATGTTTCAAAGATATGTCATTAAAAGTAATATCAAGTATTTTGACGTAGAATGATTTGGTTATCATAAGGTAAAAACCCATTCCGTGTTTATGTCTGTCGTGGTCTTATGAGATACCTTTTTGTTTTCAAAACGTGCATTTTGAGTTCTCACACCAGTCCCATGACTGGTCTGGAGTTTATTTTCCCTTTCCTTAAATTCTGGTGCCCTACTTTTCCCCAGGCAGCCTAATATTCAGATTTAGTTTAAAAGAAATCTAGATGGAGCTTGAAGCATGGAGTTAGAAGATTTTTTTTGAAGATTTTTGTCTATTTCCACCACACTCTTGTACTATAATATTCTGCAAATTTGTAAGGACAAGAATTTATAACTATCTATGTTAACTCTGATAAATGTATTTTAATTTCTGTTATAAAGATTATTTGTTAAAATAATATATGTGAGATTCTGTTCTGTCCTATTTTTCTTTCCTACTCTTGAGAATCCGCTTCATCGACACTTGGATTTATAGCACGTGAATACTGAAGATGTATTAATATCGGTTTTTGGAAGTCGAAGAAATGGTACTTACAAAAAAATTATAATACTAAATGTATTAAAATAAGGGTAAAAATCAAAAGTCATTAAAACATTGTTTACTATAAATCCAAAACAATTTACACTTAGCTTTATATATAAATGATTCCTTTTTAAAGGGTTTTCTCATTTTTAAACCATTATTTATAAATTTACAACAATGTTTATTCCCTTAAACGATAATAAAACAAATTAAATATATTTATAAATTTAAAATAATATTAATAATCCTGAAAGATAACTAGTCACATTTATATTCTTTTTTAAGTAAACAAATCCATTATCTTTACTAAAATAATTAATTATTTCCAAACACTTTTATGTCATCGGTAAGTTAACTTTAAAATCTTTATTAAATTAGTTTATTAACTTTTAAACCACTTTTATTGTATTAGTTAATTTACTTTAATCACTTTATTAAATTACTTAAATTTAAATATCATTAATTAAAAAGTTTTTTTGGAAAAGCCGACCGGTTTTATAGTGGAACATCCATTTTTTATTATGAAAGTAATAAAACATTTGAAGTACAAGACTAAGGTAAGAACACCTTAACTACTAATAATAAGGAAAATTCAGAACAGGATCGTGGCAGATATGTCACAGCTAATATAAATAACCTAACAACTAGGTTTCCTCAAAAGAGAAGAAAACACCATATTTCGCTAACACCAAGGCTAATCCCATCGGGACTTTCCCAACAATACGAGCGAAGGGGTGAAAAAGCACTACAAGACAAGGATCATAATCCACTGAGTTAAAAGTGTAAATAAACAATCGATCCTAGGAAGTATTAGATAACATCTCAGCATTCTGATTCCCCATTTGACCATCCGAAGCAAGAACTAAAGAGTCACCAGAGGTACAGTAGTGAAGGCATCTGAGGTCCAAGTGATCATCTGATACAAATCGATAAAATGAATCGTCTACCGGGTTATGTCTCATTTCATATTAGAGACAATCCATCTCCTTTCAGCCTCAAACCACACAACAGACTGCTTCAGAGGCACAGGATCGATAGCAGCAATAGGGAAATCTAAAACGATAGATGGAACCACGGGGTTTGAGGGGAGTTTAGGCCTAGCAATTGAGAGAGGATGAGGATCAGGACCACGAAACCTAGAGGCGGAGGACAGAACCTTAGGAACCCATTTCATAAGCGGGGGGCGAGACAGAGGGATCTTAGGAGCAGCCGTAGAGATGACAGAAGGCTTGCAGGCGTCAGCAAGGTGTCCAAAGGAATGGCAGGCGGTAAAAATGTCTGGAACCCATCCATAATGAACAAGGACCTCCACAACATGCCCAAAACTAGCTGTACAGGAATAGCAGAAGGTAGGGGCTTATCTGAGGTAATCTTAATAAGAGCCTTAGCATACACCTTTTTTTCACATGCAACTGTATTAGAGTCAAAATATCTCAATTTACCTATGTTACAAGCAAGCCAATTCAAACCTAGCAATGGCTGCAACGCAAAGGAATATGTGAAAAGTAAACCCAAACTGAAATAAAAAAAACCTGTTCATGAACACTAGCTACAGTTGGAGTCCAAGGAGTGATAATAAAAGGTTTACCATCAAAGAAAGAAGGTTCAGCCTCAAGAACACGATGTCGTATATCGAAGGAGGAAAATTTAAGAAAATACATGCAACCAACAACACATGTAATTCACCACGTAGCTTCTAAGACCTACGGAAAACACTAGACACGTCGTGAAGCTGGTGAATAGGGTCCAAAAAAACCAACCAAATAATCAGACCAATATTCCAATCCAGCTTGCATCATAATAGCAGGGGGAATCTTAACACCATCAACCTCAAAGATATCAAACTTAACCAGTTTATAGGCACCAGCATTAGGGGGAAGAGAAGCAAAAAATGACGTCCATGGTTAAGAGCAACTTGAGGCGGGGGCATTAGGTTGGAGTTTCTGAACCGAAGGATCGCATTGATTAATTCTACCAGCACTAGGAATTGGAGACAAAAGGCCAACAAAGGATCCAATACCACAAGCTCCCAAACAGCCGCCATAGTTGTTTATAGCGGTCGTTTAAAAAGATTTATTCAATTCAAATGACCATTAGTTAAAATGACTAAATCATCTCAAATATCATTAATTAAAATGATAAACAAATTTTAAATACCATCAATTAGAAAAATTAATAAATTTTAAATAATAATAAAAATAATTGGATCAATCACTTCAAAACTCATTAGTTAAAATGATTAATTAAAACATCATTTGTTAAAATGATTTATTTAACTATAAAACATCATTAATCAAAATGATTTAATTATATTCCAAATATCATTAGTTAAAACAATTTGTTAAATTTAAAACAATCATTCATTAAAATGATTAATAAAAGTTTAGAATCATCAATCAATATGAATATTAATTTCAATTATCATTTACAAAAATAACTAATTACACTCAATTTATCATTTGTTAAAATGACTAATAAAGTCCTATTTCATTCAAATCAAAGATAAACCAAATTTAAACATCATTTATTAAATTGGTTAATTAATTTCAGAATCACTAGTTAAATGATTAATTATTTTGAATTATCATTCATGAAAATGATTAATGAATTTTAAAATTCTATTTAGTGAAAACATAAGCTCAACGTCAAAAACATACGACAGGGTTTAAGGATGAAAATTTACAAACGACGATATAGCAAAAATTTTATAATGGCATTTAAACTATTTAAATGTAATATTAGGATTTATTTCAATTAACCAACAATATAACAACATAAGGATGTAAATAAATAATTATTAGCTAGAAACCCCACAGGGTCTCTCTACAAATTTTTCCTGCAAAACAATGGTTATGGATAATGTATATAATCATATGGGTTCCTAACGATGGTGACGACCCAGAAATTTTTAACATATGAAATGGAATATTTAATTGATTTTAAATATTTGGAGGTTAGTTTAACTTGAATTTCAAAATTTACTATGAATTTGGCAATTTAATTATTGAATTTTATTTATTGAAGCTTGGGTCAAAAATTGAATCTGAAATTTTAAGCTGATTAAAATTATTTTCAAGGCTTAGAAAATTTATATTGAGGATAATAAAGGTAATGGAAGCTTTAGAATTAAATTTGGAAATGCTTTGTTCAGTTTTGAAATTGTATGATTTAAATTGATATTTAAAAATAGCCTTCCGAGGCACAGTCTCGGAATTCGACGAAACCAATTCCATTGGATCCGTAATATTGAATTATTATCGAATTTCAATTTCCGTAGCATTCAAAGTTGTTGTGTGGTCGTATGATATATAAACGTGCTAAAATTTATATTGAATCCAATTTAATAACTGAGTCTAAAAAGCTATCTTCTCCATACAATCGAATTAGGACTCGAAACCTTTTCCATTGCGTTCGAAATAAGGATATAACATTATAAATGCCTAGCAACACGCCTCGATAGAAGATTGAAATTTTAAGTTATAGTTTTGAGATGATTTAAATTTAAAATTTAAATATAATTTGACTGGCCAAAAATTTCTTCACATCAGAACTGTATCTTTTCATACTATAGCTACTTGTCTTCTGGTTTACGCCATCTATCACATTTATGCAATCGGTAAAACCACGACGTCTTCTTTTCCAATTACAATTAGATAATCAAAAGAAACTAAAATAGAACAAAATGGCCGAGCAAAACATTCCTTCTTCAGAATCGTGTTTTCATTTTCTTCCTCATCCCTTTCCTTCTTATGATGTTCGAAATAACAAGCAGTAAATCTTCAAACCCGAAGCCGATCGAAATCAAGCTTGCTTTCGAATTCACAGCCAAATTTATTCTTCCTTTCTGTCCCAAATGAAATTGAAAATTTGAACGAATCAAAGTCATTGGCCGGTGGACAATTCAATTCGTTTTGCAGTCGTATTTTAGGGTTAGATAGCGAGGCTACTGGCGGTCGCATTCGTTAAGGAAGTCAAGGGGGTTTTTGTCAAGGATTTCGATTCTCGAGAAATGGCATGGTTTCGAAACGGCGCGCTCACGAGGATGAGTTGTGATGTCGAAGGTAGTTATCGCGAGCAAATGGAAGTTTTGATGATTCGACTGTGGCTTGGGTGTAATCTCGAGTTCGAATACGAGTCCGTGGTGGGGTTTTGTGCCAGAGCGTGCGCGACAGTGATTAGGACAGGGGTCGCGCGAGGCAAGTGAGGCCGGAGTCAAGTCGTGTGGGTCTGGATTCATGCGTAGCACTGAGGTATTTTCATATAATTTATATATTAAATTTGTATGTGCAGGAAGGAAAAAAATTAAAGCAATTCTTTTTTTAAATTTATATATGTATAATATATAGCAAAAATTATTTTTACAGTAAAGTTATTCGTGAATAAACAAGAAAATATAAGTGGATTGTTGGATCTATATCTATTTTATAAAAATTTATGAGGATTTCAAAAGAAATTTGGTTTTAAAATTTAATTTTTTTAGTTAAGTGAATTTGTTAAAAGGAAATTAGTTCAAAATCAAATTTAATTTTGAAATTAAAATCATTGGTTAATTAAATTTATCCAATAGTAATTTAATTATTGATCTATCCGAATATTAATAAATCATAAAATTTGTTATGCAAGGTCTAAAACTGCGAGTAAACAAGTCGAAATTGGATTGCAAATAAAAGGAAAAAGGTGAGATCTTCTCACTCAATCAAATATTTTTCTAATTTAAATTTTGAATAGTTAGATTTAAAATTGATTAACTATGTGCTTGGATGATTGACTTATAATTAGTTATATTAGTTTAGACCCTATGCGCCGCATAATAGCGGATGATATTTTATAAATCTCATATACCACGATATTCCACCTCGAAGTGGAATTGGTATTATATATGTATATTTGGAGTTGATTTCCCCGCATTATATAGCGGATGAGACCCTATGCGTTGCATAATAGCGGATGATATTTTAGAAATCCTATATACCACGATATTCCACCTCGAAGTGGAATTGGTATTTAATTGTTGTGCTAACGTTTGTGGATGCAGGGAAACAGGCTGGAGGGATCCAAGTGGATCCCTCAAATATTTGATTTTGTTTCATATGTTGTGTGTTATTTATTTATAATATGCGTATGATTATATTGTGATTTAAATCGTTGAGGGCTATAATTTAGCCGAATATATTTTGGTACCGTAGGATACCAGAAATAGATAAAATTGGATTTTTGAAATTTAGTAGAAAATTTATAATAAATTCATTTTAGAAAAACGAATAAATTTAAAAGAAGGAATTTGTTTCAAAAGATAATAAATTTGGTGTTTGAAATAAATTTGAGAATCAACTTGAAATCTGATTTGGTGTTTTGAAAATAAATTAGAAAATCAATTTGATATTGATTTGGTAAAAATAATAATTATTTGGGAATCGATATAAAAATCGTATATCTGTGGATATTTAAAAATTTAAATCCACAAATGGGAATTTGATAAAAGAAGGAGAAATTTGTTTTAAAAATAAATATTGTTTTATTTTTAAAAGTGTGGAAAGGAACTTATGGATTTGGACGTAAATTTAAGATAAATCCAAAAAGATTTAAAAATTGATTTGAATGAACCATTTTAGAATGGAGGGTGTACTTTCCCTGGAAAGCCGAGTATGTTTTGAATATAGTCTATAAATATGAAATTGAAGTTGTGAAGATGGTTTAAGGAAAGATTATTTTGGAGAAATTATTTACTTGGGTTATTTTGAAAATCTTTAAAGTAAAGTTTTATTTTAATATAGAAGTAGTTATTTAAAGATTAAATTAATATTTGACTTAGAAAATGGTTATTTAAATAGCTATACTCTATCTAATAATTTTATTTTAAAATTATTTTGGACTTAAGTTTATATGAGATAGTAGTATAATATTTTCATAACTAATATTTAAGCAAGTGTTTCAAAATAGTTTTATTATAAATATTTTCAAGTATATATGTTTGGGTAAGTAATTTAAATTATTTTTAAAGTATTTGAACTCGAAAAATTTTCAGTGGAAATAAATAAATATTTGGAAATGCATTCTGCATAAGAAAAAGTGATTTGAAATTGTTTTCAAAGTATTGAAATGTGGAAAGTAATTTGAAATTTGTTTTCAAATGGTTGAAGTGTTAAAAATATATATCTTGCGAAGATATTTTTGAAAATAAATAATTAGGGAAAAATTATTTAAATCTGATAATTGTTGTGAATGTTGATTGATAGTTAAATAACGGAATATCAATACTTGCCTTTTAAAGGCATTTAAATTTCGATGCGACCTGGGGTCGGATTCCAAGTGGATATCCGAAAACCACATCGAACCTTTGTGATGGTGATGGATCTTGTATTTAAAAGATCAACATGGAAATTGTTGTGATTTTTTTGGAATCTTATTGAACACTTATTTTTAAAAATAAGCGCTCATTATTCGGATTAGCCGGGAGAGGACCTTGTGTCATAAACCCATTTCGAATAATGATACGACGAAATGGGATTGCATTTGAAGATGGTGTTGAAGACCGGGTATTTTCAAAAATGAAAGGATTACCTGTCGAATGTCTCTGCACCGGGTTGCTCCGTTATAGAGATTTTATCACCCTTTGTGATGGGGACTCCGGGCATGATTAGTAAATATTCGGATTTGCAAGGGCTTCTTTGAAGTGCCTTCAATTCCGTTCGATCCCGGAATGGACTTGTATGGATGTGTGTCTGACGTTACACTTTGAGATGTAAAGCCGATTTCTATTAAATACTTTTCTGTTGGTGGCGGGGGATTTATTCTCTTAGCTTAACACCCTTCTCTAAAATGTATGAGCTCAGAGGTTATGTAGTTGATGGTTACTAGTGATACATTTCCAAATTGATAACGTGGCATACGAAGTGTTGCTGATCATTTGTTGATCAAAGCATGGCTTTGTGAAAAGCGTAGCTTTGTGGACGAGACCTCATCGAGCTTCACAAACCGGTAATGGTCGAAACAGGAAAGATGAAGCAAGGTTTCAAGGGTAGCTCCCCTAGGATATGTCCATTCCTTCTGGAAAAGGGTGGTATCAGGTATGGAGCCCTGATATTTAACCTATGTGGTTACTGCAAATACTTTTCTTTGTGGTTATTGGTGTAGAGGATCCTCGGATAAAGGTCGTAAACGACCGGGGGTGGCATATCTTAGGTTTTACTCCCCGGGAAGGGGGTAACCGGCCTTGTGTTGGAAGAGAGCCGTGTAGGTTCTCGGGACGACTCTCCAGTGGCGTACCCATGTGGAAGTAGGAAGTTCCTTAGCCTGACCATTTGTTGGAAATCTAAAGAAACAATACGTGCCCTGTACGGTTTTAGTTGTATAACCTGCCATGAAATGTGGCGGTAACCTGCTATTGAACATGGTAGCAATAATAGGCATAAGTGCGAAATGCCTATGCTGGCTAAGATTAATGTTATACTTTCGAAATGTTTTCTGCACTATACACTAATAATAATAATATTAAAAAGATTTTGCGTATCAAGCATATTTGACTATCATAAGGAGAAATCTCCTCCAATTCTGCGTTTGCATTGTGTGTGTGGCGGGAGGCATTATGGTAGTTTCATCTTCCAAAAGCATAGCGGATTTATTTTTATTTTCTTTGTGAAAATAACTGCTTTTAAGATCTTACATCAGTCCCATGACTGACCTAGAGTTTATTGTTCCCCTTCGAAACTCTGGGTGCCCACAATTTTTCCACACGGGCAGCCTAGAGTCAGGTTATCATTATTCTGCAGCAAAGTCGAAAAAGAGATGCTGTGGAAATCAGGAGCAAGCTGGATGGTGAGGCGTATCACTTATATATGTAATATTTGTTTTCCGCTGTTCGTTGTTGTAAACTTTGATAATATAATCTTATGTAATGTAACAACTGATATAGTTCTTTATTTTAAAGATATTTGTTTATCTATTATATTTGTTCTGCTGTGAAATATGAGATTCTGATGTTGTTTTCTTTTCTTCTTCTTCTACCTCTTTCTTCTTTAAACCTGAAGACTCGTACATTCATTCCACTTTGCGCTGAATTGTTGTGGGATTTTGCCAGCTCAAAAGGGGTACAGATTTGTGGGCCTTCGCAAGTGGTATCAGAGCATTTGGTTAAGCGACAACCTTGGCTCTGTTGGGTGTTACTCATTAGAGATAGAGTCAGCAATACTCTAGAATGAGTTTGAGTGTATTAAAAGATATGAGCGTGTATTTGTTAGTGAATATAAAAAATTATTTTATATTGTGATGATTGGTTTGTTGAGTGGTAAATGGATTCTGGTCGATATAGTCTGTACAACTCTATCGATAGGGATCTCTAAACACTTGTGCAGAACAATTCGACACGGTATTGTTTTAAAATTGGGTAAATGAAATAATTTTACCCAAACTATTTTAATAGGTAAAGGAAATATTTTTTGTAAAATATTATAGTATATGGTTGCTTGATTGTTATGAAGTGATAATATTATTATCATTTGAATAGGAAATTGAAAACATAACTCCAAAATTAAGAAATAAATTCACATACAAATGGAATTTGAGAATATAAATTATAAATGTGATTTGTAATTTGAAATGGAATTCCAGAGAAACGTTTTGAAAAGAATTTGAAAATTTTGGAGATTTGGAAAATTTAAATCCCTTTTGATTTTGAAGATGATTTTCAAAGGTTTTGGAAAAGTGTTTTGAAGGGGTGAAAGCTCTAAATTCTTTTCGACCGCTGGGAAATAACTTCGGTGATGACTGCAACATCATCGACGTTCATTTTCGAGTTTCTAAGAGAGGAATTGATGCAAAATTATTTTAAATGGAAGTTGTTTGCTAATTGGGTTTGGTTTTGAAATTTAAAGGACAATTTGAATTGATTTCAATAATGGTTTTGGAAAAGGTGGAAAGACTCTGGAATTTTATAAAAAATAGTTATGGAATAATAAGTTTGAAAACTTAGGAAATTCAGATTTAAACTAAAATTGACTTGAGTTAATTTGAATAAAGGTGAATTTTAGAAGCCTAATAGACTAAAATGATTGGAATAAAATTATTAAGATGGCAAATAAATTGTGAATGAATAAATAAATTTGCAATTGCAAGTACATGAAAGTGAATTGAATGTTAAAATTCATTTCGAATTTGTAAGTAAATAGAACTGGAGTTGGAATTGAATTTGATTTGTGAAAAACAAAGTGAAGTATTAAAATAAAATTAGTAAGTGAAATTAATTGAAGAAATGACAAATTAATATGGTTTGAAATGAAGTGAATTCAATATTTATAAATGAAAGATAAATTAAATTCATATGGAATTTGAAATCCAGTTTAAATATAAGTGGTTATAAACCAAAATGGTGAATTGAAAATAAATTTTTGGGATTGAACAAAAGAATAAAAACTGGTATTGAAACTGAATATCGAAAACCAATTGGAATTTGTGAAATAAAATAAAGTTGTAAAATTAGTTCGAAGTGAACTAAAGATAATAAAGGTGAAATAAAGAAAAGATTTGAGATAAAATGAATTGGAATTTGTAATGAATTAGTAAATGAAACTAATTTAAAATAGTGCAGTTGTGAATGAAAGATAGTTGATAAAAAATTTAATATTTAGATGTTAAATTGAATCCAAACAGAATTGAAAGTGTAAATCAAATTCAAATGAAACTGAAAATGTAAAGTTGAATGAAAATGGATACATAACTTCAATAGTGAAGTAAAAATGGTATAAGAAGTAAGTATTTAAACTTTTGTAAAGAATTGTGCAATAATGATTTTTGATTGTTGAAATTGGACATTATGGCTAGCAGGATATATAGGTTTATTAAAGGAAATTAAATTGGGATTTTTATTTTGAAGATAATTTGAAATTGCTCGACAAAAAGGTATGTATTTAAATTTCAGTATGAAATTTGATGATTTTCTTGTCTAGCCACTTGGTTTTTCGTTTTCTTTTTGAAATCTGGGGGCTGTGGTGCCATTTTGTAGTCGTACTGAGCTAGCCGTGCAAAGGAGATGCTGGCGAATTTTTTTGAAAATTTAGGGAGTTAGAAAAATTTTGAGAAAATTTTGAAAGTTTAAAATTTGAATTTAAATTTAAATTTGAATTTTTAAAGAAAACGAGGTTGTTTGGAAACTATGGAAGATCCTGGAAAGTTAGTAGAAGTGAGTGAGTCTTAAATAAAAGGATTTATTTTGGTAAGTTGATAAAACTATTTGGTTTTGGAAAGATAGAAAATGGGTTAGGATTGTTCGTCTTAACTTGTAATTTCGGGATGAAATTCTTTTAAGGGAGGAAGGATGTGACGACCCGGAAATTTTTAACATTTGAAATGGAATATTTAATCGATTTTAAATATTTAGAGGTTAATTTAACTTGAATTCTAAAATTTACTATGAATTTGGCAATTTAATTATTGAGTTTTATTTATTGAAGCTTGGGTAAAAATTTAAATCTGAAATTTTAAGCTGACTAAAATTATTTTCAAGGCTTAGAAAATTTATATCGAGGATACTAAAGGTAATGGAAGCTTCAGAATTGAATTTGGAAACGCTATGTTCAGTTTTGAAATTATATGATTTAAATTGATATTTAAAAATAGTCTTCCGAGGCACAGTTTTGGAATTCGACGAAATTAGTTCTATTGGATACGTAATATTGAATTATTATCGGATTTCAATTTTCGTAGCATTCGGAGTTGTTGTGTGGCCGTACGATATATAAACGCGCTAAAATTTATATTGAATCCAATTTAATAACTGAGTCTAAAAAGCTATCTTCTCCATACAATCGAATTAGGACTCGAAACCTTTTCCATTGCGTTCGAAATAGGGATATAACATTATGAATGCCTAGCGGCATGCTTTGATAGGAGATCGAAATTTTAAGTTATAGTTTCGAGATGATTTAAATTTAAAATTTAAATATAATTTGACTGGCCAAAAATTTCTTCACATCAGAACTGTATCTTTTCATACTATAGCTACTTGTCTTCTGGTTCACGCCATCTATCACATTTATGCAATCGGTAAAACCACGTCGTCTTCTTTTCCAATTATAATCAGAAAATTAAAAGAAAGTAAAATAGAACAAAATGGCCGAGCAAAACATTCCTTCTTCAGAATCGCATTTTCATTTTCTTCCTCGTCCCTTTCCTTCTTATGCTGTTCGAAATAACAAGCAGTAAATCTTCAAACCCGAAGCCGATCGAAATCAAGCTTCCTTTCGAATTCACGGCCAAATTTATTCTTCCTTTCTGTCTCAAACGAAATCGAAAATTTGAACGAATCAAAGTCATGGGCCATGAACAATTCAATTCGTTTTGCAGTCGTATTTTAGGGTTAGATCACGAGGCTACTGGCGGCCGCGTTCATTAAGGATGTCAGGGGTTTTTCGCCAAGGATTTCGATTCTCGAGAAATGGCATGGTTTCGAAGCGGCGCGCTCACGAGGATGAGTTGTGATGTCGAAGGTAGTTATCACGAGCAAATGGAAGTTTTGATGATTTGACTGTGGCTTGGAGTAATCTCGAGTTCAAATACGAGGCCATGGTGGGGTTTCGTGCCAGTGCGTGCGCGACAGTGATCAGGGCAGGGGTCGCACGAGGCAAGTGAGGGCGGAGTCAAATCGTGTGGGTCTGGATTCTTACGTAGCAGTGAGGTATTTTCATATAATTTATTTATTAAATTTGTATGTGCAGGAAGGAAAACAAATTTAAAGCAATTCTATTTTTAAATTTATATATGTATAATATATAGCAGAAATTATTTTTTACAGTAAAGTTATTCGTGAATAAACAAGAAAATATAAGTGGATTTTTGGATCTATATATATTTTATAAAAATTTATGAGGATTTCAAAAGAAATTTGGTTTTAAAATTTAATTTTTTTAGTTAAGTGAATTTGTTAAAAGGAAATTAATTCAAAATCAAATTTTAATTTTGAAATTAAAATCATTGGTTAATTAAAT
The DNA here is from genome assembly GCA_030765085.1 of Allium cepa. NCBI lineage: Eukaryota > Viridiplantae > Streptophyta > Magnoliopsida > Asparagales > Amaryllidaceae > Allium > Allium cepa. The sequence goes on from CM060937.1 coordinate 957,892,178, forward strand.
TTATCCAATATTAATTTAATTATTCGATCTATTCGAATATTAATAAATCATAAAAATTGTTATGCAAGGTCTAAAACTGTGAGGAAACAAGTCGAAATTGGATTGGATTGCAAATAAAAGGACAAAGGTGAGATCTTCTCACTCAATCAAATATTTTTCTGATTTAAATTTTGAATAGTTAGATTTAAAATTGATTAACTGTGTGCTTGGATGATTGATTTCTAATCAGTTATATTAGTTTAGACCCTATGCGACGCATAATAGCGGGTGATAATTTATAAATCGCATATACTGCAATATTCCACCTTGAAGTGGAATTGGTATTATATGTGTATATTTGGAGTTGATTTCTCCGCATTATATAACGGATGAGACCCTATGCGCCGCATAATAGCGGATGATATTTTATAAATCCCATATACCGCGATATTCCACCTCGAAGTGGAATGGGTATTTAATTGTACGTCTGTGGATGCAGGGAAACAGGTTGGAGGGATCCAACTGGATTCCTCAAATATTTGATTTCATTTCATATGTTGTGTGTTTATTTATTTATAATCTGTATGTGATTATATTGTGATTTAAATCATTGAGGGCTATAATTTAGCTGAATATATTTTTGGTATCTTAGTATACCAGAAATAGATAAAATTGGATTTTTGAAATTTAGTAGAAAATTTATAATAAATTAATTTTAGAAATTCGAATAAGTTTAAAAGAAGGAATTTGTTCCAAAAGATAATAAATTTGGTGTTTGAAATAAATTTGAGAATCAATTTAAAATTTGATTTGGTGTTTTGAAAATAAATTAGAAAATCAATTTGATATTGATTTGGTAAAAAATAATTATTATTTTGGAATGATCTGAAGATCGTATTTCTGTGGATATTTAAAAATTTAAATCGACAAATGGGAATTTGATAAAAGAAAGAGAAATTTGTTTTAAAAATAAATATTGTTTTATTTTTAAAAGTATGGAAAGGAATATACGGATTTGGGACGTAAATTTAAGATAAATCCAGAAAGATTTACAAATTGATTTGAATGAACCATTTTAGAATGGAAGGTGTACTTTCCCTAGAAAACCGAGTATGTTTTCAATATAGTCTATAAATATGAAATTGAAGTTGGAAAGATGGTTTAAGGAAAGATTATTTTGGAGAAATTATTTACTTGGGTTATTTTGAAAATCTTTAAGTAAAGATTTATTTTAATATAGAAGTGGTTATTTAAAGATTAAATTGATATTTGATTTAGAAAATGGTTATTTAAATATTTACACTCTATATAATAATTTTATTTTAAAATTATTTTGGACTTAAGTTTATATGAGATAGTAGTATAATATTTTCATAACTAATAATTAAGCAAGTGTTTCAAAATAGTTTTATTATAAATATTTCCAAGTATATATGTTTGGGTAAGTATTTTAAATTATTATTAAAGTACTTGAACTCGGAAAATTTTCAGTGGAAATAAATAAATATTTGGAAATGTATTCTACATAAGGAAAAGAGATTTGAAATTGTTTTCAAAGTATTGAAATGTGGAAAGTAATTTGAAATTTTGTTTTCAAATGGTTGAAGTGTTAAAAATACATATCTTGTGAAGATATTTTTGAAAATAAATAATTGGGGAAATGTTATTTAAATCTGGTAATTGTTGTGAATTATGATTAATAATTAAATAACCGACTATCAATACTGGCCTTTTAATGGCATTTAAATTTCGATGCGATCGGGGGTTGGCTCCCAAGTGGATATCCAAAAACCACATCGAACCTTTGTGATTGTGATGAATCTTATATTTAAAGGATCAACGTGGAAATTGTTGTGATTTGTTTGAAATCTGATTGAACACTTATTTTAAAAAATAAGCGCTCATTATTCGGATTAGCCGGGAGAGGACCTTGTGTCGTAAAACCCATTCCGAATAATGGTACGACGAAATGGGATTGCATTTGAAGATGGTGTTGAAGACCGGGTATTTTCGAAAACGAAAGGATTACCTGTCGAATGTCTCTGCACCGGGTTGCTCCGTTATAGAGATTTTATCACCCTTTGTGATGGGGACTCCGGGCATGATTAGTAAATATTCGGATTTGCAAGGGCTTCTTTGAAGTGCCTTCGATTCCGTTCGATCCCGGAACGGACTTTTATGGATGTGTGTCTGACGTTACACTTTGAGATGTAAAGCTGATTTCTATCAAATAAATTTCTGTTGGTGTCGAAGATAGCTTAACACCCTTCTCTGAGACGTACGAGCTCAGAGGTTATGTAGTTGATGGTTACTAGTGATACATTCCCAAATTGGTAACGTGGCATACGAAGTGTTGCTGATCATTTGTTGATCAAAGCATGGCTTTGTGAAAAGCGTAGCTTTGTGGACGAGACCTCATCGAGCCTCACAAACCGGTAATGGTCGAAACAGGAAAGATGCAGCAAGGTTTCAGAGGTAGCTCCCTTAGGGTATGTCCATTCCTTCTGGAAAAGGGTGGTATCAGGTATGGAGCCTTGATATTTAACCTATGCGGTTATTGCAAATACTTTTCTTTATGGATGTTGGTGTAGAGGATCCTCGGATAAAGGTTGCAAACGACCGGGGGTGGCATATCTTAGGTTTTACTCCCCGGGAAGAGGGTAACCGGCCTTGTGTTGGCAGAAAGCCGGGTAAGTTCTCAAGACGTCCCTCTAGAGGGTTACCCATGTGGTAGTAGGAAGTTCCTTAGCCTGACCATCTGTTGGAAATCCAAAGAAACAATATGCGCCATGTACGGTTTTAGTTGTATAACCTGCCATGGAATGTGGCGGTAACCTGCTATTGAACATGGTAGCTATAGTAGGCATAAATGCGAAATGGCTATGCTGGCTAAGATTAATGTTATACTTTCGAAATGTTTTCTGCACTATGCACTAATAATAATAATATTAAAAAGATTTTGCGTATCAAGCATGTTTGAATATCATAAGGAGAAATCTCCTCCAATTCTGCGTTTGCATTGTGTGTGTGGCAGGAGGCCTTATGGTGGTTTCATTTTCCAAAAGCATAGCGGATTTCTTTTTATTTTCTTTGTGAAAATAATTGTTTTTAAGATCTCACACCAGTCCCATGACTGACCTAGAGTTTATTGTTCCCCTTCTAAACTCTGGTTGCCCACAATTTTTCCACACGGGCAGCCTAGAGTCGGGTTATCATTATTCTGGAGCGAAGTCAAAAAAGAGATGCTATGGAGATCAGGAGCAAGCTGGATGGCGAGGCGTATCACTTATATATGTAATATTTCTTTTCCGTTGTTCATTGTTGTAAACTCTGATAATATAATGTGATGTAATGTAACAACTGGCATAGGTCTTTGTTTTAAAGATATTTATTTATCTATTATATTTGTTTAGCTGCGAAATGTGAGATTCTGATGTTGTTTTCTTTTCTTCTTCTTCTACCTTTTCTTATTTAAACCCGAAGACTCGTACATTCGTTCCACTTTGGGCTGGATTGTTGTGGGATTTTTCCAGCTCAAAAGGGGTATGGATTTGCGGGCCTTCACAAATGATCAATTAATATGTCATCTATTTTTCAAACAGAAATTCAACTAAACAATCAATCAAGTAATTGAAAAAACATCCAAGCAATCAATAATCGTTTATAACATCATAAATATGATATAGTAAAATTAGATGTGAGTTAAACTCACATTGAGTTTCGTTTTAGCTGAAATGTTCCTATTTGGACTAAAATCGAACGGACATTCGATTTTATCCAGAAATTCCATTATCTCTAAATCAATGCAAACAAACTACATTGCGTAGCCATCATTGCTATGAGTCCAATGCAAAAAAGGCCATCGAATCTGACCTCGTATGCAAAAGTTATTCGATTAACAAATTATCGATTAAATAAAACTAATTAATAAACTAATTACTATAACACTCCTCACCGCTCCATCTTCTTGCCAAACATAAACGTGCATAGGCAAGCACATATCCCATCCCAAATGTGCATGGTTATACCGTGATACGGAGCTATGCTTCCCTAAACTCGATTCCATCTTCGCCGTTGAGCTTCTCTCAATGAACTCCACTCGACGGTATCCTAAAATCCACGCCTCCATTTCCCAAACAAAACGCGACCCGCTCCTATGCCTCGCCGATCCTATCAGGTTGCGCAACCCCACATGCCGCCAAACAGCCTTAACTTCGGCCGTAGCATCAACTTTCAACACTAAACTCAAATCCAAGCTCCGCACCCCGAACGACAACCACACTCTTCAAAAATCCAACCTTAGTTCATGCTTAAATAATTCAATCCTAGCCAAGGCGATCGCTTGCAACAATGTGGGTATAAGATTGAAGCCTATGACCATACGAGTTCACATATATTTTTTCCATGATTATCGTTGAGTATATATTTAGTTTATGATTTTTAACCTTTCCGTTTTCAAGGAAAGCTCCATTTTTCATTCTTAGGTAAGTTTAAATAGAGAGAAGGGGTATGGTGGCTAAAAGGATTGGGTATGGGCACAAGTATGGTGTAGAATGATGGAGAATGGTGAATATATATATATATATATATATTGTTTAATTTAATAAAATATTCCGATAATGCATACCCAAAAATCTTGCAAAAATTTTGAACTCCAAATGGAACTATCCCCGAGCCCTAATTCGATCATATGCAGAAGATAGCTTTTCAGCAGAATTATTATATTAAATTGCCGATATTAATTTTTGCGCGTTTCAACCTCGCACGACCAAACAATACTTCTGGCCGCCATGAAATTTGATACCATATTATAATTCATTATCATGGACCTAATAAAACTAGTTTTGCGAGAATCCGAGACGCTTCCCCAGAATGACAAGTTCACATATTTAATATCGTCTTATATTTCCGATCTAATTATCGATATTTATCCAATCTATTTTGTAAATATATTTGCGAATTGAATTCATCAATGTTATTTATTAATTAAAAGGAGTTGAATGAAATTATTAAATCCATTTAATTTGACATTCAATTCACAATTCATATATTTAAACATTCCCTATTTCTGAATAATAAGTTATTAAAATTCAAAATCCAATTATTCAAATTTTTAAAATTAATTAAATATTTAAAATCAAATGACTAGAATTTTGGGTTGTTATAAATCCCTAAATGGACTCCATCGTCTCGAACAAATTGTGAACTGCTACATTGATTCGAGCATTTCGGTCAAATCTCGTATACCCACACAAATTCCCACATAAGTCTTCCAACGAATGCTAACGTTGTTCTCTCTCTTAGAATGCTCCTCAAGATAGATGGTTCCATACGATAGCATCGTTTAAAATGTTAACACTAACCTCTTCCTTGGACTTAACATTAGGATAGTCAGTTTAACTCTATAACATTTCACTTCACAACTACTCCCAGAACATAGAACTCGTATATTAGGTTTGAAGTGGTATTTAATAAGTAAAATGCTTACCAATCCTAGTCTCTTCAATGCCAATTCGATGAATTTACCGTTAACGTAATTCCTGTTCTTTCAGAAGTAATTGAAAGCAATAGACATTTCGTGCCAATACTCCACCCCAGGATTTCTCATTGGTACAAAATCATGAAGCCTTTCGGTACTTCTTAAATCAGTATTAGGTCAAGTTCGATAGTCGACTAATCGACTATCTAGTCAACAATAATTGCTTGTACAAAGCAATATTCATATACTTAACTCATTTTCGACATTCCAACATAACTATTCCTCATGCAAGAATGAATCCAGGTAAGTTAGAGCACTGATCGTGTCAAAGCCTTACCCAGGCACTTTATTCTTGAATCTCACAGATAGATAAGTCTACCTCATCGGCTTTTAGTATTAGGTGTAATATCACTGATTTCCATAAACAAGTAAGAAATCAACATGATTAACATGATTTTGTCATTCCTGACTTAACTATTCCTCAGTCAAGACGGAAACTGATAGGGTAGAGCTCTATTTTTCATATCCCTACTCGAACATCAACCTTAACTCTTACAAGTAGATAAGCTTACTTCGTCGGCATTTTGTGTTAAGCATAGTTAACTACTTTTAAACACTACAACAAAAAGACCCTACGATAGCGCCCGAAAAACGTTATTAAAGGATATTATAGCGGTTCGATAAACGCTGTATAACGACATGTGATTAAAAACAACCAACATTAGATAGCGCAAAAAAAGCACTATAAAAATTGTTAATTTCATAGCGCAAATATTGCGCTATGTTATTTATTTTTATAGCGGCAAAATAGGCGTTATTGATTAATATCACAGCGCTGTTAGCCCGCTATGAAATTCGTTATTAGCCACAAAATACTTTTTGTTTTTTCTATGATAGCACTATTATTGCGCTATAGAAAGTGGTGATAGCGAATTATTAGCGCTGTATTTGAACAGGTTATTGTAGACGGTGACTTGTCACAACTCCAATATGCCGCTATAAAAAGTCAGCTACAATAGCGCTTGTACTCTGCTATAATATCTTATTTTATAGCGCTTATTTGACCTATCATTCATCATTATTTATAGCGCTTTTTGTAATACCATAGCGCTTTTTATGGTCTGCATCTTTAATACTAACAGATTTGATAGCGGCCATTAGGCGCTATTAAATAGTATAGCGGTTTTGAAGTGCTATAATTTAATTTCACAATTCAAAAAATTTCTACATCCTACTAATAAACTGCAGTATTAAATACCAATATCAAAAAAAACAATAATAATCATAAAAGATAATAAATATAGAGATGTAACACATTACTTTAAACATACCAAATATTTATACACATCAAAACGTAGTAGCAAAATATTTTAAGCACACCCCAAAAAATAGTAGCATAGTTTAACAAAAAAAACGAGTACATATTTGATTGTTTGCATTAAAATAAAGATCACAACTTTAGCATCTTCTTCTTTCACACACCTGCAAATAAGATAAATAATTACATTAAGAACGATACATAATTAATGATAGATGTTTTTACATGTAACAAAAAACTAAATTATTCCATATTATTGCATGTCTCATTTTATATTCGTACATGTTACTATCCATTTGAATCTACATCAAAATTTCTGGCATAAGTTGGTAGCCAACTGACTTTTATTAAGTCAGAAGGGTATATACATTTTTGAATGATTAAAACTTTTAAGGAGTGACAAATGTAAAAGGTTGATGGTAATGGAAACAACATCACTTGATAGTTGATGCACTTAAATCTCAGAAGTTAAACCTAAATTGTTTAAATGTTGAAATGTTTGAAAATAAGTTAAACCTAAAGGTTGATACACCTGCAAATAAGTTAAACCTAAAGGTTGATACACCTAAATTGTTCAAATGTTAAACCTAAATTGTTGCCTGAAACTCTCATTTCATCAGCCTCTAATTCATTTTATATTCATAGGTAGAAACAACATCTGTAAACCAAGATATATTTATAACTCTAAGTTACTATCCATTTGTATCACTGCCTCACTTCATAACTTAACTCCTAAACCACTTCACCCCAGCCTCATCACATACAAGCAAGCCACACTTTCCATTCACTGCACAGTTCTTCAACAGTTCAACCACTGATTTGCCTCAACACCAACACAGCAGTCCAAAATACATCTAGTAGCACTGCAAACACCCAGACTCATACCACTATTACCAAAATACATACAAACTCCACTAACATATACAACATTCACTTGCCTTGCCACTAAAAATTGCCCACCTGACCACCGAACAACCACAGTCATTTACATATCACTGCAATAAAACCCCACTACACATTGTCTGCATCACTAACCTCTTCCATACATCTGACATCAAGCAACTGCTGCTCTCCGAACATTACCTCAACAGTCACAACATCGCCTGACTGTTCGACTGTGCATCTCCCTGCAACCACTTCTAAAACATACCAAACCCGCTTCACACACTTACATACATCTGCAACATCAACCTTCCATTTACCTACACTTCAAATCCATACAACATTCACAAACCATAACAACTTGTCCCTGTCACTACAGCACCCCTCTTCAATTCAGTTCATCTCCCACAAACCTTTGCTCACCATACACTTCAAACGCTCCTTTTCACCACAAACCGACCATACAACTTCATCAACAACCCACAGGGCAAACACTACAAACCATACTTCTTCAAAACTACACAATTCCAACTGCCTACACTGTTGACCAGAACTCACCAAACCACGAACCAAAAAAAAGAAAGAAAAAAAATCCTACCTTAAATCGACAATCATCAAACAAAACATTTGCCTTTGTGGTTCTGTTAGCCGCAACAGTCACGACCATCTCTACTAGCCTAGCATAGCATAGCAACCACAATCAAACAACCCATCGCAGACCGAAATCCAATCTCAAACTTGAACTGCTCAAAGCCTTTCTTCATGCATGTCTTCGGTCATTGGTAGTACTTCCTGAAAATTCAAAACAATTTGAAACTAATTATATAAAACTATGATGAAAATTACAGGTTATTGGTAGTACCTTCTATTATTAGATGGATAACGATTTACATAACTAATTATATAAAACTATGATGAAAATTATAGGTTATTGGTAGTACCTTCTGTGCACATAATGTAAACCAAATCATACTTGCACAAAACTAAAAGAAAAACTGCACTAAAATTATGTTTCAAAAATGAATAAAGGTGGTGCGCGATGGTGTGTGATATAGATTGATGCAAAATCAAGTTAGTTTTGTGGTTTAAAATACTAAACCAATTTAAGCGCTATGCAATTAAACAGCAAATGCTACCAGTCTACAATCTAGTACACCTTGATAACATGTGAAAGGATCAACATAATTTTCTCATGGCAACAAAACATGCAAGCCTGGTAAATTTTTATCATGTAAGCCTAGTCAAACATGTATGTAGATCAGTATATGTTTATGCGTGCTGTAACCGAATATTTCTCTAAAAAATTCTTTCTCCTCTTTGATCTCTTAAACCTTTTATTATTCTCTTCCAAATTATATCATACAATCTGGAAGTCAACAGACCAAGTGCCACCTTAAATGTTTTATTGTACAAAGCAAATCAAGTATCACCATGAATGCAAATCAAGCACCGTGTGTCCTAGAAACTAATTGGACTGCAAAGTTTGTCCTAGTGGAATGCCCCTACTATTTTTGTGTAGAAACATCATTTGTTATAAACCCATAAATTAAGTTTTCTATTCAATTTCATTTTATTCTTAAAAATGCAAAAGGATATTACCGACATACTTACATTAACTAATATTTATCTCAACTGTTACAACTTAAATATATTATTTCAGTTTGCATAAGCAATTCCCATTATAAACTTAAATTGTATTTTTAGAAGGATGTTGGTAAGTTTTATAGGTAAAAACCAAATATTAAATTTACACAGAAAATGGTAGAAATAAAGGAAACGGCATGTTAAAAAAAAGTAAGTACTGATAGCTCATTGGAAGGTTGAAATTTCGTAATTAGTAGACTTAGAGACAGGAAGGAATAGTACGGGCAACAAAGGGTATCATAGTCAATCCATTCAACCATAGTTATAATTAAGGAGTTTTGGTTGTAAATAATAGATGTAACTGCTAACTGGCATGGTTGCAAACGTGGGTTGTTTAATAGCAAATTGATGGTGATGATAACAGTAGTCAAACTTTAAATTAAACTGAACTTTGAAGTTAACTGTGCATACATGTCAATGACAAGCTTGAGGAGTACACTAACTGCGACTTCAGTAGGAAGACGTCTGTTTAGGTTGGTTAACTGCGGTGATGCATTAATGAGAGTGGCATTGGATGAAGCGGAGTCTGAACAAGCTTCAGCTATCACTTTACTTATTTCAGAAGGATTCAGTCGCAAAGGTTGCTGCTCACTAGATTAGGAAAAAATGATTAAAAAACCAAGTCAAATAAAAGAACCATATCAGTGTTTTTATAAATGAAAAAGGAACTACGATTATACTCAATAAAGCATAAATAATTTATTGGCAAATAATATGCATGAGAAATGTATGTGTTTTATTTTTATTTTTTAAGAAGGCTTACAAATATATTTCATATTCAAAAAAGATCCAGGGATAGTTATGGCAATTTGTTCTGATACGCCATAGACAATGTCTCTATTATAGATTCCAATTTCCCAATGTAATGTATGTGTTACAAAAGCATATTTGTGAGCCAGAAAAATACGTCAATGGGTCATGTATTATCATATACATCATGATCAGAAAGAAAGAAAGAAAAGTACGAACAGTGCATGTTTCAACAAAAGCTTGTATGGCATTAAAATGTAAACATAAATCAACTTCAGAAGACGTACAATTTGGTTTCAATCATAAGATAGTGACAATTCATTTCAATGATCTTTCGATAAAATTGTCATAAAAGTACTGAATTACGATCTTTCGATAAAATTGTCATAAAAGTACTGAATTACGATCAAGTGAGATTTTGAATTCATATAATACATGATGCCTGGAGTAACCAACATCTTACAGCAAATGGGTGCACAGTCTATTATCATACAGATGTAGCTAGATTATATATCAGTGCATATCAGTTGACAATGTAAAAAATGGCAAGAATGAATGCCAGCAATACCTGTATTGTCTGTACTGAAAGAGAGGTCGAGCTCGAGGATGATAGGTGCTCACTGGTATGTTGGTCCTGAAAACAATATATAATTTAGTTATTCGAACAAATAATAAATCAGTGCCTATTTTTTAGAATATATTGTCTTCATGATATGCACTATGCACATGATTAGAAAAGGATGTTTGAAGATGAGTCATTGAAAAATTGAATTGGTCAAGAACTCAGTTCCCTTAGAACCAGTGGTATTGATATAAGTAATGATATATTGGAAGTAAAGAACAGATGTGGAGAGTAAAGTGATAATTGTGTTCTCCAAAGAAAGTAGCAAGCAGAAACTAAAAGAAAGACATCCCTAGTTCTCAAATATGAGTAAAGAATAAGATAACAAATTAAACATACCAAGCATGATTTAAAACACAACTAAAATGTGTTCAAAAATTAACCTAATAAGGTGTAAATGTATAATAACAATATAACAAAGTAATACCAACCATGTATGATGTGGACCTGGTTTCAGTCGCTTAGAAGCTGTTATTGCCTTCAAATGGCTATGAGATGATGCAAAATTAGATGCTGTTGTAGCACTTGAAGGATGCAGTAATTGGCCGATATCAGGTAAATCTTGATCTCTGTTATAGTTCCAATACGGTTCCTTGGCTTTTGCCTCCACATCTCCTATAAAAAGAGCGGCAGCACCAACTTCCAGAAACAAGTGAGACTTGGCATCACTGTCAAAAGTAGAAATAAAAACAACATGATCACTTTACAATGAACCAAAACTTAGCCGCACAAGACAACTGCTCCTACAAGAAATGTAAGTATAGTTTTTTGTTTTTTGTTTTGTTATACGATAAAATACACAGCCTCATGGATGTAAATACTCACTCTTATTGCCATGACAACTACATTACATAATATGCAAGTCATTTTTCATCAATGATTACCTTGGAAGTAAATGGAGAGGTATGGAATGGTTTTTAATCACTCTTCTTTCAATGATAATAATAAGTGCAAGAACTCTTCAAATCTTCAAATTTTGGATTTAAAATATTCTAGATACATGGATCACGTATGAAAGAAATAAAATAGTATTTTTAATGTTCAGCATACATGTATTATGCAGGCATAGGCTTCCATAGTTTATCAACCAAATCTTCTAATTTTATATATACAAATGACTTGTATGCTGCAATATAAATGTGAAAAGAATGAGAAATTCTATTTGAAACAGTATTTATATCATAAGGTTTTAAGATTTCTGATAATAATATCAGGAACTAATTGAACCATTCTAAAACAGCAAATGAATACAAAAAGATTATGAGCAAAAATACATACCTGTTAAATCCGACATAAACAAGACCAAAACTACCTCATCCAATCATCTTCCCTTTTTACAGCATGAACTTGGATTGAGTGGGTTCTCCATCCTCCATGGACTCCGCGGTGTTGATGGAGAAGTACTTGACTAGATGGTATCAGTAGAATAAGGACATACTTTATTAACATTGCTAGACGGCAATGGAAGACAGTGGCTCTGCTTTATTGGTAATCCTGGAGCAGTTCCGCTTACACACGGATGCAATGGGGTATAACTTCACAATGTATTCTAGAACTAGGACCAGGGATTGTCGTTCTATAGCTAGGTATGAGAGAATAGCCTGCACTCCCTTTACTTTGAAACCAGAATAATTGTCTAAGCATTTCTCCACCTACAGAATTATGACCGGACGTTTGACCTGAACATGGACTAGAACATTGACCTGATCCAAGAAATGTCACATCTTGGTACGGCTTTGCTGCCATGAAAGCATATGTAGGAATTTGATCAGGGCCGATTATTCGCCTAGGACATCTAGATGAACTTGACATTGAACTATCTGGAGCATTAGCAAAAGCCCCATGGACACTTATCGGACTGTTATGTTGATGATTGCTTGATAAATTGAGTCTGGATGATGTTGATAAACATTGATTCTTCCTCTTCTTTCAAAAGCATTTTTTAAGGCTAAGGAAGCAATAGAGATTTCAGGGAGCCTATATTCATCAAGGTATAGAATTGCAACTTCTCTTTTTGCATAAGAATCCATTTCGATAAAGCATGTGCTGTTACTTAGAATGTTGATTTGCTGCTACTGGGGATCAGAAGCCTCTCTCTTGAGTATATTCCATGTTCGCTCATCGTATTATTCAGTCGTTTGATGTCCATTACCTTGACATCATAGAAAAAAATACAAGTTTTAGTTCAATTAAAGGTGTATCAAGTAACCTACTGAAAATAGCTCTGTACTAAGTAGTTTGTAAAGCTTTGAACAAATAAGACTTTACAAACCAGCAACTGGAAAAAGTAGAGTGCTTTGAGAAAACCTCACATGTCAGCTAATGTCAGTTGGTTTTTTACTCATTTTTTCAATGCAAAGATAAAACAATTTTTACCTGTTTGCCATCTTCTCCCGCGTTTAAAATTGTACACATGTCATATTTAAGAAGCATCTTATAAGCAACCATGGCTCATTTTGTTTGAAGTCTTTTTGTAAAGGATTAACTAGCATATTTAGTAGATAAGAAAAGACACTTTGCAAACATTGAGCGTCCAGATGATTTTGCTGAAACATGTATAGCCACTTCATCAACTGGGATAACTTAAATGAATTAGAGCAAGAAGAAAATATTTACATAAATTGCATAAAATATTTTGATTTAAAACATCGGCTATATCACATGCAAACCAGTATTCAATTAACTACTCTTCACTTGCAAATATCGCACTTCTCCTTCAACATTAGAACAAGATAACAACTCTAAGCTTTTTAATGTAACATCAAACAAATCAATTCTTAAAAAAACAAAAAAGGAAGGCTGAGAAAAGCAAAAGAAAACTGATGCCCACTCAGATATTGACACTAGCAGAGAAAATGGCCTAGACCAAATGTTTAATGAACCTTCTCAAACCATTACTGAAGACCAGAACCAAACAATAAGAAGGACAACTAGATCGAGTACATATAGAAAAGCCAAACAAAATAAAAGAATATTTTAGGCAATATAACTTTATGGAACATAAGAGGAGCTCGCCTTACAATCTAGTAGCAAGAAATAAAGAATGTAATCCGCACTCATCATCTTGAAATAGTAGGAATACTTGAAACCAACCTATACCAAGTTCTCACTCAAAAAATTGCTACCTTTGTAAACTCCTAATTTTTTTTATGACAATTCGACTCAAGAACCCTATGTTAGAATACTAGTAATTTGGAATTTCTCCTTTTTTCTACCACTCTTATTAATACTAGTAAGCAGTTCATACATTTTCATGTCAATCGAAAATCCATTCATCTCCTCATCAAAGTCAGATAATACTATCATACCAAAAACAAAATCCAAAGGCATACAGATCAATAGTTGCAAATCATAATTCGACAAATAAAAAAGGAATTGGAGTAAGAACGCACTGAACAGTAAGCGATGAGCCTCCACACATGTCTTATCAAAGCATCGATTTCAAGATCCAGAACTACAACCGCCGACATCTCCAGGCTTGGCAACGCAGCGTTCTAAATGTCGCAACCTCTAAAATCGATAACAATCATAAACTCAATGGTATAAGCAAGGCAGCTGAACTCATGGCAATGGATTTTGGCTAGGATGGTGTAGCTTTTGAAATGAGGACGATAATCCGAAGGAGGATAATAGTTCGGTTTGGGATCTGCCGATTTTATATTTGCGGAGAGAAAATAATTTAAGGAAGAGGGAAGAAAGAAGAGGGAAATAATTTAAGGAAGAGGGAAGAGCAAAATAATTACTTGAGGACGCGGCCAAAGGAAATAATTAAGGGCAAAAAGCGTTATGCAGCCGAACAAAGGCTCTAAATAAAACAAACTAAATAAATAATAACACAATGAAATAAGGCGTTATTAATTGCCATTATAAAAAGCAAATTTTCTTGTAGTGAAAACAAATAATTAAACAATTAACCATATATCAATTAAGCAATTCTTAACCCTATTTTGAACCTTTTGTTTGTACTTTTAAAACCCTTTTAAAAATGATATGTATGTATAGTAATTTATTTATAAAACTATATATTAAATAAACCCATCTTAAAACGATATTCATTACATAAGATATAAAATAGTCAATATTTTCAAAAAATATATATACTTAAAAAAGCTTTTAAAAAATGTTGTGATATTAAAATAGATTTTAAACATTTACTCAAAATATTACTTGAAAATAACAAGTTTATAAAATCCTTTAAAACTTGGAAAAACAAGTTTTTATTATAAAACCTCTTCTTTACAAATTCACATCTAATTCTTAAAAATACATAAATATCTCAAACCACTTTTTAAATGCTCTAACATGAGTTAGCTAACAAATATAAAAATAATGAAACAAAATATTTAAGTTAAAAGTCCCTTTTAAACATTTGAAGTTCAAAAATCAAGGCGAAACAGGATAATTTTGCACAAGTGAAGTTTTGACCACTTTTCGAAATGTTGCTTAAATTCTTACTATCTAATATTTTTATGAAGCAAGAATACATACAATAATTCATAAATAAGGCTAGAAACCCCTAAGGTTCTCTCTATAAAGTTTCATAGTAATCACCAAAAATAAGGCAATTCCAAAATGCATCCACAACGGTTATTGCTATTAGTGCACTTTCAAATCCAAGTCCAATACCAAAGTTCAACTACAGTCTATGTGCTTTATATCAAGGCTATGCCACACGTTATACAAGTCTATTCAAGTCTTTTCAAGTTCGGTCATATGGATTACATACGTCATTTGCATTCAAAGCAAGAATCAAAATTAACGTTTCAACATATCTCAACATTAATTTAACAACATATATACCATCAAACCCAAACATATATGGGTTATATTTTCATTCAAAGTGGTGATTTAACACATCTTGAACCCAACAACAAGTAAATCCAAGCAACCCAAATCTGACTTTACCTTGCAATCACCTTTGCTTCTTCAAGGTCTATCTTGGTGGAATGTGTTTTAATGTTGTCCCAAGGCTTCACTCCAAATTTGAGTTGGTTTGGATATGATTTGCAATTATTTTCTTTAGAACATTAGAGAAGAAGAAGACATGGAAAAAAAATTAGTTTTTGCTTTGTAAATTTGTGATTTATTAACAAGGGTATAACTCTCCTTATATAGGATTCAAATGGTGCTCTTTAAGCTTGTTCTCATCCCCCTCTCGTGTCATGGACGACTCACCCCCAATCACTTCTCCTTTACATCGCTTCCTTTAGCAAAATACCATTACCCCCATTACATGATTATATCTCTTATGCACTTGGAAGATTCTGGAACCTTCCATTTCTTTATGTAGAGGAGTGTATTAATTAGTTGCTACCCCCATTACATGATTATATCTCTTATCTACTTGGAAGATTCTGGAACCTTCCATTGCTTTATGTAGAGGAGTGTATTAATTAGTTGCTACTGTGTTCATTTGATCATTCAATAAGTGCACAAGAGTTTAAACAACCTATATAGATCAAAAAACTGTTTACAGATAAACCAATTTTCGGTCACATTATTGATTTTTCTTCGAGGAATATATTTTTGTAAACAATTTTCAAAAACAAGTTCAATATCATTATTTATCAATAAAATGATGTTCAACAAGGTAATAACACTTAAATATATTTCAAAACATTTTGATATTCAAAGACGAAGTGTTCGAATTTCAAGGTCGTTGTAGAAATGATAAATAAAATATTTTTGACAAAACTGAAACTAGTATATATTAATTTCAATTTAGTGAGAAAATTAGTAACATATTAATTCTCTTTAAAACTAATATATTATAGAATTAAACTATAACCATCTATTTCCTTATAATTATTTCAACACAATTTTTGAAGTAAAGAAAAGAATTATTCGGTTGTTCCAAAAATAAGCCAACACGAGGTTTTTGTTATATATGCATTTATTATGTTATGTCACTACAACAAAACTATCCTTTTACAATGTCTGTTTTACAACGGTCATAAACAACCATTGTAATAGAAACCTTTTATAAAGGTTTTCTTAAGCCTGTTGTAATAGGTGCAGCTTTTCATCATCCAGTCCACCTATTACAAAGTTGTTAGCTAAGTAGTTGTAATATGATCCTAATACAATGATTTCCAATCCGTTGTAATAAATACCAATTTTCAACTCCATTACAACAGTCTTGGCCTATTGTAATATAGTTTTAATACAATGGTTTTCGGTCTGTTGTAATATAGTCCTATTACAACGGTTTTCAGCTAGCTGTACCAGATACCAGTTTTCATCTCTATTTTTCCATTGTAATAGAAACCCGAATTGAATGGAGCTGGTAGATAAATAATTCAAGATGCTTGAAATATGGAATATAGCTTGGTCAATTAAAGGGATCGGCATGGTTTGGCAACTTGATAAGGATCGGCATTGTTGAATAAGCTAAGGATCGATATTTTTATTGAAAAAAATGAGATCAGTTATAAATCAGCCATAAATCAATTTTCTTTTTCCATTCAAGGAAATAAAATTTTATTTCTGATAAAAATTGAGGAACCATGGGTAGTACGGATCGACATGTTTGAGTAAGCTAGGGATCGGCATGGTTGGCTAGTATGGATCGGCGTGGTTTATCGACTTGGATTGTCATACTTCAATTCACAGAGAAGGGCTCGACATAGTTGAATGGCATGGATCGGCATATTCTAAAGAACAAGATGGATTAGTATACGTCATTGGATAGGGGTCGACATTCGCCAAAGTCCAAGTACATTTTAGTATGCAATAATCATTATCTTGAGAACCATGAGTTCAAAGCATATGGAATTTAGGGAGCAAGGCATATAGACCCTATGTAATATACCTTAGGGATTGCACATCATATGGACAAGGATGGAGGGATCGACATAAAGCCTATAAGAGGGATCGACATAAAACAATACATAAACAATCTTAAATCAAAGACCATGCAATAACTTAAGCTCCTTTGGTCCAAACAGCAAAATATTTGAAGAGTTTAAGATTTGAAGGGCTAGCACATTAACAAGCAAAAGACACCATAAGGATCGCTACCTAAAACTCCAATAATAAAGGGATCAGTACCGATCTCTCTTTGTGGGGATTTGGGCCTAGCTACCCCTCTGGTGGGCCCATATGAGTTAGAAGGTCATGTAGCCAAAGTTTCAGAGAGATTGATGGTTGTCTTTACTTATAAATACTGGCCTAAGGGGTCATTCTGAGGATCTTTTACACTGTTACTTACCTTACTCTTTATTGTTATCAAGTTTTTTCTATTCCTTGCTGCAGTAATCAAATTATTAATTCATCGATAAAGAGAATCTTCAAAGTGGACGTAGGCATACAACGCTGAACCACAATAAATCTCGATGTTTCTCATTGTTGCTTTTATTTGGATGTTAGTTTATTTTATTCCCTAGTTTTAATTTTACCTTCTTCACTTACTTCTCTACATAAATTTACTCTTGGGCGTTTGTGATCAATTTGGTTTCAAACATTTTGCTGCTTTCATTGAGAACTTGATTCTCACCCTGCTAGGATCCCCTTTGTTGCTACTGGATTAGGCAAATCCCCCAAAGAAGATCTGTAGTTATCTTCATATAGTTTCTTATACTACTCAAATTTGCTGAAATTTAAGTAAGAAGATTGATAATGGTGAGACATACTAGATCTACTTCTCAGAATGTGGATGGAAATGCGACTGCTAACATTCAGCAAGGAGACCTAAGTAATCATCCTGCAAATTTAGGTGCTGATCCGATTGAATTTTAGAATCCTGCTAATTATATAACCAGGGCTAATTTTCATAATATAATGAGAAAGTTGATGGAAAGCCGTCGAAAACTAAATTAGCAAATTCAGACTAATATTAACCTGATGAACCAGATTACTCTCATCACCTTGGGAAGGCTAGAAGGATCCCACTCCTTACTCAGCATTGGAAAGTTCAAGCTCATCAGATGAATATCACAGGCACAATTATCGTAGGATTGAAGGAGATCGCGCGAAAACTTTAAAGCGTTGTTTGGCTGACCATCACGGTATGCCATGACCGATCGTTGCTGATCCCTCCCTAGGGATCGGTACTAATCCCTCCTCTAGAGGAGGGATTCCCCCTTACACTTGAGGAATCGTGCGGGAATCTTGAAGGTTTGGATAGAGGAGTTCTATTAAATGTTGACTAGGTACCCCTCTAGAATGATGATGAGATAAATGTCCAAGATGCACACCAAGAAGATGGTGAACCAAGATGGCGTGAAATGGCCCGTAAACATCGACCAGGCCATTCATGTGAGGTGGAGCACAACCACTGCTTGGCACCAACCATCCAAACACCGGACTTAATGGAAATGATCAGACAGATGCTGATAGAGAACCAAGGCTTGACTAACAATGACTGGGAATTTTGAGAAGCCATACCCCATTTACTGATAATATTCTACATATCGAATATCCGAGAAGGTTCAACATGCCATCAATGCCCGCCTATAAGGGAAAATCTGACCCTAGGTAGCATATTATGAGATACAAATGGCTGATGGATTCTATGCATGCAAATGATGAGACCAAGTTCAGATGCTTTCCCGTAACCCTTTCTTGAATAGCGACGATGTGGTTCATGGGACTACACCTACGATCAATTTATAGATTCGATTAGTTGGCAACCAAGTTTGTGGAGCAATTTCAAATGCACATGACATGTCCTAAAGACGTGATGTCGCTTTCCAGCATAATCCAGGCTCTAGGGGAATCGTTGAAAAATTATTTAGAGAGATTTCATACAGTTGTGATGGAGGTAAGAAATTTGAATGATCATGCTATACTTTTGGCTGTGATGAGAGGGATTTATCTGGAGTCTGAGTTTGGCGATTGTCTTGCTGGTAAACTGCCTGCCACGTTGATAGCGCTTTTATTCAAAGGTAGCTCAGTTTCTAAGAAAGGAGGAAGCCAAGTCCTTCAAAAAAAGAAATTTGCAGGACCGATTGGAGAATCTGTACAGAGTAACATAACAATAAAATAGTCTGTTGACAATTCTCGGAAAGTCCAAGCAAATGTTTAGAATAAGGCGAATCAGGAAAGGAGAGGTGGAGATAGGAATCAAAAGCGAAAGAGAGAATGCAAGAGACTAAAACCTAGGATTCCAATGTATGATAATTACACGCCGCTAAAAACGTCCTTGGAAAGCATTTATATGTCCACTTGCAATACCATGCAGTATAGAAAGCCACCTCCAAAGGAGTCAATAGAGAAGCAGAAGCAGACTGGGAAATATTATCGGTTTCATGAGTGTTGTGGGCACAACTCTAATGAGTGCAGGCATATCCAAGATATTATAGAAAAGCTAATTCAGAAAAGGAAATTGCAACGGTTTGTGAAAACCCCATAGGATGGCGGGCAAGGGACGTCTGACCCCAATTGAGTACAAGCTCTATGTAGGGCTAAGGTGCCTACATGAACCAGTGGAAGACTGGCGATAAATATGATAGGTGGAGGAACGCACATAGCAGATAGGAATTGGCAAGAGATGGAGCACCGTGCTAGCGTGATTAGGAAAGTAGATTTTGAATGTTATTTGAATACGGAAGATGGAGCTCTGGAAAAATAATAACGCACAATGGCAGATGATATTGTGTTTAGGAACAGGGATGCAGACAAAGTAGAGGCTCCGACAATTGACCTAATGGTCATTTCAACTATGATTGGTCCTTCATTGGTGAGAAGGATTTTGATGGATTGTTGAAGTTTGGTGAATATTATCTTCAAAAAGGCATACGATCAGATGAGAATGGAAGCAAAAGATTTACAACCGTCTAAAGCTCATATACATGGTTTTAATGGCGTTGCGACCGAAGCTGTTGGTTATGTGGAGTTACCTATTGAGTTGGGAGAATGTGAACGAAGGAGAGTGCAAATCTTATCATTTATTATTTTGGATGTTGACACTCTGTACAATGTTTTTCTGGGCCGACCGGCCCTGGCTAAATTCGAGGTAACTCTTTCCCCATGGTGTTTGACTTTAAAGTTTCCGTTAAACAATGATGTAAGATTTGTTCATGGCGATCAGGCGACTGGACACACCTGTTATGTAGTTGAGTTAAGGGAGGCTCAGTGTAAGGAAAATGGTTAGGGTGTGGACAAGACCGTCTGCATCCAAGCTACCAAAGATTGAAAATCGATGCTTGAGCCTTGACTCGGGCGCTACATTCGGTTCTATGGAGATATAGATTTAAGGATGATGAAGAGGAGCCTAAGGAGACCAAGACTGCACCAATCGGGCTGACGATTGATATCACGGTCAGCCAAGACGACCCATCACGAGTTCTAAAGATTGGGACATAGCTCAACCCTCTGATGATAGTGGAACTTGTTTGTAGCGATCCTGACTCGACCTTCGAAAATTGGCACCAAATACGACACTCATATTCTAATGCCGCAGATCCAAACGTCGAACCTGGTGCGTCGGAGCTTATAACACAATTAAGTAAACAACATAGCGGAAGAAATATGAATATCAATATACAACATCTGATACAACATCTTGATATAACAAATGATACAATAGATATCGATATACATCAGAGATATGATACAATAAAATAGCAGCGGAAAAGAAAAATAGATAACACTAGCAGCGGAACAAATAACTCTAAGATAGTCTTCAAAAGAGAACTCCAGCAGCAGCAGCTCGATCCAACATCACGATACGCAAAGACAAGCAAGTCTCGTCCACATCCAAAGACTGAACTAGCTCCAGATAATTCACTGAACCTAACTATATGAAAAATCCAACTCTAGACTGCTCGTGCAGAAAAATTTTGAGCATCCAGAGTTTAGGAAAGAAATAATAAACTCCGGATCAGTCATGGGACTGGTGTGAGTAACAAAAACAGTTTATCCTTAAAACAAACAGCAAAAGAATTTTTTTTTTAAAAGAATTCCGGTATGCTTTTGAAAAATGAGACTACCATAAGACCTCCCACCACACACACAATGCAAACGCAGAATTGGAGGAGATTTCTTCTTATGACAGTCAAACATGCTTGATACGCAAATTTTTGATATTATTACTATAAGTGCAAAGTGCAAAAAAACATTTCGAAAGTAGAATATAAATCTTAGCCAACATACGACCATTATCGTATGCCTACTATAGCTACCATATTCAATAGCAGGTTACCACCACATTCCATGGCAGGTTATACAACTAAAACCGTACAAGGTGCGTATTGTTTTATTTGGATTTCCAACAAATGGTCAGGCTAAGGAACTTCCTACTGCCACATGGGATCGCCTCTGGCGGGACGTCCCGAGAACTTAACCAGCTCTCTGCCAACACAAGGCCGGGTTACCTTTGTCACTAGGTAACTACTACACAAATATGCCATCCCCCGGTCCCTTTGGACCTTTATCCGAGCGCTTGATAACCAACATCACACAGTAATAAATATAGTGTGTCAACATGAGTAAGTATTTGGGCTCCATACCATGATACCACCCTTTCCAGAAGGAAATGACATACCCTAAAGGGCGCGACCCTCATAACCTTGCCGCATATTCCTGTTTTGACCATTTCCGGGGAGTGAGGTCTGACGAAGTCTCGTCCACAAAGCTAGGCACAAAGCCACGCTTTGATCAACAAATGATCAATAAATAATTATCACACAGCAACACTAAGAATGCCACATTACCAAATGGGGAATATATCGCTGATAACCTTCAACTACATAACCTCTAAGCGCGTACATCTCAGAGAAGGGTGTTAAGCTAGAGAATAAATTCTCCGTCACAAACAGAATGTATTTGAAAGAAATCTGCTTTATATCTCAAAATGTAATGTCAGACACGTAACCATACAAGTCTGTTCCGGGTTCGAACAGAACCGTAGGCACTTCCAAAGAAGCCCTTGCAAATCCGGGTATTCACAATCCCGATCGGACTTCCCATCACTTAGGGAATCTCTATACCGGAGCAACTCAGTGCAGAGACAATCGATAGGTCATCCTATCATTCTCGCAAATACCCGGTCTTCACCACCGGTCTTCAAATGCTATCCATAACATCGAATCACATATTCGGAATGGGTTATACGACCCAAGGTCCTTTCCTGGCTAACCCGAATAGTAAGCGCAACATTTTAAAACATATGGATATGAGATTTCAATTAAGTCACAACTTAATAATTCAAAACTTTCTTTCAAATGGTTTAAACCAATTACCATTTTAAATCATTAAACAAAAAGATTTATTTCACAAAATTCCATTTACGGATTTCAAAACAATTTCCATTTCATTTGGATTAACCCGTTTAAAATCTTTAAATTAACGATTTAACTTATAGCTTTCAAACCGTTTCCATAACTTGGAAAAATCATTTTCATTTTTAACTTGAAATCCCTTTTTAACATAGTTTGGAAGTTCACTTATTATATAAAAGCTTTTATTATTTGAAAACGAATAGTTTCATTTCAGAAAGATCCAATTTTTATTTACACGAGTTAAAGCCCTTGAATTTAAATTCAAATTCCCAAATCAATACATTTAAAATGGTTTAAAAACACATATAACTCATTTATAAGTTGAATAACTTTTCTTTATATCTTAGTTTCCAAATCATAGAATTCATTTTCAAATATTGAATTCAAATTTAAATCAAAATATTTAAATTTCAAAACTCAATCAAGTTATCCAAACTATATTTCATCTTTGAAATTCCATTTCAAAAGCTTTTCACTTTAAATCCAATCCATTTCCAAAACAATTGAATTTAAATATTCAACTTTGAAAATCATTTCAAAATCTGTGACTTAATCGATTTCCTCGTGAAATCCATATCGGTGTGTGTATAAGTGTGGTCCAGGGGTTTAACACAATAGTGCAACATTATTCAATCATCATAGATCAAAACACAGAATATAGTTGATAAGCGATATAAACTATAATGCTTATCGTCCATTCACAGATTCATAGATAATATACAAATGTATCATCAATAAATGAATAAATTATATACAGCTCAATCCACAGAACAAAATATCACAGATCAGATAAGACAATCAATTCAAGGCATCTCATACCATACAATCATTTATAAGTAAGGTCAAGTATTCAATAATCATTTATAAGTAAGGTCAAGTATTCAATAATCATTTATAAGCAGAATTAATCAATTGATTAGTCCTAATTTATTCAATTATTTCCAATCAAATTTATTCAATTCTGATTTATTAATTTCAAATCATTTGATATAAATTAATTTTTGAAACAACTTAATTAATTAAATTATTCTTAATTAATCATATTTACTAAATTGATTTTTTTCTTTAAACCAATTTCATAATTAATTAACCCTTTAATTAATTATTTAAAGAAATTTAACCTTTAATTACTTACCATAAAGCAATCATCTTATAACAATTCATCATTAATTCCCAATTTATCTAATGATCTTCTTAAATTAATTAAACTAAATAAATTAACTTTAATTAATCAATTTATCCAAAATTAATTACAATAAGTGATTAAACTTTAAATACTTTCATTAAGTAATTACATTTTACAATTTATAATTTTGATTATCTAGATTAATAAATCCAATTAACTATTAAAATTAATCACCTTAATTAATATTTAATAATCCTTAGTAAATCGTCTTTATTAACTAATAACACTTCTTTAATTACTTACTTAAAGAAATTTCTTAGATTAAAATCATTATTAATCTTTGCTAATTAATTTAATTTATTAATTTATAAATAAAATAAATCATTCTTTAATTACCTTATTAATTAAATCATTTTCACTACCTTAATTATCTCTAAGATAATTAATTTCTTTATTAATGACTTCATTAATATTTAAGTGTATTTCTATCATTGCACTTTAAATTTTAAATTCAATTTAATTTAAAAATACACTTAATCATTCATGTTATTCAGAACAACTTAAAATTCAAAAACTTCTTTTATTACAAAACTAAGATTCAAATTTAGATTGAATTCCAGATTTAAACTTTGATTAAATCTTTGTTAGAATTCATTTCCTTAAAATTTCCAAATTCCATTTTAAATTCAAATTCTTTAAAACATACTTTAATTGCTTAAACTCTTTTATTTAAAACAAATTTAAATTTTTAAACTAAGTTTCAAACCCGAACTTGAGTTATGTTAAGCTTTGATTTTTTTTACACAGATAAACTTTTGCTTTTGAACTTTAAAATTCAGTTTTATATTCAAATAAAAAGAGGAACAGGTTCTGTTAAAACCTGTACAACATTTTCTACCCGAGACACCCCTGTTCTTGCTTCGAGACATCGTCTTCGAGTAACCACTCGAGTGAAACACGCGAGAACTGCTTCCACCCAAACTAAACAAAATATTCAGTAAACTTCTTCTCCTTCTTGTTTCTTTTTATTCTTTTGTTTCTACAGCAAGTCAAGTTTAGACTTAAGGAAAAGTTCAAGCATCAGGAATACACTCACTCGCACACGACTACAAACCCAAAGCGATCCCCCATATTTCTCGAGAATGACTCGCGGCAACCCCAACTCGAAAACCCCTGACATTTCCACGCCACCGTGCACGTGCACGGTGGTTCGCCGACCCTCCGGCAACCCACGCTACCCTCCACAAACCACAAATCGACCATGCGTTCGAAATCAACCCCCATTTCGACATGAAAAGATCGAATTCGAAAATACCCCTCCTGATCGAACCAGCAACTCAAACACCTCACAGGAAATTGCTTCCACCTACCAACGCCGACCACTAGCGGCGCCTCCACTTCTCCCATACCTTGGCCATACTCCTCTCTATCAAACCCCAGAAGCTCGAGCAGCTCGGTCATCCCATGGCGACGAAGACAACGAGCTAACAGACACTGCCAAACTTTGAAGTAAAACCCTAAATTTGATTCAACTAAAATTCCCTTGCATTCGAATTTTTTTTCAATATTTTTCCTGTGTTACTAAATCAACAATCTAGCTACACCAAAAATTTCAACGTCAATAATTGATTAAATCACTAGAAATTTGTAAAGGTACAGTTTTGGTTCAAATACAAATTTCTCTTAAAAAACTGAGTTAAAAATCTTCATTCTATTTTTAAAAATCATATTGAAGTATGCGGAATCAACACACATACCTGAATTCGTGTAATGAAAGATTTGTATTTTGACACATTTTGAGTTTGCTCAGTTTCTTCTTGGTTTCCAAAAGCGTTTCAAAATTTATTCAGCTTAAATAAATTTTGGTACCCTAAGTATATGTTATAACTAACAATACTTGTTTTAGTGCTAAGCCCAACCATCGAGTAAATCAAGTGCAAATGAGTTTTGAATCAAAATCTGATGTTTTTAAAACTAAGATAGAGGACAAAGTGAACATCAGCTTGTACACATTATTTAAACTTACTCAGAGAATTACATATATATACACACACATTTCACAGCTATAGATACCACAGATTTATTCTTTAAATTGTTTTAATGAAATGTTACTCACCTGTTTTTCAGGAAAGAACAGAGTTTCAAGTTGAAACAGGTTATTGAAATGTTAGCTGAAGCCTTCTCTTTGATTCTCTTCTCTGGTTTTATATTGATTTGTTAAATGTTTTAACTGGAATGCAAGCTTTGATGAACGAAATGGGCAGAGCTTGAAACTTGCAAACTAAGATGAAGAAGTGGGTATGTATAAAAGAAAAGAGAAGTTGACAAGGTATATCTTTTATTTGTACAGCAGGGTGATATTATAATGCTTTGTACAATATTTTTTTCCTTTTCTTACTTTAACCAAGGCAAGATTTCGGCTGAATTGAGATTGTTATGGTGTTCTAAAGATATGTTGCATTAATTGCTTTGTCTTGTTTCTATTTTATTTTAATCAACATACTTGTAATATATTTTTATCTCTTCTCAGGTTGATGATTTTCGCTACTTACTTAGGTGGCTGAAGATACTTGTATAAATTTCCTTTGTCTTGTTTCTATAAGCTTATACCTTCATTCTTATATTTGTTTATTTCATATTTTATATTACTTAGTTCTTGGCTTTGCATTCCAAAACTTTATAGGCCACATACAAATATTTATTTGCATGGTCATGTTTTTATATCCTACTAGGTGGCTGAAATGATGTAAATGTGTGCTAACATTTATTGCTTTGCTATGTTCCAGGTTGTAGCTTGCTTTTATATTTGTACTTTGTTAGCTTGTTTCCTTTTCCAGGTCGATGCATTTTATCATCTTCTTGTTTTATGCTTTGTAAATATATTTATTTTTTTATTATTCACACTTGAATATATTGTATGCTTATGTAAATGACATTTGTCTTGTTTTCTTTTATAAGTGTTCATACTTATATTTGAATATATTTTAAAAGTTATTTTGTTTGTAGATATTTTGTGTACTTATTTTATTATTTACTTTGCAAGTGCTTTGAAATAGAAATGACATCCTATTATTAATGTATTGTTTAAATCTTAACTAATTTGTTTAATGTGTTTTATTTTTATATTTTATTCCTTTTGTTCTTACATTGTATTAATTTGTTTAATATAAATAAATTTCTATTTTATATAACTATAAATTTATTTAAAATATTTGTTTGAAACAAACACTTATTCGTTTCGGGGAAACTCGAATCTATTTACCGATAAATATTGAAATTTTTATTCAAAGATTAAATTAATTATCAATTTAAACTCAATTAAAATCCCGGATCGTTACATTGTTGGTTTTCTCTGAGAAAATCTAGATGTATTCGCTTGGACTTACTCTGACATGTGCAGAATCTCGCCTGCCATTGCTACCATGCATGGAAGATTCACCTGAAGTATGTTCTAGTAAAGGAAAAATGATGCGGTATGGATCCGAAGAGATCTGTCGCTCTCAAAGAGGAGGTGGATAAAATGAAAGTCAACGGGTTATCCATGATGCCCTATATCCTAAATGGGTATCAAATCCTGCGCTTATGAAGAAGGCGAATGGGAAATGGAGGACATGCATTTATTATTCAGATTTGAACAAGGCGTGCCCAGAAGGAAGGTTTCCCCTTCTAAGGATTGACCAGTTGGTTGATTCAATCGCAGGACACGAATTGCTATATTTTACGGATGCATACTCCGGATATAACCAAATCCTAATCTGTATCCCCAATCAGGAGCACACTAGTTTTATTACGGATGTTGGATTATACTATTACATAGGAATTCCGTTTGGATTGATGAATTCTGGAGAAACTTATCAGCGCTTAGTTAACAGGATGTATAAAGATCGGATCGGAAAAATAATGGAAGTGTATGTAGATGATATGCTCGTGAAGTCACGACGATCAAACGACTACATTAGAGACTTAACAAAAATGTTTGGCATCCTTCGATATTACAAGATGAAAATCAATCCTTTGAAGTGTTCATTTGGTGTCGCATTAGGTAATTTCTTGGGTTTATTGTCAATGCTCGTGGAATAGAAGCTAATCCTGATAAGATTCAAGCTATCTGTGATATTCAAGCATCGACAACTATTAAACAAGTGCATAGCCTTAATGGGAAAGTTGCTCCTTAAGTCGATTTATCTCCAGAGCTATCAACAAATGCATCCCTTTCTTTGATTTGATTAGGAAAGGGAAAAGAAACTTCAAATGGACACAGAATTGCAAAAAAGTGTTTCAAGCTTTGGTGAATCATTTGGAAAGACCCCATATCTTAACAAAGTCAGTGGATCATGAGGAGTTGTACATTTATTTGGCTGTATCAGTACACAATATAAATGCTGCATTGCTTTATGAGGAGAATCGGATCAAGAGACTAGTGTATTACGTCAGCAAATAGTTATCGAGAGCTAAAAGGAACTACCCGAAAATAAAGAAATTGGTGTACTTCTTACTAGTTGCATCACAAAGATTCGTCCATACTTTCAAGCACATCCGATCAATGTCTACACCGACCAGTCGTTACGATAGGTCCTACAGTGACCTGAGATGTCTGGAAGTTTACTTGAATGGAATATTGAACTCGGTCAATTAAACATTACTTATCTCCCTCGAAAGACTATCCAGGGTCAGGCGTTGGCGAACTTTATAGCAGAGTTTACTATGCAGGATGATTCTCCAACAGCCAGTAAAAACCCTACCGTGCGGTGGAAATTGCATACCGATGGAGCGTCTAATGACCATTGTTCTGGACCTGTGATTGTGCTTTTAACCCTTTAAAATCGATCAACATGTTATGCATTAAAACTTGATTTCTCGACAATAAACAACAAAGCTGAGTACGAAGCTTTGGTTGCTGGTCTTAAACTTTCTAGTGAACTTGGAGTAAAATATCTTGAAATCTTTTGCGATTTGCAGTTGATGGTGTATCAAGTTCGAAGAGACTATCAGGCTGTTGGATACTGTGACATTTCACATATTCAACTTACCCCATACCTTACCTAAGTTCAGGCGTTGTTAACAAAATTTGAATACTGTGACCTTTCACATATTCAACGAGATTAAAACAGGGAGGCTGATTCATTGCCAAAGTATGCTAGTACTGCGATACACACCAGATGGGCTTGGTTCCAGTCGAAGTGCTAAATGCCCCAAGTATAAACATGATGGAAATTGATAAAACACTAGAAGAGAAATCTGAAAGGGAAAGGTGGATGACTCTAATCAAAGACTATTTACTGCGTAGAGTCTTGCTTATAAAATAAATGAAAAGCACCAAGTCATTTGCAAAGCTTCACGGTATATTATGAAAAGTGGAATTATGTACAGGAAAGGTTTTTGTTCCCTCTACTTTGGTGCATAGCTCATGATGAGATAAAGCATGTTCTAAGGGAAGTTTATGAAGGAGAATGCGGCGATCACACTAGAGGAAAACTTTGGCAAAGAAAGTATTCCGTTATAGGTAATATTGGCCAATCATAAATCAAGATATAGTTGATTATATAAGACGATGTGATAAATGCCAAATATATGCAAAAGCTCCAAGTTCTACGCCAACAGAATTCATGCCGATGGTCGATCCATGGCCATTCGCCATGTAGGGTATAGACATTATCTGCTTCTTGTCAATCTCTAAAGTTGGTGAGAAGTACGCTATCATTGTAGTTGATTACTTCACCAAATGGGCCAAAGAAAAATCTTTAGCCATGATCACAACTAAGAAAGTAATCAACTTTATTGTTTGAAACAGCTTCGGTCTTCCATGAACTATTGTAACTGACAATGATACTTAATTCGAAGTACTGAATTTAAAAACTTTTGTTGGAGAGATCGTATTAAAAAGAGATTTGTAGCTGTCTTTCACTCTTAGGCAGATGGACCGGTTGAAGCTGTAAGTAAAATCATAAAGTCAATTCTAAAGAAGCGTTTGGAGAAGGCTACAGGCAAGTGGGTAGATGAACTCCCTACAGCACTTTAGGCTTATAGACCACCCACAAGTCCATGACTAGCCATACCCCATTCACCCTTGCCTACCGTTTCGAAGCTGTTTTTCATGTTGAACTCGAAGTCCCTTCTCATCGAGTAACTTACAACAATCCTAAAATGAATAAAGATATCCTCTTGGAGTCTCTTGACTTTATAGATGATAAGCGCAAAGAAGCCGACCCAAGGGCTGTTGCACATCGACATTAAGTCGTCAAATTGGCGATCTCGTCCTGAGATTGGTTTTTCCTACCCCATCATGCATGAATCCAATCTGAGAAGGACCATATGTCATTGAAAGAGGCTTGGAGAAGGAACTTTCAAGCTAACGACTATCAATGGCATTACACTTCCAAGGGCGTGGAATAGCAAACATTGACAATGCTGTTTCATTTAGTTTATTTCCTTTACATTTCAGTTGTATTTACCTTTAGAATCTGCTTTAGCATTTGATTTTCAAATGCGCAATAAGACAATATATGTTATTAATTTCCATTTAATGAATAAATTTTCATGCTTCCTCTATATTTATGTTTGCTATTGCATTGTATGCTAATTACATGGAGAAACCGACTGATGTCGATATGTGTGAATAGGCTCCCAGAATTTGAAGTCAATCAATCATGCTAACTCCTAGTTGGGTCAAACAAGATGAGCTCAATCAACTTGTTCGTTTAACAACACTCATACACAATCTAAAGGACTGAATACACAATAAGGAATGAGTGTGACTGACAATCTAATGATCGAATAACTCCTGCCCTAACCATGGAACTGAGACAAAACAAAAGCGACCAAGATACGACCGATTGCTCGCTAAATCAATCCCCAAATCCTATGGGGAAAATTAATCAATCAAAAAGAGTATGATCGACTCCTCTCCAAAATAACTCTAAGTCCCCAGAGTCGGACTGGAGCATAAATATAAATTGGGTGTGAACCGACCACCCGTGAAATAACTCTAAATCCCTAGAGTGCAGACTAGAGTATAAACTAAATCAGGTGTGAATCATCAACCCGTGAAATGACTCTGAGTACCCAGAGTATGGATAAGAGTATAAACATAAATTGGGTGCGATCCGAGCACCCATCAACTAAATCTTATCCCCAAAGTGTGGATACGAATATGAATGAATAAATTAGTGGATTTCGACCATTCTCTATTCCACAAACTTCGGCTTGCAACCGATGGGAGGAGTATGAACTCGATAAGGATGGAATTCGATCGTCCAACGCCTGACCCCGCCAAATCAAAACCGGGCTCAGGAGTATAGTTACTCAAAAACCACTGAATTTGACAGCGTAAAACTATGGCCTGAGCCTACTGTTTGATACGACTCGAGGCCATGACCATTTGGAGGCCTTGGGATAGAGTTGGTGGATTGTTACCAGAAATTATAAACAACGAATTACAAGTACATTGAATGGATAGTTTGACTACTTAAATAACATTTCACATGAAAGCTCGGTAGAAAAAAAAATTTATTCAAATAGTAGGTTTTGAGACTACAATACAAGGTATTCCAAAAATGGGACTCAACCACAGCTAATGAAAGAAACGACTGTGCAAACTATGTACATATTGAGCCAAAGTGACGGCTTTTTTTTAACTTTCTCTCTTTCTGGGATTCTTTAGGAGCAGTGTTGCTAGTGCTTCTTTTTCTAGATCACTTACTGCCTTTAACAAGAGAGCTTGCAGAGGTATGAGGAAGTCCATCGGGAAATGACCCACCAGGTGGAATAAATTGCAGTGGCACAAGATGAGGATCGTCGATGTCCACCTCGACGGACTCGGTTTTTGCTTTTCGTTTCAGCAGCTTCTCCTTTTCGATCCGCTCTTTCATGCTAGTCTTGTTGGTGTGTTCGAAGGCACCGGTAATCAGTGCGTCTTCGGACTCATCTGTTGGAAGCGGATCTTCTACTTTATCATCATCAAGTCACCAATGACTTGAGCATCGGGCCCTAGAATATCGACAACTACCGGACCCTCAGTTGTTTTCTCCTGTTTCTCTATAGCAGCATCACTTTTGGGAGTTCGACTAGGGCCCAGAAGACCTGAAAAATTTGTTAAAACAAGGAGATTAGCTAAATATCATTGCACGAATAATACTTTTCGTATATTGGGGAGTAAAGTGTGATACCCGCATCAAGTTGGTTTTTCGTGGTTGCTGGGGTAACTCCTTCTAGAATACGGATAACATCTTGGATTGGTAGCTAGGCTTGTTTGGATTGTAGCCTCTGTGTCGAGGGAGATTGATGTTCCGGTTGCTTGAGATGGAGAGGGACCCTTAGGTTCGGCATCTGGAGGTCCCATAATATGTTTACCTTTCTCAATAGGCGCAGAAACATTTGAAGTATCAGAGTTTTGTGGCAGCCAAATCCAAAGCTTTGTTTCCATGAAGAATTTCCCATGCTAATTCTTCTTCATTGAGTTCATCTCCATGCATATCTCTCTTCTTCGTCTCAACAATATGCTCCCAAGCTTCAAAAAGTGATTCGAGGTAACCATCATCAAGAAAACTTAAGTCATAGTGGATGAGGACTTTGGCATTATACTCGACGATCAACGGATCGAATAAGTCCTTGATCTCGTTCCTACCAGACTCTTTAGTGGCGTCCACATGGAATTCAACTTTTTCAATCATTTCTTTGCGGCCTTCTTCTTGAGCTTCCTATTTAAGAGCTACCACTTTTTTGAACCGCTCGTCAAGCTTGATTTTTAGGCTCCTGGCCTCAACATACTCTTCGCGGTACTTCTACGATTCTTCTTAGGCTTCAAATTTGTCTTCCCTTTCCTTTTTGAAAAGTTCTTCGAGTTCCTCGACGCAGTGAGCCGGAGCATCTATTTCCTTTTGCAAGGAGTCTTTTTCTAGAGCTGATGCCCCACTATGATTAAGGGCTATGTCGAGTTCTTTTTTATGAAAAATTTCCAAATGGTTCACCGCCTCTGCCATTTCATTAGCATTTTTCTCCACTTCAGCAACTTATGTTTTCAATTCTAACAATTCGGCATCCTGATGTTTGATTATGTCGTTATTGTGTATAGCTTCCAACTTGAGGCGGTCTATTTCATGTTGTCGTTCAATGGATAGCTCGAAGACTTTTCTTCCAAGTGTAGGAATGATTTGTGTTGCACGAACACATCATTAACGCAAGAAAGATAAATCTCCTTGGCATGCCTCAGAATTATATGAATGGAAGGAATTTGAGCCCATCAAAGCAAATTTTTGGAAAAGTAACTTTCAAATTGACCAACTTCTCTACTGTGGATACATCGGGAGTAATAACCTACAAAGGCGGATCAGAAGTAGAAATTGGATGTTTGCTTGATCCACATTTGCGAAATTATTTAGAGCTGTAGGAGCCGAAATACTGCTCGTGTGATGCGGCGATATGAGGGCCATGGTAAGAAGGCTGGTCTGCATTGTGAGCAGGAAAGTTAGACTGTTCTCCTTGACATGATGTTTGAGATTGGGATTTGCATTTAGAAGAAGAAGATTCCCTTGAGTGGTAGCTTTAATCCCATCCTTCATCTCTCTCCTCGCGCTTATCAGACTCTGAATTCTGGCTAGATCGATAATTTAGTGAAGAACTTCTTAAGCGATCAAAGGCTTTGGACTAAGACATTGCACCTGCAAAGTCCAAATGAGAGCATATGAGTAATTGTTGAACGAAAGACTAACAAAAAGTGTGTAGTTAAGTGCATGTGGTTGTGAGTGTCCTAGTGTTTCCCCTAATAGACCGACGGTTGTAGCCTTGCTCATCGGTGTTTTCTCTCCTTTATTAGAAAAATGAGAGCCTTTACTACTCCTGGAGGGAGATTTGAATCCTTCAATGTTGATATTCAAAAAGTTGTAAGTCAGGATGTCATTTGGAATTTGAATATTTGAAAGTCCATTCAGCGAACTTTCCAAGTGTTAAGAAGACGATTCATCTTCAACAGGAGTAATAACTAACTCTGGATCTATGGCGATTCTTTGTCTACCAAGTTTGTACGCTTGCCTCTTCTTTCTTTTAGTTGGTGTTCAGGATCGGGCGCCCTACGATGGTTTTCATCGGGCCTGCGTCAACATCGCCCGACTTATCGGCTTGAGAATCTCTAATCTTACCCTCTTTAGTGGCATCCGAGTCCCCTCGGCATGGGGCACAACTGGATTGATGGTATTCCTTCTTCTTTCTGTAACATTCCTTTGCAATGCTGCATTTTAGGGAAGCTCGATACTGTGGCCTTCCTCCAATAGCCCGAATAAAGATAATTGCTCACTGGTTTCGAGAAGCTTAATGTCCCTGTCTTTAAAGGGGCTAGCACGAATGGCAGGCAACAACTCTTGAAAAATCGGTGCCTTCAGGGCATGGGCGAACACCTAAAAGAACTCCGAATGTTAGTAGATTCAAAGGAAAAGTTATGGCTTGGATTGGTGAAATTGAGAAAGAAATGAAGGTGATACTTACGTCATACTAACCATTGCCTTGCAAAGCTAGAAGGACATCATACATAAAACCATTTATGCTTAAATAAAGAAAATTTGTTTCAATCGCCTGTCAGAACTTGGCAACTCGGTAAGTGTTCAAGAAAAACATAAAAGGGACTTCCCGATCGCCGTTTGATGTTGTAAATAAACCTTATGTCTTCGGGGGTCGGTGTACGAAATAAAACGCTCATGAATAAAAAGAAGGTTCTATGTATAAAAGCATAATTATTTGGATAGAGTTGATAGGGGCTAATCCCAAGGTATCTCAACATCTCTTGGATAAATGAGTTAAAGGGAGGTACGCATCCGATCCAAGACATAAATTTATTACATGCCATATACCCTGCCGGGGGTAAGTGAGGCCTGTCGTTTCTTGAAGGAACCAAGACGTCCATAAACAGAATTCCATGAATAGTAAATAGCTGGCGGAGAGCAGCATCACCAATTCCGAAGGCCTATGAGTCTACTGGGTTATCTAAAAGAATAGCACCCTCTACAGCATCAGGAGCAACACTTATATCCTCTGCTAGGAGGACCGAAATATCTTAGAAAAGGTCGACCCATGGGTTAGAAACTTCTATTTGCCCCCACATGATGGCTGGGAGAAAGTCTGTCGGACATAGTTGCAGAACTTGGTTTTGCTTTTGAATTGATGTGTTGCATTTCCAGATCAGAAGACATATCAGCTGAATGCTTTGAGCGTCTGGAATCCATATCGGCTATACTCAATAGATAATCGAGGATAGATAAGATAACCTGTTCCCTCCATGCTAAGTGTGAGCTAGTGTAGTGTAGTGCAGTATATAACAGATATAAACAGTATGAAATAAAAAAACGAAATAAATTGACGAGGCTTGGGAGTTCGACCAGAGAAACCGTCATCACTGGCCATCTCAACTGGCAAGAAGACCAATCGATTACGAATGCTTTGGGATCGATTATCGGCATATCAAACTGTGAAGTTTGTTATTTAAGTTCATTTTCAAGTTAGTAGTCTGCATTGAAAGTTCCAGGAATTCAATTGCTTAATCTCAAGTTCAACAGTGGATATGCATGTTTTATTATTCATCGTCGTCATATGTCAAAGGTCATTAAGGAAAATTCATGGTGATTGTTCAAATAAATCAAGTCAGATTAGTTTACAAGTTCAGGAAGCCAGTTCTTGACTCTACGCCGATCCCAACTAGTATACTGATCCCTGTCCTAAAGACCTTATATCGATCCCTCATTTTGACCGGGGAATACCGATCCCTATTCCGCCACCGTGACCGACCCCTAAGCGAAACATTCTCAACCGATCCCTCCCCTTAACTAAGACCAATTGACCCCTATGGATAAGCCGACCCATCTCCTATGGTATCATCACAGAGCCTTCACTCCCTAAAAATATTACTGATCCCTCACTTCAACTAGATCAAATCGATCCCTATATCCCAAAGCCAAACAATCGATCCTTATGAACAAGACATGCCATACCGATCCCTCACCCAGTTTGCGTAAAACCAACTTCTTCCTTTCTAACCCAAGACCACCGATTCCTATGTCGTCGATCCCATCCTCCGCAACCTTCTAGTATACCGGCCTCTTCCTTCTCCCACCCATAGCCTTCCTTCCATCAAGACCACTCGTTGAACACTCGCCTTTTCTCTTCTTCTCCTCTCTCATTTCCTAACTCGATCTACCGAAACGTTTACCTAGTAATCATTAGTCCCTCCAAAATTTCTCGCAATCATGACCTCGAACTCCATTGTAATCACGCACTACTTAGAGACTTAGGATATACTCGTGTTTCAAAATTTTTACTTATATGAATGTTCGAACTAAAGTAGACGTGAGTGCTTGGATAAACGTGAATTCGAAGGGAAGGCAAAGTGAATTTATAGAAGGGATGGAAGGTAAGAGGAGTTGGGTATGACTAGAACCAAATTTCTGTTTGGGTTCGTGAGAGAAAGGAAAGGGTTCTATGATGAACCACCTTTCCGACCCCTGAGAATGACACTTAATACGTCCATAGTATTCATGTACAGTTGCCCAAGTATTTGAAAGACAAGTTGTCATGGGGTAAAATATAAGAACAGAACAATAATCTCACAATGGCACGGTTACATATAACATAAAAATAAGACAATACATAAGGTTACTCCCCAATATGGAGTTGTCAGAGTTACAACAAAAGTACTACTATTAGTCTAGGTAGTTATAACAACCTGCCTTTAAATATACTTACATAGAGCTAACATATCATAACAGTGGAAATAAATAGCTAGATAGATAAGGAACCTCTTGCTCGTCTACCATCTTCAAAAGAGCCCAAACAAACTCATCATTTTCGGACTACTTAAATATAAATGAGTACCCATGAGTTTAGGGAAAAAACAATTCGGATCAAACAATAAGTCCGGTATGAGTGAGCTCCAAATAAGAAAATAAAAAACACAAAATAACTGGTGAGAACACGTCTCAAAAAGAATGGTTTCCCCTCACAAGAACAATATCCAAGCATAAAAGAATGGACACAAACAATTAAACATCGCGAAGAGCGCAAGAAGCTTCTTGATGTAATTAAGAAAGAATCAATCCAAAGATTTGAATCAAAAATAAGGAAAAGGAATTATTCCAACAATGACTAGGAGGGTGCGCCTCCCTTTGTCGAAAGTATACCTCTAGAAAATATACTTGAGAACTGATGGCTCTCAAAAACCTACAAGTTGAACCTCACCAACCTTACCGAGTATCTGAGTATTTCACATCTCCGTGCACATACAACCGAAAATAATCCATAGTAGACGTGGCAATACCCTAATGGGAGCAACCCAACATAGCTTGGACCCCACTCGCTCTTTATTTAGTCATTTTCAATAAAGGATACCAATGTTGTAAATGAGCAACAAATCGTCTTAGATACAAAAACAAAAGGAAGGAGGGTATCGAAATCGTTAGTCAAGATATCGACTATTGGGGATAACAAACTGGTCGTATATGAAAATTAAATCTTATACTCTTTCAATGCTTGGAAAATATCCATATACCGATCTCATCAGTATAAGTATATTCACAAAACATTTCGGAGGATTTCATATTTCCAAAGCATACTTAAATGGGTTAAAAACAATTGTCTACAAGAAAGGCAAATGTTTTCCATACCATCATAATTATAAAGATCATTTATGGAAATTAAATCTCCTACACTTGCCACGTTTTCGATATTATTGACTTACTCTATCCCTCGTCCAAAAGTAAAACCAGGTAAGTCAGGGCACCGGTTGCTCCTAGCCTTGCCTAGACATTTCGGTTCTAGATCTCATAGATAGAGGATCAATCTACTCATCAGCTTTTAGTGCCAAGTATAGGACTACTTACTTTCCATAAATAACCCATTTAAATCATTATATACACTTCGAAGCTCCTTTAGAATACTTTAAACCAAGATTTAAAACTACCATTCAAATCATAACTTAAACCCATCATCTTTAAAAGAGAAGACAACCAAGTAGGGTGAGGCTCCCTCTTAATCAAATGAGATAGCTAAAAAGGATGTTATTCCTTTTAACCAAAAAGTCACTAAATGTCAATCCTAGGTTAAAAGGTGGCGTAAGTTCCCTTTAACTAAATGTTAAGGTTATTGATAAACTGGCCGAGCACAAATCAAACAACCAA
Organism: Allium cepa; assembly: GCA_030765085.1. NCBI lineage: Eukaryota > Viridiplantae > Streptophyta > Magnoliopsida > Asparagales > Amaryllidaceae > Allium > Allium cepa. The sequence goes on from CM060937.1 coordinate 957,930,352, forward strand.
ACAAAAATAATAACAATAATAATATCATACCCATTATTATTAACAATTTATAATCAATAATTAACACAACATTTATTAATATGTGAATGATTCAAAAGAAAGAGATTGAGATTACACTCACTGTAAAATAATCAAATTATACTCACGGAATAAATTATACCAACTAAACTATAAAAGCAATGAATATACTCACAGAATAAGTTATGCCCACTAAACTATGAAAGCAAGAAATATACTTACAGAATAAGTTATACCCACTAAACTATCAAAGCAAGGAGTATACTCAAAGAATAAGTTATACCCACTAAACTATCAAAGCAAGGAATAGACTCACAAAATAAGTTATACCCACTAAACTATGAAGGAGAGGAATATACTCACAGAATAAGTTATACTTACTAAACTATGAAAGCAAGGAATATACTCACATTCTGTTTGCTTTGTTAGATATTTGGAATATTTTGCCTTTGATAATAAATTTAGTTTCTTTAGTTTGTGAATGAATTAAAATGAGATATGGACTTGGCTCTTTATAGGTGAAGAGAAGGGCAATTAAGTAATTTCCTATAGCCTAACCTAATTAGACCAGATTTTGGTCCAATAGAAACCAGCCTTATGGTCTAATTTTATTCGACCACATTTTAGTTCAATAGAAAACATCCTTATGGCTTAATTTGACTCGACCACATTTTGGTCCAATAGGAATCCTACTTATCAAATATGGCCTAACATGATTCGACCAGATTTTGGTTCAGTGGCAACAATCTACATGGCATAACCTGATTCGACCAGATTTTGGTCTAATGGCAACTATCCGTGTGGAATATAATAATCATTATGCTATTTTATTTTATTAGGCAAGTAATTGTACTATTCTGTTTTATTAGGAAAGGTTAATAGTTCTATCTTGTTTTATCAGGCAAGTACTTATATTATTCTATTTTATTAGGCAAGATTGATAATCATTTCTTGTTTTACTAGACAAATTCTTTTCTTAACTAATCATTCCCGTTAGGCAAACTTATTCTTAAATAGATCGGTACCCCTAACTGCCTTATAATTCAAATCATCTTTAAACTAATATTTTACATCAGTTTTGAAAATCCATTCGAGACGTTTTATCCAAATTTTATTTTAGATATAAAATCCATTATTAATCTTTTAAAAACATATTAACTATTCAAGCTCAAAGTGATTAAATTATGTGTCATTACAGGTTCGGAGCTTTAAGCAAAAGCAGAAAAACAAAACAAGTGAAGGAAAAGGAAGTAAGCGCGCTGCGTTATATATATGGGCTAGGTGTCTCGCCCAAAACACTGAGCGTAGATTGAGGAGAAAGGGATTGGCAAGAAGCTTGTCGGTCCCTAACTGCATAGCTAGAAAGAGGGATCGACATAATGCATGTCGATCCCTATAGATTTTTTAGAAAAAAATCAACAAAAACAAGAATGATTTTAAAAGTTGGCTATGAACACGAACAGACAAAATACTATAAAAATTGGCAATGACTTGTAAGTGTTCGAACACGTCCAGGAGTCGATAACAAAAACATGTACATGAATGTGCACATGAATGATTTAAAAGTTCAATTTTTTGAAATTAACAAAAATTGAAATCAAACCTGAAACCTTCAAGTTCAGAGTTAGACTAGATAATAGAAGTTTGTAAGTCTCGCAGAACCAGACTTATATATGCTGACAGAATATAGCACTGGATTTGTATTATTGGAAATCGACCAAGCGTCAATGCAATCAATGAAAATTCAACGCCTTGGGGAAACGATTTGACAAAAGAATAGCAATCCTTGGGAATCTAAATGGACCTCTTTCCAACAATTCAAGCTTGTTTATATTTAAAGTGCGTCATGTCACTCACAAGACGTACTTTGGAAGGTAAGTGTTACCCAATATTCTAACCTGACTATATTGAATTGGCTACATGAGTCAAACCCAATTGCCATCAAGGCCGATGATTCCATAATGATGATTGTGGGACCAGGAAGTCAAGTACAGATGGATATATGAAACCTAAATTGAACAGAGTTGGTAGATAAATAATGCAGGATGCTTGAAATATGGAATATAGCTTAGTCAATTAAAGGGATCAATATGGTTTGGCAACTTGCTAAGGATCGGCATGGTTGAGTAAGCTAGGCATTGGCATAATTGGCTAATAGGGATCGACATGGTTTATTGACTTGGACTGTCATGCTTCAATTCACAGAGAAGGGCTCGACATGGTTGAATGGCATGGATCGACATATTCTAAAGAAGATGATGGATCGATGTACTTCGTTGGATAGGGCTCTACATTCGTCAATGTCCAAGTACATTTTAGTATAAAATAATCATTATCTTGAGATCCATGAGTTCAAAGCAAATGCAATTTGGAAAGTAAGGCATATAGACCCTAGGGAATCCTCTAGGGATCGCATATCAAATGGACAAGGATGGAGGGATTGGCTTAAAGCCTATGAGAGGGATCGAAAGAAAACAATACATAAACAGTCTTGAATCAAAGCTTGTGCAATAACTTGAGCTTCTTTGGTCCAAACGGTATAAGTTTGAAGGGCTAGCATATTAAAACATGCAAGAAGCCACCATAGGGATCTCTACCTAAAAATAAAATAATATAGGGATCGATATCGATCCTTCTTCATAGGGATTTAGGCTTAGCGACCCCTCTAGTGGGCCTATATGGGTTAGAAGGTCCTAAAACCGAAGTTTCAGAGAGATTAGTGGTTGTTTTCATATATAAATACTGGCATAAGGGGTCATTTTGAGGATTTTTTATGCTGTTGGTTAGCTTACCCTTTATTATAATTAAGTTTTTCCTATTCTTTGCTGCTGTAATCAGATTATTAATTTATCTATAAAGAGAATCTTCAAAGTGAATGTAGGCATACAACGTCGAACCACTATAAATCTCTATGTTTCTGATTATTGCTTTTGTTTGGCTGCTAATTTATTTTATTCCTCAGTTTTAATTTTACCTTCTTCACTTACTTCTCTACGTAAGTCTAAGGATGTTTATGACCTTTTGGTTGCAAACAGATGCCAATTTTCAACAACTCTTATTCGTTGATAATTTTTACCTTCGATTATTTTAGACGTCGTAGTAGGATTTATTCAGGATTATTTTAGACCTTCAATTAATAAATAATTTATAATTACTAATTATTATCTATAATCAATAATTAAGTTCTCATATTTAATAATTTATTATAGTTAGTTATTAACAAGTAGTAAATTACAATTAATATTTATTAATTACATTCAATAGTTAATAATTAATATTAAATAATTAATTGTTAATATTAAATGTTACTATTAAATAATTAACATTTAATAGTCAAAGTTTAATTACTTAATATTTAATATTTACTTAATTTACAATTTTAGTATTTATTATTTAGTAATTTACTATAGTTTAATAATTAATAAATAATAATCAATAATTATTGATTAATTTATCATTTTTCTAGGTTAGCCTCTGATCAATCGTTTTTGTTCTTCTTATTATGAGAATATAAAAAAAATCTCAGTTCTTCCGCAACCACAGCGCGTCTTCTTCTTTGAAATTCCGCTCCGCCACATTATCTTTCGGAAGTTAGTCTAATGGATAGCAGAAAGGTATTTCTCTATCCCATTATTCCCGCTTTATACATAATTTAAGAGATACTACAATTATTTGTATATATATCTTTATATTTAATAGGTGTGTTAGAAATTTTCGTTGAAAATTTCTTATAATATTGTAAATCCGTATCCTAACCCCCCCCCCCAATTTGGTATCAGAGCAAAGTTGTTCTTAGTGTTACTAATAGTGGAATGCTCTGAGTCAGTTTAGGGTTGCAAGGGTGCGTAATTCCCACTTTTTCTAAACATGGTAAAACTATAAGGTAACCGGGGAAATTTTGTTTAAATACTAAGAAGTTATTTTCAATTTTTTTTACTAATCCTTTTCTCACAGGAAAATATCTCAAGGTTGATCATGCTAATTAGACAAATGAGTAGTCAAAAAGTTGATTAATTCTCATATTCGAAAATCTTGAATACAACTTCAAAGAGCAAACTATAATCAGTTTAGATAATTATAAATTTGCTTGTCATTTTGACAAAAAATTTCAGCATTTTTTACATGGAGATAATAAACAGTTTAATTCTATTACAGACTTAATTATCAACATAGGAATAAGTCTAGAACATTACAATAATTTAGCAGTTAGAACCTTAGAATTAATCGCTGGATCTACAGGAGAAAAGAATAAAACGATAAACAGCTTGTAGAAAACTTTGATTTTATTAAAAATCAAAATGAACAAATTTTACAAACGCTTTTAAAGCTAAAATAATCTACCAGATAAATCAATCATAAACGAATTGAAGTTTCTGCTTGAAACAAATAAACCTAAGGCAGTAGAATTAGAATCTAAACGAATTTTAGAGAATCTTAAAATTAAAACATTAGACTTCGACTCTAAGATTAAACAGATAGAATGATTGCTTATAGAAGTAAAACATTTCATGTAAGGATAATTTTGTGAACAAATATCTTCAAAACGCAATAGACGAAGCTAGTAAGTACGCAACAAAACCTGTTTCAGAATTAGGATTCACCACCTATTCAAGTAACAGTTTATCTGACAAAGAATATCAAAATTTATTTAACACGTTTATTAGTTTAAATTTACAAATATTAGAAAAACTAGAAAAGTTAGAAGAGAAACAAAGATTTGATAAAGAATTAGATAAACTCTCAAAACAACTAGTAAATTTAAGCTTAGGAAAAACAATAAATAAAACCAGTAAAACACCATAACTTTATAAATTTTGGATTCACAAACAATTATTAATCTAAGACAGTCGTTTAGTGGACCAAGTAGAACCTTAACAGATCATATATCCACGTGAAATTCATAAGATGAAATATCCGGTATTTTATCAAAAAATAAGTCAGCAAAAGAGAAATAATTAACACAGCTAGATGAAGAAATAGACCTAGATAAGAACTTAGATCTTTATAATAACAATCAATTAAATATATTAAACCCAAGAATTTTATATCAAACCGGTATAACAAATATAAACACAACTTTGATTAGAAGTACTAGAGAAGAAGAAATTAGAGTTATCAATACAGTGTAACAATTGACATATTATCCCAAGAAACGATAAGGAAACTTAAAAATACAAGCAAACGATTTCTTCATTTAGGACTAATAGTAATAGGAGTAAAAGCCTTAACACGAAAAGGTTTAAGAACTAAACTACTTACTCTAGTTTTAGATAAATCCTGGACATCCAACATAGAAAAGGCATTACTATCAGGAATGGAAATTGATTTAAACGATAAATTTGCTTTAGTTTATTATGTCCTAAATATACTAAAAAGCATTAAAAACATTAAAAATTTAAAATTAGGATTTAAGGCCAAAGGATTCGAAGATTAGGAAGGGAATAATTTAATAATAAGTATAGGAGTAACAAGAAAGCCAGTAACCATTCAGGAATGAAATTCAAAATCAATCTAGACGGAATAGTTTAAAATGTAGCTTCTAAGGGAATAAAGATGATAGAATCACGTAGAATAAATCCAGAAGACTTAGCCGGGTTAGAGTGGCAGTTAAAAGATTTTGTTACAAATGATAAAAGTATTTTACTTCCAGAATCTCATGTAGAGAACCAAGTTCACACTTTGGTAACTATAAATTTAGAAAAAATGAAGAAGAAACAGACACAGAATCAGAAATAGATAATAGAAACAATTTAAACGAATATTTTAATATGAACTAGGAAGAAGGGCCAATTTATGATATTATGATTCAGACACAGAATAAAAAATGAAGAAGATATTTTAGGATATTTAATAGATGAAGAGTATGAATACCCTGAAATAGAAGAAACTATAGAAGAATCCTTCAAAATAAAAACAAGAAAAACGTTACTAGACATAATAAATAGAAAATTAATACTAGAAAATATTATAGAAGAAATGGATAACATGATAATAAGTTGCATTACAGAATTAGACATGAGTTAACAAACATTTAACACTTTATCAAAGTATTTTAGTATGACATTAATAGATGAAATATAAAATCAACGAATTCTACTAAGTGACTTCTTCATAGATGCACATTTCATGGACCAAGCAATGATTCCTGTCAATAAACGTAGTAGATTTGACAATGAACCTAGTGAAAAATATAGAGAAGGACCACTAGAACGAGAACCATGGGCTAAGCCAAAATGGGAATATAAAGAAAACCCACTCGTAGGAAAAGGAATAAGAAAACCTAATGGAAAATTATACAGCCATATCATGTTATTATTCGAAAATCAATCTTCACAGCTTTGGCCAGAAGAAATCTTAATCTGGGAACAAAATGTTATCAGATATTGGGGGATCAACAAAAAACCAAAAATGGACATGCGGGCTGTACTTGAAACAACATTAGGACCATTAGCTCTAGGAATATATCAGAGTAGAAAAACAGACAATCCAGCATTAATAACAGAACAAAAGACCCTAGGCAAAAATGCATATAATTTTACATGCTTTATTAGATTATTATTAATTTGAAATGATCCAGGAAAAGAAGGAATATTGATGCAAGCAACAGCTATTAGAAATCTAGAACAACTTAGTATTCGCGATTTTAAATATATAAAGGAATTTAGTCAAGATTTTGCAGTAACATTAGCACAAACAGGTAGAGCCATGGAAGAAGATTTATGCAATAAATATTTTTCTAAACTACCAGGAGATTTAGGAAGAAAACTACAAGAAGATTGGGAAATATAGTATGGAAAAGTTCCCAAACTGGGTATAGGACCACGAATTATGTTTGTTTTCCAAGAATTAGAAAAATGTTGTAAGGAAGCCACCTTACAAGAACAAATTAAACGCTAAGCATGGGCCTTTTGCAGAACAGCAATCTATACCCCTCAAGGTTATGGATATTACAAACCTAGAAAAATATTTAAGAAAATCAAAACAATTTGATAAATGAAAGAAAGGCAGGTATATCAAAAGAAATAAACCTAATAAAAAAATATCATTGTTTTATCTTTGGTGATATAAACCACTTTGCAAATAAATGTCCAAATAGACAAAACAATCAACAACGATTTAATCTCGTAGATGAACTAGGTGAATATGAAATAGAAAGCATCGATGAAAATGAATTAGATGGTAATGAATCAATTTATAGTATTATATCAGATGATGAAGGAGAAGGGAGTTCTCAAAACAGTATTACTTATACCTTAATGAACAACAATGGTGAAAAATGTAACCATCAATGGACACCGGGTGGAGGAAACGATCATATACCATGTTTATTTTGCAACAGATGTCCAGAGATTAATAAAAGATTCCAATGTGATGTATGCATTATTGAAATTTGTTTTCTATGTGCAAGAAAACAATTTGTTTAAAATCAATAATTAAAAGACAAATAACTAATGAAAAAACACTTATACAAGAAACAGTAGATAAACACGACGCACAAATACGCCTTTTACAGTTAGAAATAGAAAATCTTAAAAAATAGATAAAACAGCTAAAAAACTACAGTTTACATTAACCAAATAAAGAAACAGAACAAATAGAAAATTTAAATAATGAAATTCAAGATATCCTTGAATTTTCAGCAAATATTAATAAATTTAATAAATCTTTGTTAACATAAACTGTCGAATATGGTTTGACAATAATATGTTCATAGACACAGTAGCAATTACAGATACAGGTAGTACCAAGAGTCTAATCGCCCATTCGTTAGTACCCTCACAATTTCCTATCCCCTTATAATACAAAATGACATCGAAAACAGCGAATCAAAGTCTTATGACAATGACGCATAAGGTACCAGATGACTCTAAAATACAATTTAAGGATTTTTCAAGAAATTATAGCTCAAAATATGATTTAAGACAAACAACCCTAATACCAAAGAAATTAAAAGCACAAAATTCTTGTCAGGCTTAAATTTTATCTAAAGTACAAAGGTAGCATAAAAATTTCAAAGAATTGCATAACATTTAGTAAATACAATTACACCCTACCAACAAATTACCATAGTTACCAATCGGAGTTGGCTCAGAAGCGTGGTGGGCTAGCAGAGTTAAGATTTTTTTCAAAAATCCACTGCAACAGCACAAAGATAATACAAATAAAGACCATAAAAGTGCTTTAGCAATTTTAGCTTTTGAAACAGTTCGACGTTTAGAAAAAGGTAGGGAAACAAAGTTTATACCTCAAAAAAATAATTTCACGACTAGAAAAATTAGGCTTTGTAGGAGAAAACATTGCTAAAAATAAAGTTAATGATGTATGTAATATAAAGATTATAAATCCAGATATTACGATTAAAACAACAAATATTAACTATTCTCCAACCGACGTTCAAGAATTTGAAAAGCAAATAGAAGAAATGTTAGATCAAAATTTAATTATACGTTCAGACGGTAATAAGCCATTAAATGCTAACACGAAAGACGATGGATACAATATCCCCAATAAAGACACCTTAATTAATTTAATAGAAGGAAAAACTATCTTTAGCAAGTTTGATCTTAAATCGGGATATAACTAGTTAAAGCTTGAAGAAAACTTCAAACCATGGACAACATTCATGTATTCGGAAGGACATTTTGAATGGAACCTTTTAAGTTTCGGGTTAAAAACGGCACCTTCATTATTTCAAAGATTTATGGATGGCATATTCAAAAAAATATGACTTATGTTTAGTTTCGTTGATGATATACTGGTAGCTAGTAACACTATCAAAGATCATGAACAACATTTGAAAACAGTTTTTCAAGAAATTGAAAATAACATATTGGTAGTCTCAAAAAGAAAAATGGAACTATTTAAACAAAAAAAATTCACTTTTAGGACTAGAAATAGGAAACAGCAAAATAGAACTACAACCTCATATTTCTCAAAAGATAATTAATTTCCCAAACAAACTTGATAATAGAAAGAAAACTCAAGCTTTCCTAGGATTCGTAAACTATGCTAGAAAGTTTAGACCAAATTTAGCAAAATCAGTAGGACCTTTTTATGGAAAGATTTCCAAAAATGGTGAATCAAGGTTTAATTTAGAAGATGTAAAATTAGGCCAAAAAATAAAAGACTAAGTAAAGAAAATATAGCCTCTAGAATTACCTTAGCAGTAGATTACATCATAATTGAATGCGACGGATGTAAAACAGGATGGGGAGCAATTTTGAAATGTAAATCATCAAAATATAGTGATAAATAAATGGAAAAGATAGCAGCTTATGCTAGTGGGAATTTTAATACATCCAAGAATTGGACAAGCCTAGATTACGAAATACAGGCATTAATCAATGCATTAGATAAATATAAGATTTATTTAAACAAAGACTTTACAATTAAGACAGATTGTGAAGCAATCGTAAGATTTATTTCAAATGAGAATTCAAAAAAGATAAATAAGACAAGATGGTTAAACTTACAAAATCTAATTCAAGGAAATGCGTATAAAATACATTTTGAACATATCAAAGGAAAGAATAATCAATTAGCTGATATTCTTTCTAGAAATTTTTTATCTGATTTTGAAACTAACCATATTTGTCATATGTAGGAAAAGCATAACATGAACGTAGAAACGAATAATGAAACAGAAGTGGATGTGAAAACTCCAATAGAAAAAACAGAGGTGCAACCACCTAAAACACCATATACAGGAGCAAGTGCTCATTCTCCAACAAATTCTCCAGTTAGAACTACAGATAATAAAACAGTGGAGGCTAACACTCCATGTATGAATTTCGGTCAAACTTCTGTAATTCAATTTAAAAATGACGATCCAAGGAGGTTTAAAGCCCTGGTTCGAATTAACGACCCATCTCAACAGTGTTTACTTAACCATCTTTGGAACCTAAAAATGATTGATAGTGAAAGAAGAAACAAGCAACGTTTGGGAAATTATTTTGCACACTATTTCTCGAAAATTCAACAACGTCCTCTTTCAAAAAACTATTTTTGTTATGTTTTTTTTAAAGGAAATTATACAGGTGTTTTTAAATAGTATAGCCAAGTGCAAATGGTTATCCAAATTTCTACAGTCCAAATTTCAAAGGATTTTATAATCTCCAAGAAGCTTTGAATGAAGCAAGAAATTGCTTTGGACCATTATTATATAAACCCAGACTATTATCAAACCTATTCTCAGACAGCCTCATCACCTCCAATCTCCTCAAACAACTGAATCAATTCCCAAGCTACTTAACTAAACGACTTACAAAACCTTTATCAAAAGAGCCACGTTCAGTTAAATCAGTTAATACGGCGGAAACAATTCCTCGAAGAACAGTACCAACAGAAAGCTTATACTCAAGAAACAAATAGTCTTCTTCAAAAAAGAACCCAACAGTTTGAGCAAGAAAAGGACGAGCTTATACAACAACTCCCAAAGAAACCAAGAACGCTATCATATCATCACCTTTCAAATCATTTAAAACTTCAACCAGCTCCTATTTTGGAGGAATTCTACAAACAATCAGGAACAGACATAAAGATTAAAATCGAAAAGTGATCCTACGATCGATGGACTCAACATCTAGGAGAACTACAAAATCTTCCAAAAAGCTTCTATAAACGAGCAATTGAAGGACTTCAATTTAAAATTGTTCAAGACAGACGATCAAACATGCTAAGAGTCAGAATAGACAACAATCAGTTACCATGTGAGTTAGATAAAATTGTCGATTTATTTGACCATGGAATGATATCCAGGATTACATTCAATAACCCAGTTGAAGCATCTATTCTTGAAAGATTTGGCAAAAGCTTTGTTATGGTAGCAATGCAATACTTACGAGTATTCCTAGGAATAATAGTATGTATCAGTCCCACCACTCCAGTTTATTGTTTAAATAACCAACATACAACAAAACCAGCCGCACGCAGAATGGCAATTTTCAAGCATAATGGATATAATAGACAACATGCATCAACAAGCTTAAAATGTTATTTTCAGCCATACGAAGAAACAACAATCTGGATTGGTGCAGACCAACCATGGCAGTTCCACCAATCCGGATGAACAGTAAGCCCTCCAACACAGTGGAAGGAGTTAGTTTTACGATCAAAAAGTTCTAGATATCAGATTTGGGGCGAAATGGAATTAAAAGTTCTACTACCCCTCTCCCCAGCAGAACATCTTTTTGATCCCCAAAACGATGTTCTAGTATATGATACAGAAGCATTAGAAGAAGAAATAGAAGATAGCAGTCCAAATCTAAGCAGCTGTGAAAGACAGATAACGGCAGATTACAGTCCAGAAAGAGTGTTAGACGAAATGATAGATACTGACTAAAAATCTTTTTCGAGCCCAAAAAGGACTCTGCAGAAGCAAGTAGTGGTAGGTAGAATAATACTCGGCCTTATCATCGGAAGAAAAAGCCAAGATACATGTAAAGAAAAGCAAGTAGTGGCAGACAAGAATACTCCGCTTTATCATCAGAAGATAAAGCCTAGAAACGTGTAAAGAAAAGAGTAAATGGACAGCAGCTTTGTTCCCCACTATCATAAAAATTATTATATCTATAATGCTTGTAAGTGCAGTGTCTGACCAACTAGTGTATGTATTGTATTACTGATAAAACCGTCTATCTCTCCTATATAAGGGGTTAGCCATGAATGTATTCAGCAACTGAAAGCACTTCAATAAAATCTAAGTTCTCTTAAAATTTAATGGCTTCTTATATATTCTCTTCATTTGTCTAGGTTAGCCTCTGATCAACCATTCTTGTTCTTCTTATTGTGAGAATAAAAAAAATCTCAGTTCTTCCACAACCACGGCGCATCTTCTGCTCTGAAATTCTGCTCCGTCGCATTATCTTCGAAAACTAGTCCAATGGATAGCAGAAAGGTATTTCTCTATTCCATTATTCCTGATTTATATATAATTTAAGAGATACTACAATTATTTGTATATATATATCTTTATATTTAATAGGTGTGTTAGAAATTTTCGTTGAAAATTTCTTATAATATTGTAAATTTGTATCCTACCCTCCCCTCCTAATTTAGACGTGAATTGATGCAATACTTTCTCTTTTTTGATCCGATTGAAAATAAGATGAAGATGATGCTAGCAACCACTATGCTAATGAAGATGATACCAAGTTGCCATTTGTTGTTGAACGCAATAATTCCTATACATCAAGTATTTTTTTGAAAGAATATGTTAGTGTTTTTGTCTTAATGTTGTATCTGCTAATTCATAGGATCAATATAATTCAGATGACAGCAAGTATGAAGACAAATATTTCGAAGCTTTAGATATGGAGAGTGGGACGGGATATCATGGAAATCTATTGAAAACAAGAAGAATAAATTATTGGTCATATTAGGTAGATGGAAGAACATGATTGCTTGTAAGTATTTTGATTGGTTGTAATATATTAGTTATCTTCGGAGAAAAAATAACATTTCAAGTTGATGAAACTACTGAAATTTTATCAAAAGGCTGTCTTTATCTTACTCCACATTGTGTTTAGTATATAACTTTGATATTTTTGATTAACTCAATAATGTGTAATGTAATATATTTACGTATAATTCGTTTTGGATTTTTATCAATTGTGAGTACGATCTATATACACGCTGCACCAAATGGCCTTTTTTTTAAAATTTTGCATCCTTTTTAACAATGGGCAAAAACAGTTGTATTAGACATCTATTACAAAGGTCAATGCCTGTTGTGGCCAGGGTATATTGCAAAAGTTCATGCCCTTTGTAAAGACTCCATTGCAATGGTACTATAACATTGTAAAAATGTTTACTACAATGGTTTTAAATCGTTGTGAAATATTTCTGATCAATTACAACATTGCATAATAAGATGGGCATTGGCCTGTTGTGAAAGCCCTATTCCTATGGGTATTGTTCGTTGTAAAAAGGGTATTTCGTTGTAGTGTGTTATGCTATATATATTAGAAAATATTGTATTTTAAGCTATAATAATATTTTCTAATTTGGTTTGCATTGAATAGTTTCAAAATTATGATTAGCTCTTTATTTCACATATTTCTCCTAGCAATATTCTTATTTCCATCTACAATCCCATCTATGATTATAATTTTTCTATCATCACTTTTTATTTCTACTTAATTACACATTCTCAAAACGTATCTTTATTAAATAATGTTGTGCTGTTCATATTCACGTTTTTTTCACATTTTGTAACACACCAGGATTACGTTTAAGCGATCAGAATCATCATAGTTGGAAGATACTTAGTTCGCAAGTCAATTTTCTTTCAGAAGCAAATATACTAAAATGGTTTACTAACGAATGATACGTTAGGCGTAAAAGTTTGTAGGTCAAGTTGTCAAAATGTTGACTCTCGCTTATGCTTTCAATTTAGTTTTTTTTAACGCTTTTAGTTTTTAAACCTAAATGCTTAGCTTAGAAAAATATAGTATTTTTATGAGTTCACTAAAGTGTATGTGTAATTTAGTTGATTAGAAAATATGATAACATGTTTACTATTTAGTTATTGATATTTAAAATGAATATACTTATATATTTTTCTTTAGTATTCAGTCATTTAATTGTAATTGAATGAATATGCCCATTAGTGATAATTAACTCGTCTAATTAGCATCAGAGGGAATTAATTTGACAATTAATGTGTAATTAATCCTCTAACTAAAAATTGAAATAAAAACAAAAGGAAATATATTAGAATACAAATAATAATTTCTTTTAAATAAAATAAAATATAGTGAATTTATTTAACATAATTACTTCAACGTTCAATTGCATATTTTAGTAAATAGATGTTTATGTGTTTCCGAAAATTTATAGTTATTTATAACAATAAATATATTAAATGTTATAATTTCATGTATATGAAATCGAAATCATTGCAATTTTGATTTTATAACTTACAAATTGGGACTAGTTTTATATAATTATATATTTCCTTTTATATCTTAGTGCAGAATGAATTTAATACAACATTTATAAACTTAAATCGTGGAAAGCATTAATTATCTATGCTTTAGGTTTTAAGAATAAAGTTAGTTTTGATTTTTTTTGTTTAATGCTATAATTTTTTTCAAACTCATACTTCCAAATTTTAGTCAATTTTGAAAATATGGAAAAGTACACTTGGTATTTTTTTCTATTATATAAAAATGTATAAATATTAGAAAACTTAGGTAATTTGATTCATTTAATTTATAAGTTATGTTTGTTGTTTGGGACGAATGTGGTTATTGATATTATCGGTGATTTTTGGCCAAGTTTCAATGTAATGTATATTTTCATATATTTTTTCATTTTTAATATTCAATTAATTATATGCTGAATTCCCAAATAAGACACAATTAATTCATTTAACCAGCATTAACGAGAACTTGTTCTATAATCAATGTGTAATCAATTCTCCGACTTAATTCGGAATCAAATATATCATAAATACTTACAGTAAATTATTCTACATTAGTTTGAATTAAAAAAAAAATATCTTTAGCATAATTCACTTCTGCACTCGGTTCCATATGAAGCTAACTACAAATTCATTCTCATATGGTATTTGTTCACGTATTATTTTAGGGTACTTTTGGAACAGGTCCTTATTAAGTTTCAAAATTCACGAAAAGTTCTTCACTAAATTTCAGTGTAAATTAGGTCCCTGTTTTTTATTCACGATTATTGCAGAGCATGATGCAACTTTTCATAAAAGTTGCTGACATTTTCGCAACTTCTCTGTACACTGTGAACATAGTGTATGAAAGTTGCTGAAATATCAGCACTTATTTATAAAAGTTGCTGACATTTCAGCAACATTTATGTACACTGTAAACACAGTTTATGAAAGTAACTGAAATACCGGCACTTATTTATAAAAGTTGCTGACATTTCAGCAATAATTTTTCTTTGTTTCTAGAAAATAGGGACCGGATTTACAATGAAACTTTGACAGGGAAAGTTGCTGAAATATCAGCACTTTTTATAAAAGTTGCTGACATTTCAGCAATAATTTTTCTTCATTTCCAGAAAATAGGGACCCTCTTTACAATGAAACTTTGACAGGGACCCGCTTTACAATATGAAAGTATGATAGGGATGTCTGCCTGATTTCCACATTATTTTATTAGGATCACATAAGTGATGTGATGTTTTTTAACACTTTGGTCATCATTATTTTCATTAATTATTCACAAACTAACTTTTTTTCATGTCATAGATACTACATTCTCAATATGCACCAATGTCACTTCCTTTTTTTACTACGTTTAAACTATCATAAAATATGCTTAGTTCAAAATCTTAATTTTTATATGTTTATTAAAGAATGTAAATAATTTACCTAACATGTATATATTTTTAGTGTAGTTAACGGTTGCTATTGTAGAAGGGTGACCACTTCAAATTTTATTTTACAAAATTGAGCATAAATATGAATCTTGGTAAGACTATTTTCTTAAGGTTGAATACCCGGTTGATTGTATATAATATGTATGAAATGTTCTTTCATTTTTGTTTTAATATTTGGTTCATGTATTGTATATGCATATACATGTCTTATGATATACAATAAAATAAATATTTACACATGTTCATTCACATATGTAAATGAATGTGCTTACATAGTATTGATAACATTATAAGTTAACCAACTTCAAATAGGAAAGATCACATCGAATAATACTACTTTGTAATGATAAAAATGAACTGATTGTAACGGGCTCCATTTGACATGAACTTAAACAAATAAGCGAATTGGTTGAAAATTATTATTTTTATTGAAATTAAAAGAATTAGATACATAATAATTCTCTTTAACACTAATAGATTAGAAAGTTAATTTTTAATTGATCTGCAACGAACCATAATTTTTTATAATTAAAAATAGTTAATTTAGTAAAATTTTGTGATTTAATGCTGGAAGAAATAAAATGTGTGATTTAATAATAAGAATATAACTAGAAAAAAATGTAGTAGTATTAATTGAAGGTAATTTATAACCGCTTTAAATGTAATTTCAGTTTAATTGAAATGATTAAAAAGTTATAAACGAGATTATAGATTGTAAATTTATTGTAATAATATGTATTAATTGATAATTGGATTAAAAATTAATTGATAATTTTAAAGGTCGTATTAATTAATAAAATAATGTGTAATAAATTGTAACTGAATAGAATTGGTATTTTGTAAAATGTTATAACATTTGTTTGTAAATAATAAACTTATAAATGTAATTAAAAAGCAAACGGTGACAATTATTAAATGTCACATATTTATTTAGTCAATCAAATTAAATTGGAAATCAATTTCAATTAAATGTAATTAAATATTACGTTAATGGAAATTTAAATGAAAATGGAGAATATTAAAGTAATAAGAGATAAACCAATGTTAACTATGCCCATAGAGTAATGATTGATTGAATAAAAAGATCAAAATCAAATAAAATCAATTTATTTAAATTAAATTATAATTAACTTGATTTAATTACAGTTGAAATTGAACATTGTAATTAGTGTAAAATTTAACATTGAATTAATATGTAAATTTGTTTCAAATTATTGTAAATGTTCAAGTAATCAAAACTGATGAAAATTGTTAGTTATCAAATTTGAAATTAAAAAGTGATTAAACCAATTTAATATAAATTTATTTAATTAACGTGCAAATAGCCATTTTTGGCTAGCATCTTGGATTTCGACAAAACCGGTTTCATCGGATCCGTAACGGTGAATTAGGGCAGTAGTTCAAGTTTCTTAGTAATCGGACATGTTTGATCGTACGGGCTCGAAACGTGTAGAAATCAATTTAATTAAATTCAATTGAAATCAATTTGAAATAAGCTGATTTTAAGCTAACTTCTTCATGCGACTGAATTAGGATGTGAAACCTGTTCCATTGATTTTAAAAATATCATAAACATATATTTTGATATATAGGATGACCCACTTTCGTTTGGAGGCAGAACGGGCTTTTTGGGTCGCTATTTGTCATTCGTACCAATTGGATATGTGTTTATTTTCTTATCGGGCTTTGTTATTATAAATAGCTTTGTTTCTCAAACCCTAGCAGTCTTTCGATTCCACTGTATGTATATTTCCTTCTCATCTCCTCTTTCCAATGGCAGTAAACAGAAAAATTACAAACCCTTAATTCAATTTCAAACCAAATCGAAAAGTTCAAACTCCTTAAATCATATCGTATTATATATCGATTCGAAGCTCTCGATGAGCGCAATCTCATTTTGCTGTTTGTTTGTGCAATCTAGTTATCATTTGTTCAAAATCCGCCAAATCATTCTCGACCCTTTATCAAGTCATGATCAACTTCGACCGACCGTTGATTGAATGGTATGGATGAGTAGAGATTGTCAAGGGGATAACATCCGTGTAGGTCGTGGGTGGTGTTGATGGTTGGATTGCCTAGAATAGTTCACCTAGGGTTCGAAGCAACGGCGGTAGCTACAGCGTTCTGGGGTCGCGACTTTGCCGCTGGCGTCGTGGGCCATGAGGATGGGCGGTGGCTCTCTAGCATGGTCGTGGTTGATGGATGGGTGGGTGATCATGTTATGTAGTGGCAGCTCGTGTTGTTGTAGGGTGTAGGGTTGCATTTTCCTGTTGAACTAGGTTTAAGAGAGATGAACATGAGATTACTTGGCCTGGTTTTGAGTGCGTTTCTTTTGTTATTTTTATTTTAATTTAAACTTTACTTTTCAAATGTTCTAACATATATAACTTTCGCATACGAGAACCAGTTCACACGTGATTTATTTCGTTGGAATCATATCGAAATTCCGGACAATCTAGCACTGGTTTGGATGAATTCTGAGATTGTTGAATTTTTAGCCTTATTTTTAGTTTCAAATCGATTTGAAATCAAAGGTGAGTGTTTTAACGCACTCACAATTACTAAATTATCTTATGCTAGTTAAAATGAATTTATGATGTGATTTGAAATTGATTGGTTGATGTTTGGTGTATCTAAAATCGGCATTCTAGTTAAATTTGACTTTTATTGCATTTAATCATTGTTTAATTTAATATTTAATTTAATTGTCAATTTAATATCGATTATTGATAATCAGTTATCTATTGATGTTATTGGTTGATTTGGATAATGATTGTGATGTGTGTTTGATTTGCTGATATTGGATGACTGGATGTTATATTTATACTTTTATAAGATTGCAAGTTCCCTATCCGTTGAGACGATACATACCCGAACGATTATATAGAGTAAGGTAAAATCGTTATGGGTTGAAATGATAAACTCAAGTGTTTTTTGTGGAAATAAATTTGGGATTGCAGGTTGAAATGATATATACTCATAAATTTAAACATTTGTGGATTGAAATGATAAATATATGTATCACTTGATTATAGGGTAGAGAATTATATACGGACACTGGATTGGTTAAATTTAATGATTTTAAATCTTTAAACTTTGAATCCAATTAAATGATATTTGAAATAGAATTTGAATGATATAAGTTGAATTGTTTTAAGCATTTATTTAAAGGATTTAAATTGAAACTGTAAAGTTGTATTTAAAGTACAAAGGACATTTATCGAAATTGAGTCATTGAAATGTTGGAAACTATAACTTTGAAAATTTATAAAAATTGGAATAGTTAAATTTGATATTTCAAGATTCAAAATTGGGTATTGATTTGAAATCTGGATATGGTCCAGATTTGTTGAAATGGATGAAACAGTTAAATTTGATGTAAATTTCAAATTTATTAGCTTAATATAAAATTAAATGTTCTTTTATATTCTAATTTTAAGATTTTCCATTATTAAAATAAGTAATCTATTTTAAACATTTTTAATCAAATTAAACTATATAATTTATTTTAATCTAATTTAACCAATTTTAAACTAATTAACCTATTTAACATATCTTAATCTATTTTAATTTATTTTAAACTATTTAAATTAGTTTATTCTAATTCTATTTAATTTATTTTGAATTCATTTAATCTATTTCAAATCTAATTAACCCATAATAAACCTATTTAATCTATTTTAAAACCATTTTAACTATTTTAAATCTACATAAAATACTTTAATTTATTTTACTCTATTTTAAATTTATTTAATCTATTTTAAACTTATTTAACCTAATTTATATCTATTTGAAAATATGTTAAACTAAATAAACTATTATAACTCTCTAAATTATTTTCTAAGTTTCAGGTGGTGTAAAGTGGAAATGTTTATAATTAAAGCCTCGAGTTTAAAGTGAACAAGGTTTAATAATATTATAACCTAAGTTGGGATTTGAAATGATATTTGCTGGTGAAATAACAGATTTTGATTAAATATGGTGATTTTGAAATGAGGGTTTAACTTATTTTGAAAATATGATTTCGAAGGTGATATGGTTTGAGAATATGATATTTTGATATCAATTGTGAATTGACTTTTGAAATGAAAGAACCTTTCGGTGTGAAATAAACGTTTGGTTGTTAAAGAGACCGGGATCGAATATTTTCGTACTCTCCGCCAATACCGAAAATCACTTTAACAACTGTGTACGTGGTGGAGATTCAAGAAATAAAGTAGGATGGTTTGGCGAATGATTTTGTATGAGGTATTTACGTGACCCTGACTCCCGTGAGTCATCATAGATGTGGCTAAAACAGAAGCCATGCCGGGCCAAGTGAGGTCGTACCTCCGATCGGACATATTTCTTCGATATCATATTATGACTTTGTGATAATTTGATGGCCAACCCTCGAATTTGATTATGGGAATTGTGTTCTGAGGTAGGTGGTAGTAGCTGCTTTGTATTACCACCAGTTCGGATCTGCAATTGGTATATCTACCCTGGCATTGCCTCGAGTGTCGTGTTCACATGCCCTATTGCTCCTTCTACAAGTTTGGTTTGTACCATAACTATGGAGTTCCCTTTGATAGCCCTCCAGTTCATGGAGGAATTACAGTACTGTATAGATTATGGGAATATATGAAATGTGTTAAGGGGGATATGGTTATCGCCTTAATCTATTTTAATACTTTACTTACTATAGACACTGTTATAATAGCGTATTGTACTATGTATGTTGATAGTTTAATGAATCCTTAGGTGATGTAAATCCCGAACTTCTCTTACGTTATTGCACTCACGTTGACGCTAGATAGGAGATGTCAAACCCCATAAACATCTCGGATGCCGTTACACTCATATTTATTTACTATTGATTTAACTTACATAAGATCTTTTAGTTCTGACTCGAGTGTCTTGTCTTTTCAATTCGCTCAGGTCAGCCTAAGCTTTTCAGTTTATCGAAGATTGCTTTCTGAAGGATGAAGACAAATATTTTGGTACTATTATTATTTATTATATTTGTTCCACTGCATCATGTTGTTCCGCTACATTTATTTATTATTTATTCTTGTTGTATGTAACTTTGGTCTGTATTATAAAGTTTAATCAATGCTATTTGTAAATAGCTTGATGAAATATTTAATTGATTATTGTTTTTTGTCATTCCGCTGCGAGATTTTGTATTTGTTTTCTTTCTTTCTCTATTTTTCTTATTTACCCTATAACAATCTTTCCTTCTGAATGGTTTGAGTCTGACATGTGTGGTTTATCGTCGATTTAATCCATCCAAAAAGGCAGGTCGTTACATGATCATTTTTTGTTTGCAGCTCTTATCATAGAAATACTTTAGAAGAAGCATTTTAAGTTTTAGCTCCAAAGGGAAAATGTAATGTTTATCGTTTCATAACTTTAGCTAATGTTTCTTTACTATTTGGGTATTGTTATTGACACCAGTACCCTTATATTCAAAGTGGAGTGTCAATAATAATACCCTACTATTTTTCATTCCTTTAGCATCAAACTAACATAAATATTGTAATAGTGATATATTTTTATGGTTTTGTAAGCAATATTATATTTTGCATATTTGTTTATGCTTTAAAGGTAACGTTATATATTTTATACATTCCATACATGAATAACAAATTAATTTTATAAATACCAAATTATGTTGATATTTTGATATAAAAATGGATAGCGTTGAGTATCGATATTGGATTGATACTCTAAAAAATATCAATATCAATTTCTGGTTCAATTTTCAATGAAAACTTATGGTCAATGTTTGTAGCCACGAACCAAAAAATGGATAAAGCGAAAATGAGAAATTATTGATTAAAAAACCGAAATTAAATGAAAAATATGTTTGAATATTGGGTTAGGTATTAAGTGATATTGGTCTGATGAAGGATAAAAAATATAACAAGTGATTTTATTAAATAAATTATTATAAATATTTTTATGGAAAATAATAAAGTTATTTAATGCACATAATTCGAATGTAATTTTTGTCTATGATTTTCGTGAAAAAATCTATAATATATCTCTAAGTAAACCATAGTTTCTACATATTTTAGTTCATAATAAAACAAGTTCACTTTGTCTATTTCTTGCATTTTAAAAAATCATTATTTTACTACACGATACTCCAACTTTCATTTCAATATTTACTGCTTCTATGCATATGTAAGTGCTTATTTTATAGAAATACTTTGTTCTATATTATAATATAGGCAACTACAATAACTAATTCCAATAATAATAATCTTTTTTAATAGTTCATTTCATCGATTGTGTTTGCTTACGCCATTTTATCTAATTGTTGTCTTTAACGAAATTTAGTATTATTGTAATTATTTTCGAAGCTACGATAGTATTTCCCTAATTCAGTTATTATTGTGTGTATCAAAATGTGTAATAATGTAAATGTTATAATTTTGTTTCTTTGTAACAAATTTGGAACATTACTTCACTTAAAGCATAATTTCTCCATTCTAGACTTAAAATGCTATCGCCGTAGCGAACTCTGTACATATTGAAATTTGTATGTTAATTAGTGGAAAAACACATATTGAACTTACGTAGCATAGACTTGAAATTAATAAACATGCATAGTGTGCAATGTCTGAAAACTTATGAATAATAGAAAGCTGATGTTTACATATGGTCATTGTGGTCCAAAAAATTTAGTTATACCCTTTGTGCCCGAGACTAATTAAGTATATTTATCATCAAATATTTGTTATTATCATTTAAGAAAAAGCTATTCTAAAAAATACTACAATTCATGAACATATGCTTTCACCTTTTTGTAATAATAAATCAAAAAATACACTGTTAAATAAATTATGCAGTGAATTTGGTGTGTGTAACACGAGTTCGCACTAGTATCACTTTATTATCCAATCTTAGTCTCCTAGTTGGGTAAGAAACAATATTATATATCTTTATCAATTTGCGGAGCACGGTATATTTGGGAAGCATGGTATATTGGCGAAGCACGGTATATTGAAATTAGGAGTTAATCTAACAAATGTTTAAGCATATAGTAAAGTAATTAACAAAGCATAAGACTTCTCTCTTTTTCCATGAAAATCTCTATTATTTAATCCCCAAATCAGCACCCAATCAAGGTTACAATGTATTGATTAAGAAATATACTAGGTTGGAATGAGAGAATTCAGATCCCTAAAACATGACCCTTTGGGTCTTATTTATATATGCAGGTGGACCCTCTTTCGACTCCATGCTCTCGACTGAGTCGGACAGTCTCCCTTTTATATGCAGCTGTGAACCTTTTGATTTTATCGAAAGGTTTATCTTTCTTCTGCTATTACGGACCTTATGACATTGTCGAAAGGTTTTCTTTTCTTTATGCCTTCATGAACCTTTCGACTTTGTCGAAGGGTTTGACTTCTATATACTGTTGTGAACCTTTTGACCTTGTTGAAAGGTTGCTCTCCTCCTGATTGCTGCGAACCTTTCAACCTTGTTGGAAGGTTGGTCTTCACTTGTCTGTTGTTGAAAGGTGGTCTTCCATTCTTCGTTGACTTCTAAATGTTGCCTTTTTTTATAAAACCTTTCGACTTTCAAAAGGTATCTTGGTGAGCCTTAACCAGTTCGAAAGGCTTACCATGCTTTCGAAAAGGTCACCATGGGGTTCATAACACTTTCTTTAACTTCCTCATCTTATTCGAAAGGTAGGAAATTTATGGATATTGTGAGATGGAACCTTCCGTCCCCTTCGAAAGGTTTGAGTCTATTAAATTTTGATGACTGCATCCCTTCGACTCCTTTGAAAGGTTTGGTCTAAACTTCTTTTCCTTGGTCTTTGTTGAAGGACCTATTGACTCAGTCGAAAGGTGGATTTTTGGAGTAACAATGGCCCTGACCATTTCGAAAGACTATGCATGCTTTCGAAAGGGTTGAATTGGTTGAATACTCATTTGGTAGAAATGATGAAGGCAAAACTTCCTCTTGTCTCCTTCGAAAGGTGCTGTTGTTGCTTCCATCTGTTTGTCGTAGATTCTCTCTCTGGTGATGTACTATCCTAACATCTTCTAATCTTCATCAATTTTCTTGCTACTTCTTTCATACTTTATTTCTGTAAACATTTTGTGGATAACATTTACACTCCCCCTCCTGTATGAAAGAAGCTTTTGTTCTTTAGGGAAAAATCCCAAAGAATCTCCCTCTTTGGTTCCCGCAACATAAACAATAACTTTTATAAGGATCTTAAGCTTGAGGCAGAACTATAGTGAGTATCCTTATAATTCTAAATACTATCTGGTTATGTTATTATGTAGAGCATTCAAGCGATCATATGACCATTATAAATATATGAAACGATATCATCAGGTCTTCTGTTATGAATTTTAAGTAAATATACCCTCCCCAAAAAGGCCATTGCATACACTAACTCGCCTGTTCTCCAATTATATTTTCCTCAACCATCAAGGATAATTTCCTGCTCTTAGCGGTCTTGTCTAGTTGCTTGTGCTTTGACGCAAGTCCAACAAGAATCAAGAAAGTTTTATATGAAATCTAACTTCAAGAAGTTAATATTAAGTTCATAAATTAATAGGAAAAATTTAGTGGAAAATTTTAAAATTCACAAAACCAAAAAATCTGATGAAAAATCATAAAAGATTCAACAAGGAAATAAGAAATATGAAATTCACTCAAATAAGAAATTTCAAGATTCGTAAACGCATAAGATCACTATAAAAAGAATCTGAAAATCAAAGGATCGAAAAATGTAGATGGAAAATAGTTTGGTATGCATCTGTTAAACAATCTGCACAAAATTCTTTCCACAACATCAGAAATTCAATATAAATTCTATTGATTGCCATGGAAATTCAACAAAGAAGTCACGGAATTAAGAATTCATACAAACAAGAAAATAATTAGAAGCGATTATGAAAGTTCCATGGGAAAATCAAGCGTATATAATTCACAAATTATCACTAAAGTCAACATGGAAATTCAGAATTCTCAAAACCAAAAATTTCAATAAGAAACCATTATGAAATCTCGGCAAGAATGTTAAGAATATAGAATTCACAAATCATTGTAAAAATCGATCAGGAAATTTGAAATCCGCGAATCAAAATTCAATGAGAAACTTAATGATTCATGGAATTAGAAATTCAATATGACATCATCAAGTGAATCCAGCATGGAAATCAAGAATATGAAATCAGTACATAATCAAAAAAGCCAATGTGAAAATTTTGGCTTCACGGTACTCAACCTAAAATTTTCATGAAAAGAGAAGGAATCTGAAAGTTCGAAAAATCAATAATTCAGCCAAAATCTTGTCCGGATCTCATCTGATGAACAAACTATTTATAAATTCATCCAATATATGCACCGAATCAGAAATCTATCTAGTAATAACACATTTAGTTAATGTGTGATTCCTAAAGTGCCTACAAGTTAGTAGTAGTATTGTTACATTGGAGCCGAGTAGTTCCATATAGCCAGGCAGTCATTTGGAATAGTAGTTCCATAGTACCAGTCAGTCATTCGTAGTTGTAGTTCTGTATTACCAGTCAGTCATTCGGAGTAGTAGTTCCATAGGACCAGTTAACCATTCAACAGGAAGTTCCATTCGGTTATTCAGCTTTTCGGCCGTTTGACCATTTAGCAGGTAGTTCCGTTTAGTTGACTAGCCGTTCAATAGTGCAAGCTCCATTTGACTAGTCGGTCGTTCAGCAACGCAAGCTCCGTTTGACTAGTCAGTCGTTCGGCAGTGCAAGTTCCGTCCTACTACTTGGCCATTCAGCAGTGCAATGGTCCAAATAATATGTTAATATATATAACATATTGACTCTTCTATCCTAAGAGGTCATCTTATTTCTAAAGATTTAGGAGTAGCTTCATCAATCTATTCTTCGAGTGATGTCTCTTTTAACTTCATACAACCAATCTACTATCTATTTCATTCTCTTAGCTTTTATAGGTTTTTGCTCTCCATCTTATGTTAAGGATTATCTTGTGTCTACTTTATGAATGCAAGTTTCTTGACTTCTTGATGTGAGAATCATTTTTCAAGCATTGGATTTCTGAAATTTATTAGCTCATATTTTCCTTTTTTGGTTATGATTTTGGATTCTTTGCCTGTTCCAAATTATGGGATTAGACATCTTCGTCCTTCCACCTTTGTATGTTCCCCTTTCTTGAATTACATCTTTGCCTTAGATAATGGATGGGTTTCTTTCATTAACCCTTTATTCTCGTAGGTTTTGATTCTAGTTTTAATTTATAGACATCTTTATCTTCCTTCATCTATTCGGTGCCCCCTCTGGGCTTCCCTTGATTCTGAGGGATGGATTTTATTTTGAAATGGCCTTCCATTGAACGATTATTAATGGGTGCTTATCTTGACCCTCTCGCTAAGAGGTGATTTGGACGATAGGGGTCTCTTAACTTTGTGGGTTCTTTTCCTCACCCTTTCCTAAGAGGTGATATAGACGTTAGGGTTTTTGACCCTCCCTCTAAGAGGTGCTACGGAAGATCATCGTAGGCATTTTTCCCTCCGTCTTAGGAGGTGCTATGGATTAGCCATTGGCTTTTGGTGTGTGCTGGACCCCCCTCCCTCTAGGAGGTGCTACGGATTGGTCGTGGGCTAAAAATTTTGTATGTAAAAATCATTTTTGGCCAATTGAAATGTTTTTTTTTGAAATCTTTTTTTAATGTCGGTTTCTTCTCGAGAGAAAGAGTTTTTGTAAATGAACCCTTCTAATATATCAAGGGATTATTTTCTAAAATAGCACTTGGATGTATGAAAATCTTTTCTTGTGTTACCTTCAACAATGGTCTTCAAATCATTCTCATAGCAGAGACATAGATCTCAAAATAGGAGACTGGAAGGTCATGATTCATGAACCAATAGTCTTTTATTTGAGAGCAAGGTTATCTAATTTGAGTTTTTGTCAATAAGCTTTTGATAGCTTCTAAAACTTTTCATTAAAAAGTCTGGATCAGCTTTTCCTTACCAATAGTTTCAGAAAACTTTGAAATATTTAGAATGCTTAGTTGGAAATTCGTTGTGGGAATTTATTAGTATTATATAATACCTTTGGTAGATTATTCAAATTAGTTCCTGGAATTTGTAAATATTTGTTCTTGCATAGGCTGTGGGGTAGCTAAAAATAATTTTCCTTTGAAGATAGGTTCGACAAATTTCTCTTTAGTAAAATAGTTTGTCAAAGATTGAATTGAAATGTTTTATTTTCTCCTTTAGATAGGCTACCATATCTTAGTGAGCATTGCTCTGCAACAAAATGGTCTATTTATAAGTTTTTTCTCTGGCATTGGTGAAGGACTGATAGTAGTTTCAGATTTCATGTGGGCAGATCTTTGTGTTGCGTTGGCTCTTCCATTGGTAGCTAATTTTTCGTCAGGTATTTGAGTTGTCTTTCTTAAGTCGCCAGAGGTTTGTTGTGCTCCAGGAGTATTTTAAATGCCATAGACTGGTTTTATTTTTCACCTGTAATAACACTCGAGTTTAGTATTAATATATGATCATTTTTTAGTAAAACTCAATTCGAAGAAATCATTAACAAAAAAAGATTATAATAGATAAATGCTACTAGGCTTCAAAGTCGGATTAGTGTCTAAAAGAGAGTGGTTATCCTGTTTTTCTATCAGGACTTTTCAGTGATTGAATCGCTCCTTCTAAGGTAGGAAATTTTCAAAAACTTTTTGACAAACTTCTTTGAAAATCCAGACTTGATTAGGTTCTAAACTATTTTTGCCAAAGCAATATAGTGGTCAGTTTCATGTCCATTTACTTCATGATAATCACAGTAATTCTATCCCCTCCTAGGCTTAGCAAGAGTTCTTGTCTTATAGGAAATGGAGGAATTTTGGTTATCTCTTATCATGGAAAAGATATAGGATAGGGGTTTGTTAAGTTCCATGGGTTTGCATCTATCTGCCACTGACTTCTTTCCAGACTTTTTTCGAAAATGGTTAAAGTTGAATTATCTCTTTTCTATTTTTTTTGGAATTTCCTCGTGGCATTAAGCATTTCTCCCTTTTGAAAAAAAAATTCCACTTGGACACAGAAATGTTGTAAACGTTTACATCCATGGAAATGAATTTCTCACCAAAAAGGAGTTTGTTGATTCAAACCAGAATGAACTACCATCAATTTTTCTCTATTGGTTGCACTCTCGGCCTTTAATGCTTCCATGTGGAATCTCTTAAGATATTTATCGAATGATTCTTCTGGCTTTTGTCTAATGTTGGCTAACACGTAAGAATCTATTACAGGATCTTTATATATGTGAAATTGCGCTACGTATTCATAGGAATATTATTCCCAAGAGTGAATGGTTTTCTCCTGGTAATTCTTGTACCATTTAACAGCTACCCCTTTAAAAGTGACCAGGAAAAGCCTGTAGCGAATTGGTCCAAGAGTACTACATAAGTTTATCCAAATTTTAAAGATTGCTAGGTGATCATCTGGAACAGTAGTCCCATTATATCCTAATGGGGGAATGCAAATGTATGGAGATGGACTAACTACTACTATTTCTTATGAAAAAGGAGTCTTTTGTAGGATAACATATTTCTCCAGGTCGGGAGTTCCTTTTCCTTAAGCACGTCCATAATCATTTGATGTTGGATGTCTTCTTGAGCTACTTTACCCTTGTGGCAACTTTCTCTGTCTCTCTGGACTTGGCTATTCGACTGTTCAAAAGACTTTTCAGCTTGACTTCCTTGATTTAGCTCTTTACTCTTTGTTGCATTTGGAAATTGCACTTCATCCTCTCCTTTCATGACCTTTAAATATTCTTGAGATGAAGCTCCTTCAAAAAGTCTTTGCATGGCCATCATTTGTTGATGCAGATTCTGGACCTCAATTCAAGTTTTTGCAATCTTGATAGGGTTGAAGGTTGTCCAATTTCCGTGTTCTTTAAGTCAGAGTTTGGGATTATGTTATCTTCCAAAGTTGGTTGTGTAGAAGCTTCTTCGTTTGGATTGTCGTTATTATTTCTTGCCCTTACCATTTTCTTCTTCTAAATGAAGTACTCTATGCAATTAATCTATGATGAATGTTAGAAGTGATCAGAGGCTCGAGCCCTCCATCTAGCGCCAAAAATGTTAACAAAATTTCTTGTCAACACCCCCAAAGTATTGTTAAGAAAGATTGAAAATCTTTTGCAAGAAAAGTGAGCGAAATTCTCTTGAGAATTTCCTTGAAACTCGGCTTTGTTTACGAATAATTCTTGATTCAGACCTCTCGACGTCGTCGAAAGGTTCAACCTTTGAATTGAAATACCTTCACACCTTAGTGAGCTTGTTTGAGATCTTACAAAGATTTTCCTTTCGACTAGGTCAAGATTCACTAGGTTAAGTCCCTTAAAGATAGTCTCTAATCTTGTCAGAGGGTTTGGTGGTGGCTTTCCTTAAGTTTAAGTAGGAAATGATATTCCCTAGCAGATATGAAGTAGGTTTCAATCTTGTCGAAAGGTTAAATCACCGATATGAAGTAGGATTCAACCTTGTCGAAAGGTTCATACTTTTAGAGTTAATCACTTCGGAAGGTTTCAGTGGATGCTTGAAAAAGTTATACTGTTAAACTTGTTGAAAGGTTTATACAAGAGGGTTAATAACTTTGAAAGGTGGCAGTATTTACTTGTAGCAGGAATGCTGTCGACCTTTTCGACAAGAATCTTTCGTTGATTTTGAACCTGAAATTAGGAGTTAATCCAACAAAAGTATAAGCAAACGGTAAAGTAATTAATAGTGCATAAGACTTCTCTCCTTTTCCATGAAAATCTTTATTTTATTAAATTCCCAAATCAGCACCCCATTAGGGTCACCATGTATTGATCAAGAAATATACTAGATTAGAATGAGAGAATACGGATCCCTAAAACATGGCCCATTGGGTCTTATTTATAGATGCAGGCGGCCCCTTTTTCGACTCCATGCTCTCGACTGGATCGAAAGGTCTCCCTTTTATATGAAGTTATGAACCTTTCGACTTTGTCGAAAGGTTTGCCTTTCTTCTACTATTACATAACTTTTGACATTGTTGAAAGGTTTTCTTGTCTTTATGCCTTCATGAACCTCTGAACTTTGTCAAAGGATTTGACTTTTATATACTGTTATGAACCTTTCAACCTTATTGGAAGGTTGCAGACCTTCTGATTTCTATGAACCTTTCGACCTTGTCGGAAAGTTGCTCTTCACTTGTTTGTTGTCAAAAGGTGGTCTTCCATTCTTTGTTGACTTTTGAGTACTGCCTTCTTTATAGATCCTTTTGACTCTGTCGAAAGGTATCTTGATGAGTCTTAACCGGTTCGAGAGGCTTGCCATGCTTTCAAAAGGTCACCATGGGGTTGCTAACACTTTCTTTGACTTCCTCATCTTCTTTGAAAGGTAAGAAATTTATGGATGCTATGAGATGGAACCATCTGACCCCTTCGGAAGGTTTGAGATTGTTAAAATATGATGACTGCATCCCTTCAACTCGTTCGAAAGGTTTGGTCTGAACTGGTTGATGGAACCTTTCGACTCCTTCGAAAGGTTTGGTCTGAACTCCTTTTTCTTGGTCTTTGTTGAAGGACCTTTCGACTCGGTCGAAAGGTAGATTTTTTGGAGTAACAATGGCCCTAACCGTTTCGAAAGGTTATACCTGCTTTCGAAAGGATTGAATTGGTTGAATACTCATTTGGCAGAAATGATGAAGGCGAAATGTGCTCGTGTCACTTTTGAAAGGTGTTGTTGATGCTTCCATTTGTTTGTCGCGGACTCTCTCTCTTGTGATGTACCATCATAACATTTTCTAATCTTCATCAATTTCTTGCTCCTTTCATACTTTATTTCTGAGAACATTTTATGGCTAACGAAAAACTAGCGCCTGAGCCCTGGCTCGGGTGCCAAAATATGTTCTATAGAGATATAGATCCAATAGATGATGAGGAGAAACCCAAAGGGACCAAGGCTGCACTGACTGAGCTGACGATTGATATCATAGTCATCCACGATGACCCATCATGGGTCCTAAAGATCGGCTCATCGCTCAGCCCCCCAATGAAAAAAAGAACTTGTCGGTTTTCTCTAAGCGAATCAAGATGTGTTCGCTTGGACTCACTCTGACATGTGCGTAGTCTGCCATTGCGAGCCATGCATTAAATATCGACCCGTGGCATGTCCGGTGAAGCAAAAATGATGTAGTATGGATCCGAAGAGGTATGTCGCTCTCAATGAGGAGGTGGATAGACTCAAAGATAATGGATTTATCCATGACGCCCTCTACCCTAAGTGGGTATCTAATCCTATACTTATGAAAAAGGCGAATGAAAAATAGAGAACATGCACTGGTTACTCAGACTTAAACAAGGCGTGTCCAAAAGACAGTTTTCCCCTTTCGAGGATCGACCAACTTGTGGATTCAACCATGGTACATGAATTACTATCTTTCATGGATGCATACTCGGGATATAACCAAATAACAATGCACATTCCCGATCAAGAGCACACTAGTTTCTTTAGCAATGTGGATTATATTGCTATGGAGTGATGTCATTTGGACTAAAGAATGCAGGAGCTACATACGAATGCCTAGCCAACAGGATGTTTAATGATCAAATTGGAAAGACAATGGAAGTATATGTGGATTATATGCTCGTGAAGTCATGGCAATCAAGCGACCATATAAAAGACTTGGCAGAAATGTTATCCTGCTTTTTGGCAAAGCCGTGATACCAAAAGATTGGCCAAAAACAAAGGACAGTTCGTCTCAGAGATTGGTTGCACTTCTCTTCACTATGGATATCGATGAATTTTGCCCGAGTCCAGATTGAGCTACAATTGATAGGACATGACCAGAAAGATCATAGAAGTCCGCGTTTCAAATTTCAAGTCAATCCGAGGTCATATGCTCAAGTTATGATGGATCCAAGTTAAGAAGGTGCACATTGCTCGGTTCGAACCCATCATGTTCGAACCCATCATATTCGAACCCATCGTGTTCGAAACCATCGTGTTCGAAACCTTCTATTTCGAACCCATCATATTCGAACCCATAGGAAGAGGCGACATTCGAATCCATCACAAATTCGAGTCCTTCCTATGCTTCGAATCCATCACAAACTTCGAATCCATCACAAACTTCGAATCCATCACAAGTCTCGAATCCATCACAACCTTCGACTCCATCAGAAGCTTCGAATCCATCGAAGCTTCGAATCCATCCAAGCTTCGAATCCAACAGAAGCTCCGAATCCATCACTAAGCTTCGAATCCATCAGAAGCTTCGAATCCATCCAAGCTTCGACTCCATCAGCCATCGGTTTCGAATCCATCCACATCGCATACAAAAGCATGGATTCGAACCATATGGAGTCGAACTATGGATTCGAATGAATCAGTGGAGTCGAAGCAACCAGCATGACGAACACCCAATTTCGAACCGATCATAACTCCAAATCTACTGATCCAAATCCCATGAAATTTTTACAGAAGTTTGTCTACATGACGAAGAACGTCCACGCCAAGTTTCATCGCAATTGGACGATTTTTTTGATCGATTCGAAGTTCACTTCGAATCGATCCCAAACTGGGCACGCACTTCAAGAACTCGGGCCTGTGGGTCCCCCGTCACGTGCCAAGTAGTCTCTCCATGATTTAGGCGGGATTTTGGCCTTCCATACCTATAAATAGAGCCCCGTGGTCATTCAGAAGGGGGGTCGGAGAATTTGGGGAAGAAGAACAAGTCTAAACGCTGCCAGGATCACTCCATGCTGTCTCAATTGCTGTCAATTTGGAGTCTAAGTCCATTTCCCGCTGTAATTTGCTGAAAAGCACTTGTAATCTTCAAGTATTAAGAAATAAAGTGAAAAAACTTCATAGTGGACGTAGGCGCATAGCCGAACCACTCTAAATCCTTGTCTTCTGCGCAATTTATTTTTCTGTGATTTGGAGTTTTTGTTAGATAGTCCCTATTTCCAATTCAAGTCCTTTATTTACCATCTCTTCAAAAACTTCCGAAGGGTGTTTGCCCATTTTTGGTGCAAACATTTTGGTGCTTTGACTGAGAAAGAAAAAGAACCAGTTCTTTCTCCCGCTCCGTGGATCTATCTTCGATACCAGATTGCACAAATCTAAGAGGGAGATCCAGACTTCAAATTCAGATTCCACCCATTCTTTTCAGGTTTGCTCAAAATCTAGGATAGGAATCTAACCTACAGGATGGTTAGTACGAGAACCACTTCCAACATTGGTAACCAAGAAGGTCAGGATAGGCAGAATCCCGCACAGCTACAGTCAGCCAATCAGGATGCCGTTGGGCAAGCGGATCAGTCGGGTCCGGTTACAAGACAGGAGTTCCAAACATTACTGCAGGAATTAACTAAAAGCCGACAACAGCTAACTGAGCAGCTACGTATCAATGCTGAATTAGCTAACCAACTAAACCATCAAGGGCGAAGGAGATCAAAGAGGGACCACGCTCCGCATTCTTCCGCGGAAAGCTCTGCCTCATCCGACTATAACGGCAGATCTACGCGCCCCAGGCTAGACGGAAATCATGCGCATGCTTCTGGCCTCCGGCAGACATTGACTGTAGGGCAAATAAGAGTTGGCCCCTTCGCCAGTTTTCATACGGGACCCTCCTCTCGAGGAGGCACTGTGCCACAGCACACCGCAGATAACCAAGCCACCGCAGTTGGCACAGGAGTCGACACCCGAAATCACTCCAGTCCAAACTACCACCCACAGGAACGTGTCCCAGGACCGAATATCCCGGAAGATGTCGAGCCAAGGAGGCGAGATTCGGATCGTCGACAGCGCCCGATCCCACCTCGCACTGTGGAGCCCGACCACACTTTGGCCCGACACCCTTCAAATACAGCAACACCTGATCTCTCAGCTATGGTCCGCCAAATGGTTCGCGAAAGTCAAGGTTTGACGAATGACGATTGGGGGATCTCTCGAAGTCACACCCCGTTCACCGATGACATATTATATGCTGAGCCTCCCCGGCGATTCAGAATGCCGGCTTTGCCCATGTATGAAGGAAACTCCGACCCTAGCCAGCATATTCTAAAGTACGAGTGGTCAATGACTGCTGCAAGAGCTGATGATGCAGTAAAGTGCCGTAGTTTTCCTATTTCCTTGGGGGGGATTGCGACAATGTGGTTTACACGATTACCACCACGGTCTATCTCCTCGTTTGACCAGTTGGCGACCAAGTTTATCGAACAGTTCCGTATGCACATCGCCAGGCCTAAAGACGTAAACACTTTATCTAGTGTCACTCAAGTTCCCGGGGAAACACTCAGGCGATACCTGGAAAGATTCAACGCCGCCTGCGCAGAAATCACTAACCCCAATGATAATTCAATCTTGATGGCTCTTACTAAGGGGATTGACCCCGACTCTGATTTTGGAAACTGGCTAGCTGGAAAACCTCCCGCGTCGTTGGATCGTTTCTATTCCAAAGCCGCCCAATTCCTAAGGCGTGAGGATGCGAAACAATCTAGGAAGCAGGACGATGCAAGGCCCAACAAGGAGGGGGTTCAAAGCAATGTGGCGGTTAAACAGTCAGGAGAGGGCTTAGGAAGGGTGCAGTTGAATATTCAAAACAAGCAAACCCAGCCAAGGAATGGCGATAATAGGAATAAGAAGCAGGATCAGAACCGTGGCCCCCGACGTAGGGCGCAAATGTTTGAAAACTATACACCACTGAATACGACATTGGAAAACGTATATCTACAAACCTGTAATGCAATGCAATATAAGAAGCCGACTCCGAAATTATCATCGGAGAAACAGATTCAGACGGGGAAGTTTTGTAGATTTCACGAAAGCTATGGACACAACACCAATGACTGCAGGCATCTGCAAGACCTTATTGAAAAACTGATCAGAGAGAGGAAGTTGGATCAATTTGTGCGAGCACCACAAACCGGCGGTGTGGGCCCGTCAAACCAAAATTGTACGCAGAACCAAGAAAAACAGGAAGAGCCCGCCCGTACAAGCGGAAGGTTGGTCATAAATACAGTCAGTGGTGGCCCTCATCCAGCGGATCGAAGTTGGAGGGAAATGGAATCATACGCCAATTCGATCAGGCATGTAAGTTTTGAAAGCTGTAGTACACTTGATGAAGGGACTCCGGCTAAACAACAGAAGACGATGACGGATGATATCATCTTTAGAAACCGAGATGCTGACAAAGTCGAAGCCCCGACCATAGACCCACTGGTCATATCTGCACAGGTTGGTCCTGCTTGGATGAAGAGGATCCTGGTAGACAGTGGAAGCTCAGTAAACATCTTGTTTAAAGGGGCATATGATCAGATGAAGATGGAAGCTAAAGATCTAAAGCCTTGTCAATATAGGATCCACGGCTTCGATGGAAGTGCTAATATACCCACCGGGATGGTGGAATTGCCAGTAGAATTGGGAAACGGAGAACGCCGTAGAGTCCGAATGTTACAGTTTGTTGTCCTGGATATCCATTCACCCTATAACGCCTTTCTGGGCCGACCAGCCCTTGCAGAATTTAGGGCAGCAATTGCCCCGTGGTGTCTGACTCTAAAGTTCCCTACTGACCACGGGATTGGGGTCGTTCAAGGGGACCAGGCTGCCGGGAGAGCCTGTTATGTTGCTGAACTACGAAAAGCGCAAAGGAAGGAGAAGGGAAAGGGCGTGGGGGAATCTCTCCGCGTCCGCTTTGCCGACGATTGACAATTAGCGCCTGGGCCTCGGCCCGGGCACCACGACCAATTCCAGAAGGATCTTGACCCTCGAGACACTGAAGATAATGATGAATCCAAAGAAAATCAAGCTTCTCCAGCCGAGCTGACGATCAATGTTCCAATTGATGACAATAACGATTCGAAAATATTGAAAATTGGGTCTCAGCTAAACCTACAAGCACAACAGGAATTGGTCGAATTTCTCCAAGAGAATCTAGACGTATTCGCCTGGACGCACTCCGATATGTGTGGAATCTCGTCGAACATCGCGAGCCACACCTTAAATATTGACCCGCGATACATCCCGGTCAAGCAAAAGAGACGCGGTATGGATCCAGAGAGATCTGCCGCCCTCAAAGAAGAAGTCGATAAGTTAAAGACGAATGGGTTTATCCGAGATGCTTTATACCCGGAATGGGTATCCAATCCTGTACTTGTCCGCAAACCAAATGGAAAATGGAGAACGTGCGTCGACTACTCTGACTTAAATAAGGCTTGTCCAAAAGACAGTTTCCCACTTCCTCGAATCGATCAACTTGTGGATTCGACGGCCGGACACGAATTATTGTCTTTCATGGATGCTTACTCCGGGTACAATCAGATACCCATGCATGTGCCCGATCAAGAACATACAAGCTTCGTAACTGACCTAGGACTATACTGCTACATGGTCATGCCTTTTGGTTTAAAGAATGCCGGAGCAACTTACCAACGCTTAGTCAACCGGATGTTTGCCGATCAGATCGGGAAAACCATGGAGGTTTATGTGGATGACATGTTGGTAAAATCACGATACTCCATTGATCATGTCAAGGACTTGGAGTCAATGTTCGATGTCCTCCGGAGATATGGGATGAAGCTAAATCCATTAAAATGTCATTTTGGGGTTGCTTCCGGAAAGTTCCTTGGATTCATCGTCAACGCCCGGGGAATAGAGGCCAACCCCGAAAAGATCTGGGCAATCAGGAATCTTCAAACCCCGAGGACCATAAAACAGGTTCAGAGTCTCAACGGAAAGGTTGCAGCGCTGAGCAGGTTCATCTCGAAATCAACAGATAAATGCATACCCTTTTTCGATCTGATCCGAAAAGGGAAACGAAACTTCGAATGGACTACGGAATGTGAGGGCGCGTTTCGATCGCTAATCCAGCATCTTTCCACACCACCGATTCTTTCAAAACCTGTTGATCACGAGCAATTATACCTTTATCTGGCTGTATCTGAAAACGCTGTTAGTGCTGCATTGGTTCGTGAGGAAGACCGAATACAAAAACCAGTCTATTACGTCAGTAAACGATTAACCGGGGCCGAGAGAAATTATCCAAGGCTAGAAAAGTTGGCATACTGCCTAGTCATCGCCTCGAGGAAGCTCCGTCCATATTTTCAGGCTCACCCTATCATTGTATACACCGACCAACCGTTACGACAGGTCCTCACACGACCTGAGACGTCTGGCAGGTTACTAAAGTGGAACATTGAGCTGAGTCAATTCGACATCGCATATGTTCCAAGGAGAGCCATACACGGTCAAGTCTTGGCAGATTTCATTGCCGAATTCACTGTTCCTGAAGACTTACCCGAAACTAGTGACTCCCCCGAAGATATATGGAAACTATACACTGATGGCGCATCCAACGATCGATGCTCAGGCGCAGGGATTGTGCTTGAGACCCCCGAGGGCCGATCCATCTGCTACGCCTTAAAGTTTGATTTTCGGGCAACCAACAATGAAGCTGAAT
This sequence comes from Allium cepa, assembly GCA_030765085.1. Lineage (NCBI taxonomy): Eukaryota > Viridiplantae > Streptophyta > Magnoliopsida > Asparagales > Amaryllidaceae > Allium > Allium cepa. Next base: position 957,967,178 of record CM060937.1, read on the forward strand.
ACGAAGCCTTGCTCACCGCGTTGAAGTTGGCCCGAGACCTGAAAATTATCGCTGTGGAAATCTACTGCGATTCCCAGTTGGTGGTATGTCAAGTTCGGGGTGAATATCAGGCCAAGGATAGAAGGCTAGCCGCTTATCTAGCCCGGGTCCGAGCAATACTGGATCAGTTTGATTATTATACCATTTTCTACATACCCCGAGAGCACAATCAGAAAGCCGATTCATTGGAAAAGCTGGCAAGTACAGGCGAAGCTCAACACTTGGGACTCGTCCCTGTCGAGACATTATCCTCTCCGAGCATTGATCGAACGGAAAATGAATTCACATTAGAAGCTACATCCGAGAAGGAATCATGGATGACTCCCTACCAAGATTATATTAAGCATGGCACACTGCCCGAACGACGAAGTGAAAGAAGACAGATTCTTCGAAAGGTGTCACGATTTGTCATTCAAGACGGAGTTATGTATCGAAGAGGTTACTCTGTTCCTCTTCTCCGGTGTATCGCGCATAACGAAATCAGGCGAGTGTTGCGTGAGGTGCACGAAGGAGAATGTGGCGATCACACTGGGGGGCAAGCGCTTGCCAAGAAAATACTTCGAAACGGATATTACTGGCCTACCGTTAACCGCGATGCTATGGATTATGCCAAGAGGTGTGATAAATGCCAGAGACACGCTCGGATCCCTAGAGCCCCGCCTTCTGAAATAACCCAAATGGTCAGCCCGTGGCCATTTGCAATGTGGGGGATGGATATAATCGGTGCATTGCCTTTAGCTAAAGGGGGTGCAAAGTACGCCATAGTTGCGGTTGATTACTTCACCAAATGGGCTGAGGCTGAGCCCCTTGCAACGATAACAACAAAAAAGGTGATCAACTTCGTGGTGCGCAACATCATCTGCTGGTTTGGTCTCCCGCATACTATTATCACCGATAATGGAGCCCAATTCGACAGTACTGAATTCAGGGATTTCTGTCTGCGATTTCACATCCATAAGAGATTCTCAGCAGTAGCGCACCCACAAGCAAACGGTCAGGTCGAGGCCGTCAATAAGGTTATCAAGTCTATATTGAAGAAAAGATTGGAGAAAGCCGGGGGCAAATGGGTCGATGAACTACCAATGGCTCTGTGGGCATACAGAACAACTCACAAAACTGCGACCGGACACACCCCTTTTTCTCTATCCTATGGCTCCGAAGCAGTTATCCCGGTCGAAATGGAAGTTCACTCTCACCGTGTGACATACTACGACCCGAAAACGAATGCTATATTACTTGCTGAATCCCTAGATCTGCTTGATGAGAAACGTGAAGAAGCCGACGTGAGGGCAGCTGCATATCGAAGTCGAGTCGCTCGAATATACAACGCCAAGGTCCGCCCACGGACTTTTGAATCCGACGACCTGGTACTCAAAAGAGTTTACCCGGTCCCTTCGCACATGAACCCAAATTGGGAAGGGCCGTATATGATTTCACAAAAACTCAGAGATGGCACGTTCAAGTTATCGACCGTTGATGGTCTCACTTTACCAAGAGCCTGGAATAGCGGAAGCCTCCGTCCCTACTACACCTAACAGGCTTTATTTGTCTTTCTATCAATTTCTTCCTTAGCATTTTGTTTTTCGCATTTTGAAATTTGAACTTGTAATAAGGCAACTGATGTTGTCATGCTTCTTTTGTTTCAGCAATAAAACGCCATCTCTTCGAGCCAAAAGTTGTGATTCACTGAAAATAGCACATAATATCACATTGCACGAAGAGCTAAATTCCATCACACGGTGGGATTTATCTAAATAGGGAGTAACTGTGATACGACCAGTGACTTACTAAATAAGACCCGAGCTCGGGGGCAAAACACAATACCAGCATTCACAGGGATTGATACACGACAATCCTTTTACTAACTCCAACTTCCCAGAGTGTGAATTGGAGTATAAAGTATCCAATAAATCGTTCCCAGAGTGCGAACGGACTCCAACTTCCCAGAGTGTGAATTGGAGTATAAACCGTCCAATAAGTCGTCCCTAGAGCGCGAACGGACTCCAACTTCCCAGAGTGTGAATTGGAGTATAAAACGTCCAATAAGTCGTTCCCAGAGCGCGAACGGACTCCAACTTCCCAGAGTGTGAATTGGAGTATAAAACGTCCAATAAGTCGTTCCCAGAGCGCGAACGGACTCCAACTTCCCAGAGTGTGAATTGGAGCATAAAACATCCAATAAATCGTTCCCAGAGTACGAACGGACTCCAACTTCCCAGAGTGTGAATCGGAGTATAAAACATCCAATAAGTTGTTTCCAGAGCGCGAACGGACTCCAACTTCCCAGAGTACGAATTGGAGTATAAACATTTAATCCAGATCCCCGAAGCACGAATCAAAGTACAAGTAACAATTCGAAGTTCCCGAAATACGGGCCGAGATATCAATATCAACTCCCAATTCCCATAGCGTGGAATGGAGTGTAAACATCGATAACCCTCAGATTCCTGGAATGCAAGACAGATTATCAATCTCAAATTGTCATGAATCCCCAGAAGGGGGGAGGCATGTGTTCAGGGCTTACAATAAACGCAATCAGCCACCAGAATATGAGTATTACTCCCCGCAACTAAGGGGCAAAAAGCTGGGTGCTAATCGCTGGCTTAAGTGATAATATACTCAGAATTCGACTCATTCATTAAATCACGACACGAAGCTATATAAATACCAAGCGGATACAACACAAATACTGCAAGGCATTCAGGTAAGAAGAAAAGTGTAACTTCCCATTTCATCAACCAACAAAAACAAGTTTGATTACATGGCAAGTAAAGATGTTTCAATTAAGTGGAGGCCGCATCCATACATACACATGGCCCAAGAAAGAACAAAAGAAAAGGCAAAAGAATTGTTATCTGTAAATCTCACGACAAAGCGAGGGGCTCACTCTTTCTTCCTCCGGTGCTTCTTCCTCGGAGTTGAGCCGCTAGACCCACTGCCTGGCTTCATACGAGACTTTTTGCCTTTCTTTGGAACATCCTCCGGTTCCGGCATGATATCAACATCTTCCTCAGAACTGGAAGGGATGGAGATCCTTTTATAAGGACGAGCCAGGGGCACGGGAGCAGTAACGGATACTTGTTCAGCAACACTCGAGACGGTTACTGTGCCACCAGGAGAAATCATCATTAGAGAAGATAAGCTTGAAGGAACGGCGTCACCATCGGGGCCAACTGTCACTGTCTTGGCCATCTCGGCACTTATCTCTGCTAAAATCTCCTCCTCTCGAGACAGTTGAGCTGCGCTAGGTACGCCGGTGGTCGTCACGATCGAACCAGAAACAGGAGCAGCTCCGCTCGTCACAAAAGAGAGGTCGGGCATGGGGTCAAGAGGATGACCAAATAGCTCTTCAAACATTTGAACATCGAATGATATTGAGCCTCCTTCTCCCGTATCACCAACCATGGCAGCAGTTGAAATCGCCTCGGTGACAATAACTCCACGTGTAGGATGTAAAGCCGAAAGGACAGGGAGCACGGGTGCGACACTCTCGGTCACTAAACAACCAAAATTAGAGCTATCAGACCAAGAAATCCCCTCAAAAATCAATGTTTTAAGACTTAAAGGGAAATACCTACTTTACCTTGCCTTGGAGCTTGAACAAGCTCGGGGACGAGCGTCTTGCCCGAGGACAGTTCCGGTTGGTCCGGATTGTAGGCGGGAATAGCTTGTGAATCAACCACGGCAGCAGCTTCGGGTGAAGTCGAAACAGGGACTTCAGTATTCTCGCTATGGTGCACGATACCCGAACCTTCGCCAACCTCCGTTCGATGGACGACAAGTCTTTCTTTTTCAACAAAAATGACTGCTTCATGAAGGGTCCTCCTCTCATCCTCGCTGAGCAGACGTGACTCGAGCTCAAACTCATCTAATACCGAATCCGGACAAGACATCCTCTTGTTTTCCACTAATTTCTTCCAAGCATTGTAGAGAGGCATCGAGTAATCCCCTAGCCAGGAGAGATTTCTATGCTCCAATACATTGGCATTATATGTGTCCAAAAGATCGTCAAATTCGGCCTCCATTTTGAACCTCTCTGCTTGGACTCTCTCCTCCAACTCCGATTCAACCTCCTTAACCCTTGCAATTGCCACATCGCGCTCGGCCCGAAAAGATACAGCCTGCTCACACGCCTCTTGCGCAGCCACGTTCGCGTCGTCTTTTTCTTTATTCATGTCAGCAAACCTAGCCTTTAGCTCCTCTAGTTCCTTCACTGCCGCATCCCGCTCAGATTCAACGTTCTTGTATCGATGACCTAAGTCTTCAACTAAAGGACAATGTGCCTGTTGCATTTTCGCCATTTCAGCTAATGTCTCATCAACCTTCTGTAACGACTCGACCTCGGCCTTGCGGGAAGATTCCGCCTCAGATTGGAGTATGTCGACGATGCGACTCTTTTGAGCCAAGTCGGCCTCTAGCTTCTCAATGATTTAGGCCCGGTCGAAGGCAGCTTTGGAAGCCTTAACAGCCGCTTTGTACCATTCTTTGTACTGAGCAAAAAAGTCACGGGTATAGTTGAGCGCCGAAGTCGCGGCATCATCGGGAATTCTTTTAAGATTGGGAGGAAAAATACAAGCATCAAAGCAAATCTCTGGAAAATCTTTCCTCAGTTGTGCAAGCATGATGGCCCCTTCGCCAGAAGACTCAACAAGGGTCTCCTCCCCAGACATAGACGTTGCGACCCCGGTTCGAGAATGATGTGGCTCAGGCCTCGAAACCTGCGAAGATGACTGATGTCGCAGAGGCTCGGATGCCTGGACATGACTTCGGGATTGCGGAGGAGATCGAGATAGGGAGCGATGCCTACGATCTCTGTCTGATCGTTCCTGGCTGGAGTTACCACGGCGATGATCCTTTGCATAATACACCTGGCCATATTGCCTCCGGTCACGATCACGATCGGGGCCTCCACGACGAGATTCATAATAGGTTGAGGGGTGATGCACTCTCCGGAGTTTGTCCAATGTAGTCTGACGACCAGCCATGTTACCTGGAAAAGAGATACAGTTCAGTTAAGTACCAGGAAAAATCAATAACGCGAGTGAAGCAGTCATGTAGTGTCATGAGAGTGTATGCAAATGTGCAAAGCCCCCGACCAACCAGAGGTTTCGACTGCACTAATGGGTAAAAGCCCGCTTATGTCTAACGCTTCCCGGAGCTCAACCAGCCCGGACTTGTGATAAAGAGAAACGCACTCCGGTATGGGAACGTCATCCAGCCCTGTGAAAATGTTTCCTGATTGACAAAGAGCGGAGTCAGAAGAAATAATTCCAGAAGTCAAGCGAGACACGATTACAGACTTCCGTCTCGCAAATTTAGGAACAACGGCCTTGCCTTTCCGTTTTTTTCCTGCTTGGGGAAAATCAGCCGCTAGCCCGGTGTCAGTAGGCGTCCTCTCATCATCGCCCATTCCTCTTATCGCTACACCGGTCCTCTTCTTTGCCTTCGAGGCCGATTTCACAAACCCTTCAACGACAATACTCTGGTTCGTCACAATTAAGCCCAGCGTCCTTAAGTTATCATCGGTTAAGACCAAGTCAATGTGCCGCAGGTCACTCGGAACCTCTTGTAGACTTTGGATGACGTTTCTGTATCGACCACCGTCTGGCCTTGATATGATAGATGCAAAAAAAAAAAAACACCTGATGTCAGTTCAAGTGGTGACAATGACCATTAAAGAAGGCTAACACGATTTACGATACTTACGTCTGGACAGCCATCGCCTAGCGAATCCTGGGGGGCATCGGACAAAGAACCATTCATTCTTAAAGTAACTGAGTCTGGTCCAGGCTCCCGTCACAATCTGGCAATTTCTAACTGCCTCCAGAAAGGTGAACGATGGACTATCACCCCTGCTCTTGAAGTTGAATATATGTCTAATTTCAGCTGGCCTAGGCGGACGAAAAAGGCGGTCCATGAATAAGATGAAAACACTGTTCAGTAACGCGTGTCCGTTAGGGTGAAGTTGTGCGGGAGCGATTCCAATGAACGATAGCATCTCCCTGATATATTGGTTAAACGGGGGGAGAGTTCCAGCCGCACAAGCGTGGCGATAAAAAGCAGTATAGCCCTCGGGTGGATTGTGAGGCCTATCATCAACTCCCGGTAGCAAAACATCATCCGGGGATAAGCTATGCTTCGAACATATCCGACCCAATAATGCTCCAGAAATATTAGATCGGATGGAATCTATGGGATCCTCGATAAATAAGGCCTCCGGCAATTCGTCCGGAGCAGGATCTATTACTTCAGGAATGATCTCTGGAATTTCTAGCATCAGAGGAGGCAAGCTTTGTAACTCTTGTTGTTCAGAACCCGAAGACTCCATAACTAACTAACTCACGAAAAAGCAGCGTTAAAAATGAAGAAAGCCCGTATATTCCCCGGTGTGAAGCATATGGATATGTCGTGCAATGCGAATACATAACTAAAACAAATTTTACAAGAGTAAAATGCGGTATCTGAACGACTAGGCTTTTGAATCAGAGAACGAAAACGACCGTCATCACTGACCGTCGCTTTCGCGTCCTTCGGATACTACTGGCCAATTCAAGTGTGGATTCGTTTAAGTCACGGTGCCATCGACGAGCTCAAAAAGACAGGTCAGGTCAACTTTGATCATGCGAAGGACGAAGCTCGTCGGAATCAGATATGCTAAAAATTTAGTGAGTTCGTTAAAAGTTCGATTTAAAAGTGGTCATAGTTCAGAAGCAAGAACGTTCGAATCGATCGACTTGATTCGACACGAGTCAGATCGGTGAACCTCGAATCAGCGCAGCTCGAACCCATGGAGCCCCACCTGACTTCGAATCCATCAAAGTCGGGCTCCTTCGAATCCATCAAGAGCGGTTCGAATCCATGGAGCTTCGAAACCATCGAAATCGTGCTCCTTCGAATCCATCAAGGGCGGTTCGAACCCATGGAGCCCCACCTGACTTCGAATCCATCAAAGTCGGGCTCCTTCGAATCCATCAAGAGCGGTTCGAATCCATGGAGCTTCAAAACCGTCGAAATCGTGCTCCTTCGAATCCATCAAGGGCGGTTCGAATCCACGGAGTCCCACCTAGCTTCGAATCCATCGGAGTTGAACTCCTTCGAATCGATGAACGTGTCATTGCTTCGAATCGATCAGTAGTGAGCTCCTTCGAATCGATCAGAATGCCACTGTTTCGAATCCATCATAGCACGCCTTTTTTGTTGTGTTCTCCTGCGATCATCGGTTCGAAGCTACCCATTCGAAACCAACTCAAAGCGCGCACCCCTGATCGATACGGCTCAAAGGTTTGCATTCCTCAGTTCCATGGAGTCGGCCTACTTCGTTCAAACCTCGTCACTCTCCAAAATTTCCAGAAGGAGGGGTTGAATCAATGCCAAAAAAAGATTAATCTATCATTCTCAAAACCGAATCGACCCCTTGATTACCTGATTTAGTTTGATCACAAATGGAAGCTAGAAGGAATTTGGTCGATTCGTGAAAAAGCACGTTTGATTTGGCTCTGGGAAATCGATTCAGAGAAGTAGCTAAAGCAATGGTAAAAGGTAAAAAGTGAAAATGAAGTCAACCTCATATATTTATACGGATTCCAAGAGGGATTAGTGTCACTTCAACTCCCATCGATTCGAACGACCACTTTCGAATCCATCCCAGTTTCGAATCCATCGGAGTCGTCGAACCCATCACTGATTCGAATCCATCCAAGTTTCGAATCCATCAAGGGCTTCGAGTCCATCAGGGTCCTCGAATCCATCATTGATTCGAATCCATCTAAGCTTCGAATCCATCGGGAGTTTCGAATCCTTCTAAGCTTCGAACCCATCAAAAACCACTAATTAGCAACACTTTGGCTTGAATCTAAAATCGATTCAGGAGAAAACCGGAACGGAGTTCGGCAGCAAACAAAGACCGACATGACTCATGGACACACGACGTTAATAAGGGCGGAGCTAATGTATGTGCACACATAACGAACTAACGTTCGATTTTGAACATTCACAGGGATCAAATATTCACCCTGTTATAGCAACGACAGCCAACGATTAAGCACAGTCGCACAGTAATCAATCATATCAAGGCAAGGTTATGGCAATACGGCATATGAGTCTCAACAAAAAGAGGGCAATGATTTTTCAGAAAGAAATGGCAGCTATTCAAAGCACGTCATGTTCCCACAAGACGTACTTTGGGGGGCAAAATGTTATCCCACTTTTTGGCAAAGCCGTGATACCAAAAGATTGGCCAAAAACAAAGGACAGTTCGTCTCAGAGATTGGTTGCACTTCTCTTCACTATGGATATCGATGAATTTTGTCTGAGTCCAGATTGAGCTACAATTGATAGGACATGACCAGAAAGATCATAGAAGTCCGCGTTTCAAATTTCAAGTCAATCCGAGGTCATATGCTCAAGTTATGATGGATCCAAGTTAAGAAGGTGCACATTGCTCGGTTCGAACCCATCATGTTCGAACCCATCATATTCGAACCCATCGTGTTCGAAACCATCGTGTTCGAAACCTTCTATTTCGAACCCATCATATTCGAACCCATAGGAAGAGGCGACATTCGAATCCATCACAAATTCGAGTCCTTCCTATGCTTCGAATCCATCACAAACTTCGAATCCATCACAAACTTCGAATCCATCACAAGTCTCGAATCCATCACAACCTTCGACTCCATCAGAAGCTTCGAATCCATCAGAAGCTTCGAATCCATCCAAGCTTCGAATCCAACAGAAGCTCCGAATCCATCACTAAGCTTCGAATCCATCAGAAGCTTCGAATCCATCCAAGCTTCGACTCCATCAGCCATCGGTTTCGAATCCATCCACATCGCATACAAAAGCATGGATTCGAACCATATGGAGTCGAACTATGGATTCGAATGAATCAGTGGAGTCGAAGCAACCAGCATGACGAACACCCAATTTCGAACCGATCATAACTCCAAATCTACTGATCCAAATCCCATGAAATTTTTACAGAAGTTTGTCTACATGACGAAGAACGTCCACGCCAAGTTTCATCGCAATTGGACGATTTTTTTGATCGATTCGAAGTTCACTTCGAATCGATCCCAAACTGGGCACGCACTTCAAGAACTCGGGCCTGTGGGTCCCCCGTCACGTGCCAAGCAGTCTCTCCATGATTTAGGCGGGATTTTGGCCTTCCATACCTATAAATAGAGCCCCGTGGTCATTCAGAAGGGGGGTCGGAGAATTTGGGGAAGAAGAACAAGTCTAAACGCTGCCAGGATCACTCCATGCTGTCTCAATTGCTGTCAATTTGGAGTCTAAGTCCATTTCCCGCTGTAATTTGCTGAAAAGCACTTGTAATCTTCAAGTATTAAGAAATAAAGTGAAAAAATTTCATAGTGGACGTAGGCGCATAGCCGAACCACTCTAAATCCTTGTCTTCTGCGCAATTTATTTTTCTGTGATTTGGAGTTTTTGTTAGATAGTCCCTATTTCCAATTCAAGTCCTTTATTTACCATCTCTTCAAAAACTTCCGAAGGGTGTTTGCCCATTTTTGGTGCAAACAAGAAATATTCGACATCCTTCGACATTACAAGATGAAAATTAATCCTTTGATGTTCTCATTTGGTGTTGCATCAGGGAAATTCTTGGACTTTATTTTTAACGCCCATAAAATATAAGATAATACAGAGAAGATTCAGGCTATCCATGATATCCAAGCACTAAAGACTACAAACAATTACAAAGTATGAATGGGAAAGTTGCTGCCTTAAGCTAATTTATTTCCAGAGCTACCAACAAATGCATTCCTTTCTTTAACTTGATGAGGAAAGGGAAAAGAAACTTCGAATGGACATAGGATTGTAAGGACATATTTCAAGCTTTGGTGAATCATTTAGAGAGACCTCCTCATCTTGTCAAAGCTGCTGGATCATGAAGATCTGTACATTATTTGGTTATGCCAGTACACGTTATAAGTGCCACATTGCTTTGCGAGGAAGATCGAATCTAGAGGTTGGTGTATTACGTTAGCAAGTGATTAAGGGAGCTGAAAGAAACTATTTGAAAATAGAGAAACTGTCATACTGTTTGCTGATTGCATCACGAAAGCTTCGCCCATACTTCTAGGCACATCCAATTAATGTTTACACCAAACAGTCGTTACGGTAGGTCCTGCAGTGACCTGAGACGTTTAGAAGGCTACTCAAGTGGAACATCGATCTCATTCAATTTGATATCACTTAGCTCCTTGGGAGGGCAATCCAGGGTCATGCACTGGCAGATTTTACAATAGAATTCACTATGCAGGATGATTCCCCGGAGGGCAGCGAAATCCCTACCATACGGTGGAAACTACATACTGATGGAGCGTCCAATAATCATTGTTCTAGTGTTGGAATTGTGCTTGTAACTCCCAAACATTGGTCAATCTGTTATGCTTTAAAGGTCGGTTTCCTAGTGAAAAACAGCGAAGCTTTGATTACTGGACTTAAACTTGCTAGAGAACTAAGAATAAAGTCTCTTGAAATCTTTTATGGTTCTAGTTGGCAGTGTACCAAGTCAGCGGAGATTATCAAGCTAAAGGACAATGCCTTGCTCTATACCTTACCTAAGTCCGAAAGATGTTAACTGAATTTGAGTACTATGACATTTTGCATATTCCGCGGGATCAAAATAGAGAGGCTGGTTCATTGGCGAAGTTTGCTAGCACTGGCAACGCACAGCAGATGGGCTTGGTTTTAGTCGAAGTATTAAATGCCTCGAGTATAATCTTAATAGAAATCGATCGAACACTAGAAGCGAAACCTGAAAGGGATTCATGGATGACTCCACTCAAAGACTATTGCAACATGGAGTCCAACCAGATCAAAGGAATGAAAAGCAACGAGTCCTTTGTAAAGCTTCACGATATGTCATGCAAGGAGGAATTATGTACAGAAAAGGTTTCTCTATTCCTCGACTTTGGTGTACCGCTCATGATGAGATAAAACGTGTCCTAAAAGAAGTTCATGAAGGGGAATATGGCGATCACACTGGCGGGCAAACTTTGGCAAAGAAAACCCTTTGTCACGGGTATTATTGGCCCATTGTCAATCGAGACGCCACTAACTATGTAAGACAATGTGATAAGTGCCAGATATTTGCAAAAATTCTAAGAGCTCCGTTGATGGAAATCATGCAAATGGTCTTCCCATGGCCATTTTCCATGTGGGTATATACATTATCGGTTCCTTATCGATCTCTAAATGTGGCGCAAAATATGCTATTATCGCAGTTGATTACTTCACCAAATGAGCCGAAGTAGAACCTTTAGCTGTAATCACAACCAAGAAAGTAATCAACTTTATTGTCTAAAACATCATATGTCGTTTCAATCTCTCACGAACTATTATAACAGATAATGGGATTCAATTCAATGGTGTTGAATTCAAAGACTTATGTCGGAGGTATCGTGTTGAAAAGAGACTTGCAGTGGTCACTTACCCTTAAGTAAATGGACAGGTTAAAGTTGAGAACAAAGTTATAAAGACCATTCTGAAGAAGCGCTTGGAAAAGGCTAGAGGCAAGTGGGTGGATAAACTCCCAATAGCATTGTGGGCTCACAAGACCACCCATAAATCCATGATTGGTCATACCCCATTCGGCCTTGCTTACGAGTTCTGAAGTCGTCATTCCTGTTGAGCTTGAAGTTCCTTCTCATCAAGTGACTTACTACAATCCCAAAACGAATAAAGATCGCCTTTTCGAATCTCTTGACTTAATAGATGAGAAGCGCGAGGAAGCCATCTAAGGGCAGATGTGCATCGACACTGAGTCTGCTAATATTACAACATTAAAGTCCGATATAGAACCTTTGAAATCGACGATCTCGTCCTGAAACAAGTTTTCCTACCCTATCACATATTAATCCATTCTGGGAAGGAGCATATGTCATTGAACAGAGGCTTGATTGATGTTGATATGTCCAAATAGGTTCCTAGAGTTTGAAATTAGTTAATTACCCCAATGGGACTAAACGAGATAAGCTTGTCTGATTGTTCATTTGATAACTCTCATTCATAATCCAATGGATGGGATATATAGTTAGGAATTGATGTGACTCGAGCATCTGACGATCGAAGAAATACTACCGAACGATGGGACTGAAATAAAATAAGAGCGATCGTGACATGACTGATCGCTCGCTAAATCAAACCCTGGACCCTAGAGGCAAATCAATCATTAAGAAAAGTATGATACGACTGCTCTTCGAAATAACTCTAAGTCCCCAAAGTTCAGACTGGAGTATAAAGATAAATCGATTGTGAATCGACCACCTGCGAAATAATTCTAAGTCCCCAGAGTGCGGACTACCGCATGAACATAAATTAGGTGTGATTCAATCATCCATCAAATAAGAGTAACTAACTCTTATTCCCAGAGTGCAGATATAAGTATAAGCAGATATATGAGTGAGGTTCGACCATTCACTATTCCATGAACTCCGGCTTGAAAATCGATAGGAAGATTATAAACCTGTTAATGATGGAGCTCGACCATCCAACGTCTAACCTCGCAAAGCTAAGATTGGGGGCAGTGGTATAATTACCCAAAATTCCTGAATTCGACGATGTAATACTAAGGCTCGAGCCTAGTGTTTGATTCGACTCTTGGCCACGACCATATGGTGGCCTTGGGAGAGAGCTAGTGGATTGTTACCAGACTTAATGAACAACAAATTACAAGTACATTGAATGATAAGTAATAGTTCAACTACTTAGATAATAGTTCGCACGAGAGCTCAACAGAAAACAAGAATTTTTATTCACATGATAAGTTTCAGAATTGTGGTACAAGTTATTTAAAAAGAACCGGGAGTCGTATCCATACAACCACAACTAATAAATGAAAACGACAAACTGAGCCGCAACGATGGCTATTTCTTTTATCTTCTCTCCTTTTTGGATTTTTTGGGAGTGGCATTGTCTAAACTTCTGCTTATTCTCTTCCTTGGTCCCTTATTGATTTTGATGGGAGATCATTTGAAGCTTAGAGGGAGTTCTCTAGGATCGACCCACCAGGGGGATGGCTTATAGTGCGATAAGGTATGGGTCATCAATGTCCATCTCGGTGGGATCAACTTTGGCCTTTTTTCTTCAACAACTCCTCCTTCTCAATATGCTCTTTCAGGCTGATCTCATTAATGCGTTTGGAGGTGTCGGTAATCACAACATCATCGGATTCATCCGTCGATAGTGGATCTTCAGCTTTATCATTGTTAAGCGCCCCGGTACATCAATGGCCACTGGAATCTCTATTGACTTCACTTGTTGCTCCACAGCAGCATCACTTTTAGGAGTTTGGCCAAAACCATGAAGACTTGCAGATTTGGTAGAATAAGGAGATAAGCCTAACACCATTGGGCATGAAGAACAAAACCTCTCGTAGAGTGGAGAGCAAAGTGGAATACTTGCATCCGGCTGGCTCTCGGTTTTGCTGGAGCGCCCCTTTCAAAATAGGGGTTGGCACTTTGGATTGATATCCGGGCTTATCTGGATCGTAGCTTAAGTCCTGCCTTAGGCCAAAGAAACTGATGCTCCAGCTGCTTGGAAAGAAGAGGGGTCCTTAGGATCGGATTTCAAGGATCCAACATATGTTTCCCTTTATTGGAAGGCATTAAAATATCAAAATATCGGAGTCTCATGGCGTAAGATCTAGGTGTTCATTTCCGTGGAGGATCTCCCATACTAATTTCTCTATATCTAACTCAGCTTCGCCCAGCTTTCTTTTTTTCATCTCAATGATGTACTCCTAGGCATCAGCAAGTGACTCGAGATAACCTTTGTCAAGAAAACTCAAGTCACAATGGATAAGGACTTTGGCATTGTATTCAATGATCAGTGGATCAAACAATTCATTGATTTCATTCCAACCAGACTCCTTAGCATCTTCTACTCGAGTTTCAATTTGTTCCATCACCTCCTTATAGCCTTCCTCTCATGCCTCTTCTTTAAGGGATTTTATTTTGGAAAATTGCTCGTCAAGTTTAATTTTCAAGCTCCTGTCTTTAACAGCCTCTTTGCAGTACCATTGTGATTCTTCCGGAGCCTCGATCTTCTCTTTCTTTTCTTTCTTAAGGAGTTCATAAAGTTCCTCGACATGACAGGCCAAGTCATCTTTCTCCTTTTGCAAGGAGTCCTTTTCCATAGCAAGTGTCCCGCAGTGACTGAGGGCAACATCGAGTTCTTTCTTATAGGAAGCTTTCAAACGACTCACTGCCTCTGACGTTTCCATAGCACTCTTTTCTGCCCCTGCAAGTATTGTTTTCAACTTCGATTGCTCATTATCTTGGTGTTTGATTATGTCTTTGTTGTGGATCACCTCTAGCTTGAGATAATTTATTTCATATTGTTGCTCGATTGACACTTTGGAGATTTTTCCGCTAAGTGTTGAAACGACTCATGCTGCACGAACACGTTATTAACACATGCGAGAGAGCTTGCTTTGGCAGGCCCTGAGATCATATGTACTATGGAAGGAATTTAAGCCCGTTGAAACAAATGTTCTTGAAGTGGGCTTAAGTTTGACTAATTTTTCCGTTGTAGAAGTGTCAAGTGCAGCGATCAGCAAGGATGGATTGGAAGTGGCAATTAGATGCTTGCTCGCTATGTAGTCTTGAGATTGCCTAAAGCTAGAAGAACTAGATTGTTGCTTATGAGATATGGCAATTTGAGGGGCATAGAAGGAAGCCTGGTCTCTGCTATAAACATGAATATTGGGCTAGTCTCCTTGGCGAGATGACTAAGATCGGGGCATATGCTTAGAAGATTAAGATTCCCTTAAATGATAGCTTTTTTCTCGTCCATTGTGTTTTTCCCTATGCCTGTCAGATTCTATGTCGCGGCTAGAATCATAATGCATTGAAGAACCCCTTAAGCGATCAAAAGCCTGAGACAAAGTCATGGCACCTGCAAAGACCAAATGAGGACATTTAATTAACTATTATGTGAAGGATTGATGAAGATCGTGTAGTGAAGTGCACGTGGTTGTGAGTGTCCTAGAGCTCCCCTGATAGACCAGTAGCTGTAGCCTTGCTTATGGATGTTTTCATTCCTCTATCGGTAGGAAGAATGCCTTCATCACTCCTAGTAATAGAATTAAGCCCATCGATATTGATGTTTGGAAAGTCGTAGATCATAATGTCATCGGGAATCCAGAGGTTTGAAAATCCTTTCAGTGAACTTTCTAAGTATTGGGAAGATGATTCTTTGTTAATAGAAGTGATCAAAAATTCTGGACCTGCAGCAGTTTATCTTCTGCGAAGTTCATATGCCAGCTTCTTCTTTCTCTTGGTTGGCTTATGGGGTTATGTTCCTTGGGGCGATTCAACACAGGCGCCCTTCTCGAGCCTGCATCAGTGTCCCCAGGTTCATTGGCCTAGGCATCCCTAATCTCACTTTCTTCAATGTCATCCTAAGTCCCCTCAGTTGGAAGCACGACAGGACTGTTGACATCCCTTTCTTGCACTACGACGTTTCTCAGTAATGCTGCACTTCTGGGGAGCCTAATGCCACGACCCTCTTCCATCATCCCAAATAGAGATAATAACTCATCAGTTACAAAAAGTTTGATTTCCCTGTCTTCCATAGCGGTAGCACAAATAGTGGAGATCGCTCTTGAAAAAATTATTGCCCTCGGGACCTGAGCAGACACCTGTAGAAATTCAGGATGTTAATGGATTCAAAGTATGACTTAGATTGACAGACTTAAGAATGAAGTAAAGGCAACACTTACGTCCTTCTAGCCATCGCCTTGCGAAGCACGACGAACGTCAAACATAGAACCACTCATGTTTGAACAGATAAAGCTTATTTCAAGCACCCGTTAAGACTTGGCAGTTAGGTAAAGGCTCAACGAAGACGTAGGAAGGACTTCCTGATTGTCATTTAAAGTTGTAAATGAATCTTATGTCCTCGAGAGTTAGTATCTGAAATAGAACGCTCGTGAATAGTAGAAAAGTTCCATGGAGGAAGGCCTAACTGTTCGGGTGAAGTTAAGTGGGAGCTATTCCAAGATATCCTAACATATCCCAGATAAACGAGTTAAAGGGCGGTACACATTCGGCGCAACACATAAATTTGTTGCACGTTGTGTACCCCTATGAGGGTAGGAGAGACCTATCATTTATCAAAGGAAACCAGGATGTCTACGAACATAATTCCATGTAGGGGACACAACCTGTAAAGGGAGGCCTCACCAATTCGGGATGCTTGAGAACCTATCAGGTTATACAAGAGAATGGCACCTTCTACTACGTCGAGAGTAGGACTTACATCCTCCACCGAAAGGACCGAAACATCTGAAAAAAGGTTGATCGATGATCCAGAAACTTCCATTTGTTCGACTTGTTGACTAGGAGAAAGCCCACTAGATATAGCCGTGGAGCTCGATTTTGCTTCAGGATTGCTATGTTGCGGAGCCGTTTAGAATAAATTGCAGATAAAAGTTCTGAGCATTTGAACTCCATGTTAACTATACTCACTAAACATTCGAGATTAAAAAAAATTGCATGTTCCCCCTATGCTAGGGGTGAACTAGTACGGTGTAGTGTTGTGTATAACAAAGAAAAATAACTTTAAATAAGAGAATAAAGTTAAATAATGAGATTTTGGATTTCGACCAGAGTGACCATCATCACTGATCGTCTCAACTGGCAAGGAGATTAATCGACCGCGAAAGCTTTGGGATCAACTATCGGCATATCAAAGTGTGAAATCTCTCATTCAAGTCTATGTGCAATGTTTATATTCATGAGGAAAGTTCCAAGGATTTAAGTTTTCGAATCTCAAATTCAATGGTGAATATGAAAGTTCTATTGTTTATTGTCATCATATACTTAAGTTTGTTGAGGGGAATTCGTAGTAATTGTCCTAATAAGTCAATTTGGATTAGGTTTTGAATTAATAAAGTATGTTAACTGACCCCTATATGTCGAACCCTTCATATTGATCCCTATCCCAAATCGTTTCTACCGATCCCTCTCCATAACATAATCCTTCCGATCCCTTCACTTCTATAAATCCCATTGATCCCTCTCTTACACCAAAGACAATAGATCTCTAATCTTACCTTCTCTTAGACCAAAGACGACCAATCCCTAATCCTATCCTCACTCGCACCAAAAACTGTCGATCCCTAATCCTACCGATCTCTCCAACATCAAACCTTCAATACCGACCCCTCCTCTGCTTTATCTTCTTCTTCCTTCCTCCTCCTCCACTCTACCAAACCCCTCCATATTCAATGTTTCCTCTCTCCTAAACAAATTCGATCGCTATTCCATCGTTGTGCCAAACTCCAAAATCCTTTACCTCATTATATAACCAAAAGGTAAAAGCGAGAAGGCTTACCTATGTGAGTATTTGATTTAGGATGTCGGCGAATGTTTGATGATGTATGAAGTGAAAGGAGAGAAGAGATAAGCTCGTAGATAGGCGAGATTTCAAATGCGTTAAGGATTAGAAGGTTCCGTTTTGCATATGGAGGAAGAAGGGTTCGGTGTAACGTTGGAAATTAGGAAGTTGGATGAGTGAAGTAAGAAAAGTAAAGTGATGGCTCGTATAAGGGAAGAAGGGGTCGGCGTGGTGTGAAGAAAGGGTTCGGCTCATAGTTGTAAAAAAAGTAATAGGCGGGGTCGATTACACGTATGACGAACCCCATGGGCAAACGTGTGGCATATAAAGACGTAGAGGGATTGGCAAGAGGTATACCAATCCCTGTAGATATAAGAAATGGAAGGGAGGGATCGGCGCAACCTATGCCGATCCCTGCAAACGTTTTTAAAAATAATGAATGGTATGGATCACTTATTAAAATATACACAAATAAATATAGGAATAGAAATTATTGAAAGCATGTACATACAAAATGCCATGAAAATTGGCGACGACTCGTGAGTGTACGAACATGCCTGGGAGCCAACAACTAATATGTGTATATGAACATGCACGTGTGTGAGCCAAAAGTTCAATTGATAAAATTGATAGAAATTGAAATAAAACCTGAAGCTTGTAAGTTCGAGGCTAGACCAGATAGCAAAAGCTTATTATTCTTATGGAACCGGATTTGTATATTAATTCACGAAAAATAGCCCTGGATTTATGCAAAGGGAAATCGACCAAGCATCATGGCGATCAATGAGAAATTCAAAACCTTGAGAAAACGATTTGACAAGGGAATGGAAACCATTCAAGAAGCTAGAAGGATCTCTTCTCGATGATTCGAAGCACATCACATTCATTACAAAACATATTTTGGGGGAGCAAGTGTTATCCGGCATTCTATCCAGACTATATTGAACCAATTGCAAGAGTTAGCTTTGTCAGCCGTTAAGGCCAACGACTCCAGAAAGATGGTTGTAGGGTCCAGAAGTGGAGTATAGATGGTAACATGAAGTCAGGATTGAATGGAATTGGTAGGTGCGCAACATAGAATGTCCAAAATAAGGGATATAGTTCGATACATAGAAGGGATCGGCATAGTTCGACTTTAATAGAAGGGATCGACATACATCGAAGTATAAGAGCATTCTTGCAGGAAACAATCAATTTCTCGAGATCTACAAGTCCAAAGTATATGAAATTTGAGAAGCAAGATACGATGACCACAGGGAACCTACCATAGGGATTGCACATCAAAAGGGAAAAATTAGAGAGATGGTATACGTCCCTCGAGAGGGTTCAGCAAAAGGCAGTATTCAAATCATGTTGAATCTGTGATCAAACAACAACTCAAGTTCAAATGATCCAAATGGCATGAAAATTCGAGGCTAAACATGTTTTTTATAAGGAAGCCACCATAGGGATCGCTCTCCAAAGTTCGACCAAAGAAGAGATCGGTGTCGATCCCTCCTCTTTGAGAATTAGGCCCAGTGATCCATCTAGTGGGCCTATAAGGATTAGAAGTTCCTTCGGTCGAAATTTTATAGCAATATATGGTCGCCTTCATCATTAAATATTGGCCTGATGGGTCATTCAGAGGAGCTTTACGCTGCTTATTACTCTAGACTCTATTGTATCAAGTTCTTGTTATTCTATACTGCTATAATTAGATTTATAAGTGATTAATAAAGGATAAATCAAAGTGGACGTAGGCATACAACGATGAACCACTATAAATTTCTATGTCTCTGATTATAGTTGATTTTCTATTTCTTATTAATTCATCTACTCGGTTTAAATTTGTTATTCACTTTCTTCTCTACAAAAACTATTCTTGGGTGTTTGGGACCAATTTAGGTGCATATACATATAGATATAGATATACATATATATATATATACATAGACAACGTACGTATATACAAAGGGGCTAACATGTCTGTTGCGGTGTAAATGTCAGCATCTATATATAGCTATGTCAAACCATTTACACTATATTATGTTACATGTGCACGTACACACATACGTGTACATGATACACATATATATTATAAAATACAAGTTATACAAAATAAATTATTATTTATGAATTAAATAAAATATTGATTTTAACTAAAAAGAAAATTTTAAAAAGTTCTAGATAAATTTAGAATGTATAGGCCTAATAAGATCCAAAAAATGTTTGTTTTTTTTTTGAAATTAACCCACTTCTTCCTCTATAGGCTGGTCCATTTCCAACAATGGTATTAGAGCCCAAGCCCAGAGGTCTAAATTGTTTATGTTAGAGTTAACCAATTAAGCTCACAGTCCAGATAGCATGGTGTCTAAAAAGTAATAAAGTTAGGGGATGTCTTAGGGTCAATTATGTAATTTGTTACATATATCTAACTTGTTGACCAATCTTGTTCTGAATAAAGGCGTTTTTTCTTCTAAGATATAATATGGTTATATTAATTAATAAATTTAATTAAAGTATATTTAATAGAAAATCCATAAATGCTATGTTTTGTGATAGTAGTTACAAAGTGTTGTAACTATGAGTAATTTATCACAATAAAATTAAATATACCATTTTAAATGTTCCTAGTCAAGATACATTGAGATTGGATATAGATGTATCCATTGAGACCAAAGTACGTAACACCCTCCAAATGTTGGGCAGTGTATTACTTATGACTGCTGGGAGCACCTAGAAGTTACGTACTGATAGTTACTGGATAATTATGGAAAGACTCACTCGATAGTTTTCTATTGGTTAATATAACTAAAATCAAACAGAAAATATCGATATGACTAATTTACACAGTTCTCTCAACTTGAGAATACTGTGGATCTTCAATATAAAAGCTCTGCTTTGATTATAGTTAAATCATGGCATGGCATCCATCGAGTGACTGCAGTTGGGTCAAGTGGAAGTATTGAAAGTGAAGCACTATTCAAGAAAGGATTCGTCTCCTCAACTATATGGGATTCGTTTAACGATCAACTCAGGTCAACTCAAAGTAAAAGTCCCTGGCTAGAGCATTTTGTTTAATAATAATTTTTATTATTGAACCAAGGACTTTGTGTTCAGACTATAGATTTGAATATGGACGATACTGGAATTTTGACCATTACCAAATTCCATAAGTCCAAAATGATATAGTTTTGATGAAGAGAATTGGTGTAAACAAATGTTGCAACCGTATAACACTTATTAAACTAAAATTGGATTTTACCAAAACTGAGTATGCGATAAATTTGGCCTTAATATCACACTACATGCTAGGTGATGTGTAAACGTTAACATTCGAATAGTTCGATGTTAATCGCTGAGCGAATTTACACCTAAGAGTAACACAACCGAGATGATGAATTCTCTTTAGACTGACTGATTTAATTAATTTATAATTGTAATAAATTAATCAATATTTATGAAATATTAATTATGAAACTAGAATATGATTTGAGAAACAAATATTATGTATACATGTTTATAATAGTTATAAATATGTCAATCAATACGAGATATCGAAAAGAAATTAAATTAGGTTTAATTACCATATTTTTTGGGCATAAATGGGACATTAGTCCATAGATTTGGAAGAGATTTTTGGCTACAATTATATGATAGGGATGGCTAAAATAAAGGCAATTAGGGATTAAAATAGATGGGGGAAATTAGGAAAGAAAAAGGAAAGATATGATCCTCTATTCTCTCATTCAAATATTATAAAAGGCCTCTCTAACCATAACCTGAATGATAGATTTTGAGCCGCCTCCATCTTCCAAATTATGGCCCCCATTACCTTCCTATTGCCGTTGAAAGAAAGCTTCATCTTTCCTTAAATTCTCAAATCAAATTCAAGTTAAAACAAAATTATTCGATAGTGGAAGGTCGTTGATTCCAAACTAGCAATCTGACGGATCAAGGAACAATTGGAGAAAGAGAATTCATTACTTCAACGTGCACTTGAGGGCATCTGTAGTAGGTAACATTAATTTACATAGATATTAAATAGATTATCATGTTTTATAATTTGTTAATCATATATACTTGTAGATATTTACATATCATTGTCATTGCATTAGTTGGGTGAGATTTGTATATGTAATATTGTTGTCGCAATGGAGATTGGTTATGTGCATAAAATTTAATGTTTATAATCGTAATTTTGTTTGTAATCTAATATTATAAGCTGAACAAGTTTTTTGTTTAATTTAATATTAGTTTATATTCATATAAATATTAGTTTGTGCATTAGTATTCATTTACAATTTGTATTAAAACATATATGTTTATATCTACTATATAAAACTGATCTATAATTCATATTATACATGTATAAGTTTATTATGAATTATATGTATGTAAATAATTTTTCATATTGTTAATAATATTTATTATCAATATTTATTGAATATTTGATTTAATAAATTTGTATAAAATATTTATGAAAATACAGTTTTATAATTTTTATAATTAATTTGTGATATCAAATTCTTACAAAAAATTTCAAAAAAATTTAACTTTATTTAATATTTTAAAAATTATTTTAACCTCGATTTCATATTATTTAATTAACTTAAAATATTATTTTTATTCCTAAAATTAAGGAAATTTTTTGTGACACCTAAAACATGATCCTAAATATTCTAAAAATTGAAAATTTGAATTTTGTTATTCAGTTATTTTATATTAATTAATTAAGTGCCGAAAACTAATTATTAATTCATGATATATGCAAAATAAAATATTAAAATCATATTAACTTTAATTCTATGATATTTTCGAATAAAAAAATTTATTTCATTTATATATATTTATATATATATGTATGTATGTATGTATATTATATTATATTATAAATTAATTTACTATTGATTATTATATTGATTAGCTATGCATATAGACACACACACATATAAAATTAAATAATTTTTTATTTTAATTCATATTAAAAATATTATTTTATCATATCTATATATATATTTCTTAATAGTTACTTATAATATAACATGTAGTTTACATAATATATTTTTCTATAATATTTTAATAATGGAACGTATTTATATATATTTACTTTTATATGTATACATACATACATAAATATATAATTATTTTGAATTCAGAATTATATGTACATGCACATATTCAACAACATATAATACATATAAAATGAGCTAATGCGCCCATTGCGATTTAATCCCAATATCTATGAACGAGCATGTTATATCTTGCACATGTTACTATGTTACATGTATACATACAGTTATATGTATCTACCTATATGATACATGTATATATTATTTATATATTGATTAAAACTAAAATAAAATAAATTTTAAACTACAATTTATAAATTTAAATAAAATACTTTATTTTATTTAAACTAATTTAGAAATATTCTAAATGAATTAGACTTCATAGGTCCAAATAAAGATCCAATAGGGTAAAAAAAATTAAATTCACCCATACCTTTCTGCTATGGGCTGCCCAATTCCAACAATGATATCGAAGCCCAGTAGCATATGCGATCTATATTAGTCATGTTAGGGCAAGCTAAAGTTTTCCCACTTAGTACGGTGTCTATCAAGGTAATGTCAAGGATTGGAATTGGGTAATGAAGTACCATGTCCTACCTTGTTACTAGCCTGGCCTAAAAGGTAAAGCGAGGCCAAAGGTTGCCTTTAATAAAAATGGCCTAATTTGAATTGGGCCTTAGGCTACTTTTCAAAATAGTTTTGAAAACGAAGACTAGATTTTAAATTTAAAAGCTAAATTTTAAATAAAAATATGTGTATTATAAAAGGTTATAATATAACATAAATTTTCAAAATGTTTGAAAATATAATGAAAAGTTCAAAATGTTAGAAACTATTTAAATATTAATTTCAAAATTTAAAATTTATTAATAAGATTAATAAAATAAATTAATTAAATAAGTTAATTAATACTTATATGCATGTATTATGTATGTTGATATATGTTATGTTGTTTTAAAGTGTTTAAGATAAATAAGTATACATGTATGTATATAAGATAAATTTAAAAAATTAATATAATTTAATTAAAATTGTTAATTAAATTAACTAATTAATCACACATATACAAGATATATGTGTTACATTATTAAGGTTATAATACACTATAAATATTATAGTAGATATGTCCAATATAGAAGTTGTATTGGAATACTAATTTAAAATTAATTAAAGAGTTAATATAAATTAGTTCATTAAGATTTAATTAGTATAATATTATATATAATACTATTATATAAGTGATATGAAATATAAAAATTATATAGTAATAAAACTTATATGATATGAATGTATAAACTAAAGGTAGAACGATAAAGATATACAAACATACTTAAAGGATAAATACATATGTTAATGTATGTATACCATGATTTCTGATGTATCTGACATTTGAATCATGAGGATATTTCATAAGAAATACATTATTCCATAATATATATATATATATATATATATATATATATTGAAGATTATGAATCTTCAATGTAACATTGTCCTCTAATATGTATGCATATGTGTGTGTGTGTGTGTGTGTATTAATAAATTACTTGCATACTCCTTAGTTGTTAAGCAAACTCAAGCTAGGGATGTTATGTGTAGTATTATTAGTATATTGAATGGATGAGGTAAGATAACCATATGTATTTGTTGAGCAAACTTAAGGTACATATACGAGACTTAGGTCATTGCGATATGGTAGGTACGAGTGAATAATCTCCTTCGATTTATTGAGAAAACTCAAGGTTAAAGTGAGACTAGGAAAAGGAAACATGGGTTAGGAGTTGTATGTGATATAAACGATAAGGAGTTATCCATCGTTTGAGGGCTATGATTTTTTTGAGCAAACTCAAGGTCAGAATACCATGACAGACGAGTCCTAACACCCACTAGTTAAGTCGAAAGACTTTCATCTTAGGATTTGGGGAAACATAAAACACTGGTAAGAGCCTTATTAGGAAAATGAAATGATATAACCTTTTTGTAAGAACATATGCTATACAATGTTATAATAATCTACATTGATAAATTCGTGCATTTAATAAGATTGATAAAATGTTTATCAATTAAGACATACAAATGAATTGAAGATTTACAAATAGAAATATAACATATACTTACCAACAAAAGATCATTGCATGTTAATGTTTCAACCCCAATTCAAGTGCTTGATTTTACAACTAATAAATATATTCGTAGCTTGGTTACTTACGCATTTATTTGGTCGAGATCATGTATTGCATTCAATGAGTTTTGAACTCTAAAAGCAATACAAGACTACTGATATTTGATCCATATACGATCGCATAAAAATGTTATATGATTAACGATCAAAGTTTGTAATGTACAATATTTTGATGAAATTAGTTCGTATAAAAAACCAAATAAACTTAGAGTGAGATCAAGTATTCAATTTGATTGATTACGGAAGAATCGTATCCTGTTAAATGTAACATTAGACCAAAACTACAATATAAATCTAAGAACTCGATCATTGAAACATCTGTTTGATCAATTTAAATAAAGTATAACATATCAAATGTCCTTAAAATCTAAAGGAAATCGAATGCGCTCTTGTAAAGTGTTTGTTATGATGTTATAGCAAGGGCTTTCTTTTGAGTGGTTTGACCATTTAGAAAGGATAACGAATATACAAGAGTAGATATAATTTAAGGTATAGTTGGGATGAAGATAGTGGATGGTCATTTCTGCTTCATAAAGAAACAATAGAAATGAGAATTGTGATAATAGTGATTGATACTTAACAATGGAATAAGAAATATGATTTCTATTTCGAAATGTATTTTCATGTAGAAAATTATTTTCTACAAGATTTGTTTCTTTGAGTTCAAGATAATTGATCAAAGAACTCTCCACAGTAAACTAATTATAGTATATGAAATAAAAAAATCTATATTAAGTTAATGATGGACCTTCGAATTTAGTACGCTGTTATAGTAATGGCCGAAATAGTAGGAGCATGTCGTATAGCAGTTGTTTTTGCATCAAATTATAAAATTATTTTCGTAAAACATATTAAACATTATTTATAAAGTAATGACTATTTTTCGGTATTGGCTGGACATAGCTATATTTCAATATGAATATTATGACTATTCATTATGATATAAAACTATAATGTGATATTTGTTTTCATAATAAAAGTGGTGCATAAGAAAATATAGAAGTATCTAAAATTATTTAGAACTATAGACTAATTCATAGTTTTGAGAATTAATTTTATTATATGATTATGAATCATATTATATTGGTTAACTGTATCTCAAACAATTAAGGGCAATGCATCCATTCATTAGGACCACCGTAAGAGTTAATGAACTCTTCAGATTGAACATATAGATGTATGCAATCGTAAGTCTATTAACACCAAAATCGTTCCATGTATTTCATCACATTCACTCATGAGTTATCACCGACATGGACAAATGTATTTGATACACATACAGTATGTCTACGGTAAACTCATGGAGATAAAACAGAAGTAAGTAAATTAACATATGGTAGAAATAATTCAATTTGATTGAATGAGTGAGTACATTGAAAGAATTTCTAAATGTACCTAAAAATGAATAAAGATTCAATCTCAAAAGTAACCTCTTCATGTGATACATAATGATGCATCGATAAGGAGTAATCAAACTTTGTTGAATTGTGTACGATTAATTGTGAGTGAAGTTGAGTTAGTTTCTTTCTATAAGGTCGTGTACTTAAGAGGAGTACACAAGGTTAATTTTATTTCATCTAAATAACAATTTATAAAATCATACAAGATAAGGGTTTATAAGAAAATCCAGCATATCCTAGGCCAAGGAGTTAGCAGGTTGTGTGAGTCGAAAGATTGCACGTAATAATTGTTCGTAAAGGATCTTATATGAATCCCCCCGAAAGAATTCTAGGAAAGACTTTCATTGTATGACATATTTGTGTTTTGAACATAAGTTTTGAAACTAAAACCAAATCAGTTTTATAAATAAAGAAATTCATAAAATGTTCATGAATACCTATTCTGTTGCACTAAGAAAAAATTATTGTTTCAAGAAATACCAACTTCAATGTGAAGGATTTTCTTCAAGGAATTAATTGTATGAAAATGGAATTGGATACGATCTATAGATAGAATTAATTAGATGAGATGAAATGAAATTGATTAACCTAAACGAACATATCACACAAGAGTGTCTAATAAGTATTTTCGCATATTGAAGACAACCTATGAGTTTTTTATTAATGTCGAAAATATATAATCCTCGGTTATTTTGTTAAACCATTAAGAGTGTTGACCCTATGACATGATATGATGCATAACTCTAAAAGAGTTCCAAGTACGCTATCAAAATATTGATTTTGGTAGTCGTAACTGAAGGGATGTGATCTATCGGTCGCGGTTGTATCTTTATGAGCAAGACTAATGTAATTGGAATTTAATGAGAAATGTTGACAAAAATAATATCGCCAGTTTCAATTATTGAAATTAGCATAATAGATTCGGTATTTAACGTGCTATAGTCAATTTGGATTTACTCACAAGATTGCTACTTAGTATGACTTTATGTTTGGTGCATATGTATTGAGACAAAAAATTCTAAATAATGATTTACAGTAAACTGTTTACACATAATAACCAAAAATCTTTTGAAGTCAGTGGGAGCGATATTGAGTTTGTGAGTTTTTAGTTATGGTGTAGGAAATGATAGAAAGTTTCATTTTATAAGCATTAAAATTGAAAAAATATTTTGATAGTCAAAATGCAGATGAAACGTGTGTCCATAAAAAAGAATGTTAAAGGTACATTGATATTTCTAAACTATAAGTAAACAACATGTTATTAGTTTTTACGATGTACTTGTGTTAAAAGCAACCTTATTTGTTTTAATACTCGACTTTGGAGTGTAAATGATGTCTTTCATAGTGAGTACAAAAGATATTAGGAATGTCCCAAATCGATATGCAAAGACACGTTATTAAATTGTTTAATACGGAACATGTGAGATGAGTTCCTTATGCATTGGCAATTGGAATTATCATATATGTTATGTTGTCTATGATATCGTGATTTGTTTATGTATTTGATAATGAAGAAAATATCAAATCCAAATCGATATCAATAAATGTTTAGTTGAAGAGTTCTCGTGTATTTATGAAACACCAAAGAATTGTTTACAGAAAAAACTCCTTATGAGGGAGTGTTTGGACTCAAATTTCATAAGTAATATTGAGTATCATATGTCAATAATAAATTCAATTAAGAATCTTTAATTTGGATATGTTCCAAATGGAAAATTATGGATGGTTCAATGAAAAAGGCGATGTACATCATCTTGAATAGCGCTGCAATAAAAGCAATGTATATAAATAATAAATGTATAAATTTATAACTAAGTCAATTTCAAATATTGATAATCCCATAACATTGTTATAAGATAATAGTATCGTGATATAGTTCGTAACAGAACTTAGAGCTCACTATAAGAGGAGTGGCATACTTCGAATTGTTCCATATGATAAAATACTTTATCATCGTCAGAGAGAGTTGATTGACATAGTAGATCATTGAAACACAATAGCATACCTATTCACCGAGAAACTGATCCAGTTATTTTTGAGAATACCAATTGGAGAAGTTAGAATAAGATTCCACAATTGACCCCAAGTGCAAGTGGGAGATTGATAGAGTTAGGTATGTGCCCTAGGGCAATTACGTGATATGTTACATATATCTAACTCATTGACCAATCTTGTAAGAAATATATGTGTTTTCTTTCTATTATATACTTGATATAATGTGGTTATATTGATCAATTAATTTAATTAAAAGTATTTTTAATTGGACATACATAAATGGTATGTTTTGCAATAGTAGTTACAAAGTGTTGTAACCGTGAATATTTATCACAATAAAAAATATACCATTTTAAATGTTCCTAGTCAAGATGCATCGAGACTAGATATCGATGTATCCTTGGGACTAGAGTACGTAACGCTCTTCAAATGTTGGACGGTATATTATGTTAACCATAGAAGTCACTCAAGAACTTAGGTATAAAAGAAGGTCTACGAAGGCATTGTAGAAGCTTCGCAAGAATTGAAAATAAGGGTTTCGCCATGGTTACAAAGCAGGGTTGCGAAGCCATAGGAGTAGCTTTCGAAGAGATTGGATTGGTGCTGCAAGCACCTGATGCTTCTGCAAGTATTAAATGAAGTATGGGCTTCCAAAGGAGTCCGAAGGGGACAAGACTACCCTTCTGCTTCAGTTGATCCTTTCGAAATAGTTCGTTCCGCATGCATAAAGGAGTTTTGAATGTGCTAAAAATACCTTTCGAATGTATCAAATTACAAGCTTTCGCACGTATATCAGATCCTTCGAAACGGTTGGAGAAGATCTTACCAAAACAACCCTTTCAAAACCAAAGACAAACCTTTCGAATCAGTTGAACCCTTTCACAAGTATTAGGGAGATTTCGCACATGACGAGTGTTGCCTCCATAAACATCAAAGGATGAGATTCCACATTAATCATAGGGATACTTTCGAAATCCACCCTTCGCAACCATCATCTCTCTACCAAGAAGCCTCTTCCATTACAATCGATCTTTTGCAATGGTCCTTCCATCACTATTTCAATCCTTTCAAAACCATTCAAACACCCTTCTTCACTCATTCAAGAAGCAATCCATTATGTTAGCACCAGATCTTAACAATAATGAAAAGGTTTCGAGGGTTTCGAAGAGGTCAGAAGTGATTTCACTTATACTCAAATAGCATAATGAGGTACCTTGGTTCATTCGCTACCAAAAGAAGCATACCTTTAGATGGTGTCGAAAGGCTCTAGAAGTACTGAAAAGCAACATTGATGAGTATCAGATCAATATCCATTATTGACATGCTTTTGGTAGTAATGAAGGGGAAAATTCAAGCATAACAAAAGACCCAGCTACCTACCCACAACTTTGAAACTATGAGGGCGAAAGGATGGGTGCAAAAGGTTGGAAAAGAGACCTTTTAATAGCTTTGAAAGGATGACATGGAAGGGTCCAACCCACATCTATAAATACGTCCCTAAGTGTTCAAGTTCAGGAAGAATTTTCATTTTCACATTTCTTTGCCAAATCAAATTCTTATAACCCTAAATAAAAATAGGGAAAAATCCCATTACTAGTAATCCATTTATGAGAAACAAAAGAGAGAATGCATGAATCTGATATCGGTTTCGAATATGAGAATGATCATTTCGGTCGTTTGCTTGTTTATGACCAATTGCACATGATATACACTTGTCTTCTTAACCCTTTATTAGCATATGCTATTCAATAGAGCTTATTTGGATATCTCGACTTTAAAGCATGTTATCATCGCGTCCAAAGCCTATCTGGCATCAAAATAACATGTTGATGATTCTTCAATATCATCGAATCCATTAGACTTATGTTATTTATCCAAAATAAGGCTCTATGGCATCTTGAATACGCTTATTATTTCAATGAATACACATTGGGTTTTGAATCCTTTCGAAGGGGTACATATTGAGTTTCGAATCCTTTTGAAGGGGTACACATTGGGTTCTGAATCCTTTCGAAGGGAACTGGACCATTGAAGTGATTTTCATGGAAGCCATTGAATCAAACCCTTTGGAGGACTTCTTCGAAAGGATTCTGAACACTATGGAACATTCCTTACTATCGAAGGGGCCCATCCTATGACAATAGCATCAAACTTTCGAAAGGGTCCATTTAAAGCGGGTTCTTAATCTTATTTTGATCCTTTCAAAATGGTATCTCCCTCTTCATCACTTTAAATCCAATGTACCTTGGATGTTGACAAGGTATCTTATCAACATTTTTGGTGCTAGAAGGAGGGCTTGAACCTCCAACATTGTTCTTTCCTTATAGACTAACTATGGAATGTTTTACTAGTTGTAGGAAAATGAAATCAAAATGACTTAATCGATTGGATGAGAAAGCGGTGCACACAACAGTTCTAGAGGAAAATATTACTCCGACCTTCGACTTAGAAGGTGCCGTGCCAAGACAACCATCAACTCCGGCACAACCAGATGACAATGCAGCTAAGATAAGACATTAAGAGCAATGATTACAGGAAATGCAAGAGCTCCTGAAGCAGCCCTTGCTCGGAAATCATCTAAAACTGCTAAACTAGCAACAGGAGATGAAGTAGTCTCCCTTAGGAAGAATTTGAAGACTTATACGTTCGAAGGAAAGAGAAACACTGACTTAACATCATCAAAGAAGAAGGAAAGTTATGCAACTAAAGCCGATCATCAAGGTAGAATGCAAGATAATTCTTTGGAGCAAACTGGAAGCTCAACTTCAATAGAATATAATCCAAATTAGAAAAACTATCATAACACTGAAGCTTATTTGAAGGATGTAGCACAGAAAGCTATTAAAGACTTTTTGAATGCGAAAGAGAAAAGAAGTTTAGACGAGCAAGTGAATGACAAGGATTAAGTGGCTCCATTCATTACTGAAATCATGTTAACAATACTTCTATCCCATATTAAGGTCCCAACTATGAAATACAACAGTACTACCGATCCTGATGACCACCTAATGGCTTTAGACAGCCGAATGGAACTTTATAATGCTTGGGGCAGTGCGATGTAGATTATTTCCATTAACACTTCAAGGAGATGCTGCAAAATGGCATCGCCAATATCGAGAGAAAACTATCTACTCGTGGAAATAATTCTCCAATGAATTCTCTACTCGGTTCTGCATATTCAAAGATCCAACAATCGACTACACTATTTTAGCAAACATCAAGCAAAGGCAAGGAGAATCATTGGGTAATTATCTTAGAAGGCTCAGTATAGAGGCAATGAAATCCAAGGACATGAATGATAGAGATAAGCTAATTGCAGGGCATTCAGGGTTGGTAGAAAACACGCCATTTTGGAAAGCGCTCTTCATCTACGGATGTAAAAATTTACAAGACTTTCACTTCCAAGTTGATAAATTCATTTGTACGGATGAATTCTACCGTGCTAAAAAGAAAGCTAACCCTAAGAAAGAGAGTGGAAGATATGGAATTGATCGGGGAAAAAAGTTCGAGGTGGGAAGACTCTAATACTAATTCAATTGCATTGAACAAGCCATTCTCTTATATCTGTGCCACAACTAAAGAAAACGTTGATTTTCCAACTTCATTCAAGGCCAAGAACTTCCCTGAGAAGATAAAGGGAGATGGTTATTGTGCTTATCATAAGGCAGATGAGTACCGGGCGGAATTATTCAAAAGCTAATTCGTGAAGGATATCTGAGGGAATCTGTCCAGGATAAACAGAAAGCACCCCGAATTGGCAATGAGCGGCAAAAATTCCCTAGTAATGTTCTGAATGCCTTAAGGGATGAAGATCCATTGAACTAAGTCCGCCTTTGAATCGGATTGATGTGATTCATGAGGAACCGCATTTAGTAGATAATAGTAAAAGAGCTAAGAACAGGTATGTCAATGAAGCTAGGGAAGGGTTGTTCTCTGTCCACGAAGAGCTCCCATTCAAAAACCCAAGGCTCAGATACCGAACCATATCATTACTCTATAAGAGCTAAAGAAAGGAATTCATTATCCCCATAATGATGCCCTTATGATAACAACTCAAATCGGGAATTCCATAGTATTCAAGATTCTAGTAAACACTGGGAGTGCAGTTAACATCATCTTCAAGCATGCTTTGATAAAATGGGCATTCTTGAGGATAAGCTAGAGCCTAGTCTTGAGCCTATCTTTGGGTTAATTAATAAAGGGTCAATTTCGATAGGGCAAGTAAAACTGTCGGTAGAGATGGGCTTACCATCAAGTTGCAGAACTTGTGAGACTCTTCGTGAGCATCGATCTGCCATCATATTATAGTGCGTTCTTTGGTCACCCTACACTTGATGAGGTGAATGCTTTCATCTCACCAAAATATCTAATGGTAAAATTCTTGAATAAAAAAGGATGGGGTATTATACAGGGAGAATAATTCAGCTCCACTGAAATGTATTTGGCAAATCTTGATTAATTCAAAAGGGAGTAGTCTTCTTACTATGATTCCTCTACAATTTTTCAGCTTTCAAATTTACATCCAACATTTTAAAGCAAAAATAAAATAAAATGAAATGAATAAACATTTGTTTGAAAGGTACATCTCACCTAGTGGGAAGAGGATGAGGACCAATGCTAACTCTATAGAAGAAGGTGAGATCATCACAGAATTGGATTGTCGAGGGGAAATGGAAAGGATAAAACCTCTAGAGGATCTCGAGGAAATATGTATAGGTCCAACTGATTCAGCTAAAATAATATGAGTGGAAAAGAGTTAAAGAGCAACTTGAAAGTAGACTTAATTCAATTTTTTGGAGCTAGCAAAGACATATTTGCATGGACCCATTCAGATATGGTCAGGATTGACCCACCCGTTATGTGCCATGCACTAAATATTATTCCAAATGTAACCCCCGTCTAACAAAAGAAGAGACAATTTGAAAAAGTTTGATTTGATGCCTTAAAAGAAGAGGTTAAAAGGCTACTTGACAATGGATTAATTCAAGAAGTTTTTTATCCAATGGATAAGCAAACCCAGTATTGGTAAAGAAGACAAATGAAAATGGAGAATCTGCATTGATTACACAAACTGTTATCCGTTACCTAGAATAGATCAATTAGTTGATGCAACTAGTAGATGTAAGCTATTTTCTCTCATGGATGCTTATTCGGGATATAATAAAATACCCTTGATCAAGCTAGACGAAGAGCATACAAGCTTTATTACGGATTAGGGAACTTTTTACTATAAAGAAATGCCTTTCGGACCAAAGATGCGGGAGCTACTTATCAAAGGTTGGTCACTAGAATGTTTATGGAACCGATTGGATTAAATATAGAGGTTTATGTGGATGATATTCTAGTAAAATCCTACAAATCTGAGAGTCACTTAAAGATCTTGAAGAAATGTTTAAAGTATTGTGAAAGAATCAAATGAAACTGAATCCTCAGAAATGTTCTTTCAAGATTCATTCTGAAAAGTTCTTAGGTTACATTGTTAGTACATAAGGGATTGAAACCAGTCCTGACCAAATCCAAGGTATCAAAGGTATGGCCGAGCCTAAAACAAACAAAGATGTAATGAGTTTGGACGGTAGAATTGCAGCTCAGAGCAAATTCATCTCTAAGTCGACTGATAAATGCATCTCGTTCTTCGATGTAATTAAGAAAATAAATAACTTTAAGTGGGGAGAAGACTGTACGAAAGCCTTCCAAGAATTAAAAAATCATCTGGAAAAGCCATTAATATTATCCAGCCCCAAGAATGGAGAAGACTTATACTTATATATGGAAATCTCGGACAAGCGATTAGTTCAGTTCTGATTAGAGAAGAGAATGAAACTCAATTTCCTATTTATTATGTAAGCAGATGATTGAAGGATGTCGAGGTTCGATAACCAGTCATAGAAAAGTTAGCTTACTATTTGATACTTACAAAATGGAAACTCAGAGCATACTTCCAAGCACATCCAATCAAAGTATTGACTAACTTTCCACTCAAGCAGGTTTTCAATAAACCCGAGACTTCAGGTAGGTTAGTAAAATAGGGAACTGAACATAGCCAATATGACATTTAATTTCATCCATGAGTAGCAATCAAAGGACAAGCATTAACGGACTTTATCAATGAATGTACAAGCTTTGTTAAAGAACGGTTAGGGAAAGAGAAAGATCAAAAGCCAATATGGAAACTATTTGTGGATGGGGCATCAAATAAATAGGGAGCTGGAGCAAGATATGTCGTAATCACACCAGATAGACACCCCCTACACTATGTAATGAAGCTAGGATTCCCTGCAACAAACAACGTGGCTAAATATGAGTCAATGGTGGTAGGACTAATTATGGCCTTACAACTCAAAATCCCATGAATTCAAATCTTTAGCGATTTTCAACTAATGGTAAATCAGATAAAGTAGATATATTAGACTAAGACGTCATACTATCCTATATGTTAAGAATGTGTTAAAAATGCTCACTTATTTGAAGATTTTCCTGTACACTAAGTCCCAAGGGGAGATAACTCTCAAGCAGATTCATTAGCAAAATTGGCCAATTCAAGAGGAGCTCTAAAAACCCGTGTCGTGCCAGTAGGTATCAAGCAAAACTAGTATTAAAGAGAAAGTGCTCGAATTAGGGAAAGAACTATTGGTTTTAACTAGATCCCAAGCCATGACACAAGAAAGAGAAGAAAGAGAAATTAATGATTCATATGAAGAGCCAATTCATCCAAGGGCAGATAATTGCTAAAATAACACTTGGATGACCCCTATTGTAGGATATCTTGCTAATGGAATATTATCATCTGACAAAATAGAAGCTACGAGAATCATAGGACAGGCTCCGACCTTCACTATGATGGATGGAATTCTTTACAAGAAAGGATATGCTCTTCCTTATCTAAGATGCATGAATTATGTAAATGGCTTGAAGTTACAAAAGGAAGCGCATGCAGGACTTTTTGGAAACCATTCTAATGGGATAAAATTGGCTAAGAAAATAATGAGACAAGGTTTCTATTGGCCACAAATGACTAGTCAAGCTATAGAACATGTAAAGAAATGTGAAGGGTGCCAAAAATACTTAAAGATTCCCCGTTTACCACCAAGCTAATTAACCTCGATCTCCAGTCCATGACCCTTTGGTGTATGGGAATCAATTTAATCAGACCATTGTTGATTTCTAAAGGAGGGGCAAAGTATGTTGCAGTTGTTATTGATTATTTACTACTGGGAAAGTACTTAGATTTATTATTAAGAACATTGACACCAAATTCAGGATCCCTTACTAGGTCATATATGACAATGGAATGCAATTTAAAAGTGAAGAGTTTTCTCGATTTTGCCATAAGAATGGAATTATCAAAGCTTTTCTTTCGTAGCACATCGAAAGGCTAATGGAGTTGTCGAAGCAGCCAACAAGACTGTTAAGACCATCCTTAAAAAACAACTAAATAAGGCTAAAGGAAATTGGGTAGAAGAATTGCCACTTGTACTCTGGGAATATCGTACATCCACCAAAACTGCTACAGGTCATACCCTTACTCTCTAACATATGGGTGCGAAGAAATGTTATAAGTCAAAATTGAAATACCTTCACATAGAAGAATCGCATATGCTTGCGCTCCAATTCAAGAGTAAAGAAAGAGTCACTGGGCTTGATACATGAGTTAAGAGATGAAGTAGTTATTTGAACTAAAAAGAAGAATATTAAAATACTACAACTCGAAAGTAAAGACAAGATCATTTCGGGAAGGTGATTGCAACGACCCGCAAATTTATCACTTTGATAAATTATATTTATTTCTAAATTTATTCAAATAAATGGTTGATAATAAAAATAATATTTTTTTGAGTGATAATAAGTAATATTAATCTTATTTTGAATAGATATTTACAAAAATATTTTCCTCGAAATTTAAATCAATAAAATGGCCGACAATTGTTTTAACGATAACCAGCTCTATAATCATAAAAGGTCGCACGTGGAGCTGGATACCGGCACTTATTTTTATAATTGAATAAGAAAATGAAATAAAATTAATTATTTTATGTTTGGAAATTTAATGTATTCTGTCATCACCAATAACGGCATCGTATTTAAATATAGATTTAGGGATTTAAATTGAGATTTAATGATATCATAATTATTTTGATTAGTCAAATAATTATTTTAAATGATATAGTTCACTTTTGATAGTTAAAAAGTGATAATACATCGTTTATAATAGTTTTATAAAGATATATATTTGATTTGAAAATATAAGGAAAAATCGATATCGCTTTATCGGTATAATAGCAATTATTGTAAATAATTTTTAATATTAATTTATATGGATTTATAATTCAAATGTGATCGTTCTAATTCATTTAAAATGATAAGAAATTTGATTTCAATTTTTTTATAAATATATGTATATTAGCTAAAAAGTAAAAATATGACCGATAATCGGTTTCCTGATTTTCAATAGTTTGATGTATATAAGTTGTGTGACTTTGTTTGTATGACATGAACACCTATATGACATACACAAACCTATACTAAGGCATGAATATACATGCACAAACATGTCATGTGCACACATGAATGGAACCATATGTATATACATATAACATGCTTAAGATATTTGGAAAAGCTTAATACTTAAGCTAACCTAAAGTCAACCAAGCACATGGCACATGGCCTTGTCCATGCATGAAGTCACTTAGGCCATCCTAAGAGGTGTAGGAGGGTGTTAGGGTGACATGTGAATTGATTAATGGTGAAGGGAGCACATGGGTGGTGAGAAGGTGGGATATGATGTGGGATATTTTGTATAAACTTAAGGCTATAAATAGCTCTCCACTCTTTTTTTCATTTGCTTCAATCAACCACAACTTTCTCTTCCTGACTCCAAAATATAAAATTCCTTTTTTTCAAAACATGTAAAATTCTATTTGCTACAACTTTCATGTTTAGCACTTCTTCTAATTTTGAGTCTAACTATGCCAAAATTCTACTCTTTTGCAGTGCATTTTCGAGCTTCATTTTTATGAATTGAAGAATACCCTCTTTCTTTTGATCATAAATACCTTGAAAAAATCAAAATCGAATGTTTATTTTTCTAAAACCATAGAGAAAAAAAATTTCAACGGCTTTAATGTTGACCACGTTTTCAAACTCAGATAGTAGAATATCCAAAAACTTGAGAGAAAATAACCTATTTTAGGGTCTAATTTTTGGTAAATTCAATAATAATCTAAAGTCCTACACCTTATTCCACATGCTTGGTCGAGTACCAAATTTTGGCATGGAATGCCCGAGCACACTAGAAGGTAAGGTGTTGGGGTTCGTGAGCTCGAATTGCGAGTTAGTGAAGCTATAGCCTTTTTCGATAGAAAATAATGTGAGAAACTCCTAAACTATAGTATTATATGCTATTGTATGTTATATATATATATATATATATATATATATATTTGTTTATGATTGTCGATAACGGTTGATATGAATGTTGAATATATATGCAAGTCATGGAAATACACGTCGATAAGCACAAAAGAAATCACTTTCCTCTATTTTAATGAATTCGTGTATATGGAACGTTAAACTTTTTTAAAAAAGTTTAAAAATGGGTTTGAAATGTTTTATAAATATATGAAAGTGTTTTGGTGAAGTTTGAACGATAATTGAAAATTTAGTCAAAAATAGACGTGTCGCGTAACGGAAGTTCGCAATTTCTCGCCATAAAGGTCAAACGAGTATATAGAATGGAATATAGCTCGGAATTATTCGACATAAGAATTTTCCAAACATTATATCTATAATTTAAAAGACAAAGAAAGAAAATCGATATTTTGATAAATAGATTTTGAAATATGAGTAAAATAAGTTTTTGGAAAAATCGCGGTTTTGCAGTTTGGAATCCATAAAAGGACTTCTTTGAAAATGATATTTTAAAATTGTTTAAAAATATAAAATAAATCCTAAAAATATTTCAAAATGTTAAAAATTTATCTCAGTTAAAAATGAATTTTCAAATGATAAATAGTCTTTTTGATCAAAATAGCTTAAAAAGCACTTTCCACTTTTCTATAACTTTTGAAATAAATTTTTAAATGCATCCATTCTTTTCCAAATCTTTTATATATGTTTTTAAATGATTAATAAGTTTTTATAAATACGAGTTTGAAGGATTTATGGAATGGTTAAATGTAAAATAGTTTAGAGTCGATCAAATAACTTGACCGCCTTATGGGTGTCAGAGAGATAACGTTTAGGCTTGGGTTTGGAAAACCAGATTCATGCTCTCCATGGCTATCCCGACTAGCCCAATGGAGGGGATACTAAATTTGATTTACTTGTATCAAATTTTCCTAAATTATAAAAGTTAATATTTTCCAAATTTAAACAACTTGGATTTTATGGGGTTAATCGTCTTATACTCGGTGTCAAATCCCGAAGTGGGAACTCATACTATTCATGGATTTTAAAAGATGATTTCGTCATTATTTCGCCCATGGTACTTGTTGAATTTGGGAATTGATATTGAATAGAATTAGATGTATAGATTTTGCTCACTTAATATTTACTTATTTTAGATTAACATCCTAGATAACATGGTTTTTGCTCAATCAAAATTTTGAGTTTTGAATTAAGAAATCCTTTTCAAGATTTAAATGAAGTGATTTGGAATTGTTTTCCTAAGTGAAAAATGAAATGATTTAGAATTATTTCAGGATTTTGAAAAAAATGATTCTAAGAAACCAAAGGATTTAAGAAGAGAGGTTTAATGATTTTGTACATACCAGAAAGAGATGTTTTAAAAGATATATATATATATATATCTTGAAGATATTTTTGATAGAAAGGAAGTAAAAAATCAAAAGATGAACTCCCTATTTACTTAAAATTTCTTTTATCGATGATTGGTTCGAAGGAACCGGGTCGGATTTTAGTGATTCTTATCCGAAAACCACTTCAAACCAATGTACGCGTTCAAAAAATGAAAACTTGATAAAGAGAATGAAGGATGAAGACTGAAGATCTCTAAGGTGGAAGGACTGCATGTTGATAATTCTGGTTAGCTCCTAAATAATTAAAGTAGCAGTGGTCCCTTCACTTTTGAAACTCTTCGGGTTGCAAGAACTTCTCATTACTAATCCTAGGGGTAACTCTTGACAGGATGTGATAGGACAGTGCCTTCGGTTTGTCCTATTCTTGGACAACTTGTATGGACGAATGTATGATGTTGCATTTCTAGTTACGTAAGTTGATCTCTACGAATAGATTATCTGTTTGGTGGCAGAGAATGCAACTTCTCTTAGCTTAACACCCTTTCCTCGGACATACGAGCTCAGGAGTTATATGTTTGTAGAAATCAATTATGTAATTATGCAAAGACAATGTGGAATTCAAAGTCAACAGATGTGGTATTATGTGAAAGGTAATCGTTATCTCAAGCCTCACACCAGAAAATGACCAAAAAGGGTTGAAGCGGCAAGGCTATGTGGTTCGCAACCATGAGAGTATGATCGTCCCCTTTTAGATATATTTCTACCCAATATGACCTTTGGGTTTAAATTAATGTGATGTATGGTAAACGAGCGCTCGGATTAGGTCGGTAAAGACCGATGTGATGACATATTCGGTAGTATCTAGGGAGAAGTAGGCCGGTCTTGTTTGGTAGAGGTGCAAATATCTTGTAGCCTTGGTACATTCCTTTAGAGATATACTGTCAGAAGGTAGTCCCTTCATCTAGTCATTTGTATGGAAATCCATTCTTGAATAAGTGCTTGCCATTTTGATTGTAGAACCCATTTTGTGGCTAATATGCTGGAATGTAATCAATGTAACAATTTCAGCTAAGAGTAATAAGTTTAATTGTAAATGTTTCCAAAGAAATGTCATTAAAAATAATATCCCCTATTTTTACATAATAAAGATTTGGTTATCATAAGGTAAAAACTCATTCTGTATTTATCTATGGCATAATCTTATGATATAATGTTTTGTTTTCAAAACGCGTATCTTTTAGTTCTCACAGCAGTCTTATGACTGACCCGAAGTTTATTTTTGCTTTCCCTTAAACTCTGGGTGCCCTAATTTTCCCAGGCAACCTAGTAGTTAGGTTTAGTTTAAAAGAGATCTAGATGAAGCTCGAAGCATGGAGTTAGAAGATTTTTATCTACTTCTGCCACACTGTTGTGCTATAGTATTCCGTATATGTAAGGACATGAATATATAATTGTCCATGTTAAACTCTGATAAATGTATTTCTCGCTATAAAGACTATGTTGAAATAATATATGTGAGATTATGTTCTATCTTTTTTTCTTTCTTACCCTCGGGAATCCGCTTCTACGGCACTTGGATTTGCGGCACATGAATACAGAGGATGTATTAGTGTCGATTTTCGAAAGTCAAAGAAATGGGTTCTCATAGAGATCTAGTGCTCCTAAGTGTAATGGAAAACACTAGAAATCCTACAGATGGACCGCTAGGGCCAAACTGGGAGGGTCCACTAATTGTGTGCAAAGTAATTCCTTCGGGAGCTTACAAGTTATGTCATTTAGATGTCAATGTGATTCCTAGGACATAGAACACGGAACATTTACGACCGTATTTCTAACATTAGATGAATAAAGTGCCTCTTTTCTAAGGAAAATCTACATGGTCAGGAGTAGAATCCTCCTTAAACTTGGAAATTACCTTAAACGGACATAAGCCTTTATTTGCGCCAAGATGGCCAGGTCAAAGCGCCTCCTAGAGGGAGAGCGGAGTAATCCTTTATCCACGCCATGCTATGGTTAGGTTAAAGTATCTGCAAATCCTTGATCGTGCCACGTTATAGCCAGATCAAGGCACCCACCAGAGGAGGGATGGAGTAAGCCCTTAAATGTACTACATTGCGGTCAAGTCAAGGCACCAACTAGCCTTCAGTCCACCTATAAGGCCTAGCTGGATCACATAATGGAGGGAGGGAGGAGTAATCCCTTGATCCTGCCACGCTATGGCCTGGTCAAAGCACCGAACAAGCCTTCGGTCTCGCCTATAAGGCCTGGCTGGAGCGCTTCCTAAAGGGATGTCGTGTAAGTTCTTGGGTCCTACTTGTGGATAAGCTAACCAAGTGCACCAGACAACGAAGGACTAAGACGTCCAAGCCCAAGAAATGTGGCACCCAAAATAGTAATAATATACAAAGACTAAAGGGTAGCACATGTCGAAAGAACCAAGAAGTAGAGAGGTGACACAAAGCAAAAGATTCGAACAGTTAAAGTCCAAAGAGTGGTGCAGAACAAAAGACTCGGATAAGAATTTTTGAATGTCCATTATTCAAATAATGTTTTCCAAACTTTCCTTATTACCAAGAACGGATTGCGAGTCTTCTACTACTTTCGGATGATTCTTCTAGGACTACTTTCATATGATTTTATGGCCTTTGCCTAATTCCTAGAAGATGATTTCTGGACTTCACTCATTAATACTGAATCTGGGTTTTGGGTCTCCTATTATTTATTTCAAGTCCTCTATTACGGACTTCTAGTCTTCTACTAATTTTTAGATAATAATATGTAGATCTCTCTTAATACCCAAATCTGGGTCTTGGGTCTTCAACTATTAACTTCTGGACTTCACTTATCAAATTATTACCCAAATCTGGGTTTCAGAACTTCTACCGTTATTATTTCCAAATAAGAGCTTTTGGACTCCTATTATTTATTCCCAGTAAAGATTCCTGGTCTTCCATAACTTATTTCTGAGTGATGATTCTTGGACTTTAATTATTACCAGATAATTGTTCTTAGTCTTCTATCAATTATTACCAAAAGATGGCTTTTAGACTTCTATTATTTTTATTTCCAGAAGAAGATTTCTGGACTTCTATTATTAATGCCAGATCTAAATTTTTGGTTCTCTTTTATTAATTTCATAATTATATTTCTGGTCTTCTATTAATATAACCAGAATTGAATTTTTGGACTTCTCTCGTTATTACCAAAGTTGGATATTGGGACTTTTATTATTGTCGGACAAGAATTTCCAGTCTTCAATCATTCCCAATTATAGATTTCTCATCACTTATTAACTCCAGATAATGATCTATTAATTTCCATTGTTCCTAGATTTAGAATTCTAGAATTATATTATTAGAAATTCTAATA
This sequence comes from Allium cepa, assembly GCA_030765085.1. Taxonomy (NCBI): domain Eukaryota; kingdom Viridiplantae; phylum Streptophyta; class Magnoliopsida; order Asparagales; family Amaryllidaceae; genus Allium; species Allium cepa. The sequence goes on from CM060937.1 coordinate 958,009,338, forward strand.
CTATTTAATATTATGAACAGCCAATTGAACATATTCTTACATGAATTTTGAATTAACGATAAGAGATGCTGTCTACTTTGTACTTTGTAGGAAAATAAGATTGATAAAGAGTATCATTGAGATTAAATAATGCAAAAAGAGAATTGTTGGATTTTTGTACTGAAGAACAAGATCTTCTTTCATACAAAGGAGGCGAAATGTTAACCATAGAACTCGCTCGGGAATGTAGGTATGAAAAAAGACCTACGAAAGAATACTAGAAGCTTTGCAAAAATTGAAAAAAAGGATTTTTCCATGGTTCAAAAGCAGGGTTTTGAAGGTATTGGAGTAACTTTAGAAGAGGTTGGATTGGCGTCGCAAGCACCTGAAGCTTCTGCAAGTATTAAATAGAGTATGGGCTTTCGAAGGAGTCGAAAGGGGACAAGACTACCCTTCCGCTTCAGTTGATCCTTTCAAAATAGTTGGTTCTACATGAATAAAGGAGTTTTGAATGTGTTAAAAATACATTTAGAAGGTATCAAATAACAAGCTTCCGCACATGTATCAGATCCTTCAAAACGGTTGTAGAAGATCTTACCAAATCAACCTTTTCGAAAGAAAAGACTAGCTTTTCGAATCGGTTGAACCCTTCCACAAGTATAAGGAAGGTTTCACACGTGACTTGTGTTGCCTCCGCAAACATCAGAGATGAGCTTCCACATTGATAAAGGGGATACTTTTGAAAGCCACCTTCTACAACCATCATCTATATACTAAGAAGCCCCCTCCATTAAAAATAACATTTCACAATGGTCCTTTCGTCACCGTATCAACCCTTTCAAAACCATCCAAATGACCTTCTTCACTCATTCAAGAAGCAATCCATCATGTTAACACCAGATCCTAACAACAATGAAAAGGTTTCGAGGGCTTCGAAGTGGTCAAAAGTGCTTTCGCTTATACTCAAACAACACAATGAGGTGCCTTGGTTAATTTTCTACCAAAAGAAGCATAACTTTCGATGGTGTCGAAAGGCTCCACAAGTACTCGAAAGCAACATTAATGAGTATCAGATTAGTATCCATTATTAACACGCTTTCAATAGTAATTAAAGGGAAAATTCAAGCATGACCACAGACCCAAATACCTACCCATAACTTTGAAACCATGAAGGCAGAAGGACGAAGGAAAAAGGATGGGTGTGAAAGGTTGGAAAAGTGACCTTTCGACAACTTCAAAAGGATGGATGTGGAAGGGTCCAAACCGCATTTATAAATACGACCCTAGGGGTCCGAGTTTGGGAAGAATTTCATTTTCACATTTCTTTACCAAATCAAATTCTTGTAAACCTAAATCAAATTGGGGACAAATTACATTACTTGTAATCCATTTATGAGAAATAAAAAGAGGATACATGGATCTGATAACGGTTTCGAATATTAGGATGATCATTTCATCCATTAGCTTGTCTAATGACCAATTGCACATGATACACACTTATCTTCTTAGCCTTTTATTGGCATATATTGTGCAATAGAGATTATTTGGATATTTCAAATTTAAAGCATGTTATCATCACGTCCAAAGCCCATGCGGCACCAAAATAACATGGTGATGCTACTTCAATATCGTCGAGTCCATTGGACTTATGTTGTTTATCCAAAATAAGGCTCTATGGCATCTTGAATCCACTTATTATTTCTATGAATAGACATTGGGTATCAAATCCTTTTGAAGGGATACATATTGGGTTTCGAATCCTTTCGAAGGGGTACACATTAGGTTTTGAATCCTTTCGAAGGGAATTGGACCATCGAAGGGATTTTCATTGAAGCCATTGAATCAAACCCTTTGGAGGACTTCTTCGAAAAGTATTTGAACACTTTGGAACATATCCTTGATATCAACGGGGTCCACCCTATGACAGAAGCATCAACACTTTTGAAAGGGTCCATTTAAAGTGGGTTCTTAATCTCATTTTGACCCCTTCAAAAAGGGATCTCCCTCTTGATTTACTTTAAATCCAACATACCTTGAATGTTGATAAGATTTCTTGTTAACATATTACTCATAGCTGCTAGGGGCATCTAGAGGTTATGTACTGATGGCTAATGGTTATTAGATAACTATGGAATGACTCACCCGATAGTTTTCAGTTGGTACATATAGCTAAGGTCAAATATAAAATATCGATGTGACTGATTTACACGGTTCTCTCGACTTGAGAATAATGTGGATCTTCAATATGAAAACTCCGCTTTGATTATAGTTAAATCATGGCATGGCGTCCAGTGAGCGACTATAGTTGGGTCAAGTGGAAGTATTGGAAGTGAAGCACTATTCAAGAGAGGATTCATCTCCTCAGTCATATGGGGCTAGTATCAAGGTTAACTCAAAGTCAAAGTCTCTGGCAATAGCATTTCGGTTGATAATAATTGTTATCAATAAACCAAGGACTTTGTGTTTAGACTATAGAGTTGAGTGTGGATAATACTGGAATTTTGACCATTACTAAATTTCATAAGTCCAAAGTAATATAGTTTTGTAGAAGAGAACTAGTATAAATAAATGTCGCAACCGGGTAACCTTATTAAACTAAAATTGGATTTTACCAAAACTGAGTAAACAATAAATTAGGCAATAATGTCACACCACTTGCTAAGTGATGTGTGAACATTAACATTCGAATAGTTCGATGTTAATCGCTGACTGAATTTACACCCAAAATTCACACAACCAAAACGATGAATTTTCTTTAGACTAAATGATTTAATTAGTTTATAATGGTTAAAAATTAATTAAATTAATTAATATGAATGTTATTTATGAAATTTGAATATGATTTAAGAAAAAAATATTGTGTATATATATTTATAATAGCTATAAATACGTCAATCAATATGAGATATTGATAAAAAAAATTAAAGATTTAATGAGCATATTTGTTTAGGCTTAAATAGGGCATTAGTCCATAGATTTAGAAGAGATTTTTGGCTGCAATAATATGATAGGGACAGCCAAAAAAAGGTGGCAACTAGGATTTAAAATAGATGGAGGAAATTAGGAAAGCAAAATGAAAGATATGATCCACTTTTCTCTCCCTCTCTCTCTCTCTCACAAACATTATAAAAGGCCTCTCTAACCCTAATTTAAATGATAGATTTTGAGCCGCCTCTATCTTCTAAATTATGGCCACCATACCTTCATATTACTGCTTAAACAAAGCTCCATTTATCCCTAAAATTATTAAATCAAAGTTAGGTTAAAACAAAACTATTCGATAGAGGAAGGTCGTTGATTCCAAACTAGCAATCTGACTGATCAAGGAACAATTGAAGAAAGAGAATTCGCTATTTCAACGTGGATGTGAGGGCTTCTATAGTAGGTAACATTTTTTACATAGATATTACAAAGATTATCATGTTTTGTAATACGTTAATCATATAGACCTGTAGATATTTATATATCGTTGTTATTACATTAGTTAGGTGAGATTTTTATATGTAATATTGTTGTCACAATGAAAATTGGTTATGTTTATAAAATTTAATCTTTATATTCATAATTTTGTCTATTGACTGATGTTATAAGTTGAACAATTTTTTTGCTAAATTTTATATTAGTTTATATTCATATATATATATATATATATATATATATATATATATAAATTTATGTATTAGTACTCACGTACAATTTGTATTAAAACATATGTGTTTATATCAGCTAAGTAAAATTGATCTAAAATTTTTGTTACACATGTTTATGTTTATTATGAATTATAAGTACCAAAAAGTAATTTTTCATATTATTACTATAGATTTAGTATCGATATTAATTGGTTCTTTGATTTAATAAAATTGTATAAAATAAAAATATTTTATAAAATTCAAATTTATAGTTTTAAAAATTAATTCATGATTTTAGAAGCTCGGGAAATTTTTTAACCTTATTTATGTTTTTAAAAATTATTTTAACTTCGGCCACACATTAATTAATTAATTAAAATTGTATTTTAATTTCTAAAATTATGGAAATTTTTCATGACGCCTAAAATACGATCCTAAAATTTTTGAAAATTGAAAATTTTAATTTTTATTATATAATTTTTTATATTAATTAATTAGAGGTCGAAACTAATTATTAATTCATGATATATGCATAATAAAATATTAAGAATCATATTAACTTTAAATCTATGTTATTTTTCAACTGAAAGAATTTTTTTTTATACATATATGTGTGTATATATATATATATATTTATACTCATATCTATATTTATAGTTGTGTGTGTGTGTGTATTATATTATAAATTAATTTACTATTAATTATTATATTAACTAGCTTTGCATATATATACACATATAAAATTAAATAAATAGTTTATTTGAATTCATATTAAAAATATTATTTTATCATATATATATATATATCTTAATTATTACTTATAATATAACATATAGTATACATAAATATATATTTTCTACGATATTTTAATAATGGAACATATTTATACATATTTACTTTTATATGTACACATATATACATACATATATATATATATGTATGCATAATTATCTAGAATTTATAACTATACGTACATGCATATATTGGACAACATACAATACGTATAAAATGAGCTAATGTGTGTGTTACTATATAAATCTCAACATCTATATACAGGCATGTTATATCTTATACATATTATTATGTTACACATGCACATACATGCATACACAAATATATATGTGTGTGCATGCGCATGTATTTGGATGGGTGTGTGTATGTGTGTCTATGATACATATGTGTATGTCTATAATACATGTGTCATGTATTAAGTAAAACCAACATTAAATAAATTTAAAAATACAATTTATAAATTTAAATAAAATACATGATTTTATTTAAACAAAATTTAGAAATATTCTAAATAAATTAGACTTCATAGGCCCAATAAAGATCCAAAAGGATAGATTTTTTGAAATTTAATCATATCTTCCGTTGCGGGCTGACCCGATTCCAACAGTAAGGTAGTGCCGAAGGATTGGGTTAAACAATCAATTACTCTGCCCTGTTAAGCTATTGGCCCAACCCAAAAAGATATGTGAGTCAATGTTGCCCCTGATAGAAAAGTCCTAATTTGAATTGGGCTATGAGCTAATTTTCAAAATTGTTTGAAAATTAAATATCAAGATTTTAAATTTAAAAGTTAAATTTAAAATAAGAAAAATATTATAATGTAATAATAAAATTAGAATAATAGTTTTAAATATAAAAGTTAAATTTAAAATAAAACACATATTATAAGAGTTATAATATAGATTTTCAAAATGTTTGAAAATGTTATAAAATTAATTTCGAAAATATTATTTATTAATATGATTAATAAATTAATGAATCATTAAAATAAGTTAATTAACTATATATATATATATATATATATATATATAATATATGATATATGATATATGTTGTGTTGAATTGTTTAAGATGATATGAGCATACATGTGTGCATAATTTTTTTTTGAGATTAGTAAATTTAATTGAAATCGCTCAATTAAATAAAGTAACTAAAAGTTAATTTAAAGAACATATATATTATATATATGTGTATTACTATAAAAGGTTATAGCATATATATTCAAAATAATCAGTTATAATTGAATAATATAATATCAATTAAGGTGTTAATTGATTAAATGAGATTTAATTACTATAATGTTATACATAAATATTATATAACTTAAATAAAGTATAAAATTTATATAATAAAAAAATTATATAATACAAATGTGGAACATTAAAGAAACCCTAAATAGACTTAAGGAATAAATAAATACATACATATAGTGCGTATACCATGATTTCTGATGTGTTTGACACTTAATACCGAGGGTATTTGATAAGAAATACATTATTCCATAAGTTGATATCATTCAATTAAATATATTGAAGATTACGAATCTTTAACAATGTTGTCCTCTACCATTTACATACTAATAAATTACTTGCATACTCTCTAGTCATTGAGCAAACTCAAGCTAGAGATGTTATGTGTTGTATTATTAATATATTGCCTAGAAGAGGTATGATAACTATATGTATTTGTTGAGAAACCTCGGTGTACATATATTATACTTAGGCCATCAGGGAATGGTAGTTACGAGTGAATAATTTCTTACGATTTTTTGAGAAAACTCAAGGGTGAAATGAGATTAAGATAAGGAACCAAGGGTTAGGAATTGTATATGATACAAACCCGATAAGGACTTATCCATGTTTGTGCAACTATGACTTGTTAAGAAAATTCAAAATCAGAATCTCAAGACAGACGAGTCCTAACACCCGCTGGTGAAGTCGAAAGACCTCTAGGTTTCAGTGTAGGGTTTAGGGAAACATAAAAGACTAGTGGGAAGCTTATTAGAAAATAAAATGGTAATATTTAACCTTTCCAATACTATAATAACATCTGCTATGTAAAGTTATAATAATCTACATTGATAAATTTGTTCAATTAATATAATTGATAAATTATCTATAAATTAGAATATAAAAATGAACCAAATTTATATTAATGAATAAAAATATAAAATATACCTAATAATAAATTTTTTCATGTCGACGCATGCAAACGTCTAATTATACAACCACTAAATACGTTAGTAACTTAGTCACTTACGAGTATATGCCCAAGACTATGTATTGTCTTCAATGAGTTTTGGACTCTAAAAGCTATATAAAAATATGGATATTTGATCCACATACAATCACGTATAAATGTTATATAGTGAGTGGTCATAATTCGTAATGTACGAAACATCGATGAAACAACTGTTATTGGATGACCTATTTGTGTTTTAAACATAAGTTTTTTTAACTAAAACTTAATATATAAGGAAATTCACTAAATGTTTATAAATACTTGTTCCATTACACCAAGAAACAATTGTTGTTTCAAGACTTTCCAAATTCATAGTGAAGGAATTTCTTTTAGAAATTATTGGTAGTAGAATGGATTTAGATGCGATCCAAAGAAGAAACCGATTACAAAGGATGAAATGAAACTACCTAACCTAAATGAACACAATGTATAGAGAGTCTAATAAGTATTTTCATACATTGAGGAGAAACTATGAGTTTCTTATCAATATCGAAAATAGATAATCCTGAATTGTCAAGTAAACCATTAAGAGTATTGACTTTTCCATATAGTATGATGCACAACTCTGAAAGGATTTCAAGTTCGTTATCAGAATATGATTTTGGTAGTTGTGCCCATAAGGATATGATCCATCTGCTACAAATGTGTCTTCAAGAGTAAGACTAATGCAGTTGGAATATAATGAGCAAAGTTGATAGGAATAGCATCGTAAATTTCAATTGTTCAAATTATCGTAAGAGATTCATTATTCAACATGCTTAAGTAGAATAAGATTTACTTCCACAATTTATCAACTAGTATGACTCTATGTTGACAGGGAAAATTCTAAATAATGATTTAGAATACAGTATTTGCACATAACAACCAAAGTATCTCGAAGTCAGTAAGAGCGATATTGATTTATTTAGCTGTAGAATATAATCCAAGGAATGGTACAAAAGTATCATTCTATAAGCATTAGAATTGAATGAGTGTTTTGATAGCAACATCAAATAGTTTGATTTTCAGCCCAAATGTAGAGAAAGCGTGTATCTATAGGAAAGAACATTAAAATGTACATAGATATTTCTAAATCTATAAGTGAAAAACATAATACTAAATGTTAGTGATATACTTATGTTAAAATTTGTAATAGTTTGGTTATTTAATACTCGATATTGGATTTGCAAATTATCTCTTTATACTAAGTATAAATGATGTTGGAAGTATCCCAAACAATATTTAAAGACACCTTATTAAAATATATAATATGAAACATGCAAGATGGATTCCTTATGTGTTGATAATAGAAATTATTATGCATATTGTATTGACTACAATATTATATTTTGCTTAATTTGATAGATGAAAAGAATATCATATCCAAGTTAAGATCACTAAATCCTAGTTTAGAGTGTCCTCGAGTATTTAAAAAATACCAAAGAGCTGTTTATAGAAACAACAAACTCCTTATGGAGTATTCATACTAAAACTTCATAAGTAATATTGACTATATTGTGTCAATATTAAATTCATGTTCGAATTTTGAGTTAAGGAGCATTAAGTTAGAATGTTCCAAATAAAAGGTTATTGCTTATTCAACGAAAAGGCTAAGTATATCTCCTTTGAATAATACCATGATAAAAGTAATGTATAATTATAAATGCATAAATTTAAAACTAAGCTAGGGGTAATTTCAAGTATTAAGAATACTACATCATTGTTACATGATAACAATGTAAATATAAAACTCACTAAAAGTCAAGAAACATACTTCAAATAGTACCATATGATAAAGGTAGTTTATCAGCATCACAGAGAGTTGATTGATAGAGTAGATAACTAAACAACATAACATGTCTATTCATGAAGGATCTAACTCGATCATTTCTCGTCAAACTGGTCAAATGGATGGGATTGAAATTCCATAATTTTCCCAAGCACAAGTGGGAGATTGATCGAGAAAGGACCCTAAGGGCAATTATGTAATTGTTACATATATCACACTCCATAACCAATCTTGTTTGAAACAAAAGGTGTTTCCTTTATATTTAATACTTGATATGATATGTTAAATTAATTAATTAATTAATATAATTAAAAATATTTTTAATAGAAATCAATAAATGTTGTGCTTTGTAATAGTAATTACAATGCATTGTAATCATCGGTGATTTATTAAATACTTGTGGTCAAGGTCTATCAAGACTAGATACCGATAAACCCATTAAGACTATAGTATGTAACGCTCTTCAATTGTTTGGTAGTTTATTACTTGTGGTCAATATAGATACCAAGGGGTTATGTATTGATAGTTGTTAGATAACCATGGAATGACTTACTCGATAGTTTTCTACTGGTTAGTATAACTAAGTTTAAATAAAAAAGATCGATGTGACAAAATTATACAGTTCTTTTGACTTGAGAATACTATTGATCTTCCTTGTGGCTCCACTTTGATCATAGTTAAATAGTGGCAGGACGTCCATTGACTCAATATAATTGGGCGAGTGGAAGCATTGGAAGTGAAACACTATTTAAGAGGGGATTTGTCCCCTCAATTATATAAGGTTAGTATCATGGTCAACTGAAGACAACTCAAAGTTAGAGTCTTTGGCCAGAGTAGTATAATTAATTATAATTTTTATTATTGAATCAAGAACTTTGTATTCGGATTATAAAGTAGAATATAGATGATATTGGAATTTTAACCATTACCAAATTCCATAAATCCTAATTTGATATAGTTTTGAGGGAGAGAACTAGTATAAATAATTGTAACTATAGCACTTAATAAAGTAAAATTTAGTTTTATCAATGCCAAGTAAGTGAGGAATTTGGCCATAACATCGCACCACCTGCTAAGTGACGTGTGAACATTAACATTCGAATTGTTCGATATTAATCGCTGACCAAATTTTTTTATAAGAGTCACACAACCGAAACGTTGAATACTCTTGGTACCACTTGATTTAATTAATTATAATTGTTATAAATTAATTAAAGCAATTAATATTTATGAAATATTAATTATAAAATTGTATTTGACGTTTTTATTGCTCAATATAAAATGTATGTCCATATAGTAGATATAAATACACTAATCGATATATGATATCGATATGCATTTAAATTGGATTTGAATGTGCTAATTATTGGTCAGGTTTGAAATGATTTTGAGGCCTATATAGAGCTTGATAGAGTGAGGTCATGACGAGACATAAGTGAGGTCGACCATGTATGACATGGTAAAGGGGATTTTGAATTAAAAAGGAAGGGAGAAATGGTAAGAGACATAAAAGGATCTGGATCCGCTATTTTGCTCTCTTATATCTCCTTTATTCAATGCCTTTAATACTCAATTTTGATTTTATCATTTTTCCTCTTCTCTTCATGAATTAAGGCCAGCGATACTCCTTCCATATACTCCAAAAATTAAAGCCTAAACACATCAAATTAAATACAATTCAATTATCGGTGGTAGCTGTATTCAGGAGCTAGCAACTTCTAGATTTGGAATTGGATTCAAGAAGCTTGGTTCTTCATTTCAAGGTGTAAATTCTAGGCATAAGGCAAAGGTAATTTTTCTTGATTATAATTATATAAATCCTTAACAAATTATCATATCATATATTAATTTAGACAGAATCATTTATCACGATCTATATCTTTGTGTTGTTACATATTGAATGGTTATACATATACATATAAATATACACATACATGTACATATATATATATATAGACACGTGCACATATAGATTTATATATATATATGCGTGTGTGTGAATTTAAAAAAACCATTTTTTCATGCATAGATGCTCATATCCTTGAATAAAAGAAGTTATTTTTTCAAAAATAATATATATATTAACTAAAACCAAATTCATAAGAAATAACATTGTATTGAGAATAATCTATATCTCATAAATTTTTATTTATTTATATAAGATTTTGGAAATTAAAAAAAATTGTAGTTAATTCACATTTACATTATATATTCTTTATTTAGTTTAAAATAATTTATACGAATAATGTACATATATATAATAATGTAACAAGCACATAATTTTAATATAAAATGTCATATCATTTTCGTTTTCGGTAATTATTAAGATAATTAATTTTACTTATGTATGGAATTAAAAAAACCTTTTTAATTTTTCAAAATGTTTGAACCGAAAAAACATTATCTTTCAACCGAAAGCACTTACTCTATGTATACATACGTTTTTTTATTACCATTATTTACATTATAATACATTTATAAGTATATATTAAATATGTGTGTATATATATATATAATATAAAAATTTCTTTTAAAATATATATAATTTCAAATTATATATTATACTTATTTAAAACTACTTTACATATTTATATTCAACATACTTTGCAATCTAATTATAACTTATATATGCATGTATGTTTATATAAATGTATAATATAAGCTTTGTTTTTAAGTAGCACATTATAATATAAACAATACACATATATATACGTATAATTTATGTTTGTGTGTGTATAATACACTTATATACGAGCGGCTAACTTATTCATTGCGGTGTAAATCCTAGCATATATATACAACCATGTCAAACCATGTAAACTATATTATGTTGCATGTGCATGTACACACATATGTGTATATGATACATATATATTATAAAATTCAAACTATAAAAAATAAAATATTATTTATGAATTAAATAAAATATGGATTTTATTTAAAACAAAAATTCACAGAAGTTCCAAATAAATTTAGACAACATAGGCCCAACAAGATCCAAAATGGAATTTTTTTTGAAATTTATCCATTTCTTCCACTACGGGCAGGCCCAGTTCCAATAGATAACAATTAGATCAAATAGGAAATCTTATGCGATGATGTTGCAATGTTCCTCGACTTGAGAGTATTAGAGAACGTCAATGTGGATAATCCACTTTTTATAGTTATATCATGGCATGGTTATCCATTGAACGACTACGATCAACCGTAGTTGACTCAAAGTCAAAATCTCTAACCATAAAAGAGCAATTAATAGTAAATGTTATTATTGAACCAATGTCTATGTTTAAGGAGTTATCAAGTGGAATGTGGAGAACATTGGAGTTTTAATCAATATCAAACTCCATACATACAAATGTGATATAATGGTTGCGAATCGAACAAGTGTAAATTATTTACATTACTAGTACTGCTTAAGATGATATAAAATATGACTTCACAAAAAAGATTGTGTATTTGAAATTCAGATATTTAATTGATTTTAAATATTCATAAGTTAAATCTATAAGTTGGATAACTTATATTTGAAATATAGTGATTTAATTGGATAGTTAAGTTGTTAATTTAATATTTGAAACTGCAGAAATAATTTGATTTTGAATTCTATGTGAATGAAAATGATTTATAAAGTTGTATTAAAGTTTGTTTGAAATAGAATGATGTTAGTAAACTTTTAAAATTGAATCAAAAGTTAATTGTGTAAAAATAGTCATTTTTCATACAGTCTCGGATTTCGAAGAAACTAGTTTCGTTGGATCTGTAATGTTATATTATTATAGGATTTCAAATTTCGTGTCAATCGGATTTACGGTTTGTCTGAGGGAAGCTAAAACACGTAGAAAATTATTTAAGTAAATTTTAATTTAAATGAGTCGATTCGAAAACCTATCTTCCAAATACGATTGAACTGGCCCCCGATATATATTCTATTGTGTTCGGAATAGGGGTAAAACGTTATAAACGCTTGGCGGCATGCTTTGTTTGGAGTTCAAAAAAAATTCGGATGAATAGTGTCGCGAAATTTTCTATAAAAGGATGTTATAATTTCCATTTTCACTCAAAAACCTAGAAAACTAACCCTAGCCGCCGTTTCTTATATTTCGATGGCCAGAAACTCATCATCTTCTTCCTCAAATATCTCACGATCCATCCACTATTATCGAAAACTTCCTAAAAGGAAAATGTTAGGCTCGACGAGCACTATAAATCAACGGTGGAGATTTGAAATGGAGGCTTGACGTAGGGGATAGGGGGTCACCTTCGTCTAGGGTTTGGGTTTGAATCTTGTTTCCTGGGAGGCACCGATTATGGAGTGGGTGGGGCCGTAGGTGCATGGCGTTCGGGGCTTCGACGCGGTGGCCTTTGATCGTTATCATGATCAACATGGAGAGAGTGGCAATGATGGGAAGAATCGCGTATATAGGTTCATGGCTTAGAAATGTAGAAGGTGAGGGAGGAGGATTAACGATGTTAACTGGTTAATTAATTCGTTAATGACGTTGTTAAATATGTTTTAATCGTGTAACTTATAAAATTCATATCTTCTTCATACGAGGTCCGTTTTTTATGAAACAAGTTGCATTGGATCTGCATTGATGAGCACTACATTTTAGTGCTAGTTTTGAGTTGATTGGAGGTAGTGAAAATTTTGGATAAAATTAAATTCCTGTTTAATTTTATTCGAAATAAAACACTGCAACTGCTATTGGAATCAATGCGAGTACAACTCACTCTTTCTGACCCCTTGATACTTTTACATCGGTGAGAATAAATTCATATTATGATGATTGATGATTGTTTGGGTGATATATGATATTATATATATATATATATATATATATATATATATATATATACGAGTACTTTGGCACGTGCGATGCACGTGCGTATGAGGAATTGCTATTAGAAAATACCATTGTAAGATATTCTAGTTATGATTTTCTCTTTTCCTTATTCCGGGCTTGAGATCGGTATCAATAATAAGTTGACGCAGAGTTAAAAACGTTGTATAAGGGATTTTTTATGTTAACTACAAATGTATTTTGAATAAAGTTGGAAATTTTCTTCCATACATGTATAAAAATTAACCCAAAGCTATAATTTATAGAAGCGGTACTTGAAAATATAAAGGGAAAAAACAGTAAAATGGAGAAAATGATTTGAGCTACAATTATTACTCATTCTGGTCATATAAACAACAGTTATTTAAATGTAGTGATACTACAGTTGTGAAGAATATATGTGTATACATGTTGAAGAATAATATTATTGTCAAACTATTACATGTGAAGTGAAAAAATGAAGTACAATTTACTAAGTACATGATTACATGCTAAAAATACGTCCTTATATATAACATTTCTAGTATGTGTACAATTTCTATTTCGAATCCTTCCATTTTTCACCAAAAATTTAGTTGTTTTTCATGCAACTCCTCTAGATAACCATGTAGTTGATCATGACTGAAACACGTTCGGGAAGATAAATACTAACATGAGGGATGGTTTGCCCTTGTGATTTATTCATTGTTAAGGAAAAAGCAAATTTGACAGGAATATAAAATAGGCACTTACATATAAACATTGTATTAAACCAATAAAAGAACCCAAGGCAAACGCGCAGGTGAAGAGCGGGGATAATAAAGTAAAATGCTTAAACATATTAACCAAACTTTACAAATAACATGCTTAAACTTTGATGCATGGGACGTACTATTGGTTATAGAAAATTATTAGTTGACAGTCTACTACGTATAATGTAACACCTAATTAATTTTCACATGGTCAATTTGTCCGATAGTATAATCTCTTAGGCTACAAAAACAAAGGATTCAAGTACTAACCTATAGCATTGAAACTGAAGCAAAGAAAAAGTTACATCCTTATCATCGGCACTTACTGGGCTTCTGGGAAAAAAGTACAACTAAAATGAAGCTTAAAAATATAATTTGTCACTTCACATGACCAATAAATTTACTAAAGTGCTGCATAAAAGTTAGCATATCTGAGAAAACTTAAACAGTTAATATTTTGAATAAAAATGAAATAAATGAATAGTTAGTCACAATGGTTATATATGATTCAAAGTTGGTACAAAATATGTGCGCAGTACTAAATTTAAAAAAAAGTGCATAGTACTAAATGAAACAATACATGCAAAACCAAAGACATCAATATACTACAGATTTAATACAGTAGTGGTGAGAACCAAATGAAAATGGGAAGAGTCTCTTCCAATGGAAACATCCCTATATTTTTGACTTTTTGAAACGTTGAAGGATTGTACTAATATTAGGAACTCCGCCTTCCTTGCAGTGGTATAACCTGTAGTAGTACACCGGAACTAATGGTCAGAATTAGCAAGTGATATTGAAAACTATATATGTTAAAAAGAAATAGGAAAGCAGAGGCTAAGTCAACATACACTCTCTTGTGGAAACCAAATGCAAATGAACCACAGCAAGCTAGGTACTATTAAGCTAGTATAACAAAGGAGAAAACAAAAGCTAAATACAAAGTTAAAAATAAGGACCAAAATGGTCCATGCGTCATCATGTGAAGAAATTTCACATATTGTTATACATGAAACCTTATCTTTAATTATGTGCTTAACTTTACACCCAGCATTTCATTAAGAACCATGCTTTACCCATACAGCTTGAGAAAAAAAATGAATATCTGCCATGTATAAAAATATTAAACATTCATTAAAATGAATCTTATAACATTTATCTACGCCATAGGGTGTTCAATTATACTGCATGTAATCATAGACAACGATGCATAAGGATGATATGTTATAAACATCAAGTGCCAATTATTTGGAAAAATAATCGAGTGAAAAATTGGATATGAATACAGTATTCTTACATACCTAAAAATATGAAGTTCATGCTTCAAATATCAAGATGCCAACCATAAATTATAATTCTAAAAAGATGATACTCATTAGTATCATGCTGGAGCATATAAAGAGCCACTATAAGCAATATTAAATGGAAAAGACAAAAATATAATACTAAAGAAAAGAATTAAATGTTTTCATTTATAAAAAATAATCCAAAAAGATGATGGAATCAGTAGAACAAATTAGTTTGCCACAATAAATTACAGTTTATTTTCTTTCAATTTATGGTAATTCAATCTTGTAAACAAAGCATAATACGATAAGCACCATCATATTTATCCTATATTAAGAAGCATATCATCACCAAATGAATGAAATACGCATGCCACAACATCACTTTTTACATAAAATAAACAAATTGACTGAAAAGGATAATTAATTTATAATTGATTGAATCTTATATATAGTGCCAAACTAATAACTCATAGTCTAATAATGAATTATGAAATATCTTACCCCTTTGGACGTCATTCTAATATTAATGACAAATTTATTAGTCAACATATTTACGAATTGATTGAAATGTGGGTTATTAATTCAAATTAGATTGAATCCAAAATATACAAATAAACAACTTACAAATTATGAAATTTATTTCCACTCTAGACCTCATGGTTTTACCTTATTTGTGTAAAAGGATTGTACCAAATGTAGCATTAATGACAATTTAGCATTTCCTCAATTACCCACGTATGGAAAAAAATTATTAATATAATGCTCTATTTCAAAAATTTAAACCATACCAAATGAGTGAATCAATGAAAAAAATTATCAATACTTATTATAGAATTCTTTAGCAGTAATATAAACAAAGAAAAATCAAAATTTGTACATATGTGTGTGTAATTACACAGTAAACGTAAATTTGAAGCACGAAAATTGGTTAAATTGATTACAAAGTAAACTTCCATAGCAATCTTTTTTATGTATGCATTACTTAGGAAACTGAACAAACCAAATAATTCAATTACTCATATTTATATATAATATATAGTAAGAAATCCATATTTTAGGTTATATTTTTATTAGGAACTCTAGGTATCAATATACTTTAGTGGAAGTTTTCTTAGCATATTATATACATGTATATGATTATGAATTCCCAAACATACTAAGCACTATTTCTAAATACGAAACAAATTTTTTTCTAGTTGTTTGATTAGTAAACTTTTAAATATCAAAAAAAGTTTAATCATCTCAAATGAATTTTGATGACAATAAAATTTATAGAAAAGTCCAATCTAGAGACTTAATAAACCACAAATGAACCATAATCAAACCAAGTAGACTTAAATAACAACAAATATAGAATAAGAAAAATTATTATATCTTCATGGTCTAAAATCAACTACTGAGCTTAATGTTTCTTGAGGTGCTACTTTTGTTAATGAAGTGAAAGTAAAATTCTAGTTGAAAATTTTCTTTCGCTATAAAATACATGTATGTTTAGCAGGAATTCTCAAAAACAATGAAGATAAGTTTAAGACAATGAGAATACAATGGTCTGTATAACTGTCCTTCAAAACATAAATCAAGTTTCTATTTTTAATAATACATATTCAAAGTGAGAATACGCATCTAATTACTCGAATGGTTTTACCAAATACATTTTTTTTCCTTTACATATAATTGTACATTTACAGAACTTTTTTTTGCATGCTTCCACATTAAGCCTTTCTTACCATATCGCTCAGATAAGATATTCAGTGCTTGTATTAGTTGTAGTAACTGTGAACTAAAATCTCAAAGTCCGATGAAAATACTTTTAATGTAAAATGACCGCATATCTTCACGATTTTGCAAAAAAATGTATTTAGGACCAAATGATGACGGGCTGATAAATAATTTGATATAGAAATATTTCTGACAGTTATAATGTTTGAAAAAGTAAAACTTCATGATTATTATAGTCGCTAAACGTTTACTAAACTAATACTAAACATATGAAAGAAAATCAAATAAAAATTCATTTACCATTACAAAAGTATTTCACACTATCAGTTTTAAAATTATAGTTCTAGCATGGTATTCATCAAAGATGATTGTCTAATCATTAGCTATGGATATAGTTTGTTGCACGTCAATATTTGAAATTAAAATGAAGGTATATTAAAGTGTGCGTCCATGTAGATTTAAAAGTTAGCTAAGTGAAGGATATGTTAGTTAAAAGAAAGGAAAAAAAATTAAAGTTACAGTGCACAGAAGAAATAGCAGAAATTCATAACTTTGTGTACAAAGTTAAATAGCAGATCTGATATATATAAGAAAGAAAATATCAGTTTGTGATATCAAACCTGAAGCTGAGATCATCCATAATAGATCTATTTCTATTAACTACCCTTCATTCCGATTCATGCTTTATCCTAAGACAAATAATGATATATATAATAATTTGGAGATTAATCGAGAACAAAAATAGCAGACTTCATAAGAAATGACATTTTATAATGGGCACCATTCAGATCTGTTCACCGCTCAGACATACTGTACAACCAAATGCATATGCCCAATCACGAAAAGTAAATGAATGTTTAAACTGTAACTGTACGTTTGTAATTGTCAATCAAACAGAATGTATAATTAACAATCTCAGAAACGGAAGCACTCTACCAAGTTACTCATCTTAGTTGAAACTGTGTCAACTAATAGTTTGCTTACAAACATGTAAATTACTATTGAGCTTGTAAAGTAATAACCAATGTCAAACCATTTTGGTTGAACATTTATCATCGAGAACCAATTATTGTTGTGTATCTACGACTAAAATATGACAAAATATACATAATAGCATGTTTCCACGTCTAATGATTTATCAAACCAAATACTGTACATCAGTTATAATTATGGAAACAAAGATTTGTTTGAAAGTAAAAAAATGATACATTATTATTGTTCATCAGAGTACTAACAGTTGAGTAACACATTTGGAAGAAGGACGGATGGATCTAATTATATTTACATTCATATGTAATATATAGCAATTTAATATAGTATTTGAATATATATTTATTATGTATATTCATTTTGGTTTATTTATATTTTAATATATATATATATATACATATATGTATATACATATATATAGAGTAATTTGGCACATGCGATGCTCGTGCATATGGAAAAATAAATATAGAAAAATTGTGTTTGTTGGATTTTTGGATCTTACAACATGACATTGAAATGTTGTATGTCTTTATGTATATGAAGGCACAACTTAACTATTTGATGAAATGCGAGTGAGACTAAGCTAATTTTAGGAAATAATAATATAAAACAAAGTAAATTGTAAACAGACTTTGTGTTTTGGATAATAAAAAATAAACATTCATAGGATAATGGTGCATCTTTTCATTTAAGATTATGAGTAATGATTTCAAGGATTTGAATACCAACATACAACATGTAAACGCATTTAAGGATTTGAATACCAACATTTTCTTCTTTTCAGCAAGTGCTAAAAAATTATCATCTAGTTTACCAACATACAATGACCGCACAAAAAATAAATTAGCATCATTGCAATAAAAACAGTTATATAGATTAACATCATTATTATATAATATTGCTTTCTAAGTTCCTCTGTTTACATATTAATCCATCAGTATAAGAGAATTCAGATATTATTTGGATGGATGATGTAACATAAACATAAAACTTACATGTGAAATATTACAGGCTTAGTACAACATAGTATAATCTTTCGTATTAGCCACAAACTTCTAGAGTCCAATGCCAATAACTATCATCAACTGCTTAATATACTTCTATATGCACATAACTGCATGAAACTTCATTTATAATGGAAACTTAGCATAAGTGGAACATGTTAATAAATAAGTTGATGGAAATTAAAAACATGAAGATGAGAAATATAAATAGACAAAGTGATCATAGTACATCACTTTTTTAACAATGCAATAAAATATTTTAAACTTACTCTCAAGTACATGTGGATATTGTAGCTTTATCCTTGCTTCTGTTGAGAGAGAGAAAATTTTCTTCTTGATTGAGTGATATCTAGTCACTTCTAGTCAGCAGCAAAATAAAGGGTATTCTGCTCCAAAAAGGCAATTGCAAAAATCCACTTAAAATCAGAAAGCTGAAAGGTTTTAACAAAAAATTGAAGAACTGCCTTTAGAACTTCCTCTTTTAATCCAATCTTCCTCATCAAAACATTCCTAAATTTGCATCAAGTCTTGGTTTATGTTTCTTAATAGAAACAAAGAGTGAAAACTAAAAATGAGATGAAAAGTCAAACTAAAATTAGGATTTGACTGGTACTGAAAAGAGAAGTTTTAATTTTGCACTTAAAACAAAGAAGTGGAGAAGAAGGGTTGTTATAATCTTATTGTCTTGTGTTTGAGAATGTGGTCCAAGGGAGTTATAGAAACATCCTTACCTAATTCTATCATGATCAAAAGAATCATATTAATATTGAAATAAAAGTGACAACATATGCACGCAATACACACACAGAGCTGTGTATGTAGTCCCTCCTATCTCGTATGCTTCATTTAGAAAAACTTTTTTTTGTTAAAGTAAGTAAAAAAGAATAGAAAGGTTAGCATAAATAGTTGTCAAATGATGGGTCATAGCATAGAACTTATTAGCTTTAATGTCACCTATTAATCATTGTTGTTCAAATCTAAAGAATTATAGAGAGACTTAGCTTCAGTTACCTTGGTAAGAATATGTAAAGATGCAAGGAGGAGGAAATTCAAGGATTTGCAAGCTCAAATATAGTGCATGGTGGATTAATATATAGTGCTTGAGAACTGAAACATATTCCATGGATTTGAATGTACTTTATTAGGATGAATTCAGCCATACCTTCTAGCACTTCCAATGAAATCTTCATACATCCTCAATTGCCTTAGGCTTTTAATCAAAAAGTATGTCAATGTATCCGCCTAAGTTATAAATTTAAGTTTACTCATGTCAGAATAATTTATAAATTTTGGGCTGCTTGATAGTAATATTGGTACCAATAGAAACACGTTCAATAGCTCCAAGGCCATATATATATATATATATATATATATATATATATATATATATATATATATATATATATATTACATGTCAAATTTTTGTTTTGAAACTGTAATCTTCAATAAATAGTTGCATTCTCCTTTTTAAGTCAAACTTTACCTTCAAACCCCAGTTTGATTTGTAAAGAAAGGGGAAGCTCATTGAACTCTACTTTAATTAACTTGATTCATTGAACCCTTTCTCTGGAAACTACACTCGAGCTAGTTGGGTGGCTCAACATATATAAGGAAACCTGACAAATTTAGTGTGGTTCACGACAATCGCATGAATATAATTGAAATCAATGTGAGGGACCTAACTACATATGCAGATGTAAACCGAGAATTGATAACGTAGATAGCTTATGAGCATCCTGTTGTACGTTTGTATGTATGCAGCTAGCTGTTATACCTAGTAAGACTGTAAATTATGCAACTAAATTTAAGGGATTTCACAATCACATTAAGGTCAACTGTTCTTTTCTTTTTCTATCCATATGAAACAAAAGCTAGAACCATGCTTTGAATTACAATAACATAATACAATATAACTAACATAAACTAATTCGTACGAATTAAAATTAAAC
The DNA here is from genome assembly GCA_030765085.1 of Allium cepa. NCBI lineage: Eukaryota > Viridiplantae > Streptophyta > Magnoliopsida > Asparagales > Amaryllidaceae > Allium > Allium cepa. Next base: position 958,030,271 of record CM060937.1, read on the forward strand.
ATACTATCTTGACATTGAACCGCAGAACAAAATCATGAGTTTATAAACTTTCGCAGCATGCATAAAATGAGAAAATAACGATAAAGATCAATGTTGGCACGATCTTCTTCAACCTTGTTTTTTTGACTCGGTCGAGAATAGACTCTTGTGTGAAGAAAAGTACATTGGTACCTCAGCTTTTGTGGCTCGGGCATTGTTCCAAACATGTTATGCGCATGTATGTGACTAAGATTATGAACAATAATGTATTAGTTACATATATCATGTTGGTTGAAAAACTGAATGTAACAAATTGCATCAAAACTCAGTGACGAATATACCAGAGACCGTTAAAAAAAAAAACAAATAGCAATGAATATTTCTTTAACACAAACTACATCAAAGCTTCAAAGAACCAACAAAGTTATAAATTGAAACAAATCAATCACGTACCTGAAAGATCAAGACATACCAAATTGGAAATAACCCATCTTGAATTTTAGAACCCGCAAGCTTTCACGTCTTAGTGAGGCAATAGAGATCTGCCATTTTTTACATGTTTTCTTTTATTAATTAGAGTTTTGTAAGTCACGGATGAAATTTCAATGAGGAAGAAAGGGTCATGGATTTGCGAATAAATGAGAAAGAGATCGTGGGAAGGAGGAAGGATGAAGAAAGAAAAAACGTGCCGACCATTCTGCAATTAGGTGGAATACGGGGTTTTTTTCTCAGTTAAAAGACACTTTGGTCCTTTCCAAGCACGAAGAAGTTAATACCATGATAAAAGGGCAATTTTGACAGTCAGAAAAAGGCTTCACTTGCTTGGGTATTTGCTTTATATATAAGATATATATATATATATATATATATATATATTGATTGGAATTTGGATATATTCCTGCCTATTGGAGCAGATGAGACTAATACGTTCCCGTGTATGAGCGGATGACCCTTTGTACGTGCGTCTGCCTCGAAGCGGATATTGTACACATATTCTAATATGTATATTTGTTGCATGTGACAAGTTGGAGGGCTCCAAATGGATTCCTCACCAGTATTGGTTTTATTTACAGATATTGTGATATATACTGTTATCATATAATATATGATGTTTGGATGTTGTGATTGATGTATTTAGTGTTGTTGCAGCATTGGGTCTATCTTTGGTAATTTAAAAACATTAAAGTGATGATTTTCAAATTTAAAAGAATTTTCAAATAAATTTGAAAATACATGTTTTGTTTATTTTTGAATTGTTAAAGGAAATGGTTTTATTTTTAACAAATAAAGGTTATAATTTTTATGTTATAAAAATTATGATTTTTGTGAAATATAATCAGAACGTGATTAAATATGGAGTTAACTATTTGGTAAAAAGGTTAAAATGAGATTTTTGATTTATTATAAACGGTATATATATAAGATTTATAAAATTGATGTTTTATAAATCAGAATAATGGAACTATAATGGAGTTTTTATAAATATAAAATGGAGCTATAAATGGATTTTATAAGTGAACAAGATTTACAAATTTTGAAGTTATAAAATGAATGGATTTTGTAAAATAAATGATTTATAAATAATTAACTTATAAATTGGACTTTGGCATATAAATGTGATAAATGGAATTTGTTAGGAAATGAATTTTGTATTTTGAAGTTTTTATAATATATATATGGGATTTGTAAAAAAAAATTTTATAAATGTGAAATCAATTTAAATTGATAAACTAGATATAGGAATTTATTAAAGGAGATATATCCACGATTTTGGTCAGTGGATAATCCTTTAAATTTAATTTGCAATAGTAATGAATTTGGTAAAGGGATTATATCCACGATTTTGGACAGTGGATAATCCTTTAATAAATATGTAGAAGTAATGAATTTAGTTAAAGAATTATATTCACTATTTTGGACAGTGAATAATGTTTTAAATTAAAAGACAGGTTTGGGAAATGGCATTTTAAATGAAGTTAAAAGGATTTGAAGATGTTTAAAATGTGTTAAGTATCGAAACCATAGATTTCAATATTCATTGTTGAAATAGACATTTTCGAGAAATAAGGAAATGATGGACCATAACACTGTTGTTATAGTAAATGATTTTCGAAAGGAGATGTTTTGTATAGTATATGAGATTTATATATCTATCTAATTTTTGAATCCTTATACTAATGATTTTAGGTTATCTTAACAATGTTTTATGTAACATTCGTTTTGACCCAAATAAATATGATTAAGAGAATGTTTTCCTTAAAGAATTAAGTATATACTTAATCGTGATTTAAGTATATGTAAGACTTGCAAAGTGTTGGAAATAAATTGATTTGTGAATTGCTTATTATTAAATAAGTATATGGAAATGTTTTCCAATGTTGAAATGTTGAAATGATTTGAGATTATATCTCTTAAAGATAATTTGAAGTGAATATTTGGCAAATGATTTAATTAATAAAAGATTAATTAAAAGGGCCTAGTGATTGCTTATGGTGCTAAATATTTGTTTGTTTAATTTAATAGTTAAATAACCGACTATCAAATTTGACCATTTTAGTTCCTCGACTTGAAGTGGGAACTATTTAGTCGTACATTTAGTACATAGCCTTCTGTATAGGCTTGATTATCATTTGTATTGAGGATGTTGATTCGTGTAGTGCGGAATATTACTCCAATCTATCGAGCTTCCTTCTTGGCCGAAGGATAGCAAGTTGAAAGTTGGAGATGTGATAAGTCTATGAGACTTAGTTTCTGTGTGAGGTTGAGAAATTCTTTTGCGTTGTTGGTGAAAAGGGACCGGGATCGGTTTACCCGAAAACCACTTCGAACCTACATTTATGCGACGATTGTGCAGGTTGGTTGTGATAATATTGATATTCAGGATTTTCATAGTGGAGGACTGCTTGTTGATCGTTTGGGGTTAAAATCCCAATATACATCGAGTAGCAGTAGTCTCTTTGTTATGAGATATCCAATGCAAGAACTATTCGCTACTAATCCTAGGGATTTTCCAATAGGATGTGGTAGGAAAGCACCTTCAATTTGTCATATTCCTAGACAACTTGTATAGACGAGTGTTTGACATTGCATTTTAAAGATTACATACATTGGGTTTTAAAAACGTACATCGGTGGTGGCGGAGAAGGCAACTTCTCATAGCTTAGCACTCTTCTTGAGACGTATGAGCTTATGGGTTGTATTTTTATGGAAGGTAATTACTAGTCAACGAAAATAGCTGTGTGGCATTCCAATTGATGTGATTATGATTTGTGAAAGGTAATCATTACCTCAGGCCTCATCAACCGGAAATGACCAAAATAGGGTTAGATGCAGCAGGGCTAAGTGGACCCCTCCCAAGTAGGATATGATTATCCTCTTCTAGATATATCTTTACACGCTATGACGTCGTGTATCTGATTATTGTGGCTTGTATGCTTCAAGGGCCTTGGAAAAGTTCGGTAACGACCGAAGGATGACATATTCGGTACTATCTAGTTATAGAGGTAGGCTGGTCTTGTGTTGGTAGCAGAACTTTGTGATAGTTTCTCGAGACATCCATCTAGAGGTGTACCCATCGGAAGGTAGTCCTTTCACTTGGTTATTTGTATGGAAATCCAAACTCCACTGCTTACCTGCCATTTTGATTGTATTACCCATTTTGGCCTATATGCTGGAATTTAATCAATGTAATAATTTCGGCTATGGTTGATATTATTTGTGAAATAGACACTATTATAATATAAGAGGATTTGATATGAAAAGTTTTAGTTGTCGTAATGTAAAAACATGTCTGTGTTTATGTGTGGACGTGTCTTACGAGATACTTTTGTTTTGATAAAGGAGAAGTTTGGTAATTTAATAAATTCAGTTGAGTGTGTTTCTCATGCTGGTTTACCAGACTAATCCGGGCGTTTTTCCTTTTCAATGCTCGGGTCAGAACGAGTATATTTACAAGTTCAGATTTGGTGCTTTTGGAGCTTCAGCAGGAGAGTTGGAGATCTTCATTTCGTATATATGTATCTATTTTGATTATTCGATGTGTGCATTGTTGTTGTTTATATTATCGGCAATTGTAAGGACATGTTATTATAACTGTCCAGGATGATGATTATTGATTGATTGTTGAACTCCGATTGATGTATGTATATACGGTTTCTGTTTTGTAAAGATCATTGTTATGATATTATATGTTATTCCACTGCAATATGAGATTCTGTATTGTTTTGTTTGGTTCCATCTTCTCTCTTTCTTATCTTCTCTTCTTCTCTCTTATTTTCTTTCTCTTGACTTTCCATCAATCAGTTCTTTTTAGGTCGGACATGTGTGGTTTATTGTCGATTCAAAGGGTATGGATTTGCAGGTCGTCACACGCAGTACCAGAGCTTAGATTTTGTATATTCCTAGGCTTTGATGTGTACTCGGTGTAGATAGGGACAATAGCACCATGGATTGAGTTGAGTGTATTATATATATGAGCGCATATTTGTTAGTGATTATAAAATGTTTTATATTGTGTTTACTTATTCATTGAGTTGTTTGTGAATTCTGGTCGGTGTATGAGACGCCATGTTATCGATAGGGATTTCTAAATACTTAAACAAGGCAAGTGGACAAAGTATTGTTTTTAAATTGGGTAAATGAAATAATTTTACCTTGATTATATTTTATATATATAAAGGAAATAATTTTTTAGAATTATTAAAGTGTATATAAGTGAATTGTTTGGTTGTTTGAAAATGTAAATATATACATAAGTTAATAAAAGTTGTTTGAATAATCTAAATAAAACAACAATTGTAAAAGAATAAATTAATAAGCAAAGGAAATATAAAATATGGAATAATAATTAAAATGATTTACAATTATGAAATAATCTTATATATAAGTAATAAAACAAAATGAGTATATTTATAAATATGAGTTGTAAACAAAAATGAATTTAAACCAAGAATTTGAATCCCGTTTATTTTGAAAGTTTAAAGATATTATATTATTATAAATCTAAATAAGATAAATAAATTTGGAACGATCTTATGTAAGTAAAGTAATATAGTGAAATTATGTAAGTAAAGATTTATAAGTGTGATTTTGCAAATAAAAAGGGACTTTTAAAATAATATAAAGCACTGAATTCACGACTGTCGTTGGGAAATAATAAGGGTGATGACTGCAGCATCCTCAGCATCATTTTCGAGTTTCTGTACGATGGATTTAATACCAATAGTAAATTGAAAATTGAAGTTTTGTTGTGATAAACAAATTTGAATTCAAAACCCAAGTTGAAATGGATAAATATAAGTGAAATGAATTTTGAAATTATAATATGAAATAAAGATTTTTAACTAAAGAAAAGTTAAATAAATTTGAGTTAGCATAATAAAATATATGATTTAAAATTTATCTAAAGGAAGGCCAAATAAATTGAATTAGATTTGAACCAGATTAGATAAGTTATTGAAATGGAAATTAAATTAAGCTTAAGATAGTAAAGTGATTATATAATATGAATTTGGAAGTTTAAATAAATAAGTTATACAACTTATAAAGTGAGATAATGTAAGTAAAACCAAATATTATAAGGGTAAAACAATTTTGTTAAGCAAAAAAAAATCTAAATTTGAATAGTGATATGAATTTGACTTAAATAAAAGTTAAATAAATAAAATTTGAATTAAATAAGTGGTGAAATTAAGTTGTATAGTGAAAGTAAATGCAAGTGAAAATGAAATGAAACATAACTTAGGTTATATTAAATGAAGTTGAAATTGGTATTAACAATGAATTAATAAAGTGAAGTGATGAATATGAATTTGAGTTATGTAATGAAATTCAACTTTAGTTGTATAATGAATTAGCAATTGAATAATTGTATGAAAGTCAATTGAATATTAAACCAATTGAAATTAAAAGTGTTAAATCAGATTGAAGGTAAACAAGTAAATATGATTGATGGAGTGTAAATTAAATTAATTTGGATATGATTGGATATGCATTGGTTGTTAGATGGATGTTAGTTGATTGAATAGAGAATTCATTAAATATTAACGAAATTGAAAGCTAAATAATTGAATTCAAATTGAAAGTGAAGTAAATTTAAATAGAACTAAATTGGATTGAATTGAAAGTGAATTAATTTGAATATGAATTAGTGAATGTCAACTAATTGAAAGTAAATCAATGAATATTAGTAAAATCCAATGTTAATGAATCAAATGTGATTAAATTGGAAATCAGTTCAATAAATGTTTATGAGAAGTGAATTTATATTGATTTGGTTATGGATTGACTTGGTAGATATTGGTTTGTTGGATAATGGTTGTTTGATGGTTGGATTTTTTGCTTTGTTGCATTTTCTATATTGGCATACACAGTAGTTATATTGGTATATATTGAATATTGATATTACTTTTCATATATACAAGTGCTCATTTGTTTGTTGAGTATTTAGTATGGCGCTTGCTTCGCATTTGGAGCTCGCCTTCGCATTATATTAGTCGTATATGCTTGCTAATAATATATAAGGTACATATCTCAGATTACATATCGTACTTTTATAATTTTTCCCTCTACGGGATTCCTCATCATCGAAGATGAGATGTATATTTGTGATATATACATATATATATATGTTGTGATCCTACTACTATCGAACCGTACAAAGGAAGCTATGGCGAAATTTTTTGAAAATTTAAGGAGTCAAGAAAATTTTGGAAAATTTTTGATAACTATAATTTTGATTTTGAATTGAAAGATAAGCGATATTGGTTGGTTTTGAAAAGATAACTAAGTATGATTTGAAAACTTAGAAAAGTTTTTATAAGAAGTTACTAAATGATTTTGGAAAAGTTAAAAGGTTAAATGAATTTGATATCTAATTTGAATGAGTTTTTTTGAAAAGTTAATGATTTTGTGACTTATTCTTACTTGGTAATTTCAGGGACAATATTCTTTTAAGCAGGGGAGAATATAACGATCTAGAATTTCAATCATTTGAAATTCAGATATTTAATTGATTTTAAATATTCATAAGTTAAATTTATATGTTGAATAACTTATATTTGAAATATATTGATTTAATTGGATAGTTGAATTGTTAATTTAATATTTGAAATTGCAGAAATAATTTGATTTTTAATTACATGTGAATGAAAATGCTTTATAAAGTTGTATTAAATTCTATTTGAATTAGAATAATGTTAGTAAACTTTTAAAATTAAATTAAAAGTTAATTTGTTGAAATTGAATATTTTAATATTTAATTAACGTGTAAAAAATTGTCATTTTTCATACAGTCTCGAATTTCGAAGAAACCAGTTTCATTGGATCCGTAACGTTATATTATTGTAGGATTTCAAGTTTCGTGTCAATCGGACTTGCGGTTTGTCTGGGGGAAAGCTAAAATGCGTAGAAATTTGTTTAAGTAAATTTTAATTTAATTAAGTCGATTCAAAAACCTATCTTCCGAATACGATCGAACTAGCTTCCGATATATATTCTATTGTGTTTGGAATAAGGGTAAAACATTATAAACGCTAGGCGGCATGCTTCATTTGGAGTTCGGAAATTTTTCGGATGAATAGTGTCGTGAAATTTTCTATTAAAGGACGCTATAATTTCCTATAAAAGGACGCTATAATTTCCATTTTCACTCTGTTTGCACAAAAGATGGGCAAACACCTCCAAGTCGTATGATTTAGTTGATTATACGTTGTTCTTAGTGATTTGGGTGATTTATGGAAATATATATATAGATGGACTAAACTGTAAAAGACATGGAGATTTATAGTGGTTCGGCCAGAATGTGCCTACGTCCACTTTATATGTTACTCTCCTTTACTTTTCAGGTTACAAATACAAAGCTTTTATTACAAGTGTCTGAAAGTTGTTTGAAAGTTCCATCCGTGCTTGAGCTCTCAAACTTGTCTGCCATTGTTGTACCCCTGCCCCTCTATTTATAGAGTCAGGCTGGGGGCAGGGGTCCTAGAGGTATATAGCAGCTGGTGGGCCTGGGCTGATGCAATCTGGCCTGGCAAAGATGGTCCGGAACACCTTGATTCGGTGGGAGTTGGTCCGGTGATGGCTGGTTGGAGTTTGATTCGGCTATGTATAGGAAGTGTGTTGGACCGATAGTGTTTGGGAAAGGAGTTGGTTCGATGTTGAGGGTGTAGCTTGGTCCGGTGGTTCGGCAGTGTCGTAGGGGTGAGTTGGTTCGGCAGTTGGTTGGTTCGGTAGGGACGTGGAAAGGAGATGGTTCGGTGAGACATTGGTTCGGCGGTAGGAGCATGGTCGAAACACGCCCAACACTTGCCCCCCAAAGTAGGGCATGTGCATGCACATGGCGTGCTTTGTTTTCCCGTGGTTTGGATAGCTTCATTCGGTCCTAAGCGCCGAACCGTTTGGTCCGGTCTCCCTGCGTTCTTCTATAAGTACGGGACTTACGCTTCCTTCATTCCTTACCTTTCGAAACAGCCGGACTAAATTCTCGACTACCAAATTGATTATAGTGTCGAACCAGCTCCGATTGCCGAATCGCTTGAAGTGCCGAATCAACTCCTTTTGCCGAACCATTTGAAGTGCCGAATCAGGCGAGACGGGTCAGCTTCTTACCTGATCAGGAATGCTACTCTTCTGCAGCACAACTTGATTCTACCATGTCAGTCTGTGGTCAAGAAGAGAGACACAGCCAAGGAAAGGGCTGCCAAATCCAAAGGAGGGGCCACGACAAAGAGCAGCAAGAGGAAACCCTTCTCGATACCTCCAGTCGTCGGGGGGAAGAAGCTCAAGAAATCCTATGGACCCTCCCCTAGCACAAGTCCAGATGTTCCGGAGGAGGAAAATGTAGAGGAGGAAAGAGGCGAGGAGGAGAGCGGAGGTGATGGAGAAGGTGATGGTGGTGATGGTGGCGAAGGACAGAGCGGTGATGACGCCGGGGCTTTGTCTTCTGGACAAGCGGGGGAGATCCAAGAGTGGACAGATGATGCTTTCCGCCAGGCTTTTGAGGGGTTGGAGGAAGGATCGGCCTTGGTGGAGAAGCCGAAGAAAACTGATAAGGCCGGGATTGGTGCTGGTCCATCTTCTGAGAGCATTTCAGCTAGGGCAACTCCGGCTGTTCAAGGTGAATTTTTGACTCCTCTTTTAACTTCACATGTTTCTTGGATTATAGTCCCATGCATGCTTGTAGCACTTGGTTTTTATTTCAGGAACGGGTAAGGCGGCCAAGACATCAGACATTCGGCACTGCCTCGAACAATTCAAACTCCTTAAAGCTTCCGCTAAACCAAAGCCTCCGGCCAATCGTTCCGGGGACGTAGTCGGCTACCGTCCTCTTCTCGGAGTTATTGAAGAGGATATTCAAAAGAAAAGGAGGAGGCGCTCCTTATTCGAACCACCTGGACCTCAACCCCCAACCCAGCCTATTCATGATATCACGGGGGAGGATACTGGTTCATACCCTCTCCGCATCCATCAAAGAATCATACCGTTACTCATATTGATCGTCCCGGCTTGGCTCATAATCCATTTGCGGGTCATCCGGATCTGGATCCGGGTTCTCATGATATTTCCTTTGACGAGGTTACTGGTGAGCACCTTCTCCCTCGCAATCCTATGGTAAGGGTGCTTGATGAGGCCAAGTCCCTGGACCTTGATTTGCTTACTACTCGAATTGTAACTATGGGGGATGAAGCCAAGGAAAATATCGACCGGGTTGCTGAGGAGACTAGGAAGTTGATGGGGCATCACGCCCGACTGGTCAAGGCCGGGGAGGAAATTGGGAATGCCAACATAAGATTGCGACTAGTGGTTGCCGACCAGGCCAAGCAACTCGCCGATCAGGCCATCCAGATCTCTCAGAACGAGGCTGCCTCTAGACGGCTAAAGAAAACCATGGAAGAGGCTAGCAGAGCCGAGCTGCAGAAAATGGAGGCCATCTGCAAGGAACGGATCGATATGGCCATTGCAACGGTAGACGAGGTTCGGAAAGCGGATCTCGAGCGGGTAGAGGAGTTATCTGGGAAGCTTGAAGCCGCGAAGCTTGCTCAAGCTAAGCTGAAGGAGGAGATGGAGGCGATGAGGAGATCCTTTAAGGCTGACCGCTCGCGATACCGATCGGAGAGGGATGCTGCCGTTGCAAAGCTGTTGGCTTCTGAGGTCCGAATGAGGGAGTTTGAGGAAAACGAGGGGATGATGGATGAGATGCTCCAGGATATGTATTTCCGTACTTGGAAGCAGGACAACTTATCCTGGATGGATGATTATCCCCGGATCATGGCCAGGATTTATCTCCGGGCTCTGGAGGAGGCCAAGGCTGATGCGGATAAGGAGGGTGGTATGGCCTTCAGGATGGATGTGGTTACGGCCCAGTTCACTAAGGAGGAGAAAGTGGCGGTGAAGGAGGGCATGCGGCTGCTTGCTGCCGAGGAGGTAGGTGTGCAGTTGGGAGATGATGATCAAGGAACGGATGCTGGTAAGTCTTTCCTTTTAGCCTTTTCATAGCTTGGTTGCTTATTGTTTATTCAACGAATTCTTCTCCTGAATTGGACAGGCGGGACCTCTGAAGTGCCAACTACCTCTAGTCAGCATGCTGGGAGCTCTGATCCGGTGGTTAAGTAGACCTCGGTGGGACAGCAGGATAGAAGCGAGGCCCCGATGCAGTCGGCTCCTTGGCTTGATCTGGACATTTTTCAGCTTATTTGACGTTGTTGTCTATGTCAGTCTTAAAACATTAATGTATTTTTCGGGCTGTAATTATGTAACGAACAACTTGATTTTTGGCATGTAACCATATAACATAAGCTGATTTTGTCATGTTTGAATGCTGTTGTTATTTCGATGTGTTGCATAAAATATAGCCGCGCATGTGTTAGTGATTCAATTGTGTTTGACGCTAAGTTTTTGCTTAAAATATAATTTCATGTATTGCAATGTTAATGTGATGTGCGTAGAAATTATAGTTACATATTTATGTATAAGAGAAGAAAGTACCGCCCTTCAAGTTTTTGCTGTAGACGGTAGCTTTGAATGCCTTGTGTAATCGAATATGGAATGTAGTTGAATGACCTGTCATCCAACTGTGAGTTCTTATTCCCATTAGCGAGTGTCTCCTATTTTGTGTCATGTACTTTAGTGATCGTTATAGATGATAGGAGGAGAGTTTTTATAAATAAAATGGAAAAATAAGAAATAGTAAAACTTCCAATCACGGAAGGCCTTCGATGTGCTTAAGTTCGTGGCAAACGGATTTTGTAGTCACTTTCCCTAGCTGTGGGTCTTGGAGACATTTGTCACCCATCTTACGCCTCCGTGGGGAGTTTTCTTTCTTTTTACCACAGCCGTACTTAAGATACATCGAAGCCGAGATCACGCACAGTAACTACCCTGGCCATTCTGGCCCGTAATCGTGGGTATTATTCGATTTACCGTGGCCGGCTAGCGCGGGTGCCGATCGTCAACTGTGAACTGCCCCTGGCTGGCCACACCTTATGTTGGGGCTTATAATCGGTTCACAGTTGCCGGCGAGCTGAACTGCGTAATGAGCTGCCTAGGCTATTTTCGGTCTCCTCAGTGGCTTATAATCGGCTCATTACAGTTGGCTTTGAGGGCCGTCGCGAGCAATGAGTTAACCCTCAGCAGAGGGATGCTGGAGCAAAAGTGTCTCATTGGCGAGGGCATAGATTCATATAGTACCTGTTAGGTCTTGTCCAGGTGAGGTTGCGCCGTGACGTGCCTAGGATGGAAATGCCCTTACACGGGATTTTGTACAACAGAAAAGGATAAAGCTTAACAAGAAGCCAAGATATAAAGGAACAAGTTAAAAAGAGACAAGATTTTTAAAGTGGTTCGGCACGAAAATGCCTACGTCCACTGGTTCTCTTTGTTAATCCACTTTATATGGGCAGTACAAGTTAAGAAAAGTATCGATGTAACAGCCCGCAAATCCGTACCCCTTGAGTCTACACTATTCTACAACAAACAACTCAAGTTGCACAGAAATACGAACCATTAGGGTTTAAGAAGAAGAGGTAGAAGAAGAGAAAACAAAATCAACATCAGAATCTAACCATCGCAGCGGAATAAAATATAATAGAGAATAAATAATCTTTACTCAAAATCAAATATATTTGTTTACATATATTACATCATCAGAGTACATCAATCACAGCTCACATCAATAACATAGAATGGGTACATAACAACTCAACTCAGCGGAAATACATATATATAAGTACGAGAGTACGTATCGTCATCCAGCTCGTCTCCTGAGCCCACAGCATCATATCCTGTATCCTATAATACTCGGTCTGACCCGAGCATTATAGTTAAATAACATCCGAGTCAGTCTGGAATACCAGCGTGAGAAAATCACACCCAATTGATTATTAAAGTTTCAAAAATCCTTTGAAAACAAAAGCATCTCGTAAGACCACGCCACAAATAAACATGTCGGGTTTTTACCTTACGATAGCTAAAAAATTTTTTTTATAGAAATCCTCTGATATTATAACAGGGTCTATATACAAATACTTATAAAATAGCCGAAATTGTTACATTCATTAAATTCCAGCTACTAGCCACCGAAGTGGGTAATACAAACAAAACTCGTACAAGGTTCGTAGGGAGAATGGATTTCCAACAATGACTAGGCACTCGGGTACCACCTGTCACAGTACGGGGCCTAGATCACCGTACCGAGGATTACTCCCTTCATCCCCTGCAACACAAGGCCGGAACCATTCCTTACTGAACAGTCCCGAACAAGATAAACCCCGTGGTTGGCGCGACCAACCACCCACTAAGCCGAAATATATATAAGGGACATCTAGACAGGGGAATTATCTTGTCCTGCTTGGGCATGACCCACCTAACCTTGTTGCATATCCCCTGATTTTCAGTCATTCCCATTTGATGAGGCTTGAGGCTAAGCGTTACCTTTAGAACGTTTTCACTTAGAATGCCCATCGTCCACCTGACGATGTTTCGCAAGCATTCGTCCAAACAAGTCCATCCCGGGTTCGAACGGAACCGAAGGCACTACTCCTACTACATCCATTTTGGAAATATCCTCAGGATTAGTAGCGACTAGCCCTTGCACTTTACTGCTCCATCTTCGACTTCCGAACACGTTTTTCGCACGAAACGTACAGAACGGATCGAAGTGGTTTTCGAGAAATAATTCTCGATCCCGGTCTCTTCGAAACGATCAACGCATTGTCCAATATTGATAGTCGGTTATTTAACTATCAATTAATATTCACAAACAACCATCAACCAATAAATAATTTCCCAAATTATTTATGTATCTCAAAATATCCTCGAAGATATATTTCTATTTTCAATCCTTTGAAAACAGTTCAAAACCATCTTCCTTTCAGAATAAACTTTTCCAAATATTTTATATCTCCTCTGAAATCACCAAGCACAAAACTAGATATTTTTTTTAAAATAATTTAAAACACTTCACTTTTAAATATATATATATATATATATATATATATATATATATATATATATATATTTATATACTTTAAACCATTTAGGTTAAAAACTACTTTGATAATTTGTTAAACCACATACTATATAAATATTTGAAACTAAAGTTACTTAATAACATATATAACTAGATTTCCACTTTTGAAACCAAATACCAAGTCACTTTTTAAAATAATTACTACTATAATAGATTTGAGGAAATACTTACTTTAGAATTTAAATATTAGAAATAATAAATTTTCAAAAAAAAACATACCTTTTAAAACAAATTTTAAAACTATTAACTTATATTTAAAAATTTACTTAAGATGTACTTAGTTATCCAGGGAGAATTCCAACTTCAACCACTTAAATCAATTTTCCAAATTGATTCCCAATTTATTTCCTTTGAAATAAATTTCTTTGCTTATCAGTTTATTTCGAAATTCAATTAGTTATGGACTTTATTATTATTTTCAATTTGATTTTAAATCCTTCAGCTGAAATATACAAATTTTAGGTTATTCCCAATTCCTTCTTTATTTTTCTTAAATAATTTAAATCCTAAATTTAAAAATAATTATTTTATTCTTTAAACAGTAACATTGAAGTTGAGTTTTCTTAACTTTCTGTTTATTCATAAATTTCTTTCCACACACATAACTTGTTAATTAGCGTTTGAAAACACTAATATTTTTATCCAATTTATTTTAGTTTATTCACATTCTTTATAAATATTTTCTTAAAAATTTACTCTTTTTTTTTCTTCTTTCCAAAAATCCAATGCTATATAATTTGATAACTCAGAGTCCAGAATATATCCAAGCAACTATAGCATTCAATATAACAATATAATTCATCACAGAATATTCACAAAGCATAACAGAGAATAAATAACAATATATATATATGATGAGGGACCCAGTTGGATCCCTCCAACCTGTTTTTCCCCTGCATCCACAAACGTCGGCACAATATAATACACCAAGTCCAAAATATCATACTATATCTCATCGATTCATTAAACCATTCAAACAATTGTTTAAATTTAATCATTTTAAATTAAATTTTAAACTGAGTGAGATTAACTCACCTTCTTGTTTGTAATCCCATCCAACCTGACCTGATTTCTCCCATGATTTTCAGACCTTGTATAAACAATTTGTGATTCATTACTATTTGAATTAACCAACCAATTAATCACTTTTTTAAATAAACTTAATTAGAACTAAAGATTTAATTTATACTAATGATTTAATTTATTAATAATTTAAGTAAAAACTAAATTTCCTTTGCACAAATTATTTCCCCTTTTACCTCACTGTAACATCAAATGTTGAGTTACTCTTTCTATTTCTCTCTGTTACCTAAACTATAAATACATGTTATATTTATTTATACTTGTACATAAATCTCCTATACTAGAATTCCTTCTCTGTAAATAGTTTTTTTATTTTATTTTATTTTATTTTGAATTAACCGAAAGATGGAAAGGAACAAATACTCACCTTCCAGTTCGTGAGTCTAACCCTACTCCGCCACAAGAACCACCTCCGATCCTCCATGAACGTCGACCCTACGCGAGAAGCTCCAAACCCTAATCGCGAATCCCTAGCCCATGCGTGCTCGGCTCACTGTTCGCGATCCCCAAATCGAACAAACTCCGGCCATGCCCTCAATTTCAACCACCCAGCACGACAACGCGACTTCAGCCACTCGAACGTTGGCACCGTTGCACCTCAATGAGACGACTCATACTCGTGATCTTCCCCGTAAGTGTAACTGAGCGCGCGCGACTCCTCTGAGTCGAATCGATTCACCTGGAAGTTGGGGTGAGTATGCGAGCGACCATGATGGTAACTCGATTTCCTCGCGTTCGAGTACGCGAGTTTCTCCCTCTGTCCCCCATTTTTTTTTTTTTTTAGCTTCGAATGATTTGAGAATAAGGATTCTAAAGATTCGGCCCTTAATTATAATTTTCTTTGAAAAGCTTGAACAAGACGCTAAAGCACGAACCTGCAGAGAGAATAGAGGGAACATGAAGAGATATTCGCGTGTACGATGGTTTCATCATGTCGGCTTTACAGAGTTAGGTTGGCTGCTGATAAAAATTTATATTTTTATATTCAAAAATATCTCGTTGAGGTACCTAGTTATTAAATTTGATTCGATATAGATTCAGTGCGTTTATATGACGTATGCTCACACAACACCCCAAACACTCCGAAAATTGAAACCCGATAATAATACAATATTACGGATCAAATGAAACAGGTTTCGCCAAATTCCGAGACAGTGCCTCGGAAGGTTATTTTAAATTCAATTCAAACGATATAAATTTTAAAACTTAACAAACCATTTTTAAATTTGATTTCATCACTTCTATTCTCTTCAGGATTATCAATATAAATTCTACAAGCCTTCAAATTATTTTTCATAGGCTTATAATTCCAGATTCAGTAACTTACCCAACTTCAAATTATTTAATTCAACAATTTAATTGTCAAATAAATTATGATATTCATGATTTAAGTTAATAATTAACCTTAAATATTTAAAATCAATTAAATATCCCGACTACAAATGCTTGAAAATTACGGGTCGTCACATTCCTCCCCACCTTAAAAGAATTTCGTCCCCGAAATTACTAGTTAGGAAGAATGATCCAATACCCGTTTATTATTTCCCTAAACCAAACAGTTTTCTAACAATTCAACATCTTACCAATTATCTTTTATATAAAAGACTCATTATCTTTCTTACTAACTTCCAAACCTTTCTCTAGTTCCAAACCATACCATTTGTTTAACCATTCAAGTTTTCAATTTAAAACCAAATTTTGAATTATCAAAATTTTCTCAAAATTTTTCTAACTCCCTAAATTTTCGAAAAATTTCGCCAGCGTCTCCTTTGCGCGGCTAGCTCGGTACAACTACAAAAGGGCTCTACGGCCTCCCAAATCCAAAAAGAAAACAAAAAGCCAAGTGGCTCAATCCAAATCCAAATCTCAATCAAATTCCATACCAAATTTAAATGCGTACCTTTTGTCGGGCAATTCAAATTTATCTCTTGAAATCAAATCCAATTTCATTTTCCCTTTTTAAATACCTGCATATCCTGCTTAGCACTAATATCCAATCACAATATCCCAAAATATTTTATCGACTTTCTTACCAAATGTCAATATCTATTCATTTCTATATTATCTTAGATTATATTTGTAATATCAATTTCCAATCTAGAATTTACCATTCCTTTCTTAAGTTAGTATAAACATTTTATATGTTTCTTATCTTTATTTCTATTCAAATCAATTCTTTCATTTTCATATGAATTCAATTTATCTCTGACTTGAAACATTTGAATTTTATTTTTCATTTATTACTAATTCATGTCATTACTTTAGTTAGTATCATTTACTAATTAATTTCAATTTCTAGTTTGAAATCGTTTTGTTGCTAACTAAATTTTCCAAAAATCTTCAAAAATTTTCTAACTCCCAAAATTTCTGAAAATTTTTGGCAGAGTCCCCTTTGTACGGAGGAGCTTTTGCAATTTGACAAAAGAGATAAATATATATACATCGACCCACACGGTCGGAAAAACCAAAAACAGTTCATATTTCCTATTTTTATTGCGTAGGCGTACCTTATTTAGCATTTTAAGCAAGCGGCTTATTATTTTTAGCAAGTAGCACTACCAAATCCAGCCTCACGGCTTCCAGGTACCTGTACTTACTCAATTTAAACATGTAAGTGCCAAATATATGCAGTTTAACTATATTCCACTTATTTATAATAGTTAAAACATATGAATTCTAAAAGAAACTCATACCAAACATTTTTCTGTAAGCAATTTATATAGTTTCCATGCTAATTCAACTGTTCCAATTTATTTATAACCATTTTCACTCAATTCGGATGGTTTTCGATTCATTCGTATACAATTCCATCAATTTGAATGGTTTAGAATTCAATTGCTTACTTTTAATTTATTCTTAAGCAAATTGAACTCACATTTAATTCAATTGCTTTCAAAATTAATTTATTTTACTTCTATCGACTCATAGAATTTTAATTACTTCCATTTACATCAAATGACAATTAATTTTATGCGAATTTGACGAAAACTATGTGAATAAATAAGTATTATGTTTTATAACCAATTTAAATGGATTTCAACTCAATTTATACTTAATTCTATTCCATTTTCAATTTATTCACAATCCATATATTCTCATTTCATTGTATTCAGATTTGAATCCATTCACTTGCATTTCATTTTATTAACCAAACTAGTTTATTCAAACCCATTATCGACTTTGGTTCATCTTCATTTCCAATTAAATTTCCTTTTTATTTTAATCCATTCACAATCATTTATTTAGCTCGACACATTCCATTTAAATTTCATTTGCAATCCATTTATTTACATTTCATTCCATATTTATTTATTCCAAACTATTTTATTTAGCTCGAAAACAATCCAAGCTATTTTATTCACTAACCATTTCTTAACTTATTTAAACTAACACTTCATTTGATACCTATTTGCCCCCATCATTTATTTATTCAATATAATTAGTTTATCCACATTCACTTAAATCATTCTAATAAACTTGACATATTCTATTTCCCTTATTGCCTCAAGTTATTTCAATCCCTTAATAATTTTTTAAATGGTTTACAATTATTTATTTAAGCATTTTCATTCCATTAAATATTATCGGCAGCTCACCGAATTTTACTTCAATTGAAATTTATTTTTACTTGATTTAAAACCACTCCAATTATTATTAAACTTTGTTTAAGTTGAATTTAACTCAACTCTCCTTCATTCATTCAGCTTAAGTCCATTTACTTCAATTTATTCGAATTTTATACTTAAGCTCATTTCCATCTTACAAGTATATTTTCTCTTTTATACTCAGCTTGACTCAATTTATTACAGAGCCATATCCAATTTATTTCCACATATTTGGATTTTATTTGCAATTCATACCATTACTATTTTAAATCCAGATCCATTTTTTTCTTTTTTCGATACAATTCCCAATTATTTTTAATTTGTTAACACTTCAAGTTAAATTTTAATTAATAACTCAAGTTCTGATTTCACCATTTACATTTTAACTTACCATCCAATTTATTAACTTACATTGCAATTTGGTTCACAAATCAATTAATGAATTGCAAGGCCACTTTCCATTATATTTTCTTCATCGACAATGTAAGTCGAATTTAATTATAACTTGAGTTTTATTTTCAAACCTCATCATAAACTCACAATTCAATTTCATTAACTAATTTATTATCCAATTAGTTCTCCCATTATTCATAATCCAACACTTGAAATTTTATTTAAAATATCACTCCATTTAATTTTCTTAAGTTCAATATTTATTTTATACTTCAAGTTTGGATCCTCATTTCATTTTTCAATTTATCAAAATATTGATTTTGGGCATTGTATTCCATTTTCAATTTAATTTTAACTCAGATTTATTAAATCCAATTCGATTTCAACTTATTCAATCAATCTCAATCCAATCAAATCTTTATTTCCAAATCCAAGTTAATTCCATTTTTAACTTTTCTTTAAAATTTAAGTTCCAACATTCAAAGCTTATATTCCATTTCTGATTTAAAAATCATCTCAATTTATAAGCTTACAACTTATCTCATCAGAATTTTATACACTCGGCTTTTGCCTTCAAATCATTTTGAAATCTCCAATATCCCAAATCACACTTCTCAAATTTTGAAACCAATCCTGGTTTTATTCCCAACAAATTTCCTTTGGAATTTCAAAAACAACTTGCTTTTCTAAACAAAATCAATTTGGTAGCATTACTTCACTTAGAAATTCGAAAACGAATACTGATGATGCAGCCGTCATCATCAGAATTATTTTTCAATAATCCAAGTGATTTCAATGCTATATTACTTTCAAAATCCATTTAAAACAGATTTCCATTCAGAAATATCTTCAAAACAATGCTATCATTTATTTTCAAAACACTTCCAAATTTTCGGGATTTAACTTTCCAAATCCTGCTTAAATCAATTTTAAGTATAATTCATTTGCATGGTTTATGTTCATACAAATTCTCATTTGGTTTTTATTTCAATTTATATATTACCTTTATAATTCATATTTATAAATTTCATTTATTACTTGAATTTATTTTCTTAATCTTTGGTTATATTTTCAATTTCTAATTGAAATTTCATTTTTTTATTATTATCATATTTGTTCAAAATATTATCATCCAAACATCCAAATAATGTATAATTTAAGAAAATATTTCTTTTATATCAAAATATATTTTGGATAAAATTATTTCATTCACCCACATTTAAAACAATATTGTGTCAATTGTTCTATTCAAGTGTTTAGAAACCCCTTCGATACAGTTTTCGAGGCTGTGCCGCAGAAGGTTCATATAACACTCCATAAACCAATCAACACAATATAAAACCATTTTATATTCACTAACAAATACGCACTCATATCTATTAATACGCTCAAACTCATTTTAGAGTACTACGGACTCTATTTGAGTAATTTCCAACAGAGCCAAGGTTATCACCAACCTAAGCTCTGATACCAAGTGTAACAGCCCGCAAATCCGTACCCCTTGAGTCTACACTATTCTACAACAAACAACTCAAGTTGCACAGAAATACGAACCATTAGGGTTTAAGAAGAAGAGGTAGAAGAAGAGAAAACAAAATCAACATCAGAATCTAACCATCGCAGCGGAATAAAATATAATAGAGAATAAATAATCTTTACTCAAAATCAAATATATCTGTTTACATATATTACATCATCAGAGTACATCAATCACAGCTCACATCAATAACATACAATGGGTACATAACAACTCAACTCAGCGGAAATACATATATATAAGTACGAGAGTACGTATCGTCATCCAGCTCGTCTCCTGAGCCCACAGCATCATATCCTGTATCCTATAATACTCGGTCTGACCCGAGCATTATAGTTAAATAACACCCGAGTCAGTCTGGAATACCAGCGTGAGAAAATCACACCCAATTGATTATTAAAGTTTCAAAAATCCTTTGAAAACAAAAGCATCTCGTAAGACCACGCCACAAATAAACATGTCGGGTTTTTACCTTACGATAGCTAAAACAATTTTTTTATAGAAATCCTCTGATATTATAATAGGGTCTATATACAAATACTTATAAAATAGCCGAAATTTTTACATTCATTAAATTCCAGCTACTAGCCACCGAAGTGGGTAATACAAACAAAACTCGTACAAGGTTCGTAGGGAGAATGGATTTCCAACAATGACTAGGCACTGGGGTACCACCTGTCACAGTACGGGGCCTAGATCACCGTACCGAGGATTACTCCCTTCATCCCCTGCAACACAAGGCCGGAACCATTCCTTACTGAACAGTCCCGAACAAGATAAACCCCGTGGTTGGCGCGACCAACCACCCACTAAGCCGAAATATATATAAGGGACATCTAGACAGGGGAATTATCTTGTCCTGCTTGGGCATGACCCACCTAACCTTGCTGCATATCCCCTGATTTTCAGTCATTCCCATTTGATGAGGCTTGAGGCTAAGCGTTACCTTTAGAACGTTTTCACTTAGAATGCCCATCGTCCACCTGACGATGTTTCGCAAGCATTCGTCCATACAAGTCCGTCCCGGGTTCGAACGGAACCGAAGGCACTACTCCTACTACATCCATTTTGGAAATATCCTCAGGATTAGTAGCGACTAGCCCTTGCACTTTACTGCTCCATCTTCGACTTCCGAACACGTTTTTCGCACGAAACGTACAAATCGGATCGAAGTGGTTTTCGAGAAATAATTCTCGATCCCGGTCTCTTCGAAACGATCAATGCATTGTCCAATATTGATAGTCGGTTATTTAACTATCAATTAATATTCACAAACAACCATCAACCAATAAATAATTTCCCAAATTATTTATGTATCTCAAAATATCCTCAAAGATATATTTCTATTTTCAATCCTTTGAAAACAGTTCAAAACCATCTTCCTTTCAGAATAAACTTTCCCAAATATTTTATATCTCCTCTGAAATCACCAAGCACAAAACTAGATTTTTTTTTTTTAAATAATTTAAAACACTTCACTTTTAAATATATATATATATTTATATACTTTAAACCATTTAGGTTAAAAACTACTTTGATAATTTGTTAAACCACATACTATATAAATATTTGAAACTAAAGTTACTTAATAACATATATAACTAGATTTCCACTTTTGAAACCAAATACCAAGTCACTTTTTAAAATAATTACTACTATAATAGATTTGAGGAAATACTTACTTTAGAATTTAAATATTAGAAATAATAAATTTTCAAAAAAAACATACCTTTTAAAACAAATTTTAAAACTATTAACTTATATTTAAAAATTTACTTAAGATGTACTTAGTTATCCAGGGAGAATTCCAACTTCAACCACTTAAATCAATTTTCCAAATTGATTCCCAATTTATTTCCTTTGAAATAAATTTCTTTGCTTATCAGTTTATTTCGAAATTCAATTAGTTATGGACTTTATTATTATTTTCAGTTTGATTTTAAATCCTTCAGCTGAAATATACAAATTTTAGGTTATTCCCAATTCCTTCTTTATTTTTCTTAAATAATTTAAATCCTAAATTTAAAAATAATTATTTTATTCTTTAAATAGTAACATTGAAGTTGAGTTTTCTTAACTTTCTGTTTATTCATAAATTTCTTTCCACACACATAACTTATTAATTAGCGTTTGAAAACACTAATATTTTTATCCAATTTATTTTAGTTTATTCACATTCTTTATAAATATTTTCTTAAAAATTTACTCTTTTTTTTTCTTCTTTCCAAAAATCCAATGCTATATAATTTGATAACTCAGAGTCCAGAATATATCCAAGCAACTATAGCATTCAATATAACAATATTATTCATCACAGAATATTCACAAAGCATAACAGAGAATAAATAACAATATATATATATATGATGAGGGACCCAGTTGGATCCCTCCAACCTGTTTTTCCCCTGCATCCACAAACGTCAGCACAATATAATACACCAAGTCCAAAATATCATACTATATCTCATCGATTCATTAAACCATTCAAACAATTGTTTAAATTTAATCATTTTAAATTAAATTTTAAACTGAGTGAGATTAACTCACCTTCTTGTTTGTAATCCCATCCAACCTGACCTGATTTCTCCCATGATTTTCAGACCTTGTATAAACAATTTGTGATTCATTACTATTTGAATTAACCAACCAATTAATCACTTTTTTAAATAAACTTAATTAGAACTAAAGATTTAATTTATACTAATGATTTAATTTATTAATAATTTAAATAAAAACTAAATTTCCTTTGCACAAATTATTTCCCCTTTTACCTCACTGTAACATCAAATGTTGAGTTACTCTTTCTATTTCTCTCTGTTACCTAAACTATAAATACATGTTATATTTATTTATACTTGTACATAAATCTCCTATACTAGAATTCCTTCTCTGTAAATAGTTTTTTTTATTTTTTATTTTATTTTGAATTAACCGAAAGATGGAAAGGAACAAATACTCACCTTCCAGTTCGCGAGTCTAACCCTACTCCGCCACAAGAACCACCTCCTATCCTCCATGAACGCCGACCCTACGCGAGAAGCTCCAAACCCTAATCGCGAATCCCTAGCCCATGCGTGCTCGGCTCACTGTTCGCGATCCCCAAATCGAACAAACTCCGGCCATGCCCTCAATTTCAACCACCCAGCACGACAACGCGACTTCAGCCACTCGAACGTTGGCACCGTTGCACCTCAATGAGACGACTCATACTCGTGATCTTCCCCGTAAGTGTAACTGCGCGCATGCGACTCCTCCGAGTCGAATCGATTCACCTGGAAGTTGAGGTGAGTATGCGAGCGGCCATGATGGTAACTCGATTTCCTCGCGTTCGAGTACGCGAGTTTCCCCCTCTGTCCCCCTTTTTTTTTTTAGCTTCGAATGATTTGAGAATAAGGATTCTAAAGATTCGGCCCTTAATTATAATTTTCTTTGAAAAGCTTGAACAAGACGCTAAAGCACGAACCTGCAGAGAGAATAGAGGGAACATGAAGAGATATTCGCATGTACGATGGTTTCATCATGTCGGCTTTACAGAGTTAGGTTGGCTGCTGATAAAAATTTATATTTTTATATTCAAAAATATCTCGTTGAGGTACCTAGTTATTAAATTTGATTCGATATAGATTCAGCGCGTTTATATGACGTATGCTCACACAACACCCCAAACACTCCGAAAATTGAAACCCGATAATAATACAATATTACGGATCAAATGAAACAGGTTTCGCCAAATTCCGAGACAGTGCCTCGGAAGGTTATTTTAAATTCAATTCAAACGATATAAATTTTAAAACTTAACAAACCATTTTTAAATTTGATTTCATCACTTCTATTCTCTTCAGGATTATCAATATAAATTCTACAAGCCTTCAAATTATTTTTCATAGGCTTATAATTCCAGATTCAGTAACTTACCCAACTTCAAATTATTTAATTCAACAATTTAATTGTCAAATAAATTATGATATTCATGATTTAAGTTAATAATTAACCTTAAATATTTAAAATCAATTAAATATCCCGACTACAAATGCTTGAAAATTACGGGTCGTCACAATCGACGAAGGTGTTGGATGTTCCATGCCCTCTGGAACACCTCTCCGTCCACTGTTGACAAAATATAAGCTCCGTTGTGGAGACCTTTATGAATTACATATGGTCCATCCCAGATGGGATCTAGTGCTCCGGGGAGCGGGAAGATTCGCTTGAGGACAAGATCTCCTCCTTGTAAGCTGCGACGTTTGACTTTGGAGTTGTATTGTGCTGCCACTTTTTGCTTGCGAGCTGCTGCTTTGAGTGCTGCATCATTTCTTCTTTCTTCGAATAGATCCAAAGACATGTGGAGTTCTTCATTCTCTTCTGGGTTGTAGTGGATCCTACGGTGGGATGGCACTACAGTTTCAACTGGGAGCATGGCCTCCGATCCGTATGTCAAAGAGAAAGGAGTATGCCCTGTTGATGTTTCGAAAGACGTGTGGTAGGCCCAAAGTGCCATAGGAAGTTCATCCACCCAAGCGCCTTTTGACTTTTCAAGCTTCTTCTTGATTAGAGTTTTAAGAATTTTGTTGACAGCTTCGACTTGTCCGTTTGCCTGGGGATAAGCCACAGATGAGAAGCTTTTGTGAATTCCGTGCTCTTGGCACCAGTTGGCGAACTCCTCGCTGTCAAACTGAAGTCCATTGTCGGATATGATTTTGAGTGGAACCCCGTACCTGCATAGAACATTTTTGATCAAGAAGTTAATAACTTTTGCCGAAGATATTTTATTTAGAGGTTCCGCTTCCACCCATTTGGTGAAATAGTCGACTGCCACTATAGCATATTTGGCTCCGCCTCGGCCCATCAGCAGTTCTTCAATCAAGTCAATTCCCCATACTACAAAGGGCCAAGGGCTGGTCATCTGAGTAATCTCATTTGTTGGTAGTCGAGGAATCTTAGCAAATTTCCGACATCTGTCGCATCTTTTGACGAAGTCTAGGGCGTCTTTGTTTAAAGTGGGCCAGTAGTATCCATATCGGAGCGTCTTCTTTGCCAGAGTCTGCCCACCAGTGTGATCTCCGCAGCTTCCTTGATGGATCTTGGATAAGAATTCCTTGGCTTCCCTTCCAGTGACACACCTCAATAAAGGGTTAGAGAAGCCGTGCCGATAGAGGATGCCTTCTTGTATCGTGTAGCGGGAAGCTTTCCTCAAGATTTTCCTAACTTCGTTATGACCATGGGGCAGTGTTCCATCTTGTAAGTATTTCCGAATAGGAGTCATCCAAGTTTCCTCTTCGATTGCACCTATCAGATCTTCTTGTTCGAAACTTGGGGATAGTTGTTTCAAGATGGCTACTGTTCCGGAAATGGTGCTGTTCTTCATGCTAGCTTACTTTGCCAGTTCGTCGGCCTCTCGATTCTCTTCTCGAGGAATGTGTTTGATTAAATAGTGATCCAATTGATCGAGCAGCAGCTTGGTCTTCTTTAAATATGCTGTGAGTCGTTCTCCTCAAGTTTGAAACTCTCCTAGTATTTGGTTTATGATAAGTTGAGAATCACTATGAAGACATAAAGAACTGACACCAATTTCTAAGGCAAGTTCTTATCCTGCTATTACTGCTTCATATTCTGCATCGTTGTTGGTGGCGGCGAACTCCAACCTTAGGGCATAGTGCAGCTTCCTTCCCCTGGGGGTGATTATCACAATACCTACCCCCGAGCCATGTTCGTTTGATGCTCCATATACAAAGAGATTCCACTTGATATCTCCTGTTATTACAGATTGCTCCTTACCTTCGTTGGTAGTGAATTCGGCAATGAAATCGGCCATGGCTTGTCCCTTGACGGCGGTGCGAGGATGGTAGGTGATATCATATTGACTCAGTTCAATGCACCATTTAAGTAGTTGCCCAGAAGTGTCGGGGCGATGGAGTACCTACCTTAGCGGTTGATCGGTTAAAACTCTGATGGAATGAGATTGGAAATAGTGTCGCAGTTTCCGTGACGTGATTAGCAAACAGTATGCTAGCTTCTTAAGTTTAGGGTATCTGGCTTCTGCCCCTGTAAATCTCTTGCTTAAAAAGTATACGGGCCGCTGCGTGCGGTTGTCTTCTCTCACCAAAGCGGCGCTTAGAGCATGGGACGATACAGCAAGGTATAGGTATAGTTCTTCGCCTTCATTTGGATTTGAGAGTACTGGTGGTCTCTGGAGGTGTTCGATTAGGTTAAGGAAGGCTGTTGAGCATTCGTCAGTCCATTCGAACTTTCCTTTGTCTTTCCTTAGGGCTTCAAAGAAAGGGATGCATTTGTTGGTTGCTTTAGAGATGAATCTGCTTAGGGCAGCCACCTTCCCATTCAGGCTTTGCATTTCTTTTCGAGTGGAAGGTATCCTGATATCCTTCAGGGCTCGGACTTGTTCGGGGTTTGCTTCAATCCCCCTGACATGGACGATGAATGCCAAGAACTTTCCCGATGACACTCCGAATGAGCACTTTAGAGGATTCAGCTTCATTCCATATCAGCGAAGTACTTGAAACATCTCGTCCAGGTGGCTTACATGATTGTTGGCTTTCCTCGACTTTACCGGCATGTCATCCACATAAACTTCCATAGTTTGTCCTATTAATTCCGCAAACATCTTGTTGACGAGGCGCTGATAAGTAGCTCCAGCGTTTTTAAGTCCAAAAGGCATTACTCTTAGCAGTACAATCCCCGGTCAGTGATGAAACTAGTGTGGTCTTGATCGGAGGCGTGCATAGGAATTTGGTTATATCCTGAGTATGCGTCCATAAAAGATAAGAGTTCGTGCCCGGCTGTGCTGTCCACGAGTTGATCGATTCGGGGGAGTGGGAAGCAATCCTTCGGGCAAGCGTCATTTAAGTTGGAGAAGTCGATACATGTTCACCACTTCCCATTAGCCTTCTTTACCAGTACCGAGTTGGCAATCCATTCTAGGTAGATGGCTTCTCGTATGAAGTTATTGGCAAGTAGGTTCTTTACTTCTTCCTCGAGGGCTGCTGATCGTTCTGCCCCCATGCTTCTCTTTTTCTGCTTTACCGGCACCTTGGTGGGATCGATGTTCAGTATGTGGCATGCCACATCTGGGGAGATTCCAGTCATGTCAACGTGCGTCCATGCAAATACATCCAAGTTGTGGCGGAGAAAATCAATGAGTTGATTCTTCAATTCTGCACTTAGCTGAGATTCGATTTTCAATAGTCTACTCGAGTCGTGTTTGTCTACAGATACAAACTCCATAGCCTCTGCAGGCTCGGCGGTAGCCTCCTCCTTCCCGTTCCTGGGGTCTAATTCGTTGAAAGGATCACTGGTATACCGAAGAGGAGGGGCTTTCTTTAGTTGCTATGCTTCCAGGTTTTTTGTGCAGAGAGTAGTCTCTGCATTCTTCCCCCTATCCTTTCTACGGTTATTACGAAGCTCAGTTACATAGCAGTCTCGAGCAGCGTCTTGATCTTCCTCTACCTCCCCTATTCCATTGTCTGTTGGAAATTTCATCTTCAGACACCATGGGGCTAAGACAATTTGAAAGTCAGACAAGGATGGTATTCCTAAAAAGGCGTTGTAGGCCAAGTGGTTTTCTATCAGCACAAATGTTTGTTTCAGCACAACGGAGCGGGGATGACTTCCTATTTCGACAAAGAGGTCCAGTTGCCCGAGGAGCATCTTCGCATCCCCCGTGAAACCGTGTAGTGGTTTGTTGCAGGGAGACACATCTTTCATTGACAACTTCATTTTGTCGAAAGCGTGCTTAAATAGGATATTTACTGAGCCGCCAATGTCTACTAGAATTCGAAAAACTTTGGCTGGACCGAACCAGGCAAAGATGACCATAGGATCCATGTGTGGGTACTGCCTTCCCTCTAGATCACGCCCACTGAATGTGATGCCATCATTCTCTTTTCATTTTGGGTGGCGTTCTTCCATAACAGAATTAACGTAGCCTTCATTGTTTCTAAGTGACTTACCGTATCTTTCCGTCTCTGGCCAGCTTCCGTCGGCGATATGTGGTCCTCCTGATATTGTATGGACCACTATCTTCTCTTGACTAGAGCCACCGGTGTTGCGATTTCCTCCGCCTACTTCTGGGAGGGGTAGCCTTGGGTTCTCATTGGTAGGAGTTGAAGTCCTGTTCTGACCTTTCACATAGCGCTCCAGTCTCTTCCTTCTGATGTGTTCTTCAATCAAGTCCCGGAGATGATGGAATTCATTGGTGTCATGCCCATGAGATTCATGGAAGTAGCAGAACTTTCTAGACTTAACTGCATTATCTGATTCCTTCTTGTGCGGGGCGCTTGTATCTAACTTCGTCTTGGGTGGCCAAGAAGATGTTTTCGATTGTTTCATTCAAAGGAGTGTAAGAGTCAAATCTCGGTCCTGGCCTATATAAACGCTTTTCTCCCTTCTTGCCCCCAGCATTGTCTCTGGAATCATTTCTTCGAACGTCCTTTGCTACTGCGGGATTGACTCCGTCTAGATGACCTGTAGGGATGGTGCCGTTTATTACTCCTAACATTTTCCGGTGGCTGTCTTCGGTCTTTTGGAAGCATGCTGGGGTCAGCCACAGTTGGCCCTTGCCTCGACCTTCTCCTGCTGTGCTCTGTTCTACGCATTCCCTCGGGTCCAACTTCAGGTTGGACTCCAGCTCGGCCCCGTCCATTGGTGTTCCCATGGTTAGGTAGCATGACAGGCTCAGCCATATCCGACCCCTGCCTGGTACCTCCCCCGTTGGGTTCGGTTCCAAGCTTATCCTCAGGTCGGAATTCGGGCTGAGTCTGGGCTCGGCTCCTACCATTGTTGTTTCTGTTGTTAGCCTCTTCGAAGAAGAAAGATCTTTCTCGTCTCCCAGATCCTCCAGACTGGGACTCGCCCCATGATTCAGTGTTGCGGTTGGATTCTTCAGCATCCCTTAAGCGCGACATGAGTTGGTCCACCAAGGCTTCTTGTTGAGATGTGAAGCGGTTAGTTACTTCAGCCACAACCCTGTCCAGATCTGCCATAGTAATTGGTTGCTCCGTGGCAGGGGCTGTCGGATTTGCCTGATTTCCATTTGCTGTTGGAACGGAACAATTCCCTTGATCTGTGATTACTGGATCCGGAATACTGCTAGTCGCGATGTTTTTTCCTTTGTTAACATCTTTCTTATGCCTGTGAGGCATGTTTTCCAAGCAATGAGCGAAGCTGTTAGGAAGAAGGCTGAGGGGGAGAAGTTGAAGCTTCTAGCTCGAGTTCTTAGTGAAAGCACCAAAAATGTTTGCACAAAAGATGGGCAAACATCTCCAAGTCGTATGATTTAGTTGATTATACGTCGTTCTTAGTGATTTGGGTGATTTATGGAAATATATAAAATAGATGGACTAAACTGTAAAAGACACGCAGATTTATAGTGGTTCGGCCAGAATGTGCCTACGTCCACTTTATATGTTATTCTCCTTTACTTTTCAAGTTACAAGTACAAAGCTTTTATTACAAGTATCTGAAAGTTGTTTGAAAGTTCTATCCGTGCTTGAGCTCTCAAACTTGTCTGCCATTGTTGTACCCCTGCCCCTCTATTTATAGAGTCAGGCTGGAGGCAGGGGTCCTGGAGGTATATAGAAGCTGGTGGGCCTGGGCTGATGCAATCTGGCCTGGCAAAGTTGGTCCGGAACGCCTTGATTCGGTGGGATTTGGTCCGGTGATGGCTGGTTGGAGTTTGATTCGGCTATGTATAGGAAGTGTGTTGGACCGGTAGTGCTTGGGAAAGGAGTTGGTTCGATGGTGAGGGCGTAGCTTGGTCCGGTGGTGAGTGGTTCGGCAGTGCCTTAGGGGTGAGTTGGTTCGGCAGTGGTTGGTTCGGCAGTTGGTTGGTTCGGTAGGGACGTGGAAAGGAGATGGTTCGGTGAGACATTGGTTCGGTGGTAGGAGCATGGTCGAAACACACCCAACACACTCAAAACCCTAGAAAGCTAACGCTTGCTGCCGTTTCATATATTTCAATGGCCAAAAACTCATCCTCTTCTTCCTTAAATATCTCACGATCCATCCACTATTATCGAAAACTTCCTAAATGGAAAACGTCAGGCTCAACGAATACTAAAAAATCGACGATGGAGATTTGAAATGGAGGCTCGACGTAGGGGCTAGGGGTCGCATTCATCTAGGGTGTGGGTCTGAACCTCGTTTCCTGGGAGGTACCGAGCGTGGAGTGGGTGGGCCGGTAGGTGCATGGCGTTCGAGGCTTCGACGCGGTGGCCTTTGATCATCATCGTGATCAACGTGGAGAGAATGGCAATGATGGGAAGAATTGTGTATATGGGTTCACGGCCTGGAAACGTAGAAGGTGAGAGAGGAGGATTAGCGGTGTTAATTGGTTAATTAACTCGTTAATGACGTTGTTAATTATATTTTAATCCATGTAACTTATAAAAATTCATATCTTCTTCAAACGAGATCCATTTTTAACGAAGCAAGTTGCATTGGGTCCGTATTGACGAGCATTACATTATAGAGCTGGTTTGGAGTTTATTGGAGCTAGTGAAAATTTAGGGTAAAATTAAACGCATGTTTAATTTTATTCGGAATAAAACACTACAACTGCTATTAGAATCAATGCGAGTACTACTCACTCTTTCCGACCCGCTGATATTTTTATATAAGTGAGAATAAATTCATATTACGATGATTGATGATTATTTGGGTGATATATGATATTATATATATATATATATATATATATATATATATATGTATATATATATTGATATTTGGATATATTCCTGCTATTGGAGCAGGTGAGACCCTATACGTTCCCATGTATGAGCGGATGACCCTTTGTACGTGCGTCTACCTCAAATCGGACATTGTACATATATTCTAATACATATATTTGCTGTAAGTGATGGGTTGAAGGGATCCAACTGGATTCCTCACCAGTATTGGTTTTATTTACAGATATTGTGATATATGTTGTTATCATATGATATATGATGTTTGGATGTTGTGATTGGCGTATTTAGTGCTATTGCAGCATTGGGCCTATTTTTGATAATATAAAAATATAAATTTATGATTTTCAAATTTATAAGAATTTTCAAAGAATTTTGAGAATAGATGTTTTGTTTATTTTTGAATTGTTAAAGGAAATGGGTTTATTTATAATAAATAAAGGTTATAATTTTTATGTTATAAAAATTATGATTTTTATGAGATATAATCAGAATGTGATTAAATATAGAGTTAACTATTTGGTAAATAAATTAAAATGAGATTTTTTTGATTTATTACAAATGGTTTATGTAAAAATTTATAAAATTTATATTTTATAAATCAGAATAATGGAACTATACTGGAGTTTTTATAAATGTTAAAATGGAGTTATAAATGGATTTTATAAGTGAATAAGATTTACGAATTGTGAAGCTATACAATGAATGGATTTTGTAAAATAAATGATTTATAAGTAATTAACTTATAAATTGGATTTTGGAATATAAATGATATAAATGGAATTTGTTAGCAAAGGAATTTTGTATATTGAAGTTTTTATAAGAATATATATGGGATTTATAAACATTGTTTGATAAATGTGAAATCAATTTAAATTGATAAACTAGATATAGGAATTTATTAAAGGAGATATGTCCACAATTTTGGACAGTCCTTTAAATATAGTTTGCAATAGTAATGAATTTGGTAAAGGGATTATATCCATGATTTTGGATAGTGGATAATCCTTTAATAAATATGTAGAAGCATGAACTTGGTTAGAGAATTAAATTCAAGATTTTGGACAGTGAATAATCTTTTAAATTAAAATACAGGTTTTGGTAATGGCGTTTTAAATGAAATTAAAAGGATTTGAAGATGTTTTAAAATATGTTAAGTATCGAGACCATATATTTCAATGTTCATTGTTGAGATAGACGTTTTCGAGAAATAAGGAAATAATGGACTATAACACTGTTGTTATAGTAAATGATTTTCGAAAGGAGATGTTTTGTATCTTATATGGGATTTATATATCTATCTGATTTTTGAATCCCTATACTAATTATTTTGGGTTGTCGTAACGATGTTTTATACAACATTCGTTTTGACCCAAATAAATATGATTAAGAGAATGTTTTCCTTAAAGAATTAAATATATACTTAATCGTGATTTAAGTATATGTAATATTTGCTAAGTGTTGGAAATAAATTGATTTGTGAATTACTTATTATTAAATAAGTACATGGAAATGTTTTCCAATGTTGAAATGTTGAAATGATTTAAGATTATATCTTTTTTGAATATTTGAAAAATGATTTAATTAATAAATGATCAATTAAAAGGGCCTAGTGATTGCTTGTAGTGCTAAATATTTGTTTGTTTTCTTTGATAGTTAAATAACCGACTATCAAATTTGACCATTTTAGTTCCTCGACTTGATGTGGGAACTATTTAGTCGTACACTTAGTACGTAGCCTTCTGTATAGGCTTGATTATCGTTTGTGTTAGGATGTTGATTCGTGTAGTGCGGAGTATCGCTCCAATCTATCGAGCTTCTTTCTTGACCGAAGGTTAGTAAGTTGAAAGTTGGAGACATGATAAGTCTATGAGACTTACTTTCTATGTGAGATTGAGAAATTTTTTTGCGTTGTTGATGCGAAGAGACAGGGATCGGTTTATCCGAAAACCAATTCGGACCAACATTCATGCGATGATTATGCAGGTTGGTTGTGATGATATTGATAATCAGGATTTTCATAGTAGAGGACTGCTTGTTGATCATTTGGGGTTAAAATCCCAATGTAAATCCAATAGCAGTAGTCTCTTCGTTATGAAATATCCAATGCAAGGACTATTAGCTACTAATCCTAGGGATTTTACGACAGGATGTGGTAGGAAAATACCTTCCGTTTGTCCTGTTCCTAGATAACTTGTATGGACGAGTGTCTGACATTGTATTTCTAAAGATTACGTACAATGGTTTTTACAAACGTAAATCAGTGATGGCAGAGAAGACAACTTCTCTTAGCTTAACACACTCCTTGAGATGTATGAGCTTATGAGTTGTACTTTTGTGGAAGGCAATTAGTAGTCAACGGAAATGGCCGTATGGCATTCAAAGTGATGTGATTATGATTTGTGAAAGGTAATCGTTACCTCAAGCCTCATCAACCGAAAATGACCAAAACAGGGTTAGATACAGCAGGGCTAAGTAGGTCGCTCCTAAGTAGGATATGATCATCCCCTTCTAGATATATCTTTACACGCTATGACGTCGTGTATCTGATTATTGTGGTTTGCATGCTCCGAGAGCCCTTGGAAAAGGTCGGTAACGACCGGAGGACGACATATTTGGTACTATCTAGTTATAGAGGTAGGTCGGTCTTGTGTTGGTAGAGGAACTTTGTGATGTTTGCTCGGGATATCCATCTAGAGGTCTACCCATTTGAAGGTAGTCCCTTCACTTGGTCATTTGTGTGGAAATCCAAACTCCACTATGTACCTTCCAGTTTGATTATATTACCCATTTCGGGCTATATGCTAGAATCTAATCAATGTAAAAATTTCGGCTATGATTAATATTATTTGTGAAATAGAGACTATTATAATATAAGAGGATTTGATATGAAAAGTTTTAGTTATTATAAGGTAAAAACATGTCCGTGTTTATATGTGGGCATGTCTTACGAGATACTTTTTTTGATAAAGGAAAAGTTGGGTAATTTAATAACTTCAGTTGAGTGTGTTTCTCATGCTGGTTTACCAGACTAATACGGGCGTTCTTCCTTTTCAATGCTTGGATCAGATCGAGTACATTTACAAGTTCAGATTTGGTACTTTTGGAGCTTCAGCGGGAGAGCTGGAGATCTTCCTTTCGTATATATGTATCTGTTTTGATTATCCGCTGTATGAATTGTTGTTGTTTATATTATCGACAATTGTCAGGACATGTTATTATAACTGTCCATGCTGATGATATTGATTGATTCTTAAACTTTGATTGATGTATGTATATACAGGTTCTGCTTTGTAAAGATCATTGATATGAAATTATATGTTATTCCACTACGATGTGAGATTATGTATTCTTTTGTTTGGTTCTATCTTCTCTCTTTCTCCTCTTATCTTCTTCTCTCTTCTTTTCTTTCTCTTGATTTTTTATCAATCTATGCTTTTTGGATCGGACATGTGTTGTTTATTGTCGATTCAAAGGGTACAGAGTTGCGGGTCATCCCAGATTAGTAAGCAGCAAATTCAGCCAAATTGTTACACCGGTTGCGAAGGGCTGTGTGAACATTAATATTTGAATTATTCAATATTAATCGCAGATTAAAGTCACACCTTTGAGTTTAATGTGTATGTTGATTCTCCAAAACACCACAAGATTTAATTGCTTAAAAAGCGTTATAAATAAATCAATATTAATAACCAGTGTATTTGATGTTTTGGGATGTTATTAGTAAATGAGGTAGCTCTGATAAATGTCTTGGGTACTATTAGTAATTATTTGGATGTGTATATAAAATCTATATACGTACATATCGATATATGACATCGATATCGTAACGACCCATAAATTCATCACTTATAAAAAATATGATTGAAGTAAAATAATTTAGATTAAATGACTAAATAAAGGTTTTTAAATCAAATTTAAAAGATTTTTATTTAAAAATTAAAATAATAGAAATATTATTTTCAAACTTTGTTTACAAATAAATGTATATTAAATAAGAAGTGAAAATATGACTGAAAATCGAAATCGAAATTCATAACGATTCAACATACAAGTTTTAGAATGTTGTGAATTATATGTGACATCTAAATGAACACAAACATATACCCATCCAAGAAACCATGTGTGTATGTACATGAACACTTATACATACACATATATACATATATACTAAATATATAAAACATATAGGACATAAAAACCTCCTTCTCACTTAAGCAACCAACTGTTATCATCAAACATCACATCTACGCAAGCACATGCCTTAATGTGACATGACCGAGCTAGGAGTTGATGGAGGGACATGCTGAGCTAAGTTAGTGGTGGAAGGAGGTAGCTATGCATAGGGTACTGATGAAAGGAGGTGGAGCATATGGTGATGGAGTGGGAATCTAAGCTAATTATCACATATTATCACCATCAAATGTCAAATCAAAGAGGCACATGGCCTTGCCCCTCCATGATGTGACCACGATCGTACCTTGGGGGAGATGGTCGGTGCATGGTGATGGAAGGAGGAGGTGGCATGGTGATGTGTGGTGATGTAAGGAGGTGATGTTTACACTCTTCCATTTTCCTATAAACACCACTTCACTTCTTCACTTCATTGATTCATCTTCTTCTTCATTTTTCTAAAAGCTTCTTCCACATTTTAATGGCTTCCATATAAGAAAAAAATATAAAGAAAATTATAGCAAATTATATCCAAATTTATATAGTTTATATACACATATAGCACTTCAAAACTCACCCAAACCCTTCCTCTCTCTATTCAAACCAATGGACAACCACCTTATCCAAGCCTAGCACCCTTACAAACCAAGGCCATGAAACCTACCCCTTTCAAAAGCTAGGCCGAGTCCTATACGATCTTCGGGACGAGTGTTCATGAGCTTCGATTCGAGTTAGAGAAGCTAATCCATTTCTAGTTAATCGTCTTACTCCAAGCCGAGAAACTCTATTATATGTATATGTGATGATGATGATGAGAAATGGTTGTCATGGATGCTTATTTAAATGTTTTTCTATCAAGTATTGATTGTTGAATATGGTTGTTTAACAAGTCACATTAAATACTCGTTGATATTACACAAGGAAATCATTTTTCGAATTAAGTTATAAAAGTAAATATGGAATCATTAAACCCCTTAAAAATTCATAGAAATGTTTTATAAGTGTTTTATAATCATATAAACTTGTCTCGAAAAGTTTTAAATAAAAGTTGATAATCGAGTCAAAACTAGGCGCGTCGCGTAATGGTAGTTTGCGATTTTGCGCCATAGAATTCAAATGAGTATATACAGTGGAATTTAGCTTGGAATTTTTTATAGTAAGAATTTTCGACACTACTATATCCATAGGTTTCAATCAAAGAAATATAATCAAGTTTTCATCATGTAGATTTTCAAATAAGTCCAAAACAATTTTTCATAAACATCACGGTTTTACAGTTTAATGACCAAAGTTAAAAAATGATTTATAATGGATATTTTAAATTATTAAAATTATTAAAATTATAAAATAAATCGTATAAGTCTTTTAAAATGTTTTAGAAATATTTGCGTTGTATATACAAATTTCCATATGATATAAAAGTCATTTTAAAAATATATCTTTTAAAACACCTTTCGTAGCACTTTTTGCAGCACTTTTTCAATAAGCATTATATATGATTTTAGACTTCACATTTCTTTTCCAGACTTTTGTATATGTTTTCTAATAAGTGTTTTAAAAATTATTTAAAGGTTTTATAATTTATTTAAAGAAGTTTAAATAAATAAATTTGAAGGAAAGCCGTTATAAGCAAATGATTTAATCTTGGCTCTGATAAGCCGACTGGTACACCTAATTTTCCAATTCAAGAGATCTGGTTGAGCTGCCTGAACTAAAGAGATGTTCAGGAGAAACCAGTGCCCTGGCTCAAACTGGCCTCCCCTAGACAAGGGATAGATAAGTTCGAAATGTTGAAAACGAGTTAAGTAGAAAAGATTATACTTTTCAAATTTAAACAACTTGGATCATATAGAAATAATCTTCTTATAATAGGTGTTAAATTCTGAGGAGGGAACTCTTACTATTTGTGGAATTTAAAAGGCGATTTCATTGTTATTCTGCCCATAGTACCTGCTGAATACGAAAATTAAATTTGAGTAAAAGTAGTATAATTTCTATTTAACCCAATTTTTCTCAATAATGTTTTCTAAAATAGTATATGAAAATGATTCATTAAGTTTTCATAAGGAGGTTTAATGAATTCCATATATACTGTAAGGAAATGGTTTTCAAAAGATAAAAATCTCTAAAATATACCTTTAGATAAAAAGAAAAACAAATAAATGGAATATTTATTATCCACCACTTAACATCTTTTTAATCGATGATTGGTTCATCGAAGCCAAAGTTGATTTGGGTAATCCCTATCCAAAAACCACTTCGAACCAACTTATGCGTTCAAAAGTGAGGAAGATATATTAAAGACCGTGATTTAAAAGATAGGATATCTTCATTTCGGAAGGGTTGCTTGTTGATAATCTCTGGGTATCTCCCAAGCTAAATAAATAGCAGCGGTCTGTTTGCTCTGAAAATCTACGAAACACTAGAACTATTCGCTATTAATCCTAGGGATAATTTTCGACATGATGTGTTAGGAAAGTGCCTTAAATTTGGCATGTTCTTGGATAACTTGTATGGACGAACGTCTGACGTTGCATTTCTAGATCATATTGATTGAACTCTATGAATGAATCATTTGTGTGGTGGCAGAGAAGACAACTTCTCTTAACTTAACAACTTTTCTGAGACATACGAGCTTAGGAGTTATAATTTTGTAGAAATCGGTTATGTGATTGTGAAATGGAAAAGTTGCATTCAAAGTGGAAGATGTGCAATGTAAAAAAGGTAATCGCTACCTTAACCCTCACACTCGAGAATAGTGAAACAGGGGTGCTTCAAGGCTAAGTGGCTCGCAACCAAATCAGGGTATGAAATCACCTTCTAGATCTAGAAAATTTCTACTTGTTATAATGTCGAGTTTAGATTATGTGGTGTATGCTTAGGATCCTGGATAGATCAGTAACGGCCAGGTGATATAATTCTCAATGCGATTCGTGTAATTTTCGGATATGCCTGTTTTAATTCTCATGAGGATCAACATAGGGGCCACCGGTGCATTCTTCTAAAAATGCACTATATGGGAGGTAGTTCTTTACCTCACTGTTCGGTTGGAAATCCAATACCCAATAAGTATTGTACGTACATGGTTATGCAAA
Source organism: Allium cepa (assembly GCA_030765085.1). Taxonomy (NCBI): domain Eukaryota; kingdom Viridiplantae; phylum Streptophyta; class Magnoliopsida; order Asparagales; family Amaryllidaceae; genus Allium; species Allium cepa. Next base: position 958,068,358 of record CM060937.1, read on the forward strand.
TACTGAAATGTGAGATACAAGCATTTCAGCTAAGATTTATAAGTTTACTTGATAAGGTTTTCAAAAGATGTCATTAAAAATAATATTTCAAAAATTCGCGAATTCAAGGATTTGGTTTTTATAAGGTAAAAACATGTACCGTGTTTATGTGTGGCATGGTCTTATAAGATACCCTTTTGTTTTCAAACATCAGTATTTTGAGTTTCCCACACCAGTCGCATGACTGACCGAAAGTTTTTTTCTTTTAAACTCTGGGTGGCCTATTTTTCAGGCAGTCAAGTACTCAGGTAGCTTGGAGCATTTTGGAAGGAGCCCAGAGTATGAAGACTAGAGGGTCCTTTGTCTATAGTTATCTATTCTCAACTTTCCACTATATCGTGTATCAGGTATCTTATACCTACCAGCCCATACAAGGATATGCAGTTATAAACATCCTAGGTTGGGTACGTACTTATTGTAACTCTGATGAATCACTTAGAGTTGGATTATATGTACTTTCCATGTGAATAATTATGTTGTTTAATATTGTGTGAGATTATGTTACTATTCTATTTTCTACCTTTATTTCTTATAAATCCCCGATTATCTACCTTTCTTGCACTTGAATTTGCGACATGTGGATGCCATGGATATATTATTGTTGACCTTAAAGGGTTAAAAAGGTGGATCGTCACAGCTGGTATCAGAGCTTAGGTTAGTAAGTACCAAAGCCTTGATGGCATCGACTCATTAGAGGCAGGGTTAATAATACCCTAGAATGTGTTTACTCAATGTAGAGCGTATTTCAAAATAATTCCATACAAAATCATTTGAAAGACTAATACCCATTCCCTAAGACAATCCTGTTTGTATTTTCTAAATTGTCTCTTCTTTACTATATTTTGACAGTAAGAAATCAACAATCGCAGAGGACGAGGAAGGGGAAGCAACAACATGACAAACACTAATGGTCATAACACTATGACTATGGAAGAAGTAGTAATTTCACGTGACGCCCCACCTCTATACTCACACTAGCCAAGGAAATGATGTCGTCAACTAGCACAAAGAATAAGGCTGGTGAGGAGCGACCATCCATGTAATTGTATTGTGCGAGCACCGATATATCAGATAGTATAACATGCATTTCATTTCAAAAGGGAATCCGACATGCCGATACAAACTCAAAGTTACTACACGGTGGCTATGTGGTCTTCGGAAACAAATATATAAATAAACATAACATAAATCAGTTACAGATATCCATATCACAAAGGTGGAAATAGATATGAATATAACACATAGAAGTGTACATCAGAGTAGTGGTCAAACAAGATCCACAATATCACAAAAGAATAGATACAAGTGCTAGACAAAAGAATATGTATACATCAAGGAGTCTCTATCTCAAAGGTATAACAACAAAAACTACCAATCTAATGTAGTTGGACAAAAGTCAGATGATGATTCCTGATAAGGAGTCAAGCAGAAGCACTTGTAACATCTCAGTCTGACCCACGTATTATTTAATAAGAAAATAATAAACGAATCAATCTAGCTATAAATATCAGATAGAATAAGAGATATGATGAAAACGTATGATAATAATTATGCCATACTATGAAAAGTATACATTTAACAACAACAAAAATCATACAATATCTCAAAAATCTCATAACATAAAAAAGAATGTCATATTCTTTACCATATTCACCAAACCACAAATATTGGCTAACATATCAATGCCAATCATAAAAATTGGTGGAACCCAAATTCTAGAAATCATCAATTAGAAATCCAGAAATCACAAAAAGGGGGAGGCCTGTCATAAACGGGAGCATGAAAACTCTCCAACACGTGTATCACAAACGGGACCCTATCCCATGGTCGCTAACCATAGAGCCGGTGCAACGACGTAGTACAACGGTACGCCTGAGGAACCTGAAACTCAAATAATTCGAAACAACGACGTAGTACAACGATACGCCTGATGAACCTGATAATCCAGAACAACAACGTAGTACAACGGTACGTCCGATGAGTCCAACTCCATAAAAGAACATGGGTCGCTAGCCCACAAGAATGAGTCAAAAATCCAAAGAATGCATAGGCCGTTATCCTATAAAAGAAATGAGACGAAACTCAATAAAACGAGAAATAGTCCCCTACGTGGACAAAGAGACATCGCGTATCGCAAGTCTAATCACAAAATGGTCTTCAATGATCAATAAAAAGTGTGGATTACAGTAAGCTAGTAAATAAATGAGTTTAGCTTCATGTCCCATAACCACTGGCTTAACTTAAATATTCACGAACAAATTGTAGATCTCCACTCATAAAATTGTCACAAGAGTTTCAATCGAACAAGTCCAAAAATTAACCGACGAAGTAAACGCAAGCGTTTCATACCACTAGTTTTACTAAGCTGTTTAATTAGATTTCTCAAACGAATGAGGTAAAGGTTTATGTATACTAATAGATTGGAAAATGGTTTTAGAAACAAGCTTTGTATTAAAAATAGAGTTGAAATCATCTTTGAGAAAGAGTTTGAATATTTACTACGAGTATAGAAACCTTTGTATTTAAAAGTGATAAACTATAGAAATGATTGTAAACACAATCAATCACCAAAATTCACATTCGAAGACGTGAATTAAGTCCAAAGAAATTGATACCAAATCCATCAAAATGGATATTCCTCAAAAATCCCGAAATAGAAGTCATCAAAGTCGTATAAATGATAACAACAACTTGGATAATCATCAATCGGTAAAAATTGGAATTTCAAGCAAAATAGGCAAATTGGGATGAAGCGGCAGGTCAGTCGACTGGACACTGAGTTCTGTCGACTGGCCCAATGCTTGGAAACTCTCGGGCTCTAGGTCATTCGACTGGACTCAGAGCGCCAATCGACTGGAACCTGCTTTCCAGTATTTCCAGCCTAGTCCCCAAAGGGGCAAGAATCCAAATGGAGCCGATCGATCGAGCAATTGCAACTAGTGATTTATGCCACGCGACAACCCAGTCCTATAGGCTCTTCGACTCACCCTAAAGATATGTTCAAGCATCAAAGCTAGGATTTTCAAAGATTTAACTTCAAAAAACCAAAAATTGAAATGTTCACCAAATCAATTCAAATCAAAAGAAATGAACATGAATAGATGTTAAGAATTCATACCGAACAATAATGATAGTTATAGACATGGATGTGAGATAAAAATCTCACCCTTTTCTCAAAAACAATGAAGGAGAAGCTTGAAAACAAAGGAGGATCAACCACTCTTCAATCCCAACTTTAAAAGCTCCAACCTAAGATCATAAGCCAAAGTTTCCCAAATTAGGTTATAGGGAATTTCTGAAATTGGAGAGAGATTGAGATGGAGAAGAAGAAGGAGATGCTTACCTAAGCTTCTCTTTGAATTTGGAGCTAAAACTTGGATTTGCTAAGAAGCTAGGGCTTGGGAATTTTAATTTCCAATCTCTTCCCCTATTGTTACTAAGCTTGAAGTGTTAGGAAATAGAAATGAAATGGACGAAGAGGAGTAGGGGTAGAGCTAGAGCCTTAAGCTTGGGTTAATGGGCTGAAACCCAAACCCAAAGCCCTAAGTAAAAAGGATGAAATTTTAGCTAGCTCCAAAAATATCGATGTTTATACTCAAAAAGTCGCAAACGCCATTTTGAACTCAATGGAAGTGGTCTCGAGTCCTAATTTGACTGTTTGTAAAAAGTTGCTTTTCGGACTTAAATCCGATTAACGATGCTATATTTGAATAAAATATTTAAATATTCAGTCGTAAAATATGCGGGTTGTTAGAGACTCCCCTCCTTAAAGAAATTGCGTCCTCGCAATACTTAAGAAGAAAATATAAAAAGTAACAACCACAAAAGCATATCAACACAAAAGAAATTTGAAATAAGAAGTTCACCTCAAAGAGCACAAGAGAGTAAGTCTGGATGTGTTCGCTCGATGAATTCTCTAGATTCCCAAGAACAATCCTTAGAATTTGAGGACCATTGAACTTTCATGAGAGGGACATCTTTATTTCGAAGGCGTTTTACCTTCGATGAAATTATACGAATAGGATGTTGCTCAAAAGTAAAATTAGGCGAAACTTCAATTTATTCCACAACACTGGGCTCAAGAATAGAATCGGAACCCCTAAGGCATTTCCGTAGTTGAAAAACGTGAAACACGTCATGAATAGCAGAAAACTGAGCCGGTAATAAAAGGCGATAAGCCAGGGAACCAATACGTTCGGTGATGGGAAATGGACCAATATATCGAGGTGCCAATTTCCCCGATCGACTAAAACACACAACACCCTTCATAGGTAAAGCACGAATAAACACAAAATCTCCCATAGAAAATTCTAATTTCCTTCTTCGGTTATTGGCATAGGATTTTTGCCTACTTTGAGCTTCTTTCATCCTATGGCGGATAAGGTCAATCTTTTCTACGGAAACACGAATAAATTCTAGACCAGCTTCTCACCGGCCTCAAGCCAACAAGAAGGAGATCGGCATGGCCTTCCATAGAGTGCCTCAAAAGGTTCCATACCAATACTAGATTGGAAGTTATTATTATAGGAAAACTCAATAAGAGAAATGTGATCTTCCCAACTTCCACCAAAATCAATAACACATGCACGAAGAAGATCTTCAAGAGTTTGATTCAAACGCTCGGTTTGTCCATCGGACTGAGTGTGATAAGCGATGCTAAAATTGAGCTTCGTTCCCAAAGCTTTTTGAAGACTGTTCCAAAATCCACTAGTAAACAATGGATCACAATCGCTAACAATAGAAGTAGGGACTCCATTCAATTTAACAATTTCTTTAATAAAGAGTTTGGCCAAAAGAGGTACGGTCTGATTGGACCGAACGGGAATAAAATGGGAGGATTTTGTAAGTCTATCAACTATCACCCATAGGCTATCATGACCCGAACGAGAACGGGGAAGGTCGTCAATAAAATCCATGGAAATTTGGTCCCACTTCCAAATTGGAATGTCCAAAGGTTGTAATAGCCCGTCGGGCCTTTGATGCTCGGCCTTAACAAGTTGGCAAGTCATGCAATGCTTAATAAAGTTAGCAATATCGGATTTCTTTCCATCCCAATAATAAAGTCACTTCATATCCGCATACATTTTACCACTACCGGGATGAATGGTAAATTTAGAACGATAAGAATCTTCTAAAATGTCTTTATGCAGATCACTAATATTTGGCACAATAAGTCTACCAAATTTTCGAATGCCGCCACGAGCATCAATATCATAGTCTTTCAAACCTTCAATATTAATTTTATCCCTACAACTTTGCTACGAAGAGCCAATTCGAAATCTAGCTTTTGAGCTTCAAGAATGCGGTCTAAAAGAAAAGGATGAGCCTCAAGGCTACATAAAACAAAAGATGAACATAAATCGGATTCATGATCTCGAATCTCACAAGTGGACAAAGTCTCGAGATCGTTCCATTCAGATATCATCATAGAAACAACTGCATGTTGCTTACGACTAAGGGCATCGGCAACATGATTCCCCTTTCCAGGAGTATAAAGAATATCAAGATCATAAGATGCAAAGAACTCGAGCCAACGTTGTTGACGCAAATTAAGTTCCTTTTGAGAAAATAAATACTTCAAAGATTTATGATCGGTGTAGAGAATAAATTTTTCTCCCAAAAGATAATGGCGCCAAATTCTAAGGGCGAAAACAATAGCCGCGAGCTCTAAATCATGTAGGGCATATCTAGTCTCGGCCGGCTTTAATTGCCTAAAAGCATAAACAATAACACGATCCTTTTGCATAAAAACGGCTCCCAAACCAACACGACTAGCATTGGTTTAAACAATAAAATCTTGCTTCCCCTCGGGAATCACAAGAATAGGGGCATCAGAAAGGAGTTCTTTTAATTTTTCACATTTGTCCGACCAAATGTATCAACTCCTTTCTTTGTCAAGCTAGTAAGAGGCACGACAATTTTAGAAAAGTCCTTTATGAACCGATGGTGATAACCCGCCAATCTAAGAAAGCTACGAATTTCCGTCACACTCTCCGGTTTCTTCCAATCTTGAATCGCTTCAATCTTTGAAGGATCCACGAAAATTTCGGATACAGAAATGATATGACCAAGAAATTTCACATGAGATTGTCAAAAGTAGCACTTAGAAAATTTTGTTTTCAATTGATTGCTCCTAAGAGTTTCCAACACAATAGATGTTTTCATGCTCTTCCTCGGTTTTAGAATAAACAAGAATATCATCTATAAAGATGAGAACAAATCGATCAAGGAAGTCTTTGAAAACTCGATTCATAAGGTCAACGAAATAAGCCGGAGCATTCGTTAAACCAAATGGCATAACAAGCCATTCATACGATCCATAACGAGTAAGGAATGATGTCAAAGGAATGCTATCCTCTGCAATACAAAGCTGATGAAAGATGGTTGCTAAGTCTAACTGTTAAAGGACTCTAGCACCGCTAAGTTGATCGAATAGATCATCAATCTGAGGTAATGGATATTTATTCTTGATAGTAAGATCATTAAGCTTGCGGTAGTCAACGCAAAGCCTAAGTGTACCATTAGATTTCTTCACAAAAATAGCAAAAGCTCCCCAAGGAGAGGAACTAGAACGAATAAATTGCTTCTCTTCTAATTCGGATAATTGTTTGCGCATCTCCTCATTTTCTTTATTGGACATACGATAAGGAGGACGAATAATAGGTAATAGGTAAAGCTCCAGGAATTAGATTAATTCTAAACTCAATGGCTCGCTTTGGGGGTAATCCTAAAACGAGCTCAAATATATCGGGAAAACCCCGAACAACATGAATGAGAGAAATGACATCTTCCTCATCATCATTATTGTCATCATGAGGATTTAAAGAACATAAAGATGCTACCAAGTTGGACTCCGAATCTTTAAGAACAATAGAAATCTGCTTAACAGATTGAGGATGTCGAAGATGAATAGTCCGCTCAGGACATAGGATATTGGCTTCATAACGGTTAAGCCAATCCATTCCCAAAATCATTCCGAAGCCTAAGTAACGCATGACATGCAAATCGGCTCGAAAAGAAAAATCACACAAAATAATCTTGACATCTTTACAAAGCAAACTAAGTGTTGCGAATCCACCAACCGGATTCACAATTCTCAAAGAAGTCATTAAAGCCATAACACTTAAAAAAGTATCAACAAGTTCTTTTGATATAAAGAATGGGATGCACCCGTATCAAAAAGAACTCGAATAGGTTGATCACGAAACATAATAATGCCATCAAGGATAGGATGAGAAATACCTTGACCGCGAGAAGTGCTACTAGGGGCTTGAACAACATTTAGCCTTCCCCTCTTCTTGCTTTGAAGTTTGGGACATGAAGATATAAGATGACCCGAATTTTTGCAATAATGACAAAAGAGAGGTTTCGGACATCTATTAGCATAATGGTCCTTAGAACCACAATTGTAGCATTGCCCACTAATAGGGATAGGAGTCTTTGCTACCAAAGCTGCTTGCTTCCCTTCCTTGTTGTGATTTGGGCCTTTGAATTTAATAGGCCTTTTCTTGTTGTTGTTGAAGCTCGATTTGGTACCCACAACTTCAACATCACTCTCCCTATCGGCCTCTTCAAGTCGAAGAGCGATATCAACAAGCTGATCAAAGCAACTTCTAATTTCAGAAGTAATAGCTTTTTGAGATTCTTATTCAAGCCATAGACAAACTTCTGATTTTTCTTCAATGGGGTATTTATATATTCAACCCCAAATTTAGAAAGATATTCGAAAGATGCGACGTAATCCGTCACAGAAGATTCACCTTGAATAAGGTCAATGAAACGTCGGGCCAAAGTTACTTTTTCAGCTTTCGGCATAAATTTTGATTCGAATCATTCTCGGAATTTCTCCCAAGTAAGATCTGCTTCAATAATTTCAGAAGTTAGAAGCTCATACAAATCTAATGCTCTTTCTTGGAGCATACTAGAAGCCACTTGGACTCGATGAAGATCAATGAGATTCATGCGAGTAAAGATGCGATCGCATGTCCGAAGCCAAGCTTGGACTTCAATAACGCTTTCGGAACCCTTGAATGTGTTCCCATCCAAGTTGGTATAATCACTGCACAAGCATGCAAATCCGGATTTTGGGTGAGTAGGCTCTGGAATGGGTCCGACAGCTTGAGCATTCTTTACAAGATCAAGAAGCTGTTGGGTGGACATAAATACTCCATCCTGAGGAGTAGCACTGGATTGACCGGTGCTGGGACGGCCTAGTCTAACCATTTCTCTTCTTTAAGAAAGAAAGAAAGAAGAAGAAAAAGGTTAATCTCAGAATGAATATCAAACAATCATGATTGATAAAAGAAGGCATCATAATGGAAATAGAATAGAATGGGTCCAATGACTCGAGTAAGTCCTAAGGCACGACTTCTAAGAAAGACTTAGGACAATGATCCTTGCTAGATTATTCTACATTGTTTCGAAGTTTGGCTCCGATACCATGCTGTGACGCCCCACCTCTATACTCACGCTAGCCAAGGACACTATGGAGTAATGCCGTCAACTAGCACGAAGAATAAGGCTATTAAGGAGCGACCATCCTTGTAATTGCTTTGTGCGAGCACCGATATGTCAGATAGTATAACATGCATTTCATTTCAAAAGGGAATCCGACATCCCGATACAAACTCAAAGCTATTACACAGTGGCTACATGGTCTTCGAAAACAAATATAGAAATAAACATAACATAAATCAATCACAGATATCCATATCACAAAGGCGGAAATAGATATGAATATAACACATAGAAGTGTACATCAGAGTAGTGGTCAAATAAGATCCACAATATCACAAAAAAATAGATATAAGTGCTAGACAAAATAATATGTATACATCAAGGAGTCTCTATCTCAAAGGTATAACTACAAAAACTACCAATCTAATGTAGTTAGACAAAAGTCGGATGATGATTCCTGATAAGGAGTCAAGCAGAAGCATGTGCAACATCTCGGTCTGACCCGAGTATTATTTAATAAGAAAATAGTAAATAGATCAGTCTAGCTATAAATATCAGATAAAATGAGATAGAATAAGAGATATGATGAAAATGTATGATAATAATTACGCTATACCATAAAAAGTATACATTTGACAACAACAAAAATCATACAATATCTCAAAAATCTCATAACATCAAAAAGAATGTCACATTCTTTACCATATTCACCAAACCACAAATATTGGATAACATATCAATGCCAATCATAAAAATTGGTGAAACCCAAATTCTAGAAATCATCAATTAGAAATCCAAAAATCACAAAAAGGGGGAGGCCTATCATAAACGGGAGCATGAAAACTCTCCTACACGTGTATCACAAACGGGACGCTTTCTCATGGCCGCTAACCATAGAGCCGGTGCAACGACGTAGTACAACGGTACGCCCGAGGAACCTGAAACTCGAATAGTTCGGAACAACGACGTAGTACAATGGTACGTCCGATGAACCTGATAAGCCGGAACAACGACGTAGTATAACGGCACGTCCGATGAGCCGAACTCCATAAAAGAACATGGGTCGCCAGCCCACAAGAATGAGCCGAAACTCCAAAGAATGCATAGGTCGTTATCCTATAAAAGAAATGAGTCGAAACTCAATAACCAATAGTCCCCTGCGTGGACAAAGAGGCATCGCATATCGCAAGTCTAATCACAAAATGATCAATAAAAAGTGTGGATTACAGTAAGCTAGTAAATAAATGAGTTTAGCTTTATGTCCCATAACCACTGGCTTAACTTAAATATTCACGAACAAATTACAGATCTCTACTCATAAAATTGTCACAAGAGTTTCAATCGAACAAGTCCAAAAATTAACCGACGAAGTAAACGCAAGCGTTTCATACCACTAGTTTTACTAAGCCGTTTAATTAGATTTCTCAAACGAATGAGGTAAAGGTTTGTGTATACTAATAGATTGGAAAACGATTTTAGAAACAAGCTTTGTATTAAAAATAGAGTTGAAATCATCTTTGAGAAAGAGTTTGAATATTTACTACTAGTATAGAAACCTTTGTATTTAAAAGTTACAAACCATATAAATGATTGTAAACACAATCAATCACCAAAATTCACATTCAAAGATGTGAATTAAATCCAATGAAATCGATACCAAATCCATTAAAATGATATTCCTCAAAAACCCCAAAATAGAAGTCATCAAAGTCGTGTAAATGATAACAACAACTCGGATAATCATGAATCGATAAAAATTGGAATTTCAAGCAAAATAGGCGAATTCGGATGAAGCAGCAGGTCAGTCGACTGGACATTGAGTTCAGTCGACTGGCCCAATGCCTGGAAAACTCTCGGGCACCACATTAATCGACTAGACTCAGAGCGCCAGTCAACTGGAACCTGTTTTCCAGTATTTCCAGCCTAGTCCCCAAAGGGGCAAGAATCCAAACGGAGCCGATCGATTGAGCAATTGCAACTAGGGATTTATGCCACGCGACAACCAGTCCTATAGGCTCTTCGACTCGCCCCAAAGACATGTTCAAGCATCAAAGCTAGGATTTTTAACGATTTAATTTCAAAACACCAAAAATTGAAATGTTCACCAAATCAATTCAAATCAAAAGCAAATGAACATGAATAGATGTTAGGAATTCATACCTAACAGTAATTATAGTTATAGACATGGATGTGAGATAAAAATCTCACCCTTTTCTCAAAAACAATGAAGGAGAAGCTTGAAAACAAAGGAGAATCAACCACTCTTCAATCCCAACTCTAAAATTTCCAATATAAGATCATAAGCCAAAGTTTCTCAAATTAGGTTATAGGGAATTTCTGAAATTGGAGAGAGATTGAGATGGAGAAGAAGAAGGAGATGCTTACCTAAGCTTCTTTTTGAATATGGAGCAAAAACTTGGATTTGCTAAGAAGCTAGGGCTTGGGAATGTTAATTTCCAATCTCTTCCCCCGTTGTTCCTAAGCTTGAAGTGTTAGGAAATAGAAATGAAATGGATGAAGAAGAGTAGGGGTGGAGCTAGAGACTTAAGTTGGGGTTAATGGACTGAAACCCAAACCCAAAGCCCTAAGTGAAAAGGTCAAAATTTTAGCTAGCTCCAAACATATCGATGTTTATACTCAAAAAGGTTGCAAACGCCATTTTGAATTCAATGGAAGTGGTCTCGAGTCCTAATTTGACTGTTTGCAAAAAGTAGCTTTTTGAACTTAAATCTGACTAACGATGCTATATTTAAATAAAATATTTAAATATACAATAGTAAAATATGCGGGTTGTTACATTCCAGTACAGCCTCAAACAAATTTCCCTGCTCTTTGCAAGAACTATACTAACTTGGGAGGGAAACCATTCCAAGGAACCGAGTCTATTATTGAAGTACAAGCATGGCTCGCTCTTTTGAGAGGATATTCAAAGGATTGACTGTAGGGGACGAGCAAAAGAGATTCTTGGCTTGTTAGCAGTTGCAAGAAGGAGCTCTTGCATGGTGGGAATCCATTACTTTGAATGAATTTGATGACAACTTCTCATGGGCTAGATTTAAGGAAGTATTTGAGGAGCGTTGTACACCTATGGCGAAAAATTCCATCTTTACAGAAATTTCATGGATTTAAGGCAAGAAGATATGACAATAGAGGAGTACTCAAATAAGTTCACGGGGTTATCTTTTTTTGAGCTGGGACTAATAGACATGCCCTTGAAGAAGAATGAAATGTTTATTTCGGGAATAAAAGAGCAATATCAGGAATGAATGACTGGCCATGTGAAGGGAATCTTTATGGACCTATTAGATATGGGTTTTCTATATGAAGCACTGGATAAAAGAAATTTGGTGGTAGCCCAAGGAAATAGCAACAATCGGAACAAGAGGAAGAAGTCATGGTAGGGAAAGAATGGTTGAGGGTCCTAAGAGAATCATTATAAGGATGTTGTTTGTTTCAATTGCTATAAGAAAGGTCATCTCTCATTACATTGCAGGAGTCCCAAGATGTAGAAGCAGGAAAATGTTTCTCCTATGGTTCATAAAGTCTTTGTTACCATTGCCATCAACCGGGTCATTGGAAAAGCAAGTGCCCATTGATGAAGAGGTGAGCACAGATTAAGTTTTATGCTATAAAAGGTGAGCCTTCAACCGCTAAAGACGTAAAGGGTAAGGGAGTCCTAGAAGGTAATATATGTGTTAATAATATTTCAGTTAGAATTGTATTTGATACCAGAGCTTCCCACGGTTTTATTTCTAATAAATTAGTCGATAAATTAAAACTTAGCCCCAGAAATAGTAGAAACCCCTCTCCATGTATCTAATCCCATAGGTAGTACGACCAATCTTTATACATCCTGTGAAAACATAAGAGTTGCCTATTAAACCCTTCCATTCTTTTGCAACCTATACGTCCTTGATTTCATTGGGTTTGATATTTTACTCAGAACGGATTAACTATCCAAGTATAGAGCCATTCTAGACTGCAACAATCGAGTGGTCATATTAAAAACCATAACCGTAAGAATGTTAGACAAAATAATATGTGAAGGACCTAGTCTAGTAATGAAAGCTTCATGTATGCGTTGGATTAATCACAAATGGACTTAGAAGGGATATCTGCCGTTAAAGACTTTCAAGACGTTTTTGAGGAAGTAAAGAGTTTACCTATATATCAAGAAATAGAATTCCAAATCGACTTAACCCCTGGTGTCAGACTAGTTATACACCTTATTCTAGGATGGCTCCAAAGGAAAAATTGGAGTTGGCAAACCAAACCGATGAATTGTTAAAGAAATGGTTAATTAGACCAAGTTGCTTAAGTCGGGGCATAGCTGTAGTTTTTGTAACAAAGTCGACGGTTTCCTTAGACTTTATGTAGACTACCGAGACCTAAATAAGAAAATGATTAAAAATAGGTGTCCTCTACCTTGCATACATGACTTGTTTGATCAATTATATGATGCTTGGGTATTTTCAAAGATGGATCTAGCTACAGGATTCCATCAGTTAAGAATAACAGAAGACTGCATTCCCTTTACTTCAATCCGAGGGCCGGAGAGTTTCTATAAATGGTTAGCTATGCCATTCAGGCTAACCAATGCACATGTCTATTTTGTATATATTATGAATAGAGTATTTAGAGATGTACTCAATAAATTCGTGTTAGTCTTTATTGATGACATTCTCCTATACTCAAAGATTGAAGAAGAATACGAAAGACATTTGGAGCTCGTGTTGGAGATATTAAGGAGGAATGTACTGCAAGTAAAGTTCTCAAAATGTCATTTCTAGAAGAAAAAAGGTGAGATTTCTAGGACGTATTATGTCAGGAGATGGAGTTTCAGTGACCCAGGGAAAATTTCAGTTACACAGATTAGACGCAGCTACGGACTCGTCCACAACTTCTTAGGAATAGCTGGATATTATCGAAGATTTATTCAAGATTTCTTTAAAGTTTCTTCTCACTTGAAAAAACTCACTATGAAGGATGCTAAGTTTGTGTGGATGTAGAAATGTGAAGAAGGATTTAAGGAACTCGAGAAGAGGTTAACCACTGCTCCTGTATTAGCTATTGTCGATGAAAGTGGCGGTTTAACTGTTTATATTGATGCTTGTGGAGAAGGAGTTGGTGCAGTCTTAATGCAACATGGAAAGGCCATCTCTTGTGTGAATGGACAACGAAAAATCCATGAAAGAAAATATATGACACATGGCTTAGAGTTATTAGGCGTGTTGTCTTCATTAAAAATGCAGAGACATTATTTGCTGGGTGAAAAGTTTGATCTCTTCATGTATCACAAATCTTTGAAATACCTTTTCACTCATAAAGATTTATATAAGAGGCAACAATGTTAGTTGTAATTCCTCACATCGTATGATTTGGATATTTTATATACATCGGAAAAAGCCAATGTTAAGGCAGATGCGCTAAGTAGAAAGCATGTAATTATAGCTTATTTAGTAGTGCATCCAACAATGATTCATCGCATCAAGGAGAATCAGCTCAAGGATCTGAATCTTGCGAGAATAGCTAAGAAAGTGGAGGAAAATGAAATACCAGGAAGATGCTTAGGATTCAAAGTGGATGAGCAAGGAATTCTAAGGATAAATGGAAGGTTATGTGTTTCTAATGTTGATGGGATTAAATAAGAAGTTCAAACAAAATGTCACGATTCCTCGCTAGTAATACATTTCGAAGTTACTAAGATGTAAAGAGACATGAAGAAGACATTCTGGTGGGAGGGTATAAAGAAAGACATTTTCATCCATGTGAGTAGATGCACAAACTGTCAATAGATAAAGCGTGACCAACAAAAGATTACTGGACTACTCCACCACTCGGGATTCCAAAGTGGAAATGGGATCAGATATCCATAGACTTTATTGATGGCTTGCCTCGATCAAGGAAAGGAAATGAAATCATCTGGGTTATCATAGATAGATTAACTAAAAGTGAACAACACTTCATACCAGTAAACCCCATGAGAATAACCGCAAGCTTGGCTGAGATATATATGAGGGAGAATGTTAGACTACATGGAGTTCCTACCAGCATCATAAGCGATCGAGACCTAATCTTTATGAGTCAGTTCTAGGATGCCTTACAGACAGCTTTAGGAACAAAGATGGATGTAAGCACTGCATATCATCCCCAAACCGATGGGAAAACTGAGAGAGTCAACACGGTGTTGGTAGATCTTTTGAGAGCATGTGTATTAGACTTTGGAGGTTCTTAGGAAAGCTACCTTCATTTAGTAGAGTTCTCTTATAATAACAGCTATAAAGCTAGCATTAATATGACACCTTATGAAGCCTTGTATGGTCGTTCGTGCAAATCCCCAGCATGTTGGATCGAAACAAAAGATCGGTTCGTACTTAGCCCCCCATGATTTTAGAAGCCATAGAGAAAGTAGATATGATCATAAAGAAGCTAAAGAAGGCACAGAGTAGACAAAAGAGTTACATCAATCGAAGGCGTAGAAATTTGAAATTCTCGGTTGGAGACTTAGTATTTCTAAAGGTTTCTCTAATGAGGGGAGTGGTAAGATTTGGAAGAACTGGTAAGCTGGCCCCTCGATATATTAGAACTTTTCCTATTCTTGAGTGACTTGCCCCATTCGCCTATCAAGTAGAACTACCGGAGGGGTTAACAGACATACACAATGTTTTCCACGTATCTCATTTATGTAAGTATGTATACGATCCAAACTAAGTCATAGAAATAATCTCCAAGAAGACTTGGAAGTAGAACAAAATTTAACCGTCATCAGACAACCCAACCGAATCGTGAATCGCGATGAGAAATGATTAAGGAGAATGGTTTTATAGCTAGTTAAAGTACAAGGGAGTGGCGATGCTAATAATTATACATAGGAAACGGGGGATAGAATAAAGAAAGCCAATCTTGGGTTTAGGATGGATAAATAAATTGTATATATTATATCTATGTAGTGTACCCACCATGTGTGGTGTAGTCACTTATCACATCTTGTATATATTTCATTATATATGTTATTTCTCTTGAGTTATCTTCTTCTCATCTTAAATTTTGAGAAAAAATTCATTTAAGGAGGGGTGTATGTAACGATCCATAAATTCATCACTTACAAAAAATATGACTAAATTAAAAAAAAATTAGTTTAAATGACTAAATAATGGTTTTTAAATCAAATTTAAAAGCTCTTTATTTAAAAATAGTAGTAGAAATATTATTTTCAAAATTTATTTACAAATATATGTATATTAAACAAGAAGTGAAAATATGACCGAAAATCGAAATTCATAAGATCCAACGTATAGAAGTTGTAGAACATTTTGAATTATATATGACATCTAGATGAACGCATACATATACCCATCTAAGAAACCATGTGCATATGTACATGAACACTTATATATACACATATATACATATGTACTAAACATACAAAACATATAAGATATAAACAACTCCTTCTCACTTAAGAAACCAACCCTTGCCATCAAACATCACATCTATGCAAGCATATGCCTTGATGTGACATGGCTAAGCTAGGAGGTGATGGAGGGGACACAGCCGAGCTAAGGTGGTGGTGGAAGGAGGTAGCCATGCATAGGGTAATGATGAAAGAAGGTGGAGCATGTGGTGGCGGAGTAAGAATCTAAGCTAATTATCACATATTATCACCATCAAATGTCAAGTTAAAGAGGCACATGGCCTTGGCCCTCCATGATATGACCACAGTCATACTTAAGGGGAGGTGGCTAGCGCATGGTGATGGGAGGAGGAGGTGGCATGGTGATGTAAGGAGGCGATGTAAGGAGGCGATGTCTACACTCTTCCATTTGCCTATAAATACCACTTCACTTCTTTACTTCATTCATTCATTCATCTTCTTCAACATTTTTCTGAAAGCTTCTTCCATATTTTAATGGCTTCCATCTAAGAAAAAATATAAAGAAAATTATATCTAAATTTATATAGTATATATATACACATATAGCACTTCAAAACTCACCCAAACACTTCCTCTCTCTCTTCAAACCCACGGCTAAACACCCTAACTGGTCCTAGCACCCTCATAAACTAAGGCCAGGAACCCCTACCCCCTTCAAAAGCTAGGCCAAGCGCTATATGAGCTTTGTGGTGAGTGTTCGTGAGCTTCGATTCGAATTAGAGAAGCTAATCCATTTTCTAGTTAATCATTAATTCTAAGGTGAGAACTCTATTTTATATATGTGTGTGTGTGTGTGTGTGATGATGATGAGAAATGATTGCCATGAATGATTATTTATATGTTGTTCATCAAGTATTGATTGTTGAATATGGTTGTTTAACGAGTCACATTAAATATATGCTGATATTACACAAGGAAATCACTTTCTTAACCAAGGTATAAAAGTAAATAGGGAATCATTAAAACCCTAAAAATGATTAGAAATGTTTTACAAATATTTTATAATCATTCAAACCTGTCTCAATAATTTTTAAGTAAAAATTGACAATCGTGTCAAAATTAGGCGCGTCGCATAATGGTAGTTTGTGATTTCGTGCCATAGAATTCAAATGAATATATACAGTGGAATATAGCTCGGAATTCTTCGTAGTAAGAACTTTCGGGACAATTATATCCATAATTTTCAATCAAAAAAAAAATCAAGTTATCATCTTGTAGATTTTCAAATAAGTCCAAAAAAGTTTTCAAAAACATCACGATTTTACAGTTTAATGATCAAAGTTAAAAATGATTTAAAATGGATATTTTAAATGTTCAAAATTATAAAATAAATCATATAAATCTTTTAAAATGTTATACAAGAGATTTGAGTTATATATATAAATTTCCAAATGATGTAAAGGTCATTTTAATCAATATAGCTTTTAAAACATTCTTTCTTTGTTCCTTTTCAAGGATGAAAAGATTTAAAGGGGGAGGAATGTGACAACCTAAATTTTTAACGTCTGTTAATTGGGTAATTAACTGGTTTAAATCATTGAAATGTTAATTTTGTTAGTCTAACAAATAAATTTTTGATAATGGAAATATTTAAACAAATATAAATTGATTTGAAAACCATAAAAAATGTTGAATTATAAATCTCTCGAAATGTTAAATCTTATCGTAAATAAATAGATAATATATTTCACCATCTAAATTCAAGAATAAGATATCCATAATATACAAGCTATATAGTATATATAAATATATAAATGTGCATGTATGTATTTTATGTCCATATGAAATAAAATGTATGTGTGTGTGTGTATATGGAATCTAGAATATACAAGCTTATGATGTTCAATAAATATATAATATATATATAAATATATGTATATATACACACC
Source organism: Allium cepa (assembly GCA_030765085.1). NCBI lineage: Eukaryota > Viridiplantae > Streptophyta > Magnoliopsida > Asparagales > Amaryllidaceae > Allium > Allium cepa. Next base: position 958,086,178 of record CM060937.1, read on the forward strand.
CTTATCTAAATACTTCTAATACAATTATTAATTAATTAAATATTTGGCAAAATTTAATTTAATAATCTTCTAATATAATTGTTTAAATATGCAAACTTATCTTTTCAAATAAATAAAATACTTTCTATTTACAATTATTTTTATACATATACATATATTGTGAATAGAAACTATGATTTGAATTCAATGTAAATTCTAAAAAATAAATTTAAATTTAAAATTTTACATTTTGAAAACATTTTAGATAAGTATATACATAGTTAGTAATTAAAATATTAATAACGTAAGTTCAAAATTAAAATTAAAAATGTAAAAACACAAAATAAAATATAAAATATTTGCATATAGACATTTGTAAGGTAGGAAATGACATATGCACACAAGTGTCAAATTGTTTTCTTCATTTAAAAATGAAAACAAAGAGAAACAAAAGGCTGTATAGTTATTTTTTTCTCATTTCTCAACTTCTTCTTCTTTCTTCTTTGTTTTTCTTTCAAACAAAACTAGAGAAACCAAACAACTAAATCAACTTCAAGTTTTCAACTGAAGAAAAGAAAGATTCAAATTCAAGTTTAACTTAAGAATCAACTCAAAGAAGATCAAATCAAAATCACTTGCAGTTCAAATCTAGTAGCAGTTTCCAGATTTCAAACATCCGTTCTCTGTTCAAGTTTTAAGTGAGTAAACTTCATTTTTGAAATCAAATCTTTATATAAATTCATGGTTTGTGCTTAAAGATAAAAATAGAAATAACAGATGGGAATGTGTTGTTGCATAGGAATAAAAGTGTATATGCCGGTATATTAAAATATGCGAAACCTGTATATGTGTTGCCTCTGTTTAGTCTTTCCTAGTATGTTCAACTCTTCAAAAATCAATATCTCGTCCTCTAGTTAGTTTTAAGCCATAATATCTGGAAGGTTTCTATTTGCATGTGAGTATACTTATTTTAAAATTCATTTCATATGATATTATCAAGTAAACGTACAGGAAGAGCTATGTTTACAATAATTTAACCCAAAGTGTAAAATTTCAAGCATCGTATTTCGATCTTCGGCTTGCATAGACGTGATCGCTGGGCGAAATGGTGAATTTTGGTGGGAATTTCATAATTTAAATTGTGTATGTAAGGAGATATTGGGAGATGACCGCTTTCCAGTTTTGGGTCAAATTCTATCGAGGAGGTCGACGGAGGGGGTCAGCATTGGGCCAAAAGGAAGCTGCATGGTTGAGGGACTTAGGAAAAATGAGCGGTGATTTTTCCGATCATTGTGGTGATCGGTAGAGGGAGGATTAGGGTTTTAGGTGAGTTCGATTTCCGCCGATATACGGCGTCGCGATGAAGTTTTAAGGTTGCGGTGTAAGGGGAAAAGAGGGGTAAGTGAGGCGGAGCTTCTGACGTATAGGCTTGGCCTCCGGTTGCCGGAGTTGATGGTACGAGGCGTTTATAAGGGAGGCTGTTTTTTTCAGTTTCGACTCGGTGGGTGAATTTTCAAACGAGGGTGCGCGTATGGATTTTTGGAGGGTAAGTTGGTTAGGATGGTCGAGGACGGGTTGCTGGGTCGGTCGGTGGCAAGAGGAAGGGGTCGGCGTTGATGTGCATGTGCACAAGTTGATTGGAGAAAAGAACTGGAAGGAGTAAGAGAGAAGAGATGAGGAAGTTTTGGTGGATCGGGCTGGGCTTTGGGCCGCGTTAATATATATATATATATATATATATATATATATATATATATATATAAACAAAGTTTTAAAGGGAAAAAGAAATAGACAAGTTTTCAAAAGAAGTTAACCAATTATTTTTAAGTCAAATGTTTTTAACTTAAACCTTCTGGATAATAAGTAATTTAAAGCTATAAATTTACACCAAACATAGATTAATAAATGATGCAATTTTAATGGTTTAACTTCAATTAATTAAGTTTGAGATAATTATATACATGTTAATTATTTAGTTATTACAGAAGCTTATTTAAGTAAAATAAAATAGTGTAATTAAGTGTATGGTTAAGGAAAATAGAATGTTTCAAACCTTTAATTAATCAAAGGTCTTAAGCGATTTTACATGTTATCTAATTCCAATAATTAATTAAAAATAAAATAAATGGCTTGCAATTAGTTAATGACAATTAAGCAGGATTTATAAGTAATTAATTTATTTTGTTTAAATTAAATTAATTGGATGATTGTATGACTAATTAATCTTGCTTATGAATGATTAAATTGAATTGAATGCTTTGGATTGTTTAATATCTCGGTTATGTTAAATTGTGATATTCTATGATATGAAATAACCTGAAATGAACAGTTGAGTATAAAATGTGAGACGCTCTATTTGAACAGATATTATGATGGAATTTTTAAGTGACATTTTGGAAATTAAATTATTTTGGCTTAAAGACGACATTTGGATTCGAAGGGATCGGGATCGGATATCAGCAATATCCGAAACCACTTCGATTTAATAAGTGCCATAATTCTTTATAGATTTGATTATAGAATCAAATAGGCTAGAATGGAATGAATTAAGTGAACTTGGCCATTTAAATTAAGTAACGATATCTAGATATTATTTTTAAATACCCGGGGATAGGTGTAATAAGCGATTGACCAAAATAAGATAAGAACTCATAGTAATGTACGAGTTACCCTGGCTTTTCAAAGAAGTTTGTAACCTAAGTATTTTATATTAAATGGGTTTACTCACGCTGGTTTCCAGCCTGACTCGGGTGTTAATTTATTGTAATGCTCGGGTCAGACCGAGTATTACAGATTTTTAGGTTAGGACATTATGAAGCTCAAAAGGCGAGCTGATGGAAAAGACATATTGATTCCGCTGTGTATTAGAGACTATATAGTCTGTATTGATAGTATTCAGGGACAAGTTGCTACAGCTGACCAGATTTATTGTACTCTGATATATTATATGTAATTGACATTAACATCTTTCTTGTGTAAATGCTGTTATTTGTATATTATATTTTGATCCGATGCGATTGTGAGATTCTATGATGTTGCTTTCTGCTTCTTCTTCTTCTTCTACCTCTTTTTCTTCTTAACCCTAACAGTCTGGGATTTCTGCCACTCGATCGCTTGGTACTCTATACAGTGAACGTGTTAGTATCGAATTTTTGGTGTCGAAATATGATTTCAAACTTCTCAAATTTTCTCCAAACTTTTATAAATGTTTTATAATAAATAAATAAATAAGTGTTTTAAAAATGATTTAATGGTTTTACAATTTATTTAAAGAAGTTTAAATAAATTAATTTGAAGAAAAGCTGTTATAAGCAAATGGTTTAGTCTTGGCTCCACTAAGCCGAGGAGTACATCTGATTTTTCTGTCCATGAGATCTTGTTGAGGTGCTTAAACTAAGGGGATATTTGCGAGCCCTGGCTTACCTGGCCTTCCCTAGACGAGAGATAGATAAGGTCGAAATGTCGAAAACGAGTTAAGTATAAAAGGTTACACTTTTCAAATTTAAACAACTGGGATCGTAAAAAATAGTCTTCTTGTACTTGGTGTTAAATTCTGAGGAGCGAACTTGTACTATTCATGGAATTTAAAGATTATTTTTTCATTATCCTTTTCATAGCCCCCGTTGAATACAAAAGTTAAGATTGTGTAAAAGTAGTACAATTTCAATTTGACTCAATTTTTCTCAATAATGTATTCTAAAATAATTTATGAAAATGATTTAATGAAATTTCACAAGAGGTTTAATGAATTCCATACATATTGAAAAGAAATGGTTTTCAAAAGATAAAAATCTCTATAACAAACCTTTGGATAAAAAGAAAAAAAAGGGATATTTATTATCCACCCACTTAACATCTTTTTATCGATGATTGGTTCATCGAAGCCAGAGTCAATTCGAAAACCACTTTAAACCAATTTACACGTTTGAAAGTCAAGAAGGTGTATTGAAGAGCATGGCTTTAAAAATAGAGGATCTTCATTTCAGAAGGACTGCTTGTTGATAATCTCTGGGTAGCTTCCAAGATAAATAAATAGCAGTGGTCCCTTCATTTTGAAAATATCCAAAACATGAGGACTATTCACTACTAATCCTAGGGTTAATTCCCTACAGGATGTGGTAGAAAAGTGCATTCGGTTTGTCTTGTTTCTAGGCAACTTGTATGGATGAATGTCTGATGTTGCATTTCTAGATCATATTGATTGATCTCTATGAACATATCATCTATTTGGTGGAAGAGAAGGCAACTTCACTCAGTTTAACATCTTTTCCTAAAACATACGAGCCCAAGAGTTATACGTTTGTAGAAATCAGTTGTGTGATTGTGAAACGTCAAAGTGGCATTCAAAGTGTAAGATGTGCCATATAAAAAAGGCAATCGTTGCCTCAAGCTTCACACTCAGGAATAGTGAAACAAGGGATGCTTTAAGGCTAAGTGGCTTGCAACCAAATCAGGGTATGAAATTACCTTCTAGATCTATAAAATTTCTACCCACTAAACGTTGGGTTTAAATTATGTAGTGTTTGCTTAGGATCTCGGATAGATCAGTAATGGTCAGGTAATGTAATACTCGGTGATATTCATGTAATTTTCGGATAGGCCAGTCCCAATATGCATGAGGACCAACATAAGGGCCTCGGTTGCATTCCTTTAGAAGTGCATTGTACGGGAGGTAGTCCCTTACCTCACTATTCAGTTGGAAATCCAGTATCCAATAAGTGTCGTATGGACTTAGTTGTGCAAATACTGAAGTGTGAGATATAAGCATTTCAGCTAAGATTTATAAATTTATTTGAAAATGTTTTCAAAAGAATGTCACTAAAAGTAATATTTCAAAGAATTATGTATCAAAGATTTTGATTATCAAAAGGTAAAAACTCGTTCCATGTTTATGTGCGGCGTGCTCTTATGAGATACCCTTTTGTTTTCAAACATCCATATTTTGAGTTTCTCACACCAGTCCCATGACTGACCAGGAGTTTATTTTTCTTTTCCCTTAAACTCTAGGTTCCCTTTTTTTGGGCAGTCAAGTATAAATGGTCAGGTAGCTTAGAGCATTTTGGAAAGAGCTTAGAGTATGAAGACTAGAGGGTCCTTTGCCTATATTTATCTATTCTCAACTTTCCGTTGCATCGCTTACCATGTATTTTGTATCTACCAGCCGATAGAAGGGTATGCAATTATAAATATCCTAAGTCAGGTTAGTACTTATCGTAACTCTGATCAATCACTTGGTGTGATTATATACACTTTCCACGTGTATAATTATGTTGTTTACTACGATGTGAGATTCTGCTATTATATTATTTTCTACCATTATTTCTTATAACCCCTTAATTATCTGCTTTTCCGACGCTTGAATTTGCGATGCGTGAATACCGTGGATATATTAATGCCGATCTTCAAGGGTTGAAAATGTTAGTCCTCGATATGATGGTTTTGATGACAACAACCTTAGAATAAGATTATAAAATATAAATACTAACATTATAGTTTAGATATATATGCATATGCATGATCTAACCATGCAGGTACCAAAAATGAAGATTGTACAGTATAGAGATTCAAGATATCAAGATTGAAGACTCATGAGTATCAAAAATATCAAGAGTTCAAGATTTCAATAATAAGTAATTTAATTAGGAATTTTGTTAAAACTCCTAGAAAAGCACTGGCATCTTAAAATCCAATTTATTCGTGGAATGGAATCCACTTCGAGCCTGTTAAGGGGATGGAACCCTAAGTAGGATGGAAACTACGAAAAATCTAGTAGAACATTGTTTTGTATCCATTAACCTTTTATTCAAATGATTTTACAAAATTATATCTTGTTTTCAAAATGATTTCAAAATCTTCCTTTTAAAAAAAGAACCAAAAACATCTATCCGAGTTTTAAATATTTTTAGCCTCAAAATAATCTTTATTTTCAAAATAAAATAATTCTTGGTTTTAAACTATCTTTTAATAATAATAATATATTTAACTTTTAATATTTATACTTAGATTTAAATATAAAATTATAGTAAAATTATATATATATATGTGTGTGTGTGTGTGTCTATACCAAAATATTATTCCCTATATTTACTTATGATGTTAACTATAATTAAGTATATTTATAAAGTTTAGAATAGTTTTAATACAAGATAAAAGTTATTTTCAAAGAAAAACAAATTACAAAAATTTCCTTAGGCATGTCGACATCCTCAAGTACCCCATGTCGACATGGTAGCAGTTTATTTCAAAATTTTGAATTTCAAAGGAAGTGTCTATTCATTATATCCTTTCATGAATGGACATGGCTGTTGTTCTACTATAAATAGGGGCAGTTTTAAATGAATTTTCATTCATATTTTCTCTGATTTCACTCCTCTTCTTCTTCCACATTTCTTTATGCACATTTTTACCATTACTTTACCGAAATCAACATTGAATCTAACTAGATCATTTCTGGTTTGATTCTCTATCACTAACTCAACAAGATCTCAGTGCTATTCAGAGTTATAGGCTTCTTTGTAATAAACTAAGTGAGAAAAGGTGTGATTGAGCCCGTGAAATCAATTAAGTGAGAAAAGGTGTGATTGTAGCCTTGGAAATCAATTGGGTGAACTTATTGCCCATGAAATCAAGTATCTCTACCCAGAGGATTGTGAATCTGGAGTGGTGTACCTCATGGCCTTGAAATCAAGGGTGTAATTGTATAATTGCTTTTGAAAGGAAATCTGTACTTATGTGCGAGACTGGATGTAAGGTAACTCCGAACCAGTATAAAATCCGATATGTTCTTTCCTTTATTGCTTTTACTTTATTTCTGCATCTGTGTTTGATTCTGATCATATCTGTGTCTGAATACTGCATACATTTGTGTTCTAATTAACAAAAACTCAAAAATATTTAGTAATTCCTTTAAACACTATTCACCCCCCCCCTCTAGTGTTAATCCTAACCTTAAGATCCGTATTCTGCATTTCTCACATTTGGTATCAGAGCAAGGTTTTCAAAGTTTCATAATATGATTTTTGAAAAAGTTTTTAAAATGGCTATGTTTAAAAAAACTTGTTAATGCTAGTTTAGAGATATTTAGATCATCATTGTCTCTTGAGTCCGCATATAATCAATATTCAAAATCAAGTTGTCTACCCAAATTATATGATGTGCGGGAAACGTGCTTTATGGGTGTTGAGGAATCGATCCATAATGGACAAATTATGCAAATCAAAAAGAATAAATGGGTAGTCAATAGTGAATGCTGTAGACACATGACCGGCAATCCAGATATGATGAATGATATAATATACAAAGACAGAGGACTGGTTAACTTTAGATACAATTCAAAAGGATATGTGATTGGCATTGGCAAAGTCGGTAACTCTGAAACTCCTATTATTACTAATGTTTTTCTAGTTAAGAATCTGAAACATAATCTACTAAGTATTAGTCAACTTTGCGATAAAGGATATAAAATTAAATTTGAAAAAGATAAATGTCACATTGAAGATAATAATTCAACCATAATATTTGAGGGAATTAGGAAAAAGAATATTTATATTCTTAGTATGAAAGTCTCAAATGATAACTTATGCCTTTTGGCAAATACAAGTGACCCTTGGATTTGGCATGAGATTTGGACATTTGAATTTCAAACTCTTATCTAGACAGTCAAAACATGATCTAGTAAGAGACCTTCCTAAAATGAATTTTAAAGTAGATAGTTTATGTGATGTATGTCAATTAGGAAAACTTAGAAAAAGTTCCTTTAAATTAAAAGATATGATTTCAACTTCAAAGCCTCTTGAATTACCTCACCTTGATTTATTTGGTCCATCTCAAATTCCGTCAATAAATCATAGTAAATATGTTTTTGTAATTGTAGATGATTACTCTAGATTTACATGGATAATATTTTTGAAACATAAAAGTGATAGTTTTGAATGTTTTAAGAACTTTACAAAACTTTCTCTAAAAATTATAACCATCCGTAGTGATCATGGTGGTGAATTTGAAAATGAAAAGTTTGAGGAATTCTGCAATAAAAAAGGAATAACTCACAATTTTTCATTTCTAAGAACTCCACAACAAAATGAAGTAGTAGAATGTAAAAATAGGACGATTCAAGAGTGTGTGAGAACTGTGCTTTCAGATAGTAATTTACCAAAGTGTTTTTGGGCAGAAACAGTTGCTACCACCTGTTATATTTTAAATAGAATTTTACTTAGACCTTTAACTAATAAGACATCTTATGAACTTCTTTATAGAAAGAAACCCAAGGTATCTTATTTTAGAATTTTTGGAATTAAATGTTTTATTTTAAATACAAAAGATAACTTAGATAAATTTGATCCTAAACCCGACAAAGGTGTCTTTATCGGATATTCTAATAGAAGTAAAGCATACAGAGTGTTTAATTTAAGTACTAACACCATCGAAGAAACAATGCATGTTTCATTCGATGAAAATCTCAAAAAATTTGAAGATACAAATGATGAAGAGGATTTAATCACTCAAAATCAAGAGTCAGCTGAAACTAATAATGAAATTAATCATCCTAATAAAAGAATTAAACTTTTAAATGATCATCCGATAGAAAATATACTAGGAGATATGCAATCTGTTGTTAAAACTAGAAATCAATTAAGTAAAATGAGCAATGTAGCATTTATATCAACTATTGAACCCAAAAATCCAAAATAAGCATCAACTAATGATTCACGGATTTTGGCTATGCAAGAAGAACTAAATCAATTCACTAGAAATGATGTTTGGGAAATTGTTCCTAGACCTGAAAATAAAACAATAATTGGAACTAAATGGGTTTATAAAAATAAAATGAATGAACTAGGAGAGGTTGTTAGAAATAAAGCTCGGTTAGTCGCTCAAGGTTATTGCCAAGAAGAAGGAATATATTTTAATGAAACCTTTGCTCCCGTAGCTAGATTAGAAGCCATTAGGATTCTACTTGCTTTTGCAAATCATAATAATTTCAAACTATATCAAATGGATGTTAAAAGTGCCTTTTTAAATGAGTTCGTAAAAGAGGAAGTATATGTTGAACAACCACCACTTTTTGAAAATGAAAAATTACCAAATCATGTTTACAAACATAAGAAAGCTCTATATGGTCTAAAACAAGCTCTTAGAGCCTGGTATGATAGACTAAGATTTTACTTATTATAATCAAACTTTGAAATTGTTAAAGTAGGTAATACTCTTTTTATTAAAAGAAATAAAGATGATAGTCAACTAGTACAAGTTTATGTAGATGGTATCATTTTCGGATCAACTAATTTTCAAATTAATAAAGAATTTTCTAAAATAATGACAAAAGAATTTGAGATGAGTCATATGGGTGAATTAAACTTCTTTCTAGGATTACAAATAAAACAATTAGATAATGGTATCTTTATTAGTCAAGAAAAATATGCTAAAGACCTAGTTGTTGCGACGACCCAGAATTTTTAACAATTTAGATTGGAATATTTAATTGATTTTAAATATTTAAAAGTTGATTTTTAACTTGAATTGAAATATTATTATTATTTAGAAATTAAGTTATTGGATTTAATAAATTGAAATTGGGTGAATTATTAAATCTTCAGTTTCAAGCCGGTTAAAAATAATTTGAAGGCTTGTAAAATTTATAATGATGACACTGAAGATAATAGAATGGTTGAAATTTAATTTAAAGGTGATTCGTTCAGTTTTAATAATATATCGTTTAAATCGATATTTAAAAATAGCCTTCCGAGGCACAGTCTCAGTATTCGATGATCCATTGGATCCGTAATAGTTAGATATTATCGGATTTCAATTTTCGTAGCAATCGGAGTTGTCGTTTGACCCTGGCAGCTCAAAACGCTTAGAAACTATTTTAATCATTTTAATTTAAAATTGAACGTTTACTTCCGTAACTCGTGCATATGATCGAATTAGCCTCCGAAACACGTTCCATCGTGTTCGTAACGCGGGTAAAACCTTATAATCGCCTAGCGGCATTCCTTAAGAGGAGTTCGAAATTTTAGTAGCAATTAACGGGGCATTTTGGAAGCTTTATAATATAATAAAAATCAAAACCAATACTCGTACTCAAGAAGCCATCCCCAAACCTATATCTTATCCCCGTCTCCCTCTCTAATCCTATAGCAGAAATCGAACTCATAAAATAAAAAAAATAAAAGAAAAGGAAATTTAATGGCGAAACAGGTTCTTTCACGAATCGAATCGAGTTCGAGATTCGATCGCTCGATTCGATCGCGAATATTTGCATGGGTCGAAAATCAAGGAGGCCCACGTCTTCGTTCGAAGTCGAGTCGCTCGTGATGGAGTGGCATCGATGAGAAGATGGCGCGAGAGCCTAGGGTTTATAAGGCTTCAGGAAGCCGTGTTGCAGTGCAGTAGGTCGGAGGTGTGGCTGTGGGGCCGAAGTTTGGTGGATCAAGGTCGCGGCAATTTTTGGTGACGGCGACGCAAGCACAGGAGCTCGAGCTTCGGGTTTGTGGTGGCAGCGACAATCTGGGAGGCTCGTACTCGAACGAGAGTTTGGGTAGATGATTCGATAAGGTATTTTTTTCTGATTTAATTAATTTGTCTGGTTTTAAAAAAATTACTGTAAGGCATTTAATAATTCTATTTTAATGCATATACACATATATATCCTGTTACATAATCTATAATTTGGTCAGAAGAAAACTTTATAAAAAAAATAAAAGTAATATTCTTTTTACAGTAAGTTATTAGGAATTTTATTTATTTGAATTTAATGTGTAAGTTAAAAACTAGAAAATTATTTTTATTTACTGGAAACTATATAAGGTTGAAACAGGAATTTTAAAACATTTTGATTTGAACATTTATATTAAAACTAGACTTCCGGTTTATATAGATTATCTTAAAATATATATATAATGTATTTGAGTGATTTATCTGATTAATTAGTTATTAAATTTATTTTAGTTAAATTAAATTGTTAGTTAACCAAGTGGTAATTAATTATTTTATCGATTCAAATATTAATAAACTACCTAATTATTTATACAAGGTCAAAAATCGAGGAAACCAAGATAATTTTGAGGTGGATTGCAAATAAAAGCAAAGGTGAGTAAATCTCACTTCTTTGGATTTTTATCCAAATTTAAATGGTTAAATTTAAGTATTTGGTTGTCTGATTGAATTGATTTGATGTGCACTGTGAACCGATGATCGGGTGACTTTGGTTTTGGTTGGTTCTCATGTTAATTGTGGTTTGACTCGAAGTATTCGGGTTTTCAAATTGTTTTAGACTTAAGTCATAAATAAGGAAATGTTTTCATTTTAATGTTGATATGTGCTTAATGATTTGCGATTCATCAAATTAGTAGGGTAATTAAAATGGATAATCAATTAATTCAATTAATTAATGATTTGGGTTGATTAATTTAGTAATTAAGGGTTTGAATTAATTAATGAAGGTTTAAGTTAATTTATTAAGTTTAATTAATGTAGAATAATCAATGGATGGTTTGTGTGACGACCCGGCTTCCTACGCCTAGGAAGACGTGTCATCAATAAGAAAGAAAGGGGTAGAAATAGAAAAGAAAAGAAAGAAAGAATAACAACATCAGAATCTCACAGCGGAATGGAATAAAATATAATATATCAACATAACTATTACATAGTTATATATATCAGAGTTATACAATTTCATACTACATGACTATCATATACATATCAGTCAGGACATACATCTCAAACATCATAAACTAACTAACACAGCGGAACTATATAGATAGCTACATACATCTGGTCTTCTGCTCCAACTCCTCCAGAATTCGTCAAAGCTAACCTGAATCCCTTGGCTACCCGTAAAAATTTGGGTACCCGAGAGTTTATGAAAAACAAAATACAAACTCCGGGTCAGACATGGGTCTGGTATGAGTAAACGGTTTAAAGTTATTTAACTTTGAAAACATTTAAAATAAAGGTATCACGTAAGACTCCCCATAAATAAATACGGGTAAGTTTTTACCTTACGCTAACCAAAACATTTTTATAGGAAATCCAGTGATATTATAATAGTGTCTAGGGTTTTCAAGTAAAATACAGAAATAGCTGAAATGCTTACATCTCACATTTCAACATAGTTGGGCACAATCAAAACGTACGGCGCTTATTGGAAATTGGATCCCATACAATGGCAGGGCTACTGGGGTACCGCCCGTCACAGTACGTGGTCTAGATCACAGTACCGAGGAGCCACCCTAACTCCCCTGCAACACAAGGCCGGAACCATTCCTTACTAAACAGTCCCGAACAAGATAACCCCGCAATTGGCTGCAGACCAACCGCCCACACAGCCGAATAAAAGGGACATCTAGACAGGGGTATACCTCATCCTGCTTGGGCATGACCCACCTAACCTTGCTGCAAATCCCCTGTTTTAGCCATTCCCGGTTGATGAGGCTTGAGGCTGTGTTTACCTTTTAAGAACATATCTCTTAGAATGCTCATCGTCCGCCTGACGATGTGCTGAAAGCATTCAATCCATACAAGTTCGTTCCGGGTTCGAACGAAATCGAAGGCATTATCTCATTACACTCATTTTGGAATCACCCTCAGAGTTAACGACGATAACCCTTGCATTCTGAAAACACCATCTCGATCTTCACTTGAGATTACACGACCTAACGTTTAATTTGGATCGATGTGGTTTTCGGAATATCAATTGATATCCGATCCCGGTCTCATCGAAATCCAAACACCATTTTAAAGTCCAAGTTGTCTAATTAACTTAACAGTTTAGATTTAACAATTGATTTCATATAGCAATTAAATACAGATAAATAACATCAGATAAACATATAGCAATTTAACACAGATAATCATATACAATTATCACAGATATCTAGAATACCCAGAACATCACAGAAATAAATAAACAACAGAGGCAATCAATTTAATTATCGATTCATATCAACAAGATTGAGTAGTTTTAAACTTAATTGCATATTCAAGAGTAAATTATATTTTATTCTTGCTTAATTAATTATTAATTAATTAACTTATTTCAATTCATTAATTACTTATTAATTATTCACTTGATTATTAATCAATAACCTTAATTATTGATTATAAAACTCAGTTACACAATTAATTATTACTAATTGTTTAATTAATCGTTAATTATTAATCACTTAATCGTTTAATCCTTAATTAGTAAATTAATTCGCTAACTATGATTTGTTAAATTATTAACTATCAATAATTAATTAAATTCTTAATTACAAACAAGAGTATTAAAATCTTTAATTACAAATTTTGATTATACTTTGACTATTTATTTAATAGCCATTATAAAATGTATTACATACATAATTAATTTTGATTTTAAATAACTAACTCATTCTTGTTTTCTATAAATCTTTTAAGTTCTGCTTGGCTTATTCTGTTTGTAAACATTAATAATCTGATTAATACTAATTTATAAAACTTAAACTTAAATAACAGTTAACATACTAGCAAAATTCCTAGCATTGAAAACCCGAAGCATACACCATGATCAACTCGTGTAGTACTCGAGTCAAACCAATTATCTCTCGCGTCAAACTCCCGCATCCCCTTATCTTCTCCCCTGCTCTCTCCAGTTTCTATCTTCTTCCTTTTTTTTAAAAGTTTTAAACTGTTACAACAAATAAACACACGCGCCTATACAAAAAAAAACACGACCCAACTACAAAAACTCGAAGCAAACACGCGAACTCTCTCGCGTTCACACGAATGAAAAATATCCAGGCCCTTCCTCACCGCCGTGCACGTGCACGGCGGTCCACCGCCGCGCCACCACCATGCGTCACCACCCACAAATCACAAACCACTCCCTCACCTGAAATCCAAATCCAGATCAGCTCCAAAATCACGAATTCAAAATTCAACTGTAAAGTCGAACTGTAACACAGACCCAATTCAGAAAATCGCCTCGCGCTTGCGATCACGACCACCAGAGCTGTTTCAACTTCAGCCATAGCTTGCCGACACCACCTCCTAGCTTCCTCCAAAACCTCAAGACACTCGGCTAAGCAACGGTGACATAATCTACGAATGACCAGAGAACTAAACACCGGCCCTTAAACCCTACTTTCCTTCAATTCTTAACAATCTTGCATTTATAAATTTTTTTAGCATTTTTCTAGTAATCTATACTCTATACACAAGCTTCATACGAATTTTCATCATCAATCATTAAATGAATCACTTGATATTCATGAAACAGTGCTTATAGTTCAATAATGAACTGCTCTGTAAATAATTAGCTAAAAATTTTGATTCTTGTCTTAAAAATCTTATTGTTGTATGTTAAATCAATATATAAACTCCAACTTTCAATTTAAGTTGCTTGAATTTTTACTATGATTATACTTTATACTGTAAATTCAACTTACAGTCTTCATGCTACTATTAAAACAGATATCCAGAGTTTACAAAAATAACATCTTTATAACAACATAGTAATTCATACATAAGTCAATTATAAAAATTAAATTTCAAAAAGATGGTTTACTCACCCAAGTTTGCAGTTGAACCGAGGATGGTTGTTTGATGAAGAAACCTGCAGCTTGAATTTCTGTAAACTTTTCTAGTTTCCTGAATTTGATTAAGCTCGAAAATATGATGTTATTTATATTTCTTTTGCTTTATCATATTTTACTTTTGATGTTACAAATGAACTAAAAGATAAGAACAGATATAATGATGTGATATTTATAGCTTTTTATAGGATATTAGCTTCTCAGATAAGCCTTCCCTAAATATAATAATATTTTGCTTGATGTACTAAACAAAATCTAAGGTGATATGAGTATTTCGGCTGAAATGATTGTTATGAATCCTAAAACGACAAGTGTAGTGCTAATTAAATGCTTATGTTTACCTTTATGTTAACACATAATTAATGTTTGCTGACTCATGGATTTTATAAAGATATTTGTAGATTTTGGTTTGCTAAGATGTTTTGTCTTATTCATATGTTTGTATTTACATAGTTAACATTTCTATTTATATTCATATCAAAGTTTTACTCTTATGTTTATGTTTTATGGTTTTCTTATGTCTGTACTTATGTTTATATTCAAATATTTATAAGCTTATTATAAAAGTAGTTGTTAGAAACACTTCCTAATCTTATTTTTATTTAAATTTGAATAAAAACATATGGTAATAATCGGGTCAAAATTCCGGGATATCACATTCCTCCCCCCTTAAAAGAATTTCGTCCCCGAAATTTAAACAACAATTAATTCGAAAGCTTAATATTAACAATCTAAACATACATACCATCCATACAAAACAAACAATCAAACAGTCAATTCTAACAGCACTACTAATTATCCGGACATAAATTTGGATAAGCGTTTCTAAAACTATCAAGAGTTTCCCAGGTACAATCTCCGGGATCCTCACTCCATTGCACCTTGACGAGTTTCACCACTTTATTCCTTAGTTGCTTCTCGTCTTGATCTACAATCTGAACAGGATCTCTAACTACAGTCAGGTTGGGTTCAACTTCTAAATCCTCCTGAACAACTGGTTCTATCACCAATGATGGGTCATGAATATATTTCCTTAAATGAGACACATGAAATACATTGTGAATCCCAGACATCCGTTCTGGTAATTCAATCTTGTAGGCTACAGTTCTAATTCTTTCTAGCACTCGGAATGGACCAATATATCTCGGAGCAAGTTTTTCCGTCTTTCCGGATCTTATAGGACCTTTGATTGGGGAAACTTTGATAAAAACTAAATCTCCGATCTCAAATTCCAAGGGTCTTCGTCTCTTATCTGCATATTTCTTCTGACGATCTTGAGCAGCTTTCATCCTTTTCTTGATAAGCTCAACCTTTGCAGAAGCTTCACGAATAAGATCAGGTCCAAGCACAAGTCGATCATTCGATTCAATCCAACAAGATGGGGATCTACACGGTCTTCCGTACAGAGCTTCATAAGGAGCCATCTTAATACTCGCTTGATAACTGTTATTATAGGAAAATTCCACTAGATGAAGATGGTCTTCCCATGATCCACCAAAATCCAATACACAAGCTCGTAGCATATCTTCCAGAATACGATTAAGTCTCTCCGTTTGTCCGTCCGTCTGAGGATGATAGGCTGTACTTAATCTCAAACTTGTTCCCATTGCTGATTGTAGAGCTTCCCAGAATTTGCTAGTAAAAATAGGATCTCGGTCACTTACTATGCTAACAGGAACACCATGTAATCTAACTATTTCCTTCAAGAAAATTTCTGCCAAAGAAACTGCGGTACGAGTTGCTTTAACAGGAATAAAATGAGCACTCTTCGTTAAACGATCCACAATAACCCATATTCCTTCATTTCCTTTCCTGGTTCTAGGCAAACCATCGATGAAGTCCATCGATATCATCTCCCACTTCCAATCTGGAATTTCCAAAGGTTGCAATAGTCCTACAGACTTTTGTTGATCTCCCTTCACTTGCTGGCAAATGGCACAACTATTTACAAAAGCAGCTACATCCTTCTTCATATTCGACCACCAGAAAACTCTCCTCATATCTTTATACATTTTCGAGATTCCCCGGTGAATATTCAATTTAGAACGATGACACTTAGCTAAAACTTCTTGTCTCAGTCCACCAATATTAGGCACACACAAACGACCATTAATCCTTATAACACCTTGATCGTCTATCTTGAAATCTGAATACCGACCGTCCTTAGTTCCAAGAATTATCTCCTCAAAAGATTTATCCTCCATTTGCTTACTAATGATCCTTTCTTAGAGAGAGGGAATAACTTCCAAAAGAGATAAAACATCATTTCTACTAAGAGCATCTGCCACGACATTCACTTTCTTCGGAGTATACAAAATATCCAGATCATAAGATGCCAAAAATTCGACCCATCTCTGCTGTCTCAAATTAAGATCTTTTTGAGAGAAAATATATTTCAACGGTTTGTGATCCGTGAATAACTCAAACTTTTCTCCCAAAAGATAATGTCTCCATATCTTCAAAGCAAAAACAACAGCTAACAGTTCTAGATCATGCGTAGCATAGTTCTTCTCATGTGACTTCAATTGTCGACTAGCATACGCAATAACTCTGCCGTTCTGCATCAGAACTGCACCCAATCCAACTAAACATGCATCTGTATATACTTCAAATTTGCTCTTCCCATCCGGAATAGCAAGTACTGGTGCACTAGTCAGCCTTGTCTTCAATTCCTTAAAAGCTTCTTCACACTGAGGTGTCCACTTGAATTTAGTTCCCTTCCTTGTTAGCTTGGTCAGATGCGAAGAAATTTTGGAATAATCCTTTATGAATTTTCTGTAGTAGCCAGCCAAACCCAGAAAACTGCGAACTTCCGTCGGTGTCTCCGGCTGTTTCCATTGCAAAATAGTTTCAACTTTCGCTGGGTCTACAGAAATGCCTTCACCAGAAACAATGTGTCCTAAAAATTTAACTTCTGATTTCCAAAAATGGCACTTTGAAAACTTTGCTTTCAACACATGCTTCCTCAGAGTCTCCAATACAATCCTCAAATGATGCCTGTGCTCCTCTTCCGATTTGGAGTAGACCAAAGTATCATCAATAAATACCAGCACAAACTTATTCAACACATTTCTAAAGACACGGTTCATGAGGTCTACAAAATAAGCTGGTGCGTTGGTTAATCCGAACGGCATAACCAACCACTCATAAAAACAATTCGGTCCCCTAAATGCTGTCAAGGGAATACTATCTTCAGCTACTCTCAATTGATGAAAACCTGAAGCTAGATCTAGTTGAGAAAAGATAGAAGCTCCATGCAATTGGTCAAAAAGATCATCGACGCGGGGAAAAGGATATTTATTTCGAATGGTCACTTTGTTCAATTCTCTATAATCAACACAAAACCTTAGCGAACCATCCGATTTGGTGACAAACACAGCAGCAGAGCCCCAACAAGAAAAACTGGGTCTAATCAAACCCTTCTTCAAAAGATCCTGCGTCTGCTTAACCAACTCTTCTCTCTCTCAAGGAGGCATTCTCCTACTGGGTTGAATCACCGGCACTGCTCCTGGAATCAAATCAATACGAAACTCAATCTCTCGATGTGGCGGAAGACACTTAACTTCTTCAAAAACATCCAAAAAATCTTGAACCACATCGATTTCCTCAACTTTCTCTTGAGAAGTCTCAACTCCCTGCAAAAGACTACTCAAGTGAAATCCAGAACTATCGCACGACACTTTGGCAATCCTACCCAAATCAGTCTCCAATAAAACTGTCCTCTCATCACAATTCAGGACTGCTTATACTTATCGAGCCAATCCATTCCCAAAATAAGATCAAATCCTTTAAAATCTAACACATACGGGTCATAAGAGAAACTATGAGACAAATAAGAAAGCTTCAAGTCCTTACAGATCGTATCCAATTTTGTTGCTCCACCAATAGATTAGATACAATAATAGGACGATCCACGGTACTAGGATTAAGAGAAAACTTTTCTACTGATTCTGAAGATATGAAACTCAAAGATGCACCCGAATCAAATAAAATCTTAATATACTTGCCATTTAGGAGTAAGGTACCTTCCAAAACTTCTTTATCTTGTGATGAAGAAGATGAATCAGCTTCCAAAGCAAAAACTTTATCCTGAAGTGTCCTCTGCAAAAGTGGACAATTCTTAATCATATGACCGGGCTGACGACAATTAAAACATAACGATCTCTGGACTACTGCTAATTCTGGACTACTCTGACATTTCTGCTGTTGAGATCCTCCTTGAGAACACTGATCCGCCAAATGTCCAATTTGCTGACAATTATAACACTTACGGGGTCCGTTATTGCTTCTTCCCGATTTCTTTCCCTTAACTTGCCTTCTCCAAAGTGGATTAAACTTTCTTTTATTCGGGTTAACGGAATTCCCTCGTGAAACTGCTTCTGTTGCCTCCAATTTCTTGCTCATCAAATCTTCATACCTCAATGCCATATCAACTAAATCAACAAATGATCCTTTCAAGAGCACCGTCATCTTACTCTGGAATTCGGACCTCAATCCTTGCACAAACTTTTCATTCTTCTTGAGAGGAGTATCAATGGGTCCTGATCCATAACACGAAAGTTCGTTGAATCTGGTCTTATACTCAGAAATAGTCATGCTTTCCTGCTTCAAATTCAGAAAATCCTGATACAATTGAGTTTTCCTTGCCGTCGGCATAAACTTCTCCTCAAATAACTCCTTAAATCTTTCCCATGAAATAACTTCTTCAGGGACATTTGCAATCGTTGCATCCCACCATGATGATGCGCTTCCCTGCAATTGCCACGATGCCATATCCCTCTTTTGATCATCCGCCAATCTCATCCTCTTAAAAATACGCTCACAAGAACGTAACTAGGCTTGAACTTCAATTATCGATTCTGAACCTTTAAATGGTTGGCCTCCAAGATCGATAAAATCTTTATATAAGGCCGCAAAACTAACTTGAGGCGGTACTGGATTAACAACCTCTCTAGCAATTTGACTTCGAACATTATCAGCTGAAGTACTGGCCCTAACTCTGCCTCTACTTCCAGAACTCATGTTGGCCTCCTAGACAGGTAACCAACAAATTTAGAAAGGTGTGTATATATATATATATATTTATATGAAAAATACAAATACGCACTCTCAAGATAAATATTATTCCAGAGCATAGGTACTCGCTCAACCTATCGCTCTGATACCACCTGTGACGACCCGGCTTCCTACGCCTAGGAAGACGTGTCATCAATAAGAAAGAAAGGGGTAGAAATAGAAAAGAAAAGAAAGAAAGAATAACAACATCAGAATCTCACAGCGGAATGGAATAAAATATAATATATCAACATAACTATTACATAGTTATATATATCAGAGTTATTAAATTTCATACAACATGACTATCATATACATATCAGTCAGGACATACATCTCAAACATCATAAACTAACTAACACAGCGGAACTATATAAATAGCTACATACGTCTGGTCTTCTGCTCCAACTCCTCCAGAATTCGTCAAAGCTAACCTGAATCCCTTGGCTACCCGTAAAAATTTGGGTACCCGAGAGTTTATGAAAAACAAAATACAAACTCCGGGTTAGACATGGGTCAGGTATGAGTAAACGGTTTAAAGTTGTTTAACTTTGAAAACATTTAGAATAAAGGTATCACGTAAGACTCCCCACAAATAAATACGGGTAAGTTTTTACCTTACGCTAACCAAAACATTTTTATAGGAAATCCAGTGATATTATAATAGTGTCTAGGGTTTTCAAGTAAAATATAGAAATAGCTGAAATGCTTACATCTCACATTTCAACATAGTTGGGCACAATCAAAACGTACGGCGCTTATTGGAAATTGGATCCCATACAATGGCAGGGCTACTGGGGTACCGCCCGTCACAGTACGTGGTCTAGATCACAGTACCGAGGAGCCACCCTAACTCCCCTGCAACACAAGGCCGGAACCATTCCTTACTGAACAGTCCCGAACAAGATAACCCCGCAGTTGGCTGCAGACCAACCGCCCACACAGCCGAATAAAAGGGGCATCTAGACAGGGGTATACCTCGTCCTGCTTGGGCATGACCCACCTAACCTTGCTGCACATCCCCTGTTTTAGCCATTCCCGGTTGATGAGGCTTGAGGCTGCGTTTACCTTTTAAGAACATATCTCTTAGAATGCTCATCGTCCGCCTGACGATGTGCTGAAAGCATTCAATCCATACAAGTTCGTTCCAGGTTCGAACGAAACCGAAGGCATTACCTCGTTACACTCATTTTGGAATCACCCTCAGAGTTAACGACGATAACCCTTGCATTCTGAAAACACATCGCGATCTTCACTTGAGATTACACGACCTAACGTTTAATTTGGATCGATGTGGTTTTCGGAATATCAATTGATATCCGATCCCGGTCTCATCGAAATCCAAACGCCATTTTAAAGTCCAAGTTGTCTAATTAACTTAACAGTTTAGATTTAACAATTGATTTCATATAGCAATTAAATACAGATAAATAACATCAGATAAACATATAGCAATTTAACACAAATAATCATATACAATTATCACAGATATCTAGAATATCCAGAACATCACAAAAATAAATAAACAACAGAGGCAATCAATTTAATTATCGATTCATATCAACAAGATTGATTAGTTTTAAACTTAATTGCATATTCAAGAGTAAATTATATTTTATTCTTGCTTAATTAATTATTAATTAATTAACTTATTTCAATTCATTAATTACTTATTAATTATTCACTTGATTATTAATCGATAACCTTAATTATTGATTATAAAACTCAGTTACACAATTAATTATTACTAATTGTTTAATTAATCGTTAATTATTAATCACTTAATCGTTTAATCCTTAATTAGTAAATTAATTTGCTAACTATGATTTGTTAAATTATTAACTATCAATAATTAATTAAATTCTTAATTACAAACAAGAGTATTAAAATCTTTAATTACAAATTTTGATTATACTTTGACTATTTATTTAATAGCCATTATAAAATGTATTACATACATAATTAACTTTGATTTTAAATAACTAACTCATTCTTGTTTTCTATAAATCTTTTAAGTTCTGCTTGGCTTATTCTGTTTGTAAACATTAATAATCTGATTAATACTAATTTATAAAACATAAACTTAAATAACAGTTAACATACTAGCAAAATTCCTGGCATTGAAAACACGAAGCATACACCATGATCAACTCGTGTAGTACTCGAGTCAAAGCATTTATCTCTCGCGTCAAACTCCCGCTTCCCCTTATCTTATCCCCTGCTCTCTCCAGTTTCTATCTTCTTCCTTTTTTTTTAAAGTTTTAAACTGTTACAACAAATAAACACACGCGCCTATACAAAAAAAAAACACGACCCAGCTACAAAAACTCGAAGCAAACACGCGAACTCTCTCGCGTTCACACGAATGAAAATAATCCAGGCCCTTCCTCACCGCCGTGCACGTGCACGGCGGTCCACCGCCGTGCCACCACCATGCGTCACCACCCACAAATCACAAACCACTCCCTCACCTGAAATCCAAATCCAGATCAGCTCCAAAATCACGAATTCAAAATTCGACTATAAAGTCGAACTGTAACACAGACCCAATTCAAAAAATCGCCTCGCGCTTGCGATCACGACCACCAGAGCTGTTTCAACTTCAGCCATAGCTTGCCGACACCACCTCCTAGCTTCCTCCAAAACCTCAAGACACTCGGCTAAGCAACGGTGACATAATCTACGAATGACCAGAGAACTAAACACCGGCCCTTAAACCCTACTTTCCTTCAATTCTTAACAATCTTGCATTTATAATTTTTTTAGCATTTTTCTAGTAATCTATACTCTATACACAAGCTTCATACGAATTTTCATCATCAATCATTAAATGAATCACTTGATATTCATGAAACAGTGCTTATAGTTCAATAATGAACTGCTCTGTAAATAATTAGCTAAAAATTTTGATTCTTGTCTTAAAAATCTTATTGTTGTATGTTAAATCAATATATAAACTCCAACTTTCAATTTAAGTTACTTGAATTTTTACTATGATTATACTTTATACTGTAAATTCAACTTACAGTCTTCATGCTACTATTAAAACAGATATCCAGAGTTTACAAACATAACATCTTTATAACAACATAGTAATTCATACATAAGTCAATTATAAAAATTAAATTTCAAAAAGATGGTTTACTCACCCAAGTTTGCAGTTGAACCGAGGATGGTTGTTTGATGAAGAAACCTGCAGCTTGAATTTCTGTAAACTTTTCTAGTTTCCTGAATTTGATTAAGCTTGAAAATATGATGTTATTTATATTTCTTTTGCTTTATCAGATTTTACTTTTGATGTTACAAATGAACTAAAGGATAAGAACAGATATAATGATGTGATATTTATAGCTTTTTATAGGATATTAGCTTCTCAGATAAGCCTTCCCTAAATATAATAATATTTTGCTTGATGTACTAAACAAAATCTAAGGTGATATGAGTATTTCAGCTGAAATGATTGTTATGAATCCTAAAATGACAAGTGTAGTGCTAATTAAATGCTTATGTTTACCTTTATGTTAACACATAATTAATGTTTGCTGACTCATGGATTTTATAAAGATATTTGTAGATTTTGGTTTGCTAAGATGTTTTGTCTTATTCATATGTTTGTATTTACATAGTTAACATTTCTATTTATATTCATATCAAAGTTTTACTCTTATGTTTATGTATTATGGTTTTCTTATGTCCGTACTTATGTTTATATTCAAATATTTATAAGCTTATTATAAAAGTAGTTGTTAGAAACACTTCCTAATCTTATTTTTATTTAAATTTGAATAAAAACATATGGTAATAATCGGGTCAAAATTCCAGGATATCACAGTTTGATAGGTAATTACTTAATGTAATTAATAATATATACTTACTTTGTGAAATTAATCAAGAGATTAATTAAGATAGTCAGTTAAGGAGTAATTAATTTAATTATTAAAGTAAATAAAGGAATAGTTAATTATAGGTTGAGATAAATCAAGAATGATTAATTATTTAATGTAATTAATTTAGATTAGGATAAATTGAAATATAACTGGAAATCATTAATTTATATAATCAACGATGTAATTAAAGATTGATTAATTAAGATGAATTAATCAGTAATAAGTGACTTATGAGAAGTTAATTAATATAAGTAATTAAGAATTAATATAATTAAAGTAGTTAATTAATTCATGAAGTAATCAAGATTACTTATTGATTTTGGTTAAGAAGAATTAATATCGTGAAATTAATTAAAGTTAATTACTTGAATGTAATTGAAGTATAATTAATCCAGGGTGATTAATTAAGATGAATAATGAAGGGATGATTGATTAATTGATTTGAAATTAATTAATGTTAAATGAAGAAATTTAAGTGGATGAGGTTAGTAATTCAATCAGGATTAATTCAATTCAATTTGTAAGTGATTAAGCTTTGCTTATGGATGATTGAATGGTATTGAGTGCTTTGAATGAGTTGATATCTCTGATGTGAAATGTTGTGTATTTCATTTGGATAACTTGGTTTAGGATGACATAAGACTCGAAGAGACCGGGCTCGGGTATTAAGAAATACCCGAAACCACTTCGAATTTTTATAGATTGATATGTGAAATCTATAGGCTGGAATGAAGTGATTTAAAGGAATTGGACTATTTAAATCTAAATCTTGATACTTAGAAAATGGATGTGTGGAATAAGTGATGTCTATAATAAATTATGGCTTTGTGAACTGTAACGAGTTACCCCGGGTTCTATATAAGTTGCATGCTTAGTATTCCATGTTGGATGAGTTTACTCACGTTGGTTTCCAGCCCGACTCGGGTGTTACTTTGGTGTAATGCTCGGGTCAGACCGAGTATTACCGATTTTCAGGTAGGGACGTTCTGAAGCTCATGGGGCGAGCTGGATGGCAAGAACGTATAGAGTATTTCCGCTGTATTTATATTGTTGTATATCTGAGACGTGATGATTGTGTATATCCAGTGTCTGTATATATGTGTAACTCTGATGTATTATAAATGTAATTGACAGTTACAGAATGCTTTTGTAAACTGTTGTTATTTATTTATATTATATTATATCCGCTGCGAATGTGAGATGTTGATGTTTCTGATCTTCTTCTTCTTCTATCTCTTTCTTCTTTTTCATAACTATCTGAAAATTTCGGGATCGAAAATTTTGGGTCGTTACAGTTGGCATCAGAGCTGAAAGGTTAAGCGAGAACCTTGGCTCTGGTGGGGATTACTCCTTAAATAGAGTCCGTAGTACTATGGGATGAGTTAAGTATATATATATGAGCGCGTACTTGTTATTTTCTTATATAAAGGTTTTAAATGATTTTATATAACAATATATTTTGATATATAAAGCAATATTTCCTTCTAATAAATATTAAGGTAACTGGTTGTCAAATCATTGGGATTAAATTAAGCAGTAATATAATACAACCAAATTGAAACTTGAATTGGGATTGAATTAAGAGGTAACAGAAATACAACCAAATTAAAATTAAAATGATTGAAAATGAAATTCTAGAATTTGAGCTCAGAAATTAAATTGTTTAAAAACTTTAAATAAAGGTTAATTTGGTTTAAAAAGTTAAATCAACCTTTGAGAATTTAACTTGAATTTATATAATTCGAAATGGTTTAAAATTGAGAATGAAATTGAATTAGTTCAAAATTGAATTTGATTTAAATTAATTGGATTTTTGATTGAAGATGGATTGTTGATTTGTTCTAGATATTCTCTATCATAGTTATGGCTATGCAAGGAGAATGACGGATTCTAATCAAGAAACCAGATCGGTGTCCGCACTAGGAAATTGGGTGGATGATACTAGTTCGGAAGTGAAATTGTGTGATCAAGTGAGCGACCAGATTGGTATAGCGTACGGATGATATGTGTACATCGTTGAATGAAATTGATATTGGAAAGAGTAATCAAATTTGAATATTTGATTTTGAATAAATGAAGCTATATATCTTTGTTATATAAGATAAAACTCCCCTTGTTAAATCTATTGCCGGAAGAAAAGGATTTTTGAAAATGTTTGAAGTATAAAAGGAATTTTATACAAGTTTGAAATGATCCAAAGTTTTAAAAATTATATATATCTGAATATATATATAAAGGATCTTATGAGAATTTTGGAAAAAGGTTTTGGGAACCTTTGGATTTGGAAAGGCTTTTGATTTTTGGATAAAATCAATATTGAAATTGTAAAGCCTAGTTTGAGAATTATCGATTTTGGGATAATCGCTTTTGTGTAAAGGAGCTTTGCATGAGATCATACTAGGTGTATGATTTGAAAAATACTATATGTGTATAGTATAAAGTGTTTTGATGATGGCTCTGGAGAAAAAGGCGCTCCCTTGAAATGAACTTCTCAGGAGTGCCACCGGGTGGTGCTGCCTTGAGCCCCAAGGGGGGGTTCTAAAGTTGATCCTGTGAGGAGTCCGGACAAAACTAGTTCCTGAAGATTATGAGTAGTGTGTACCATAGCGAAAGTCGTGTGTGCCGCTGAGAGCCAACGGTCTACGTTTGATTTTATATCGGTAGACTGCGACCTATGGTAACATAGCGAAAGTCATGTGTGCTGCTGAGAGCCAACAGTTTACGTTTGATTTTACATCGGTAGACTGCGACCTATGTAAGAGTGGAGAAGTTTCATTTTTGACAGCGAAAATCGAGGGCGCAGATGCATACAATTACATGGAATTTTTCTGCGATGACAACGTAACGTGGAATGTAACTGCGATCTGTTGTGGGTTCCATGGCGTAATCGAGGGGCGCGGAGTGCCTACAGTTACATGGATTTTTGCTGCGATGGCAACGTAACCCAGGATGTAACTGCGACCATGGATGGGGGTGATGATTTCCAGAGCATTCTCACCAAAGATATTTCCTCTATTTTCAAAAACTATTTTCTATATTTTCAATAAAATTATTTTCCTAAGTATTTTCACTAGATGTTGAAAATGGGTCTGCTAAGTACTTAGAAACTTTCAGTCCTACACATGATCAACGTATGACTGAATTTCTATGAGAACAAGGATGGACTGGTTGAAACATCGAGTTATAAGAAGTATTTTTATAAAGAGCTATTTTAATAGTATTATCTGAATTTAAAGGCATTTCTAAAATTTTAAAATAAAAGTGTTGGAATTTAGGAAAATGAAAGAAATCTAAACTGGAATTATGAAAAAAAATTAACTCGGAAAACTTTAATGAAGTGATTTTTTTTGTAATAAACTCGAATATTGATTTAAAAGTTGGAAGTAAGCTAATCAGCTAAATAAATTATTTAATAGAATATATTAGTAAAATTTAACTCGGTTAAATAAAATGGATTGTAAGTTGATAATGGGGTTTGGAAATGAACTCGAATTATAAATAGAATTTGACCTGGATTTGATAATGAATTAAAATAAGTGGAGATGTTGTAAAAAAATAAAATTCAAGTGAGTTATAAATAATATTTAACGTAATTTGCTAGTAAATTAGATATAATGGAAGTGTTGTCGAATGAAATGAAAATGAATTATAATAGAAATGGTTTGAGTTGCAAACAAAACCCAAGTAAGTAGAAATAAATTGAGAATGGCTTTGTATCAATAAAATAAATTCGAAAATGAATTAAGTAGGTGAATTAAAAATTTAAAATGGGGCAAATAAATTGGTTAATTGAATTAAATAATAAATGGATAAAGTCTGATTGAATAGAAATTAAATCAAAGTTTTAATTGGAATTGGGTTATCAGAATGAACTTAAGCTATGAGGCGTATTAATTTGAAGTAAAATTGCTTCAGTCAATAAAAGCTTGGTTTCAAGAAGAATGGAAGACCATTAAATAAAAGTTTGGGTTAAATTCATTAGGAAACAAAACAAATGATATTAATATAAGTATCGAATGTTGTCAAGCTCAATGAAATAGTTTTAAAATGAAACCAATGCGGAGATGAAATGAAATGCAAATGTATGGTTAGTGAATAAATTGGGAATGAAATGCAATTAAATACAGAATGAATTGAAATTAATTTAAAGTAGTTATAAACTAAAATGGATACTCTATTAAGCAAAATCGCCGAATTTTCATAAAAATAGTTGTCGTTTGACGTAAACGAAATTTAATTAAAATTCTATGAGTTGATAGAGGTTAAATAAATTGATTTTAAGATCAATTTAATTGAATATGAGCTTATTTGGATTAAAAATAAATTGAATGTAAGCAATTGAGTTGTAAACTAATAAAATTGAAATGGTATATGAATTGGTTGAAATAAATTGAATTAGTGTTGAAATCATATCAATTGCTCGTAGAAGTTATTTAGAATGCATTTCTTTTAGAGTTGATGTGTTGTAGTTGTTTAGGTACGAGAAATGTTATAAACTTCATATATATAGTGCTTACATGTATAAATTGAGTAAGTACAGGTATCGGGAAGCCGGTTGGCTAGATTTGGTTGCGCTAATTGCTAATTAATAAGTCGCTTACTTAAAAATGCTTAATAAAGTACACCTACGCAATAAAAATAGGAAATATGAACTGTTTTTGTTTTTCCGACCGTGTGGGTCGATGTATATATATTTATATCTCTTATCAAATTGCAAAAGCTCCTCCGTACAAAGGAGACTCTGCCAAAAAATGTCGAAAATTTTGGGAGTTAGAAAATTTTTTGGGAAATTTTTTATTAACGACAAACGATTTCAAATTGGAAACTGAAATAAATTAGTGAATGAAACTAATTTAAAATAATGGTATGAATCAGTTATAAATGGAAGATAAAGTTCAATATTCAGAATTGAAGATAAATTGAATTCATATGGAAATGGGAAAAATTAATTTGACTATAAGTAGATATGAAACTTCTGTAAGGAAATGTATAAAATGCTTTGAAAAGTTAGGATTGGATATTATAGTTGAGTAAGATATGCAGGTATTATAAAGGGAAAGGAAAATTGGTTTTGATTTCAGGAGATAATTTGACTTGCCCGACTAAAAGGTATGTATTTAAATTTCTGTATGAAATTGGATTGGGTTTTTGATCTAGCCACCTGCCTTTTTGTTTTCTTTTGAAATTTGGGAGCCCGTAGAGGCATCTTGTAGTTGTACCGAGCTAGCCGCGCAAAGGAGACGCTGGCATAATATTTTGAAAATTCAAAGAGTTAGAATTTTTTTTAGAAAATTTTGATAATTCAAAATTTGGTTTTAAATTGAAATTTGAATGATTGAGCAAAAATGTATTGTTTGAGAACTATGAGAGAGGGGAAGTTAGTAAGAATGATAAGGGGTCTTTTATAAAAGATAGTTGGTAGGATATTGAACCGTTGGTTTTGGGGGAAAAGTAAATGGGTATTGGACCATTCTTCCTAATTAGTAATTTTGGGGACGAAATCCTTTTAAGGGGGAGGAATGTGACAACCCAAAATTTTTAACAATTTAGATTGGAATATTTAATTGATTTTAAATATTTAAAAGTTGATTTTTAACTTGAATTCAAATATTATTATTATTTAGAAATTAAGTTATTGGATTTAATAAACTGAAATTGGGTGAATTATTGAATCTTCAGCTTCAAGCCGGTTAAAAATAATTTGAAGGCTTGTAAAATTTATAATGATGATACTGAAGATAATAGAATGGTTGAAATTTAATTTAAAGGTGATTTGTTCAGTATTAATTATATCGTTTAAATCGATATTTAAAAATAGCCTTCCGAGGCACAGTCTCGGAATTCAACAAAATCAGTTCCATTGGATCCGTAATAGTTAGATATTATCGGATTTTAATTTTTGTAGCAATCGGAGTTGTCGTTTGACCGTGGAAGCTCAAAACGCTTAGAAACTATTTTAATCGTTTTAATTTAAAATTGATCGTTTGCTTCCGTAACTCGCGCATATGATCGAATTAGCCTCCGAAACACGTTCCATCGTCTTCGGAATGCGGGTATAACCTTATAATTGCCTAGCGGCATTCCTTAAAAGGAGTTCGAAATTTTAGTAGCAATTAACGGGGCATTTTGGAAGCTTTATAATATAATAAAAATTAAACCAATACTCGTACTCAAGAAGCCATCCGCAAACCTATATCTTATCCCCGTCTCCCTCTCTAGTCCTAAAGCAGAAATCGAACTCATAAAAAAAATTAATGGCCAAACAGGTTCTATCACGAATCGAATCGAGTTCGAGATTCGATCGCTCGATTCGATCGCGAATATTTGCGTGGGTCGAAAACCAGGGAGGCCCACGTCTTCGTTCGAAGCCCAGTCGCTTGTGATGGAGTGGCGTCGGTAAGAAGATGGCGTGAGAGACTAGGGTTTATAAGGCTTCAGGAAGCCGTGTTGCAGTGCAGTAGGTCAGAGGTGTGGCTGTGGGGCCGAGGTTTGGTGGATCGTCGTCGCGGCAATTTTTGGTGATGGCGACGCAAGCATAGGAGCTCGAGCTTCGGGTTCGTGGTGGCAGCGACAATCTTGGAGGCTCATACTTGAACGAGAGTTTGGATAGGAGATTAGTTAAGGTATTTTTTTATTTTAATTAATTTGTCTGGTTTAAAAAAAATATTATTTACTGCAAGACATTTAATAATTCTATTTTAATGCGTATACACATATACATCATGTTATATAATCTATAATTTGGTCAGAAAAAAACTTTACAAAAAAAAATAAAAGTAATATTCTTTTTACAATAAGTTATTAGGAATTTTATTTATTCGAATTTAATATGTAAGTTAAAACCTAG
This sequence comes from Allium cepa, assembly GCA_030765085.1. Taxonomy (NCBI): domain Eukaryota; kingdom Viridiplantae; phylum Streptophyta; class Magnoliopsida; order Asparagales; family Amaryllidaceae; genus Allium; species Allium cepa. The sequence goes on from CM060937.1 coordinate 958,116,504, forward strand.
AAAATTATTTTTATTTACTAGAAACTATATAAGGTTGAAACCAGAATTTTAAAACATTTTGATTTGAACATTTATATTAAAATTCGACTTCCGGTTTATGTAGATTACCTTAAAAAAATTATAATGTATTTGAGTGATTTATCTGATTAGTGAGTTATTAAATTTATTTTAGTTAAATTAAATTGTTAGTAAACTAAGTGGCAATTAATTATTTGATCGATTCAAATATTAATAAACTACCTAATTATTTATACAAGGTCAAAAATCGAGGAAACAAGGGCAATTTTGAGGTGGATTGCAAATAAAAGCAAACGTGAGTAAATCTCACTTTTTTGGATTTTTATAAAAATTTAAATGGTTAAATTTAAATATTTGGTTGTCTGATTGAATTGATTTGATGTGCACTATAAACCGATGATCGGGTGACTTTGGTTTTGGTTGGTTCTCGTGTTAATTGTGGTTTGACTCGAAGTATTCGGGTTTTTAAATTGTTTTAGACTTAAGTCATAAATAAGAAAATGTTTTCATTTTAATATTGATAGGGGCTTAATGATTTGTGATTCATCAAATTAGTAGGGTAACTAAAATGGATAATCAATTAATTCAATTAATAATGATTTGGGTTGATTAATTTAGTAATTAAGGGTTTGAATTAATTAATGAAAGTTTAAGATAATTTATTAAGTTTAATTAATGTAGAATAATCAATGGATGGTTTGATAGGTAATTACTTAATGTAATTAATAAAATATAATTACTTTGTGAAGTTAATCAAGAGATTAATTAAGATAGTTAATTAAGGAGTAATTAATTTAATTATTGAAGTAAATAAAAGGATAGTTAATTATAGGTTGAGATAAATCAAGAATGATCAATAATTTAATGTAATTAATTTAGTTAGGATAAATTGAAATATAATTGGAAATCATTAATTTATATAATCAACGATGTAACTAAAGATTGATTAATTAAGATGAATTAATCAGTAATAAGTGACTTATGGGAAGTTAATTAATATAAGTAATTAAGGATTAATATAATTAAAGTAGTTAATTAATTCATGAAGTAATTAAGATTACTTATTGATTTTGGTTAAGAAGAATTAATATCATGAAATTAATTAAAGTTAACTACTTGAATGTAATTGAAGGATAATTAATCCAGGGTGATTAATTAAGATGAATAATGAAGGGATGATTGATTAATTGATTTGAAATTAATTAATGTTAAATGAAGAAATCTAAGTGGATGAGGTTAGTAATTCAAACAGGATTAATTTAATTCAATTTGTAAGTGATTAAGCTTTGCTTATGGATGATTGAAGATATTGGGTGCTTTGAATGAGTTGATATCTCTGATACGAAATGTTGTGTATTTCATTTGGATAACTTGGGTTAGGATGACATAAAACTCGAAGAGACCGGGTTCGGGTATTAGGAAATACCCGAAACCACTTCGAATTTTTATAGATTGATATGTGAAATCTATAGGCTGGAATGAAGTGATTTAAAGGAATTGGACTATTTAAATCTAAATCTTGGTACTTAGAAAATGGATGTGTCGAATAAGTGATGTCTATAAAAAATTGTGGCTTTGTGAACTGTAACGAGTTACCCCGGGTTCTATATAAGTTGCATGCTTAGTATTCCATGTTGGATGAGTTTACTCACGTTGGTTTCCAGCCCGACTCGGGTGTTACTTTGGTGTAATGCTCGGGTCAGACCGAGTATTACCGATTTTCAGGTAGGGACGTTCTGAAGCTCATGGGGCGAGCTGGATGGCAAGAACGTATAGAGTATTTCCGCTGTATTTATATTGTTGTATATCTGAGACGTGATGATTGTGTATATCCAGTGTCTGTATATATGTGTAACTCTGATGTATTATAAATGTAATTGACAGTTACAGAATGCTTTTGTAAACTGTTGTTATTTATTTATATTATATTATATCCGCTGCGAATGTGAGATGTTGATGTTTCTGATCTTCTTCTTCTTCTATCTCTTTCTTCTTTTTCATAACTATCTGAAATTTTCGGGATCCAAAATTTCGGGTCGTTACATTAGTAAATTTGGTTTGACTACTGCAAGTGGAAAACCCATTCCTATGGCAACCAATGAGTACCTAATTAAAGAAGATCTCTCGAAAGATGTAGATCAAAAATTATATAGAGGAATGATTGGATCACTACTCTATATCACTGCTAGTAGACCTGATATCATGCATAGTGTTTGTCTCTGTGCAAGATATCAATCCCAACCTAAAGAGACCCACTTAAAAGCCGTAAAATGTATCATAAGATATGTTAAACATACCTTTGATTATGGCTTATTTTATCCTAAAAATGATTCTTTTGACTTAATATATTACTGTGATGCTGATTATGCTGGTTGTATATCAGGCCGAAAAAGTACAAGTGGAACTTGTCACTTTTTGGGGCATTCTCTGATTTCCTGGTTTAGTAAAAAGCAAACCACAGTTTCTTTATCAACAACTGAAATAGAGTATATTTCTGTTGCTTTGGCTTGTTCTCAAGTAATATCCATGCAACAACCTTTAAAAGATTTTGGTTTAAATATCTCAAAATCACCAATTTATTGTCATAATACTAGTGCAATAAATTTGTCCAAAAATACTACTTATCATGCTCGAACTAAACATATTGATATCAGACATCATTTTCTCAGAGATAATATAAGTAAGGAAGTGATTACTCTCAATTATATCAATTATGAGAATCAAATTGTTGATATCTTAACAAAACCCTTAAATGGATCTATATTTACTAAATTAAGAAGTGAATTAGGTATTTGTTCAATAACTGAAATATAAAATATAAATAACAAAGTATAATTAAAAATTAAATCAAAATAAATCAAATAGTAAAAATATCAAGCACCATCGACATCCTCCCTCTACCCATGTCGACATATAACGATTTTTATTTTTGAAATTTTTCCCACCAAAATTCAAATAAGTGGTTATATATTCTTCCTATTTCAAAATTTTGATCATTCTCTCTGTTCTCTCTCTGTTCTAAATTCTAAAATCAATTAAACAATGGCCTCCTCTTCCAAATCAAACAAAAATTCAACCTTTTCGTTCCCTTCTCCTTCTTACGGACCATTTCAACGAACTACGCTCGCACAAATGATGAAAATGGAGGATTCTTTGAAAGATGCACTGCAACTAATGACTGAAATTCAAGTGGTGCAACTTAGAATGGCCAAAAAACAAGAACGGAAAGGAAAAATCCTTAGAAATTTGCAAAAATTTCTAATGGATAATCACGCTAATCCGATCTTGATTGATGAAGAGTCTTCGGGAGATCAAGTGCAAGAGGACAGAAGAAGAAGAAGAAGAAGAAGAATTCATGGAAGAAGAGCACGTTGAAGATGATGACAAAGTCATTTGCATTGGCGAAGTGTGCTTGATAATGATGGAAATCTAGTCGAACAACGTGGAAATTTTTGTTTCCACTACCCAAATTGTTCGGTTCACAGATCTCCCATTTTCAAAGACATACACTAGTTTCTTTTCTCACTTTCCTATTGATGTATGTTCTTTCTTACGTTCTCTACGAAAATGTATATAAAATAATATATAATTATAAATAATTTGTATTCTTATATTTGATTTCTCACTATTATAAGTATATCTTATATGGAATCTTAGTTAGGATAGTTAGTAATTTAGGACTAAGTTTTAGTTTTAGAATTAAGTGATGATTATTCATGATAACACTATCATTATAATCACATGTCATAGAGTATTAGATTAAGGGGGAGTTATATAGTTTGGAGTTAGTTTTTGTTGATGACAAAAGGGGAGAAGTATAAAATAGGATAGTTAGGCATAGATTAAGGGGGAGTTCTTAGGATAGAAGTAATGTTTTAGAAACAAAGATTGTCATCATCAAAAAGGGGGAGATTATTAGTCCTTGAGATGATGATTTTGATGACAACAACCTTAGAATAAGATTGTAAAATATAAATACTAACATTATAATTTAGATATATATGTATATGCAGGATCTAACCATGCAGGTGCCAAGAATGAAGTCTGTACAGTATAGAGATTCAAGATATCAAAATTGAAGACTCATGAGTATCAAGAATATCAAGAGTTCAAGATTTCAATAATAAGTAATTTAATTATGAATTTTGTTAAAACTCCTAGAAAAGCACTGGCATCTTAAAATCCAATTTATTCGTGGAATGCAATCTACTTTGAGCCTGTTAAAGGATGGAACCCTAAGTAGGATGGAACCTACGAAAAATCTAGTGGAACATTGTTTGTACACGCTAACCTTTTATTCAAATGATTTTACAAAATTATATCTAGTTTTCAAAATGATTTCAAAACCTTCCTTTTAAAAAAAGAATAAAAAACATCTATCCTGCTTTTAAATATTTTTAGCCTCAAAACAATCTTTATTTTCAAAATCAAATTATCCTTGGTTTTAAACTATCTTTTAATAATAATAATAATATATTTAACTTTTAATATTTATACTTAGATTTAAATATAAAATTATAGTAAAATTATATATATATATACACACACCAAAATATTATTCTCTATATTTACTTATGTATTTTAACTATAATTAAGTATATTTATAAAGTGTAAAATAGTTTTAATACAAGATAAAAGTTATTTTCAAAGAAAACAAATTACCAAAATTTCCTTAGGCATGTCTACATCCTCAAGTACCCCATATCAACATGGTAGCATTTTATTTCAAAATTTTGAATTTCAAAGGAAGTGTCTATTCGTCGTATCCTTTCACGAATGGACATGGCTGTTGTTCTACTATAAATAGGGGCAGTTTTAAATGAATTTTCATTCATATTTTCTCTGATTTCACTCCTCTTCTTCTTCCACATTTCTTTATGCACATTTTTACCATTACTCTACCGAAATCAACATTGAATCTAACTAGATCATTTCTGGTTTGATTCTCTATCACTAACTCAACAAGATCTCAGTGCTATTCAGAGTTATAGGCTTCTTTGTAATAAACTAAGTGAGAAAAGGTGTGATTGAGCCCGTGAAATCAATTAAGTGAGAAAAGGTGTGATTGTAGCCTTGGAAATCAATTGGGTGAACTTGTTTCCTATGAAATCAAGTATCGCTACCCAGAGGATTGTGAATCTGGAGTGGTGTACCTCGTGGCCTTGAAATCGAGGGTGTAATTGTACAATTTCTCTTGAAAGGAAATCCGTACTTGTGTGCGGGACTGAATGTAGGGTAACTCCGAACCAGTATAAAATCCAGTGTGTTCTTTCCTTTATTGCTTTTACTTTATTTTTGCATCTGTGTTTGATTCTGTGATCATATTTGTGTCTGAATATTACATACATTTGTGTTCAGATTAACAAAAACTCATAAAGATTTAGTAATTCCTTTAAACACTATTCACCCCCCTCTAGTGTTAATCCTAGCCTTAAGATTTGCATTCTGCATTTCTCACAGCAAAGGTGGGTCATCACAGATATATATTTAAACAAACATTTAATACATTTAACTACTCAATGACCTTTGGAATTTTTTTTGTTCATTAAAGGAGCAAGGCATGGCAGGCCATGGAAGGTAAAACTTAGTCTAAATATTGATTTGGTTTTAATTTAGAAATAATAAAGGAATGTCTCAAAAAGAAGAATGAGAAAGGTTTTCATCCTCTCTAAAAAACAAATCTTCCCCTTTAATTTCATTTGACTTTTTTATTCTTCCTTCCTATTCCCTTCAATGGCCGACCACACCTCCATCCGCTTTCCATGGCCGATATTTTACCCAGAAATAACATTAAACAATACAAAATAAAATCAAAAAACATAAGTGGTTTATTCGATTTTTGCAACATCGAATGGCGATTCATGGAATCAAAGAGTCTATTCTCAAATTGATGTGTCACGAAGCGATTGATATAATTAGATACAATTCTTATTTTATATTACGTATTCAAATATTCTCCCCTATGGCCTATGTTAATATATGTGATGTATTTTAATTGCCTTAAACATAAATTTTTCTATAATGCAGGCCAGTTTTTATAGCGGACTGTCCACTTTATATAAATAATTTAAACTACCGAGAAGTAGAAATGCTTGTAACAACCCACAAGTTACTTCAAACTCACATACCGAAATTACAACACATATTTACATTAGCATCAGAACATGGTACCTACAAATGATAGAGATACAATAACCGTTGCAAAGAGCCTAACAAATTGACATGATTAAAAATTACTATAAATGTTGTCTTATAAACAAAATTCAAGGTGAAACATATATATGTCATAGAATCCGGTTTATACATTTATGTTAATCTATGTTAATTATGTTGGTCAAGTTATACAAATTATGTTTTATTTAATATTAAGTTATATATATATAATTAGTTATTTAATTCGGCTAATATATCCAAAATTGTTAATATGCATCATTTCATAATTAATTACACACACATATATATCATCATGTTAATATATGAATATATAAGATATATTCAAAATAATCATTGATTAAATTTATTTAATAAGATTAATTAAGCATATATAATACCTTAAAATAAAATATGATTTTTTAATAAATATATTGGATATAATGCTAGTTATTAGATTATAAAGGTCCATTATGATTCAAATAGGGAATTCTTTTAACCCATTTCACCCACTATGAAATGTATTGGATTCATATAATTTGCATTATTTCCTATCATCTCGAGTACTCTTAATTGAGTAGATTGAGATAATAAGTGTGGAGTAGCGTATGGAGCTATGCGGAGTACTATGGAGGTGCTATCATTTATATATCTATATTTGGAGGTGCTATCATTTATTCCACTATACAGTACTATGGAGCCCAAGTTATCGCTTATGATACTATTATTATGTATAGAGATAGTTATTAGAGTTTTATCGATATACTAACATGTGTAAGCTCTGCTGTTTTAGTTTTGTATAATCCAATGAATGAAGTTGCGCTCATGATATGATGATTATTCTTATTCATTTGATTATACCACCGTCTCATCTATTTTACATCTATTTGGTTATTATATTTTATTTATTATATTTTATATATACACCATGAGATGTTTTACATGCTTTGGATTTTTGTCACTCCATCCTTGACTGCCACTATACATCAACCAGTATTATTACAGAGCATTACTTATGGTATCAGATGTGTATTCGGGTACCGGGGATGTATGGTAGTAAAAGTGAAGTGTGGATTGCTAATTGCTTAGGTGGGATCTTCTATTTTAGGTTGGATCATCGATTGAACAAAGAATACTTTGAATTTGTTATGGGGATGTTGGATGATCGACGATTGGATTAATCCCTATCGTGAGTCCAACTTTTATGGGTGGCCAATAAATGGATGCTTGTTCACTGTATCCCTTTATTTGTCTTCATAAGGTTTGAGTTTTGCGAATTATACGCTAATCGGGTCACTCAAACCATGCTTCTTGCTCTTATGCTTAATTTTCTTATGTAAAATAAATAGTCTAGATTTTGTATGAAATAAAGGATATAAAATTAAAAAATGATAAAAATGATATTAAAGTGAAATAAAATAGTAAAACAAAGTGTTGGAATGTAAAAAAATGAAAAATAACGAAGTCCGTCCATTTTTGGATGCCTAAGTCATCTTTAGATTAAAAAATTATGTTAATAACATAGGAATGGGGATTAGAAAATATAAAAAATTATTATGTTTCTACTCATACCCATCATTGGAGAATATTTGTAAAGTTTTAAGGAGGAAGATAGTGTAAAATACATATTAGAGTAACAAAATGTAATCACTAACATAGGATGACATGCTAGCCATCTGGAAAGCACGGCGAACAACCAATATTGTATATCAATTGTTTATTTTAAGATGGACCTCTCTGGACTAGCTACGTGGAAAAATCAGAAGGGAAACTCATCGACCACGAATAACAAGGGAGTGAAGTGTGCATAGTACCACATGGAAAGCTACTTTATGCACTTTAGAAAAATGGTGATTACGAGGAATATGAATTTTTTTGCATATTTTTATTCTAGTGTAACTGAATGGGAATTAAAGTCTTGTGGATGGAAGCTTGCTCCAAGGACAAGATGATGAAAAAGGAGGACATGAATGTTAAATGAATGAAGTTGTAGAGCGCGATTTGAGGAAAAATGGCATACGAGGATGGATGAGTGGCTCAACTTGAAGTGCGAAGAAGTTGGATAGATGTTGATAGCCATTGTAACAACCCTGTTAATACTTACCTAATTAAAAAATGATTAATAAATTTAATGTGAATTTAAGGATTTAATTGAGAAGTTAAAAATTAAATTTGAATAAGCGATTTGAATTTTTATTTTTTTGAGATAAATGTGTGTTCCTCTATTAAAAGAGGAGAGCAAACATGAAACTATATATATAAAACATAACAAGGTGCTGCCAACATGCCTGGCAGGTGACAAATCTAAGTAAAAAAACTAAGAAAATACAAGTACCCTATAATAAGCTCCGGCAAAGCCACCGTCCATTACACCTTAATATCAAGCTCCAACATGGCCACCGTCCGATAGTAAGGTGTTGGAAGTATCTAGAAATACTGAATAGTATCGATAGCCAGGGAAACTGAAAGCCACCTCCATCTAGAAGGAAACTCCATGTAGCTGCTTCGGTATGGATAAGATAATCCGGAGAGAAATGATCCAGAAAGTAAAAATCCACTATGAAGACTCTGATATAGCTGGGAGTAGCACCTGACAAAATCAGCAGTCCTGGAAATGGCTATCATGCTCACCTGTAGAGAGACACTAACATCCTATCTATCTCAAACCTATAACATAACTAGGAAAAAAGTTAGGATGAATCACATATATGTATATAAATAGAATTTATATACATATATGTGTAAAGAAACTAATAAGATATAATAAAACAAAGAAAAACTAGCACAAAAACTGATAGATCTAAAAAGTAAGGGAAATATGGTCCATATTGAAGAAAATTAACGAGCTATAAACAAGAACAATAATAACTAAATCAAAATCAAAGACATATTTAGAATTAATTTTGGGGACCTTCAATTAAAAGCAAATTATTGTACACAGAGGAATCATTATTTAAATTTGTAAAAATATTAATACTTTTATTATTAATGTCAAAATATTATTATTATGTTTGAATATAATAATATTTTTACTAACCTTGTTAAGATATTCCTTAAAAAGATTATTTTTAGCTAAATTATATTGAGGATTGGATATCCAATTAAAACAAAAGGACGAAATCAAAAAACCAATTTACTGAAATGATTATTGTTATTGTTAAAAATTCGTTGATTTATTTCAAACCAAATGCACCAACAAGATATAGTGAATAAAGTATCAAGCAAATATCTATTATTTTCATTAAACTTAAATCTGAAAGTGCTCCAATAGAAGGCACAACCGGTAATTCTAGTACTAGTATTAAAGTCAAAAATATAAAGGGTATTCATAAGTATTCATAAGTATCCATACATTCGTAATAAATATGATTAATATCCTCTAAATTCGTATTACAAAAATAACAATTATTGTCGATAAGAATACTTTTTTCTTTTTAAAAGTTCTATAGTATTTAATTTTCCGTGCATAATTAGCCACATGTGAATTTTAGATTTAGGAGGGGCATTTGATTTCCAAATAAATTTAAAAGAGTTATTAGTTATACTCAAAAAATTAATAAATCTTATAAAAATAATTAGTAGAATATATCTTACTCTTGTCCCATTCCCAACTAATAAAATCACTATCATTATCAATATTATAAAGATTTAATCTAGCGTAGAGCAAGTTAACTGCCTAAGGGTAGAACCTATTAGAATACTATTAAAACTAAAACTCCAAGGAGGGTCATTATCAGGAGAAAAAGCTTCTGAAATATATGCATATTTAAAGTTACAAATATCGTACAACTCTTTAAACTCTATCATAAGAGGAATGACGGAAATCCAACTGTCATGCCAAAAAGAGGTATTATTACCTGAGTGAACTATAATATTAATGCCTAAATTGAAAATCACATTACATTTCAAAATGGATTTCCAAAAATAAGATTGTTTACAAGAAACCGATGGACTAATTTGACAAAGATTATTACTACCATTATAGTAATATTTGGAAATGATTTCTTTCCAAGTGGCATTATCATTAATATCCTTAAACTTCCATAACCACTTATCAAGAAGAGCCAAATTCGTATTACGCAAATTAATAACTCCTAAACCTCCTTCTTTTTTGGACTTACAAACCATTTTCCAATTTACTAGACTTTTTATACAACTATTGGTATTATCACCACTCCATAAAAAATCTCTTCTAGTTTTATCTATTTTATCAATCACCTAATCAGGAAAAAGATGCTTAGACATCCAATAGATCAGAAGAGCCGATAAAACAGAATTTATTAGAACAAGCCTACCTGCTCTAGATAAAAGTTTCCGTTCCAATTAGAAATCCTATTTTTAATTTTATCAATAATTATAAACCAGTCTTCGTGTTTTAGTTTAGTAGGCCTAATCACAAAACTGAGAAAATTAAAAGGAAAACTTATAGTTTTACAACTTAACGTATTAGCAACTAAATTTTCAACTTTTTCAAAATCATTTGAAACTAAAACCGAACTTTTATCAAATTTTATTTTTAAACCTGATAAAATTTCAAAACTATAAAGAATAAACTTGAGAGAGATAATGTGTCTAGGAAGGTGAGAAGAAAAAAGCAAAGTATCATCAGCAAATTGAAGGACTGCTATACTGTTACGCGATATATCATTACCTATATTTCCCAATGAACCATTATCAACCGCCGTTTTAATAATTTTAGCAAAAACAACTGCGACTAAGTTAAACAGAAGAGGCGATAAAGGATCTCCTTGCCTTAAACCTCTCTTAGATTGAATTTTATTACCTAAAGGGAAGTTTATTCAAAATTAAAATATTTTATAATATCAATAAATGTCAAATTTAAGTATATGAAATAAAGCACTCTTTCGAAATTTGAATAATTAAAATTTGAATTCTTGTTTAAGAGTTTAAATTTGGCTTAATCCTTAGGTAAAGTGAAATAAAGAAAAGATTATTAATTTTTAGAGATTTTAAATAAAGTAGAAATTTTTTAAATTTTGTAAACAAATTGATTTTTATTTATGAAATAAATTAATGGATGAGAAATTGATTTTTACTTGATTTTTAGTTGGATTAGGATTTTATTTGAAAAGCTTAGTTAAGTACAACTAAGATAAAAGAATTAGTTAAGCTAAAGTATTTAAATAGCATTTCTTAGTGAATTTGGGCCTTAAGCTTTTCTCAAGCTCATTAGCCATTTTAAATCCCAACTCCTTAGCCTAATTCATAATCAAATCTTCTCCCAAAAAATCAATTACACACTCTTCTTCAGAAACCAAAGAAAAAGGAGTAAGAAGCAAATCTATACATCCCTAGTTTTTATTGTAGAAATTCATAGAAATTACTATAAATCATAAGGAGAAAAAGTATGAACTCCTTGCTATCTTATCTATCTTCCTATGAAATCAATTTAGGATTTTTGAATAGTAGGTTAATCTTTGAAATTCTGGAAAACGACTGTTTGACGTTTTGGAGTTTTGGGTATCAAAGTACAAAAGATTCAAAATTACAACATATAAGATCCAACCTCAAAACCCACTTCAACGGTGGTTGCATTTTTGTAATCGATTATATATTCATGACAAAATGTTCAAATCTGTAGTTCTATTGGGTGCTTGTGCCAATGGTAAGACATTTGTTGAACAAGCATCCGACATCAACATACATGCGCCTATTGAATAAGACCCGTCGATTAGGCACTTATATTCATTAATTGAACACCAGCTTTTGTTCAACGAACGCATGAGACTTAGGTGCCCGTTGAATAAGCCAGATGCAAATGCTCTTTGAACAAAAGCACTTGTTTAGATTTCCGTTGGAAAATTACACGGATTACATTTTGTAACTAAAACGTAATTTTAAATTTCAGAGCAGTTGAAGATGGTCTTGGTTAGAGTAGCCAGAAGGTTTTCCTAGATGCCTGAGTACGCTTCTTACTGTATTTTTATGTATTGCATCCTTCTCTGAGTTTTAGTAGTACGGATCAATTTGGACCAAAAATAAAATAGGAAAAGAAAGTGTCACTCAAATCAAAACGTAGACAATACATGCTTCCATTCAAATCATCTTCTTCTTCCACAGATCAGATCTAAAAAATCTTCACCAGGATACACAGTCGAACCCATTGCCCGATTCGCATCAACCAATGCCCAAACCATAATTCAATGGATCCGATAACCCGATCCACTTCTGATTCTAATTTAGACTCCACCTCCGCCTCAATCCAAAATCTCTCCTCCATCCTCAACAACCCTTCATCATCCTATTCTTACTACTCCTCCTTCTGGCCCTCCTCTGAAGCTCCTCCGCCTCCTCTGCCGTCTCTTCCAGACGTCTCCCGATCTTCCTTCTCCCCCTACCTCTCCTCCATCTCCGAAACCTACTCCAAATTCGAACACATCATCAAGCACTCCGTTAAAGATTCCGAAGAACGCAGCATCGTGCCAGCTCGGCAGGGCCAGGCGCTTGTGGAATGCCTCCGCGAGGTGCCCTCTCTGTTCTTCAAGGAAGACTTCGATCTTGCTGATGGGCCTACTTTTGAATCCGCCTCTTCTTTTTCGGTTTCTGATGATGACGAGAGCGAAGGCAGCGATAGGTTGACGCAGTATCTGGATTGTGTGGAGATGCATCTTGTGAGGGAGATCGAGCTGAGATCGGAATCATTTTATGAGGCGCAGGGTAAGTTAGTCGGGTTGAATGGTGAGATTGTGAAGGCGTGTGATGGGATTAGGAGGTTGAAGGAGGGAATCCGGGCATTGGAAGGGGATCTTGTTGGGTGTGCTAAAGTTGTGCAGGAGTTGAATGGTGCCAGGAGTAATTTGGTAGCGTTGCAGCAGAAGTTAACTATTATTTTGTATGTTAGTCAGGCTGTTTCTGCTTTAAAACTGGTGAGTTTGCTCAACCTATATTATTAGTTGTTAAAATATTTTATTCGTGCAGCGTTATAGAGTTGTATTCTGCAACATTTTATATATATGCTGATGCTTATAGCTAAAAACACGAGGATCATAACAATGTAGAAATTTTGAGCACATCGAGTATTACTCAACAATACAATTAGATGTGCATTGTTTGCTATAATCTATGACCCCATTTTTTAATTTGTATTGAACGCATTGTTCATTTCTCTCCTTATTTCCCTCCCAGCATATACAATTCTGCATTCTAGAACTTCATTTGATTGAGGAAAAACAATTTAGAATATTGTGTATAATGGGACAAAAGTACCGATGGGCACTACTCATTTAGTTCCTATAGTTTTTACGATTATTTTTGAGCCAACAACACAATTTCTATCTTGTAGGAATTTTGCAAAGAAATAAGTTGTGCACTTTATTTCAACGAGTTGTGTACTCATAGAGGAAAACCAAATGGCTAAAGGGTAGTATTTGTGTACTTGAGTGTCTTAGAGTCATTTGAAGATAATTTTGCTGTTATTCATCACTAATCCAGGCTTTTACTTTTCTGAGTATATGCTGCTCCTGCAGTACGATTACTTTGACTGGAGCCCAGTCGATTGTTCCCCTTTTTTATTGCTCTTAAATTCTGTAGCTTTGGTGATGGATTTATGCTGCTTTAGGCTTATTTGAAAAGTTAGATTTTTAAATGAATTTGTTACACACTTGATGTGTGCACGCATGCCCATTGATTTGCACTCTCCTCCCTCCTCCACGGCTCCCACCTCCATCACAACCACCAGTACTTTGTAAACCACAAATTTTCTTTCTTAAATGTCATCTTTACTAGTGCAAACCATAGTTATCAAGGTGCATGTCTAGGCTCAGACGCACGTTGTGCGCCTTTCTGCAGTTTGAGTGCGTCTTTTTGCAGATTGAGCCGCCTTCTTGTAAAATTCAAATTTTAGCTTACAAAATTGTTAAATAAAAAATTTAAATAGTTAAATGAATTATAAAATATGATCTAAAATTTAGATAATAAAATGTTTAAATAGTGAACAAATTATAAAATATGGTTTAAAATTTAATTTGTAGTTAGTAAAATAGTAGATCAAACTTGTATAAAAGGCCCACAAAAAGGCCCAAGGCTCAAGACTTGTGCCTTTTTGCACCTTAGCGCCTTAACTACTACGGTGTGAACCCGTGCTACACACACACAACTCACATAATTTTTTCATTGAACATTTTTAGAGCGTTTTTAGTTATATAAAGGTGAATATATGCTTTTGAATTGTAAATTTTGTAGATTTGCTTTTTCCCGAACACTAGTAACAAAACTTGAATGATAAATATGCTTCAATAATTTCAACTCACACAAAATATAACCGATATTTTTGAAGACAACGGTGTTATATAAAAGAAACTATCATCAACTATAAGTTATTCCTAATTTGGAAGCATGACATTACTAAAAATGTCAATTTTCTAAATGGAATATTAACAATTAATTCCTTTTTGTCGACTACATGATAACATCATTTCATGTTATTCCGATTTAAATTGGAAATGAATTAGAGATTTAAATATATAATTAAGTGGAATTAACTGTATTTATTCTAAACTAAAATTAAAATGATGGATATTTTTAACTTAATCTAAAATGTGTAACAAGTGACACTAAATTTATTTCGGTGTGTAGATGACTACTGCTATGTATAAAAAATTCGATACTAATCGATATAAAATTGGGTACCACATAAAATCAATATACATTTATTGTTATATGAAATGGAGGTAATTATGATAAATATATTTGTTATACGAATTCAAATTGAAACTAACTGATGAAATAAGTACAATTAACTGTAGTTAGTTATTATTGTTTAATATCTTTCTAGCTTGACTTCAATTTGAATTGGAGAAGCAATCACATACTAATTCTAGAATTGATACTCTTATTCTATACACATGAATTAATTAACATTAATTTTCATATTTATTCAATAAAAATTAATTTACTTAATATTAAAGATAGGGCAGTATGATAATACTCATAATACCATCTACAATCAAACCAAGAAATAAAATTTATTAAAATTTTAAATTAACTAAATTACACATTTCCACTAAATTTTCAATTTTTTAATAACCTAAGCATTTAAACTGGAATTAAAGGCACAAAAAGAGTCAAACTTAATATCATTTTCAAAAATGAAACAATGGATATGAAAGTTTTGCTACTCGGTCTTCAAACATGGTAGTTAGTTTATCATGTAATAATTAATTAGTGGACAGTAAAACAAAATTTGACCAGCCGAAAATAAATTAATCTATGGTTTGGTTAAGACAGATCTTATTAGATTCTACATAAAATAAGTTTTGGTTAAGTAAGTTCACATAAAACATTCAAGGAAGAATTATAAGTTTATATAGCACATTTTACAACTAAACTGCTCATGCATCCATACATGGTATAAAATAATATAATATTCATGAGCTGCTTGTGCAACCATACATTTTTTCAAAATATGATATGAAATTTTCCACTTGAATTATTTTACTTCACTTTTTTCCACAACTTGTTTTTCTTACGTACATGCGTTTAATAATGGAAAAAGAACAATCTTTTTACCGGCTAACTATACAGCTTGAAAATCGTGTGGTAGCTATGTATTAATAAACAAATTATGCTCTACAAAATAAAATAGATAGATGAAATTCATAATCATGCTAATAGATCAAAAATAAAATGAAATTGACATTGGATACAAAAGTTGATAATAAAAAAATAATTCATTTAACTTGCAATATATTTTACCAATCAATTAAAGATTCTATGCTTATTAGTGTATTAACAAATCTAACAAGCTTCTGCGAATAAAATGAAGGAAAATAAGTCATAATCGTATTAACTGGGAGAATAATAAGGAAAAAATAGAATTATGGATACTGCATTATGTTCCAAATTGTCTTTTAATACATTACTAATTACAATAAAAATTTATTACCATAATATTGGTATTATAATACAATTAACTTTAAATACGTAATCAATATGAACATATCCTCTGGTTTGTAGCTATAGCATCAATAAATAGTTGACTCAATATATTATGATACAAATATTTGTGTATTATGACATTGAGTTTTTATTTAAAGCGGGAGCTAAAATGATTTTTAATATAACTAAACCCTATCCTACTACTAAAAATAATTTTAAAAATTAATAAATGTAATTAATGGTAGTTCATGTAATAGATTCGATAATACATACTGTAAATTTTATACTAAATAAAGCTACTTAGTGAATCACATAAATTATTATATTCTCCCCGCGTATTTCCATAAGATGCATAAAAACATATGTTCAGAATGTAAACTCAAATTGGAATTAGTATAAAAAGTCAACACATTTACATTACCCATAATGTAAAACTCAAATCAAAATAAAATTAATATATGAAAGAAGTTTAATCAATTCAGTAAGAAATGAAAAGTTAAGAAATGTCTAATGTTGATTCAGGTTCTTTAGTAAAACAAAGAGGCTAGGTAAGAGATGCATATAACACTGATTTCTGGATTAATGTTAGTATTCTTTGCGGAAGAATAATACATTATAGGGGCTAAAAGTAATGTTAATAATTAAATTAGGGATATTGAAGTATTCAGACCGAGTAAATCATGGAAAT
Source organism: Allium cepa (assembly GCA_030765085.1). Classification (NCBI taxonomy): domain Eukaryota; kingdom Viridiplantae; phylum Streptophyta; class Magnoliopsida; order Asparagales; family Amaryllidaceae; genus Allium; species Allium cepa. The sequence goes on from CM060937.1 coordinate 958,133,257, forward strand.
AGATTGGGATTAATGTTAGTATTCTTTGCGGAAGAATAATACATTATAGGGGCTAAAAGTAATGTTAATAATTAAATTAGGGATATTGAAGTATTCAGACCGAGTAAATCATGGAAATAGATTGATATTTGATAGAGTTTGAGTTTTTTATAACACTAATTCAATCTAAACCTACAAAAATTCAGACACCAAAGAAAAAGCCAATCTTAAGCAAAAATTTAAACAAACGAAATGAGTTAAAAGTCGTTCTAAATGTTAAATTTAACAAGGAAAACTCAATACATTTATATTATTTAGAATGTAATCTCATATCATAATTAGAACTAAAAGAAAAGAAGATGATTAAGTAAAATAGTGTTAAATAATGGAATTTATTTTTAATTTTATGACAAAAAATCTTAACAGAAGAGAGATAAGTAACCACAACATTAAAAAATCATTTAAAAATCAATCTTTCAATTGTTTACAAATTGCTTCCATTGTTTCAATCTAAAAATTAAAACTAATTACATAAAAATAGAAAGGGCAATAATAAATAAAGGGTGTTACTATCTACGCACATCCGAATCATATTTAATGCCACTTAAGTAGGTAGTAAAATTAATTAGGAAAAAATACTACAAAAATACACTTTATCTAGTTATGCAAAACTAAATGGAAAAATAAGCACATAGTTTTGTGCAACTAAACCATGCAAATATATTAAAAAAAGTCTAATTATAAAACACAGTAATAGCTTTTCCTATTAGCAATTAATGGTAGAGCATATTGAAAATAATAATGTAAGTATGACATATTTTATTGTTTTTTGAATAAGTCATTGTATGAATTAATAGTTTTTGGGTTACTATTCAAACTATGCAAGGTGTTTATGTGTGTTATAATCTTATTAGATTTAGGTTTAATTTATCGTAGTCTGCATTGATGTTTTTTAAGATTGTATTTAATAAAATTTATTGTTTTTGAATGGGGAAGAGAAGTAAATAAATTTGTTCGTTTTTTTGGGAAGAATAAATGTGGGAGGAAGAAGTATAAATTATATCGATGGTGTGGATGTGTGCAGAATAATTTAGCGGGGGTGAAGAAAAATGGATGATGAGTGTATATTTGATGATCTTTATTTTACCAATTAGGTGTCCATCATATTCTTTTATATTTGTTTATATTCCTATAAAAGATATTGAGATATTCATATAAATGTTATATGCGACGAAATACTATCAATTTCACAAAGTTTAATCAGTCAATTTGTTACATTCCCTTGAGTATTGAAGTATTCTTATGAACATAAATATTTCACAATATTACGAACGGTGGTATGACCAATCTAATTAATCAATTGAATGCTAGTAGATTTTAAAGGTTATAAATTTATTGCCATAATATTTAATCAATCAAATTAATGAATCAGTTTAGCGCAGTCCATTTAATTATGTGAATTAGTTTTTATAGAATAAAATATTAGCTATGAAACACTAAACACTTTACTTGTACAACCACTATAAATTTAGCCTACTCAATCTAAATAAAACAATCAATACAAAGTATTATATTTACGGTTTAATCAAAATTTCAACTGATGACATATATATATATATCAAATAAGAAACTTACAAATAAAAATCATAGAAATCTGGTTAGCAAACACAAAGCTGAGAAAGCGTGTTTGCCACTAACTCTTTTGTGACCCATTGTGCTAGAACATGGTAAAGTCTAACTCAAAATGATCTGGAAAACAAAGTTGCGGTCCGCGTTTCATGGAGCTTTGGAAGAAGACCACTGGTTGTGGTCTTAATAAAATAACTTTGGGGATATAGAGATCAAATTTGAAAAGCCGTGGGAGGTGGTATTGGAATTAAGTTTTACAAGGAATGAAGCTAAGATATAATTTTAGGACATGAATATAGATGTGCTTATTTAATTAAGAGTACAATTTTTAGTTAAGAAAGACTGTATTTGGTAGAAACCAAAAACATTGATTATGGAAAGCGAAAGAGTAAAGAGAAGACAAAGCAGTGTTAATAAAATCACATAAAGAGAAGATGACTAAGAAATAAAAGGGGGTGAATAAACAAAAATAAATGTTTTTTTGTAATATGTAATAAATAATACACGCATGTAAGAAGAATAGATGAAACTTGTTCACATTCGTAGAATTTAATGATCAACATAATTAACATATGTCACCATGCATTTTCCCAACGAAGGAAGAATAAAGAGTTGAAAATGTAAAGGCTTAACACCTTTTCATAACATACTACTGAATTTTTCTAAAAGTGAAAATGAAAGAACATAAGCCACCATATGTCAAGCAGATAAACAAAAAATGTGTGAAACAATGACAGCTAAGAATGAATAACTCATCTTTGATAGTATAACATAGATAAAAACAAGGGACATTTCACTAGAAGGAAAAACTTTGCATTTCAATTTGTTTATAGGACACACATCCACATAAATTAATTTCAAGACTAAAGTCAGCAGAATAATTGCTTTTAAAGACAAAATCAGCAGTCCAATTACTTTCAAGGACATAATTTCATAGGTTTTTAGGCCTTAGAAACTAATTATTTTGCATTTTGTCCTGAAAAGTAATTATTTCAATTGTGTGTCATAGAAACTAATTGCACTTGCTAAAGAGGTCCTTGTGGCTAATTTCCACTAAAAACAACCACTTTGATCTAATACTATAATGCATTAACTAAAGGTACATTCGGCTACGGACACCTAATCCTCTAATGGAAAAGTGATTGACGAAAAATACATTTGATGTATTTACAATACGTTGGATATATAAATTATATATGCATGGATGCATAAGTTATATCAGCAAATTTTTTGGAGCGTTTTCCCTCTCAAAATTGCAGCAGTTGGGTGCGACGTAAAATATATCTTCTATGTATCTCTGATACGTTCAACGCATCGTTTTTTCCTTTATTCATTTCATATTCTTTTCGAATATGGTTAATTAGCCCTAATGGGTTCGATTTTGCAACCTCTAAATAGATAATCTAGAGACATAACGCTATCCCACCAGAGACATCTTAAATATCAAATATTAGTTATTATTAAATAAATATTACGTATTAAATTATTATTATTAACTATTGAATATTGAACAGTACTTATTAAATATTAGTTAATAATTATTGCTTATTAAATATTAATTATTAATTGTACAAAATAATAATCAATATTACTCTCAAACTGCTTTCATAAAACGCACAACAATCTTTGCTTCCTATCTCACTTCTAAGTAACCTCTAACTAAAATATTATTCACAAACACTGTCAACCTCTACTTTTAACCATCTATCTCCATCCAAAAGTTATCCGCAAATGCACTCTAATTTGTAACTGCATAAGACTGAAGGTAGCACAATATGTATGCTGGTCCGTTAACATATTTTAAAATACCGCTAAACCCTACCGATCTTAAAAGGAAAAAGTAAGTTTCATAAAATATAATAACAATATTTTTAAAAATGCACCTGAGGCATACCATGGGCCCTTGAGGCGCTCCTCAAGGCGAGATGCATCTTGAGGCGCTCTTCAAGGCGAGGCGCATGCCAAAAAGTATCAATACACGCTCCAGGAGGCGTTTAGCCTCTGAGGCGCTTGCCTCAACTGTGGAGGCATGCCGAGGTGCACGTTTTCTTTTGCACCTCGCACACCTTGATGGTTGAGACATAAGCCTCAAAGGCTAAAAACTGTTGCCTCAACAGTAATTCATTTCATCGAATTTTCAAAGTGGAGAAAAAAAGAGTCAAGTAAGTAATTATCTTAAAAAAATAATAAAATTTCTGAGTTTGAGATCAATTCCAATTGGGTTTCGATTTATGAGATTGGTTCCTAACTAAAATCAATCTCAAAAATCAATTCCAGAAATGGGGTTGATCTCGAAGATTGATTCCACTGGAATCGACTGCAAATATCGATTCCATTTCTGGAATCGATTTGAAAATGTAATATTAAAAAAATGGTGGAAGATGAGAAGATAGGCGAGAGGAAGAAACGAAAAGAAAATGCACATACCTTGAGAACTGGATGAATATTGCTACAAGTTGTATTGCTGCTAGTTATACCTTAAGTTATGTTGTTGCTAGTTATACTTTATAATACTGCTGTTAGTTAAAAACAATGCATTACTTGAAAGTGTTAAATAATGTGATATTTATGCTATTACTATTTAATAGACGATGCATTATTTGATAATAAATTATGTTTATGTTTAATTCTTTGATAAAGTGTTTACTATTCTATATCTAGTTCTTTAAATTTAAGATATCATGCTTTTTGTTTTTGCTTGAAAAATTTACACCTTAACACCCAATGGCTTACTCGTCACCTCAAAAGTACAAAAACTTATCGCATAAATTTTGCGCAAAAATCATGATAAGTGCTGTGCAGAATAATTTTTATACTTGTAAACTCCACCTATTATTTTGTTTGTGTTTTATCCATAGTAAAATGTATCATTGCCTAAATTATGCTACTACATCATATTCTTAGGGTTTAAATGTTGTTTTTTCTAAACATTGGTTTGTTTGTTGATGTTATTGTCACCTTACTGCAACAGCTCAATGATTTCAATAAGTCATCGATTATTGCTTTACTATAAATTTATTGTATTTACGGAATCTTGCCAGCATATTTAATGAATCCATCTAACCCTTTGCAGCTCGTGGCTGGGGCAGATTGTGCTGGTGCTCTGGATGTCATTGATGACTTGCAACATTTGCTTGTAACGTTTTCTCTTCCATCATCAATAAATTCATTTTTACTGATTTTGTTTTGTTTTGTTGATGTTCAAACTGATTAGGAATGTAAACATATTTTTTGTGAATTTACAGTTGAAATCATGGCATATTGAATGATTATAAGATTAATATGATAAATCATGTCATACTTTTATTTCGTAAATGTGTGAACACATGAGTGGTAGAAGTAATGTCTTGGGATAAGAGATGTGCAATAATGTCTGCTATCTCAATTGTTGAATATAATTTGTAAATTATTTCTGTAACCTGATGTTTTTGGCAATAGCTTAACATTTTGACTGCAAAATTTGTCATATATGTCAACTTCGCCAACCACATTTTATCAAAATTTCTATATCAAAGCTCGACAATTGTTATACAGTTGGTATATGTACATGTTCAAGATATTGACACGTTCGCACCATGCAAATTAGCCACTTAATAATTAGCTGTAGTAGTTTTAAGGATTTCAAGTTGTACATGCATGCGTGCGTGTACACGCATGCATGCACACACATGCATATTTGAGTTTTGTGTTCACATGTTTATGAATGCTTACATGATGCACATCCATGACATTTTGCCTCTTTGCTTTCCAATTTTATTTGATTTCTTGCAATACCTTCTGTTCAAACTCTCAATTTGTGATAGTTTCTTATATGCTGAATTGGGTTTTGATTCATTAACTATTGGGATGCGTGAACGGGTCAGCAATTTGTGCATTATGATCGTGAGATGCTGTTTATATGCAATTGCACTGGCTAAAGTACTCGTTATATTGATTCAGGGAGCATTAGCTGTGATTCACCACCCCTTGACATTATTTCTATCAACCCTTTTTTATTGGGCTAATATTTGAAATATTTTGACTTCTTTAATGTTATCATATTCATAATCTCTTCATTTTTCAGGATACCGATGAGCTTGCTGGTCTTCATTGTTTTCGTCACCTTCGTGATCATTTATCTACCTCACTAGACTCGATAAATAGGTGAATAGATTTGATTTTATGAACTCGTGCCTCTTGATGGTAGTTATGGCCAAATCAAGTTATTGTGTTTGTCATCTATTTATTTTAGATTTTGCCTTCAACTTATCTCCGCTCATACGTCATTTAAGAGAACAGCTGTTATATAGTGCTAAAATTTGTTTTTCAGCAACCAATTTTCTTCAAACTTCTACTTTAATATGGTGACATGTTTTATTATATCCATTGTAGCATTCTTTCAGCAGAATTTGTGCGTGCATCAATGCACGATGCAAGGGCAGTGGATTCTGCAATTGTGTCGAAAATCAAAACAAGTGCTCCTTTTCTTATGAATGGATTAGAAGAAGTACGTCCTTTTCCATCTCTTTTGCAGTATCACATTCCTTTTTCTTTATGATTAATACATCATTCTTGTAGGCAGAAACTTGAACAAGTGAAAATACAGACACATGCGCTGCAACCTTTCTGGTTTACAGATTTACTATTTTTGTCACCATCTTGATTTTAACATTATAAACTTGTGTTTCAAATTCTTGCTATACGAGTTCTTTCAAAACAGGAACAGATATATCCACTTCTTTGGATTTTCTGACAAATATATATATATATATATATATATATATATATATATATATGTATATCTTATGTACATTATATCTTTAACTAATTTTCACCAATATCTTCAATCTTAATATACCACAGAGCTTGTTCTTCAATTCTATTTCTCACCAGGAACATAATATGTCCATTATTCAAAAGTATTGAATTGTAACCTAGCTGTTCCATGTATTTGACACTCAAGAAAAAAATAAAATCATTTCATGACGTGTTACCGTAAAACATTGTTTTATTTACCATTCTTGTATCCTCAAAAGATTTCTCATCGTTTTTATGTCCACTCTTCACAAAATTTCACGTTAAAACTTCTGGCTCGAAAACTATATTTAAATTAACGATTAAAAATGTAAATGAATATTTTTTGATGATTCATATTAACTTACGGTCTTGAAAGAATTTTTTGAAATGAAATCATTTTTTGTAAGGGTTATCCACATAATTTGAAGATAATGTTTGCAAATGAATTATCTTAGTTTGAAACATCTAGATACAGATACGTTGACTGGGGATTTTTTGGAGTCAATGGATGGGAAGACTAACATGCATGCTCGCGTGCGCGTGCGCACACGTGTGTGTAACTGACATAGTGAAATTTAATTGTTTTAACAATTTTTTTAATAAAATATTTCTGTTCAGTTCCCCCCTCCTAAAGATCAAATTTAGGATTAAACTGCTGTAAATCTTCTTATGCATTATTATAAAAGAATAGAACTCAATCTTAATACATGAAACTTTTCATATAAAAAGGTTGGGAAGATTCACCTTCAAACTTAACATTCACTTGAAATAATATTCCAAGAGGCTGTTTAATTAGACAGTTCATGATACCGTAGGTAGGCGCATTAGTTAGCCTTACTGTGATGCAAAATTCAATAATTGTTCCTCTTTTGTCTTTAGTTAAAACTGTTAATGAGCCATGTGATAAATTTACAATAATATATACCTCGTATCTCCAATTCAGGTATGGTACCTTGAACTCCCATTTGAAATAGGGAAGGTAGCCATGCCATTATCGAGTCATTCTTTTAATTATTAATACAAAGTGAATTTCTCAAAACTCCCTTAAACGCCAATTAGAGGTCATGAGTTCAAATTCTACTCGCAACAAAGGTTAACAGTTGTTAACTTGTTTTTTAGTAAAATAGATTTTAAATGGGCTTTGAAGATTCAAACGAGAACAAAACAACTTGAAAAATTGAAGGCGCACTTAAAAGGACTAGTGAATTGAGCTCAAGAAATTTGAATGAAAAATACACAAAGGAGAGATGTCGGTACCGACCTCTCATGTAGGTACCGACTTCTCATATTAACTCCATAGGTGTTGTGATTTTTTGGGACATCTACATATGGAATTAGAAGAGTGCTGTAAAAATTACAAGCCATTTCAAGCTAAGGAAAAAGTCACCACCGACCTTTTAGGCAAAAAGGCTGATACCAGGCTATTTTAAAGAGTAGACGACAATTTGTTTTGGATGACCAACCATCAATGAAAACAACATGGGACACCTTGAAATCAAGTAGGATGAATCATGCAAAAGGAATTAACCCACCTGGGTCTAATCACATATGTCGGCACCGACTTCAGAGGTCGGTTCTGACATGTGAGGTTCACGACTTCATGCATTATCTCGGGCTTCTATCTGGATTCGCTTAAACTCTTCTCTTGGTCCAATATGATTGTTACCCATATAAATACAAACAATAAAGCAAGCAAAACATGATCTGGATTCTGCTATTACTACGCATGAACTCTATCTCTTTTTCAACTCTTTTCTATTCACCATAGTCATCAAAGCAACTACTATAGACAATTTTGGGACTTAGAACTTGTTTAACCCCTATACTTGTGACTCTCTCTCTCAAACACTTTGTAATCTCCTACAAACAAGATCAAACAACTATAAAGTGGGCGTAGACTTAGTTAACAGCCGCACCACTATAAAAATCTTTGTCTCTATCTTATTTCTTTTACTCTATTACTATTTTCTATTGTCTTTGCCTTATTCTAACAGAGCTAGTGCTTTCACATTATACTCTTGATGTTGATCCATTTTTTTGGGTTAATCGAACCGATCGGTTAATCGAACCGATTTAACCGTCTAAAATATTCGGTTCGGTTAACCGAACTGAAAATAAAATTAGTCTTTTCGTACCGACCGAACCGTTCAATTTTAACACTGTAACCACGAATATTCAACGGTTAACCGCTTAAACTTAACCGATTAACTGACATTGTTTGACCGATTTTAAACGGTTAAAATTTAATCGATACTAAAAGCATCCGTTACTCAAATCAATGTAGTAAATGTCTCAGCAGTGCTTACTTCAATACGTTGCTGATTGCAGTTCAACTTAATACAAAATAAACATCTCAGCTGAAATTTAAAGCAAAGAGTAAATGTCTCGGTTCTCACAATATAGTTCACTGTTAGAGACAGTTCTTCAATTACAATACATGGAAATAAAAGTTTAGCGACAATACATGATATATATAACAAAGTGTAAATACGAACTCTTTTCCATTTAACCAAATTATGAGTTAGCTTCAACCTAGTTGCAGTTTTGTTTGCAAAAAAGCAAGTAGATAGTTCATAACACCTGTCTAATAATTATATGATATCAACTGAGGGAATGATGGCAAACCAAATCCACGTAGTCAGTCAAGCGACCAGAACTGGAGCAACTACAAAGACATACGATGCTTTAACCATCAATGAACAGCCAGAGGACTTCTTCAACTGTTCAAGCAAATGTATTCTTTTTGCCTCGAAAATCAACATTCTGTTACAATTTTAATTCAAGTATAGATCCAGGTAAAAGGTTCAAGCAAATGGAAGACACTGTAAAAATGATAAAACGTAAGTATAGATCTAGGTAAAATCAGGAAAACCGAATAACTGACTAAAATCATCAAATTCTAATTCAATTGGTAGAAAATTCAAAATCGAGTTTTAGTAACTATTCAATCAATTCATTTGTAATAACTAGCTTACCGATCCATTTATCAATACTAGTCAGCACGAAAATATCCATCAACAATTCAATTCAATTCAAGTAAATATTCAATTTTCCATAGATTTTGCAAGGTTAAAACTTGAAAACATATTCTTTACTTCAGTACTATAAATCTATAATCTAGAAAATCTATAATTTTCATGATCGAATCAAAATAGTTTACTTGTTTCTATTAAATATAGCAGTACTTGAAAATATTTTATAGATATTGAAGTACATAGTAAATTAGTAATTATAATCAAGTAAGCAATAACTAAATATTAGAACAATTGCATAAATCAAAACTTATTATTTGATTGAATAAACTAACGTAGCTTAAACGACTAAATGAACTTATCAGTAATTCACATATGAACAACAATATAGTAGAACAAATGACCAATAGAATATGTGAAGATTTTTTTAGCAATACTTACATGCTTTCTCTTCGAACAAATGAACAATAGAATATATGAAGAACAAAATCAACGATACTCAGTAATCGCATGATTTCTCTTTGTTCTCGATGCCTTGTTTTCTGCAATAGTCGAAGGTTAACACTCAGCAGCATCGCGGCTAAAATACTGTGGATCTACCGATTAATAGATCAATGGTTTTGTTTCTCGTGATTTTTTTTCGATTTTAAGAACAGTTGGGAGAGCAGCTCTATCTAGAGCATAAAATATCGGCTTGCGAATGAGTATGGGGTTAATCGGGTGGGGTTGCTGTGTTATTATAAAATATAAAAAGTTGGTCGGTTAATGGTTAACCAATTACTAAAATTTTCTTAACCATTAACCGAACCGAAAATGATCGGTTTAATCGGTCGGTTAACCGATGACGTCGATTAATCGTGTTTATCGGTTATATCGGTTCAGTGTAAGTCGGTTAATTGTACACCCCTAATAGCAGAAGAGCTCAACTATCGAAGACTGATTACTGAAACTTGTTCTTTAACAAAACATGCATTACATTCGAAAGACGTACTTTGGAAGGCAAGTGTTAACACGTTTTTTAACAAAACAGATTTCAACTGGACTTAGAAGATTCAAACGAGGACGAAACGATTTGAAATCTTGGAGGCACACTTAAAAGGACTAGAGAATGTAGCTCAAGAAATTTGGATGAAAAATACACTAAGGAGAGATGTCGGTACCGACCTCTCATGTAGGTACCGACTTCTCAAATTAACTCTATAGGTGTTGCGACTTCTTGGGACACCTTCATATATAGAATTAGAAGAGTGTTGTAAAAATTACAAGTCATTTCAAATTAATGAAAAAAGTCACTACCAACTTCTTAGACAAAAAGGCTGATACTGGGATGTTTTGGAGAGAAGTAGATGATTTGTTTTGGATGACCAACGATTAATAGAAACAACATATGACACTTTGAAATCAAGTAGGATGAATCATGCAAAATGATTGAACCCACCCGAGTTTAACCACAGATGTCGGCACTAACTTCAGAGCTTGGTACCGACATGTGATGTTAACCCAGATGAATTCACGACCTCATGCACTATCTTGGGCTTCTATCTGGACTGTGCTTCAACTCTTCTTTTGGCTCAGTATGTTGCTACCCCTATAAATACAAACCATAGAGTAATTAAAACAAGATCTGGATTGTGCTATCACTACGCAGGAACTGTATCTCTTTTTCAACCCTTTTCTTTTCACCATATTCACAAAGGCAGCTACTATAAGCACTTCGGAGACTTAGAATTTGTCTAACCCTTGTACTTGTGACTCTTTCTCTCTCAAACACTTTGTGATCTCCTACAAACATGGTCAAACAACTATAAAGTGGACGCAGATTTAGTTAACAACCGAATTACTATAAAAATCTCTCCGTCTCTGTCTTGTTTCTTGTACTCTATTACTATAATCTATTGTCTTTGACATATTCTAACAGGGCTGGTGCTTTCACATTCTACTCTCGGGTGTTGAACCATTTTTTGGGTTAACAGTTATTTTCAAACAGAAAATTTGTCACACACATATATGAGATTATAAGTTTGAATCCTAATCCCAACAAAAATGCATATATATATATATATATATATATATATAGCACAATAAAAAATGTAGTATATAATGATTTTACATTTTTTCAAGAATGTTTTTGTACGCACGTGCCATAGAGCTTGTATTAATAATTGTTATAGGTTCATTTTTTTGGTTGGACGGTATATGCAAATGAGATTCCACTAACGTTATAAGTTATAATAGGGTTTATAATAGGGCTGCATTCAACTAAACCTTATTTGTCTCGTTATGTATAAAATCCATAGTTCTTAGACATCACCCCCGTTTAATCTAATTCTATGTATTCCTTCACATATACATCTTCCTAGTTCTTATATACATGTAGCCTTTAGTTCAAACTTCCTGGCTCCAGAGCATTCATAAGTTATATAGTGCAATATCATGCTAACTGGTAGTACGACTCAATCATCTGATCACCATATAAATAAGTCTATTTTATGTGTTTGCAGGAAAGTTTAAATGATGATGAAAGTTCCTTTCTACGGGATCGCCTTCTCCCACTCATTGTTGGTCTGCTGAGAACGGTCAGTCTCGACCTTGGTTTGTATTGATTATCGTTTCAATTATCACATTGGTTGTTTTAGCATTGAGGAAGCTCGTAGTCGTTTATACTATGTTATTTTGTCATTCTATAGCATGCGTCTAAATTGGCTATTCTTTCAACTTATCTATTAATGTCTTAAATAATTACTCTAATGGTCAAATTGACCGAACGGTCACTTATTCTATTGAGTTCTTATTTAAACTTAGAGCACACTATATAAGCTTTGAAATCCAATACTTAATTGCTGAACTATATATAAAAGAACCCTAAAGTTATATTAAGTGATAGGTGCTCTTTTAATATTGTGGCTTGTTAGTTTTGTCAGTGAACCAATTTGCTAAATTCATTAATACTATCTTCCATGCTAGGGAATAATTTTTCTTAATTTGATAATATTTTATATCTGATGATTATATAGCTTGCTAGACATATGAATTAGGCTTGACACTCATGATATATAAACCTTATGGATATGATGAGAACATTACAAGGTCAAAGCATATTTTCTTCTTCCACATGAAAATTATTTGATTAGATGGGATAATTAATATATCAGCTTTCCAAGCAATGCTCTGTAAATCCTCTAATTTCAGTGCAATGTAATGTTTATTCTTCATGTAGCATTGCACATGACTATTTGGAGCCTTGATTTACATTTTTGCGGCTAGTGTCAGTGTCATTCTGTAGCATGTCTACGAACTTCTCTTATATTCCTTGTATCCCTGACCTGTCATTTGCTTGAACTATATTTGTATGCTGTTCAAACAAGTATGTGAATCATATTATTTAGAGGATGTAGAAGTACCATGTTGTTAAGCCAATTGCTATCAGTTATTTGCAGTCGAAATTGGATATGATTGTTTATTTGTATCAGTATATGAAATTGATATACTAGAATATTTCCTCCTAATAAGAGGATTCTTTCTTCAGAGAAAACAACGTGGTTAAGATATGAGCGTCAGATGTTTGATATGTTTGCACTTGTTTAAGTTATCAGAGTCATTGGTCCTTCTAGCACATTCTTTTGCTTGTAAATTATTTTCTCAAGTTTATTTATCTGTGCACTGAATTTGATAGTATTTATTTTCGATAATTTATGATGTACAGGCAAAGCTTCCTACGGTTTTGAGGATTTATCGCGAAACACTTATTACTGAAATGAAAGCTGCAATAAAAAGTACAGTTGCTGAGTTGCTTCCAATTTTACTAGCTCGGCCATTGGAGTCTGATTCAATGATTGCTGAAAATACTATGGATTCTGAAGGTATGGACTTACCACATTATTATATTACTTCACTGTATCAAATGCTTTAAAGAAGATGGTGTCGGAATTATCATCACTATGTCGTGCTTAACATGTCAGGCAGTAATCTATCACTGGCAAGCAAGCTGAGGAGTCTATCTTCCGAGAGTTTTGTTCAACTTTTATTCGCCATTTTTAAAATTGTACAGGTAAGGCAACCTATGCAATCAACTATTGTTTCAAACCATTTTAGTATTTTGTCAGTAGACATGTCACTGCTATTTGTTTAGTTTGTAAAGTTAGATCGCTAAACATTATTTCGCTGTGTCAAAGTATAGCACATGATGCACTGCCTTGATGTTATACTGCCCTTTTGTTGATGGATTATTATTGAATACTGTAATGGAGCTACTCATAGTTATCTTTTCTAATATGGTCAATGCATGTACAGTTGTGCTACCAATCACGTAATTATATATGGAACAAAACTAGCTTTTTGACTGTTTGTTATAGGACAAAATTTGAAACACTTGTGTCTTTATCTAAGCAAGCCACTTGCTGCCTGCATATTCAGATAGTCAACTGCTAACTGGTATAACTGTCAATCGCTGCCTTCTACTATACTTTCATATTGTAGTTCACACCTGCCTCGTATTTGGAACCTACAACATTTCTGTTTTCAACCATTTTTATATTTTAAATCAAGGCAGAAAAGTTCTAAATAATTATGTTTGACTACATTAACCAAAATTTTGGATCGTGTACCAAGTGTCTCAGCCTTTTTTTTTTTAAATTAACCTCATACACAAAAACACACACACACACACATAATGTATACAGGTCTCACTATATATGCCGTAATATAATTTATCTTCTTTTAGTGTACAGGCACATTTAATGCGAGCTGCAGAAGTTAAAAGAGTTATCGAGTGGATAATGGGAAACATAGATGGTGGCTATCCTACTGATACTGTGGGACAAGGGTCTGGAGGTGCTGAAGAGAGTGATAATCAAAACATGTCACCTGCCACATATACATTTCCAAGGAACACTCAGAAAATTTCATTGTTTCAAGGCCGTATGAATGAGTCTTCTAGTCCTATTACATCAAAGAATTTTCTGTGAGTTCGTGTTACAATATTTATTCAATCATGCCGTCCAGCTTTAGTTCTTTTGCATTTTTTACACGTACGCTTCACATTTTTTCCAGATTGGAATAAAATAACTTTCTTATTAATACACACACATGCATGTTGGCTGTCAATGTATTCTGCAGTCTTATTGTCCAAAGGTAGTGCATATTCATTAACGTAAACAACCTTGTATGAGTTCATGCATCCAAAATTAAGCATTCATTGCGCACAATAGGTATAGCGAAAAGTTATACTTTATGGTTGTAGGCTGCCGATATACAATCTAATTAAATTTTTGTTGCATCTATGTTGATGCTTAATTGTTTGGCTTAGTATGGCAAACTTCCTAAATATTTGGATGTCGGTCCTTGTATACTCTTCATCTACTATTTGTATTTTTTTTGGGTTTAGACTCTACTTTAATTGTGTGCTTTTTTCCCATGTCCAAATTTCCATGAAAATCCTGCTATAAATGCAAGTACTTGCTACCTATCAGTGGAATCATTTCACAACTTATTTTTTAATACTTGTAAAGTAAGCCTCGAGTATCATATTTTTTTTCTTACAAGTTACTTGGAAGGAGTTACCAAAATGATTCCCGGTTGTCTGTTTCTTTTGCATTTCATTAACAAACCATGCATTAGACCATTATCTCATCCATGGTACACATTCCCAAAGGTTTTAACCATAGTACTTTGACCCAGTGCTGATGTATTGCGGGAAAATACTGAAGCTGTGTTTGCTGCATGTGACACTGCTCATGGAAGATGGACTAAGCTTCTTGGCGTCCGTGCTCTTCTTCATCCAAAATTAAGATTGCAAGAATTTCTAAGCATCTATAACATAACTCAGGACTTCATCACAATTACGGAGAAGGTAGGTGTATTACTTTGCTTATTTATCAGTTACATTTCTTGCATCCTGATCTGACTCTGTTAAACAGATCGGTGGGAGACTGGGCTATAGCATTCGAGGAACATTACAGTCACAATCCAAAGCTTTTGTTGATTTTCAGCATGAATCTCGAGTCAGTCACATGTGTGCTAATGCATCTTTTTTATTATTCTGTAATTCTTAATATATTCTTGTCATGTAAACTCAAACACCACATTTTGATATTATTTTATAGTCAAAGAAAGTAATGATATATTTTTATACTCAAAATTGGAAGTACAAAATATAATCATGTTTTTTGCTAGTTGTTTTTTCATGTCAAATATGTTCATCTCAACCCTTGTCCCAAATTCCTTACTGATGTAACTAGGAATGTAAAACAAATATTAAACTTAGTGCTCCACCTTCTTATTGAAGACAGTAGTTTTACATCACATCTGACATTAATTTAAGTTTCAGTTCTACATTCTCTGCCTTTCAGTTTTTTTCTAACCAGTCTCTTTATCTAGATGGCTAAAATCAAAGCTGTTCTTGATCAAGAAACTTGGGTATCTGTTGATGTCCCTGATGAATTTCAGGCTATCGTCTCTTCGTTTGCTTCCTACGAGTTACCATTAAATGGTAGTGGTCTTATCATTAATGCCAGTGAGATAGATATATTTTATTTTATTGGGGTGATATTCAACTATGGAATATGGATTGTTTAACAGAGAGAACTGCAAGTCATTCTGAAGACAATTCATCTACGCCGCCTAATGATAGAAATACCAATGGTCAAACAAGAACTACTACTCAAACTCTTGTGTTTAGAGGTGTTGGATATCACATGGTAAACTGGTTAGTTCAGCCCAATTGTTTTATAATTTCTTTGATTTAGTACAACATATTGGTTCTCTTATCTTAAGAAGTTAGATGTATTGAATGTTACATGATAAATCATTAACTGATATGTTTGCTATGTGTAATGTTCTGCTGCATGTTTTAATTCTGTGTGCCAAAGTTTCTTTAATACCACAAAAGATTTAAGTTTTATTTATTTAAAATAAAAAATGTTGTATGTGTTAGCAACTAACATATCAAAATCAACTTATCTGCAGTGGTTTGATTTTGTTAAAGATGTTGGCAGAGTATATTGACATCAGTAAATCTTTGCCTACACTATCATCCGAAGTAGTCCACCGTGTATCAGAAATCCTCAAGCTTTTTAACAATCGTACTTGTCAGCTTATTCTAGGTGCAGGTGCCATGCAGGTATTAATTTGTGCAACTTTCAAAGAAGAGTAATTCAAATGCATGATTGATCTTCATATATATCATTTTTGTACATGGAATATTGAATAAGATTGTGATTATTTAGTTAGACCGATAATTTTTATATCTAATTGTTAGTGCATATGCATATACAGTTTACAATCTACTGAAAGGAACTTATATATGCAGAACGGTTGGCAAAACATTTATTTTGTTAAAGACAAGATTATAAATATATAAAGATGGTAAAATAAATATTTTACAGTGGAAATGGAGTGATTTCAAATTCCTTCTTCTGCTTTTTATTGTGATTTGAAATTGGGAAAAACAAATTCTGAGTTTTTCTTTTTGCTACAGCCAGGGATTCATTGATCAATGATGTGTATTATGATAACACCTTATTTATCAAGTATATTTTGGAACAATGTGCATGTAAATTAACAAATGTTAATCACAGTTTATGGATCGGTTTAGAATCTCTGACAGTTATTTATCTCTGTTTGAACTGAAAATTACAGGTATCAGGTTTGAAGTCAATTACCTCTAAGCATTTGGCTTTGGCAAGCCAGGTTATCAGTTTTGTATATGCAATTATTCCAGGTAAACTACTTATTTTGTTAATATTTATATTAGATATTCTTGATTTATGATGGATCTTGATGCATTACTGAGGGAGTCAAAATTAACTGAATTTCTACATTTCTTTACGAAATAAAATTATTAATTGAAGTTAAGGGATAAAATCATGGGGTAAGGTTCCGGCCGGAACCCCGAGATTCCGACCATCTCGGTTCGGTTCCGGCCGGAGGCGAGACGGGATTAGGTTAAAATCCCGTCTCGACAACTTACAACAAAAGAAATTAGAAAAATATCGAATTGAATGAGAAGAAAGGTAAAAGACGGATAAAAACAAATTGAATTGAATATACGGTAAAAAAAAAGAATCGAAATTGTCTATAAATTCATGAATTTGAAAGCATAACTCACCACCGAAGTCGAGCATAAGAAATTCACCCATCTCGAGCATCGAGATTAAGGAGGAGGAGCAATTCGATCTGCGAGGGATTGCAATTCGATCTTCGACGGAAGCAGTTTGAGTGGCGATGTTGATTTCAAGCATTGTACATGTGAGTTTTTTTTTCCATTTGTTCTGGAACGTGGCGGTTATAATAGGGTTAGGAATGATAAAAATTAAAAAGAATGGGTGGGGCTTTGGATAATGTATGGAACTAATGTGTTGGGCTGAGATTTTATCTGGGCTGAAATAATATTTAAACAAACTGGCTGTGATTTAAATATATGCGCTGAGATAATGTATAGATCTAAATCAAGGTTTGAGGTATCGGTCGGTACCCCGAAATTTCGGTGGTATCGTACCGGTACCGTAGATCAGCGAACCAAAACCGAACAGAAAATTCGGTTTCAGTTAGGGTTTTGAAGAAAATCGAAATCGCATTCAGTAAATCACTTACCTGTCTTCGTCTTCCTTAGGGTTTTGAAAAAAAATAACAATAACCGAAATCGAAATCGCGTTCATAACATCGACTATGCCTTTTCTCCCTTGCCCTACTCGTCGACCTCGAATTTGAGAGGGAGATAGCGAGATGCCGTCGACCTCGAATTGAGCCGATGCCGACCTTGACTTTGAGAAGTTTCGAAAGATGTGGAACTCAAATAAACGAAGTCAGACGATGTTTAGGGTTATTTAATTGGGCTGGATAGAAACCCAATAAGGCACCAGCTTTTTATTTTATTTTATAAGCTTCATTTCATTTGTCTCTGGTTGTATCTAAGTTGAGACATAAAATTCAGTTTATTTGTTTATAATATTCTAAATTGTATACTATTTCTTCATATACAAAATTCTATATTTTATTTACAATGAATATTATTACATTTTCGTTAACAAATCATTAAAATCAAAACCGGGTCCGAAACCAAAACCAAAAACGAAACTTCCGAAATTTCCGAAATTCTCCGAAACTTAAAAAAATTTCAACCGACCGAAACCGAGACCGAAATCGAGTTCTCGAACCTTGATCTAAATTAGTAATATAGCCATATATTAAAATATCAAACCCTATCTTGTTAGTAACATATGTACGTTTATGTTAAAAATATAAAAGTCTGATATCTGCACCGAAACTGAAGCAAAAACCGAAATTTTCGAAACTTCCGACATCGGCCGAAACCAGTAAAATTTCAGATGACCGAAACCGAGTTCTCGAACCTTGGATAAAATATATCCTTCATTGGGATAAAATGTATTCCTAGAAAATAAATCATTTTTAGACCAATACGAGTCTATACTTTAGACTTTAATGAGCAACATAGTTGACCTAAGGAGTTTTAGAATATTAATCTTATCAGTTAAGCTAGAAAAAATAAAGAATGCTTGGGTATAGACTATGCCTATTGGAGTGTTGTTATGAAACAGATGTAATATTTTGACTTCTGTTAGATGTGCAATTATCCCAATGGCACCTGTGGGCAACAATGTTAAATGATCTTCTGTTAGATGTGCAATGTACAAAGATAATAAATCCCGAGCTAATGTATATTTTGGAGCAAAATACCTTACGTGGATGTTTCTTGCTGCATGCTTCTTTTAAGATATAGCATATAGCAGTAATTCCGCAAACATGATACAACAGGCGATTGATAAAAGGTTAGCCACAAAAATAAATTGTGTATGTTAATAAAATATAATTTGTACCGAAATGGAGCAAAGGGAAAAGCTCTGCAACTATTCTCTCGTGAACGGTAAAATTGGCAAAGTTTATATAACAATGATATTATGATAACAATGAAGTTTGCCACAATAGTAGAATGACAGTATAAAATGTCATGTGGACTTTTGGTTAACCTATTTGTATAGAATTGGCACACATACACACGTGTGTGTGCAGGGACGAATCCAGGATTATATTTGAGAGGGGTTGTAATATCGAACAACAGCAAATTAGCCATCAGATGTTATATTGATTTACCATAGTGTTTTCCAATTGTTCATTAAAAAAATTACTGTGACAATAAAATCTCAATTATACCAGTTCATGTTGAGACTTTCTATATTGAAATCGTTGTATAATGGTTTCATTCAACTCTGATCTTAAAAGTTATATATGTATGTATTAAGAATAGTTTTTTTTATTACTGTTCTGCGAGGGATTATTTTTTTAATAATTTAAACATTATTGAGATAATTTGATTCTACTCTGATCTTGGAAACCATTGTTATAAAAAATCTTATGATTTAAATCACGTTTCAGATCATATCTCTCTTTTTACGATTCGATTTATATTTCGATTCAAACTCGGTTAAAATCGCAATTGAAAAAAATCATTATGTTCATATTGTAATATGTCAGTACAGCTATTTGGATGTAGAATTCCCATTCTATTGTTTTTTAAACAAAATAAATATGAAAGAAGAGAGAAAAGTGAGTTTTTAGATTAGATATTAAAGTTCAAACATCAAAATTAATTTCAAAGTGCGTACAAACCTCAATATTGAGCATTTTGAATCTATGATTTATGATTGAAATCCCATTTCAATTTAAATTTTGAACTTTACGGTTTATGATTTGAATCCCATTTTTAAAACCTTGTTGGAGATAAGGTTGTCAATGGGTACCTGAAAAATCCGGTATCCGTCCGATTCTGTATCCGAAAATATGAAAAATATCCGTTATCCGAAATACGGATACGGATATCTGATATCCAAAAAGCTTTTCGAATACGGATATGGTTATTGTGATATCCGTATCTGAAAAATATCCGTCCAATTAACTGGTGCATATATATATTTAATTAAAATTATATTTAATTAATATATGATTTTTCAACTATTTCCTAACCATTGGATGTTACTACGATATGATTTTTTGCTCATTTTTAGTGAAAACAGACAGTTTTAGTGTTTAATTTTCGAATATTTTTGGATACACATACGGATATTGTATAAAACAATGTTTTATCATCACATTTTTTTATTCCTTGGTATTTTTATGAACATTAGTGTAAAAACTGTTTTATTTTGATCCAAACCTTTTTCATTTATACTTTTAAATTTATTGATTATGGGCAGAGCGGATAAATATTCGATATCCGTTCGTATCCGAACATTAAACGGATACGGATATCCAATATCTGAAAATTAAGCGGATACAGATACGGATATGACACTACTCGTATCCGAAAGTATCCATTGACAGCCCTACTTGGAGACCAATCTTATCATGTAACAGAGAAGCAGCAACGTGCTCAACACAGTAACAACTAATTCCCATTTTGGTTTCTCATAATCGATCTTGAACTAAAATAAGAAAGTATGTACTTGTTTTCAAAACTTACTTTACAGTTTTTGGAAAATAGAATATTATAATGTACTTCACAGTTTTTTAAGGATAAACGAAGCTTGAAAAATAACCTATTCAAAGTATAGGCCTAAGTCCAAAGATATTACAAAAATAGACTTGGTTTCACCAGATTAGGATTTTGTCACAAACTCCAGAAAAGAAAAAGAAAAGTATTTGCGCAGTTTCAAATGTTTAAGTGTGTGTTGTGGGGGGGGGGGGGGGGGTGCCTGTTGGGGGTCCAAGTTTCTAATTTTATGGTGCAAATTTCAAAAATTTAAGGCAGTCAGCTGAATCCCCAAGGAATGTGTACATTCGCCTCTTCGTGTGTGTGTGTGTGTTTATATAATCAATAATAATGGACTATATTAAAAGGAAAATGGGGTGCTTGATTCAGAGGTGTCATTAAATTTTGAGCTAGATTGAGCCTTCATATTCCCATTATCCCATAGCATCCATAAGTTAAATTTTTTCACAACTATTATTTTAAATTATGCCGATCTTTATCCTAGGCATGTTCTTTTTATGAAGATCATTTTGGGGATCATTTCGAAATTATTAACTTCTTCAGAACTACGCTATAAATCAGTGATTAATACAAATATTTTCGATGATTCATAGTAGCTTTCGCCTTTAAATATGCAATGTCCTGACATCTGAGATGATATAACTTCTTGGAAAGATGACATACGTAGTGAAACTGTCCTATATTCGGCTTAAATTGTGACCTTTAAACATGTAAAAAAAAAATGGTAAGAGGTGAATGAAGGACTGAAGGTATTTTACTGGGAGATGTGGAAAGGCGACCATCCATATATCAAAAATGAGAATTGATCAAATGAGGTAAATATGCGGCGACCTCCATCTATAAATAACAAATTTTCACGAATATTGAATAATTTTGTGTACTTTGATGTTAAGTACGGTCTGTGTGTTTCTCGGATTTGGCTTAAGGTCTGGGTTGGACTAGAAAGGGTAATATAGTACCACAGAGTGTAAAGTATGGTCAAGGGGGTCTCACATTTTTCCAAAACATAGAACTATATCACAACATAAACATACCTTATTTCAACAAATGAGAAACTTTGCATTCATAGAACCGAACCACTAGATCACATAATTGAGAATGTTTCTCAATCATGGGATGTACACTTGATAACCTGTATATTGTTATTGTCTTACATGAAGATGGATATCACTGAACTCTTGCTAGCAACGTAAATTATCCCAAATTGGTGAACGTAAAATAGAATATGTTTGTGGTGCAATTAGATATATCTGGTTGAATGCTAGCACGTAGTATGATCTTCTTTGCAATTTTATATATCTACTCTTTTAGCTTTCCACCATTATGCTTCTGACACTTTGTGCTCCTATTCTACTGTGCATGAATATGAAGAAATACGGAGTGTTCTATTTTTGAAGATACCCGAAGCTCGTAAAGCAATATTAGTATCTGAGATTGAAAGAGTAGCTCAGGTATATAAACATATATTTTGACATAATGATTATCCGTTAGGCATGGTATTGTTTCATCCTTTGTGCGAAAAGACAAGTTCGACATTTGGGTAAGGAAACCAGTGCATCTTAGTCCTGGTCTTTTCGTATGACTTTCTTGATATTACAACACAGGGACTCTTGCTTTCTGAGTTTTCTTGTTTATTTTTATCAGCACATGATTTATTGATTTGTTCAAATATGAAGATTAGTTCAGTTTTTCTTTCTACATTTATTCCAACTTTGATGTCTTTATTTAATATTCTCATCCATGACATACTGTTCAATTAATTTTCACCTGGCTAGTGGTGCTTTGTCTTAATGTTGAATTTTACTTTTGTGGGAAGAATAATCTGACCCTAAATGCATGTTCCATATTTTCGTTTTGAGTGAGATTTGATTTTCTGGTGTTTGTTAAAATGCAAGCACAAAAGGGTAGAAAATAATATATTAACTAAAGAACCTTTTAAAGTTTTTCTCCAAGGAACTTGCTTTCAAAATATTTTCACTTAAAATGTTTTTATAATTACCCACACTTGCAAGTAACATACGTATTATATCTCACTAAACCAATTCTGACCCAATTGATATGCCAAGGTATAAGATTTCGTACCTCAAATGCCTTCAAATTGTATGAAGTGAATATTTGGTGTTTTTATGCCAAACCTAGCATTCAGTTTTTCATGTTGGATTAAAAATCCATGGCTGCTACAATATCATTATATTATTCCAGTGCAGTGATTCTTAATAAGTTAAATTCTAACATTGTATCACCACTTTAGATTTAAATGTTACTAGAATATTACCACACTATCTGTACATTCTTAATTCTCTAAAATAAAATATTGGAGGATCATAATGACAACAACAAGGTGTTCTTAGTGTTAAGTAGGTAGTCGAAAACTCTCCGATTTTTCACCACAACTTAAAATTTTATTTTCTCTCATTGATGTTTATGCTTGCATTGGCGCGTTGGCGTCATTTTAATAAGCAGGACTATAAGATACATCGGGATGAAATTCATACTAAGCTTGTTCAGATAATGAGAGAGAGATTATTAGCAAATATCCGCAAACTGCCACAAATTGTTGAAACCTGGAATGGACCAGAGGATGATGATCCAAAACCTAGTCTGTTTGCTAAGCATGTTACAAAGGTTTGCTGTTTCTTACTATCACCTTTTCTTAGGGTGATTTTCTCCTATTTGTTAGTGTAAAAAATATTATGCAATAATATTTACCATGTCTACTTAGTGTCTGTTTAATTATATGTATGTTAAAGGCTTTTAATTATACAGTCAATTTCTTCTCAACGTAATCTTGTTTTAGTGCAAAATGTAATTGAGGTTTTTTTTTTCTCTGTTGTCAGCAAGCCACATATCTGCATCAAATCCTGGCTCAAATTCTTCTAGAAGCTGATGTTCTAGAAATATTTAGGTAAAAACCTCTATCTTTTTTAGTTATTTTTATGGCTTCCCACTAGTGCCCTATTCAACACATATATCCTTTTGCATCTGTGACCCCTAATTTCATGAACATGTGCATTTTTTTTTCTACGTAGAATGTTTCATTCACTGAGTTAAGCCAAGTTAGAGCACATGCTTGCTTTTTGTGAACATATTCTTCGATATTAGGAATGCTAAAGAGTGCAGTGCATGCTGATGTGGGCAATAATGTGTGCATGCATTTAAACTAAACCGACAGATAATAAAATAGACTTCCTTTCTCGTAGATTATTGGAGAAACATGTTCGTCGTGATCTAAAGTGAATTTTTAGAGATGTGATTAAGTCCAATAGTGTACACGTGGACTGAATATATTTTCATATAGATGAAAGCTTATGTAAAACACACTCAAATATATGCACGTGCACATGTGTATATGTAGCTCAACAGAAGTGCACACATATCATTTCGTATAGAATTTTTCTGCAATTAATAGTCTACCAGATGACGAAGTCTGCAGTGTTCTATTCATTTCAAAGTTACCTCTTTACATGTTCTGCAATTTTTCCACTCATTTTATTGTATGCAGACAAGTGGTTCACATTTTCCACTCACATATTTCCGAAGCTTTTACGAAATTGGATCTAAACACTCCTCAAGCTAAGAAAAGGTATTTCAGTTGGTACTGAAATGTGCAGGTTCTATAATTTTGTGTCAGAAAACTTAATCGTCACCATTTCAGATTAAAACGTGATATAGAACATATTCTTGGGTGCTTACGAATGCTTCCTTCTGACGATTCAAGTGGTGACAGCCCTCCAAATTATGGTCTATTAGATGAGTTCATGGCAGAAAAATTTGGACCCGAAGAATCTCAATCGTAACTCTAGAGTAGAAGCTAACCAAATTATTATGAGGAAACCTATACCTATAAAGTGACGGTGCTTTATTGTACAATTTTGCTCAAGGTAAATTTTACTTTCGTTTGTTTAAACATAATAGTAAATACCCAAGTACACAGGACATTGTTTGCAGATAATATGCACGGACCACACAATACACCTCCTTTAGTTGTCTAAAGTGATGCACGTTATTTGGATCCTTGCACCTCATGTTTGACATTTGAGTATTTTGATCAATTGAGCTATCATTTAAGTATTTTATGTCATCGTTGGAATCTGATGCTGCACCTCTTTTTCGATAATTCGGAGCTATGACAAATGTGCAATCTTTCTTTAGAAATGAAAACGAAAAATAAAATAAAATAATCTAATAGCAGTCAATCACTTATCTTTAAACAAGTGTACATAGCGTGCAAAATGTTAACTGGATGAGCATTGATGCTCTTGTCACTACTTTACAGGTGCTTCTTTACAGGTTTGTCAAATTTTGGGCCATTACTGACTATAATGGTGGGTCACTAAAAAAAAGCACAAAGAATTTACATCGGTGAAAGAAATTCTATCATCTTTTTTATTTATTTTTTCAGCAGGAGGCCTCATTGAATGTATATTGAGAGTAAAGCACTAAGGGTATCTTATGTCATTATAATCTCTTATCTTGTCTATTCACTTCTCAACAGTTCCCTTGTTAATTAGCACCATTTTATTGGTGATCCATAGAAAATTCATTTGTAAACAGTGTATATTTTTCTTGTATATTGAACTGAGCAGATGATCTGTCTCTGGGATCAAATTAAGTGGTGTGGTCGGTGTAATTTTTGTTTTTCGTGGTTATGATCAAATTTTGACTTGTTCTCGTTAATTAAGCATTTTGTATCTACTAGGATTATGTGCAACTTTGAATTACAAGCTGTACAATATTTTTTTACAATTTTTACCATGAGTTTTGCACATGTACATTTAATGCAATTGCAAGCGTTAATTGTGCTATGAAGGGGTATTTTTTGTGCGTGTGTGTGTGTTTTTAAGGCTTATGGTTGCAGTTATAAAAATGCTCATTGGGTTGAAACCTTCCTATTTTGATCTTAGGTTTGCAAACTAATCTTTTTAATCAAATAGTTATTTCTAAGCAGATATTTTTAAAATTTGCCTTAGATGTCTTGGACATGAATTTAAGCACAATGAGTTATACAATTTAAGATGTGTTATTTTGTGGGATTTGGTCTTGATTATCGTTTCTCTCATTAAATGTTAGCCGTTTCCACTATCGAAAATTATACTGGTATTTGTTGGTTGATCTTGGTCTACGCATTATCTACATTCTATGGGTGAGTTATTGGTGCAAGGGTATGGTTTGTTGATTTGTGTTTTTGGTTATTTTGAACTTTGTAGGAGTTGGAGTAAGATGTTATTTATTCAACTTAAAGTCTATAATTTAACAATAAGTTAATTTCAATTAGCAAGTAACATTTGGAAACACATTTAACTATAAAGTTAATGCTACTGCATATATCAACAAGAGATGCAATAAATCGTACTACAACCAGGCTTAACAGTATAATAAAAAGGTAAATGTGTCAATGTTGTTTTATTGCAGTCAAAGCTAGGGATGAGCAAACGGTTGGTTCAGTTCGAAATCGATCAAAAATGTTGAAACTAAAATAATCATTTAAAAAGCATAAACCAAACCAAACCTATATTTTCAAAACACAAACCAACCAAACCGATAAAATTTGGTTTGGTTTGTTTATTTGGTTTATCTTAAAATGAGTTAGATCTTTAGGTTGTTATATAATACAAGACTAAAACATTTAATTGAGTCAATATAATGTGAACATTTTAAAAAACAAATTTCTCTTCTAAAAATATTTATATAATTAAAAGAAAAACAATATTATTTTGAAAATATTGTAAATAATAACCGTGCTAGTAGTAATTTTGTTATTTTTAAAATAACATAATTTTTATATTTGGTTTAATTGGTTAGTTCGGTTTTCAAATATTGAAAACCAAAACCGACCAACTAACCAAAGAAATATAAAAACAGAAACAAAAATCAACAAATCAACTAACAAAACCTATCCAAACCGATAAAAATTAACTGGTTTGGTTGATTTATTCAGTTTTAACCAGTAAATGCTCACCTAAGCCTTAGTCAAAGCTGGTCTTGTTTCTTGTTGCAACAACTTGTACAACATACATTCAGTGAATTGGCTCTGCCCTCTAGACAAATATTTATGGATACTGTTTTATTGACAAATTGGTCAAATTATTTATCTTTGATAATAAAGTGATGTTTATTCAAGTAGATCACTTACTCTGATGCTTTAGTGTTTTGAATCCATGACCTCTAAAACCTCAATCTACAATGCTATAACACTTACCACTTAGTGGTCATTGACTAAGTATCTTTCTTGTTTCACTTTCTTATAGAAGTATGAATAACACTCACTAAGTATGTCATTGAATACCCAAAAAAATTCTAGTTTCATTCGTCTAGTATTCGATATTCAGATAAATATCCGATATCCGAGAAAAATAACATGGATGAAAGTATAAATATATCCACAGCTGAAAATCATCCATTGGTTTTTCGTAAGATTAGATCTATATTATGTGTATTGTAGTATAATAAATGTTATGTATTTGTTCTTTTATTAAGCGATAGTTTATATTATCTTCGCATGTTCACTATTCAAAAATATATTCTATCATCATACTTTTTTATTTTTTTGTATTTTTATAATTCAGGTACCGAACTAATCTTCTGTTATACTAAAATGTCTATTTTTTTTTTATTAATTATTAATAGATAGGATAATAATCGCTATCCATTAGTTATTCGTAAATACAGATTCGAAATTGATTCAAATATGGATACAATATTATCCGCGTTAGAAAGTACTCGTTGATACATCTATGTGCCATCACGAGCCCTTTATTTATAGCAGCGCAATGAGCCCTCTTTGTTCTGAGCAATCTATTTATAGTAGTGCAATACGCCCTCTATTCATAGTAGTCTTGAACCTTTGAACCTTTGAACCTTTGTCCTTGGTGAAGAGCTTCTTCTTGTGGATTGTTAACTTGACAGAATGGGGGATTCCGATAAAGACACTTGTTATAATCTGATAGTGCTTTGAACGATGGAATTGATGAAAAATGTGGCAAATTTTTTTTTTTTACTTAGTGGATTTGTGGTCATCATCTGAATTGCCCGTGTATTAGGTTGGTAGGGATTTTTGCATTTCGGTTTCAATCATTGCAACCATATATATTTGGCGCTTATTATGGAGCTTATAACTTTTGGGCTTTGGCTTTGGAATATTGACTCTTGGATATTGATCGATGTTAGAACTGACTTGTTGATAGTGGGTGAAATGTGTAAATTTCAAAATTTTCCTCTATTTGGATCATAATGGGCATGTGTAACCTACTAGCCACCATCAGATCTAATCTACATTTTAAATTAAAATCTTATTTTATTTAAAATGTTTATTTTTAATTATTTATATTAAATATATATGTATTGAATGTATCAAGTATATCCTTAAACTAACATAACATTATAATAAATAAAGCATGTGTTACATATATAAATACATATACACACACACAAACACACACACACATAGACACACATATATACATATACATATACATATACATATACATATACATATACATATACATATATATATATATATGACAAATATATATATATATATATATATATCAAGGGATTATAAATGCCTAAATATATACATATGTTTAAATATACTAAAAATACATATATAATTGATAAATTCATATACGTACCAAAAGAAATATAAATGCCTAAGTATGTACATACGTTTAAATATATTAAAATATATATATGGTTTGCATACACATATTATTAGTATCACATATATATAATTAGACGCACACACACTCTTTAGAAGCACGCATGCACGCGTGCGCACACAAGTACTCACACATCTATGCATTCATGTATTATGTTGCCACATAAATATTATATTTTATATATATGCAATATGATTCAAAATTTTATTCATAAATTTAATTTTATTCAATTGACTTAGTAAAACATTTCAAATACCTTAATTTTGAATCAAACTAGATTTGGTCTAAATATATATTAGTTGAATAAGTTTGAATATTTCAGATGTCATATATATATATATATATATATATATATATCAAAATTAAATATAGATATCCATAAATTATGATTAAGTCAATATTTTATAAAACTTTAGTACAATACGCGCGCACACACACATATATATGGCTTAAATTTTAAATAAAATAGTTATATTTCATTTAATATATATGCTATATAATACATACATACGTACACACACATATATAAATTAGTTCACGATCGAAAAGTATAAACAAGCAGGGAATATTAAATATATATGTTATTATTTTAGTGTACAATATATATATATATATATATATATATAGTGTATATACACATGTTGTGTGCGTATATATATATATATTGATTTATTAAATATAAATATATTAATTAAAAACTAAAAGTAAATATTATATATATACATGTAAAAATTTAGTATCTTATTAAATAGAAATTGTACGGAATAATTTATGATAGAGGCTGAAATAATATGATGTTTTGACAAACAATTTCAGTACCAATTTTATATTGTAATGCCAAATAAATAGATTTCTAATTGCAGAATAATGCATACTGGATATATGGAAATAAAATATACACATACGATGATGTGGCAAAGGGTTATGTACTTGTACAAATATGAATTAATAAAACCAAATGTATAACTCAATAGATCTTGCCTTTTGAAACACCTTGATTTGAGAAAGCTCTTACAGTCCTTACTCGAAATTGCAATGATCGAATGAACCACTTTTAAAATAATATTTGATGTTTTGTAACGATCCCGTTTTTAAGCCAAATTTAATTAATATAATTTTTAAAATTTAATTTGTGAATTAATTGGTGAATTAATTTGAAAATTTCCAAAACAAATAAAAATCTGTTATAGATTGTAAATAGAAATTAAATTTGAAATTCAAAAGTAAATATCTTATAAAAATAAATTGGATTTAAAACTTTATATTTGAAAATTAATAAAAATTTGGTTTCTAATATTGTAATTTTGGAAGTTATATTTTGAATTTAGTATAATAAATTTTCAAAAGGCTATTTAAGGGATAAATCTAGTATATAATATATATATATATGTTTATTTATTAAAGATTAATTAGATTTTAAATCAATTTTCTTTAAAAAGTTATATAGGTATAAATAATTGAAAATACAAGGTGAATATAATATAAAAATTATATAAACATATTAAAGATATTTAATAAACAGAAAACATGCAAATTACATGTGTAACTATTTAATAACATGAAAGTACAAGTGTAAGTACTTTAACATAAGGATTAAACAAGTGTTAGTTTGATTTTAATATGAATTACAAATGTCATGTTTTAAATTTTCTTTTCATTTAAAAAAAAGAAATAAGTTATATATACATCTATACTTCTTTCTCATCTTTCTTTCACATATTCAAAACCTAAGAAACCAAAACCTGGAAAAAATAAAACTAGAAAACAAAATCAAAACCTGAAAACAAATTCAAATCAAGATTCAAAACAAACAATCATTTAAAACCTGAAGCTATGCAAAACAAAATCAAACCTGAAAGCTTGCAAAAAGAAAAACAATTTCAACTCGGTTAAAACAAGTTCCAGGTTTCAGATCAAAATCCTGAAGCAAATCAAATTACAAGTTTCATACCTCTGTATGGCAGAATTAAGGTTTCTCAAAAGTAATTCTTCACTCTTCATCTAAATCATTATAAAATATGATGTTTAAAAGGAAATTGATTATAATGACGTGATACAAATTTTAAAGATAAAAAGAAGTAGAATTATTAAGTATATTTATCTGGAAAAAATAAATTTACAGTGACAAATCAAAACTTGTCAGAAATCATGTGTGTAGATTTCATGTTTCACATACATGTTTAAATTCGTATTCGAAATTAATGATTTTTAATGGTAGTTTTGTGATTTTTAAGTATGTAATTGGGGAGAATTCGTGAGGTGACCAGGAAATGTATATTCGTCGAATTCTGAAAAACGGCAAAGTGATGATCAACGTGATCGATGTTGGAGGAGGCTGGGATGTTGAGGATCATGGGAAAAATGGCGAGTGGATTTATAGTTCGCCGTAGTTCATATCGACGTCGAAGTAGGGTTTAAACCAAGTTTTGAGTCGATATCGGAAATTGGGTTGCTGTAGCGTCGTTGATGCATCGGTCCCGTTTGGTGGTGGTGGAATCGAGGCGTGGTTGAGTGGCGAGCCTCTGACACGGAGACGTGGTGACCGGTGGTCGGAGGTGGCGATGCGTGGAGGAATTTGGATGAACCAGTTGTTCCAGGTTGGGTTCTTATGTGCTTGATCTCGTTTTGGTCATCGATTCAAGAACCTGGGTGGTCGGAGCGTTCGTGCGAGTTGCCGGTGACTTATTGACGTCAGTGAAGTTGATCGGAGCTTTGGCAATCTCATGTGCACGTGCACCTAGATTTTGACATGGCTGGGTTGTAAGTTTGAAATGAAGAAGGGGAAGAAGAAGTGGAACTCGGGTTTACTCTCGGGAAAGTTTGATGATAACCCAGGTTTGTGTTCGGATTGATACGCAAATATAACAGCTTTAAAAATTTAAAATAGATCAAAGTTTAAAAGAAAAAAAAGAAATGTCTCGGGGCTTTGCTCGGGAATTTCCAGATTTGGCTCGGTTGTTTTTGATTTTGGGCCCGGGTCAGTATTAACCAAGTTTTTAAGTTTTAAATAAAAGAAATTTTTAAAAGTTTAAAATAAAACTAGTTTAAACTATTTTCTTAAATCAGTTTTCTTTTATAAAATAAATGTTTTTAAATATTTGGTTAGAGAAAAGTTGTATAATTTTTTTAACTCAAATTAGTTAAGTTAATTTTTATGTTTATTTAAACATAAATTTGAATGGTGTAATTGAGTAATTAGTTAAGAAGATAAAATGTTTAATTCATTTGTTAATGATTTATTTATTAAACAAGTTTTCAAAATATAAGTATGAATGCTGATTTTCGAATGTCGAGTCCGGGTCGTCACATGTTTGAATGGAATGGGGACTTTGGCCTTACAGGTTGGAAGTGAGGGCTAAGGTTAGTGGAGCATTAAGTCTCCGATGAACTAACTTTGGCCTTACACGGCTAGAAGTGGGGGCTAAGGGTAGGGTAGTAAAATCTATCACCTTTTACTCATTCTCTCTTAACAACTCATACTCAAATCTCTAGAAGTGGGGGCTGAGGGTAGGGTAGTAAAATATATCACCTTTTACTCGTTCTCTCTTAACAACTCATACTCAAATCTAAAGTAGCCCCCCATTTCTGGCCGGCCATCCATGTCCATACGAGGATAAAAAAATTTCTAAGCCCATTTAAGTAATTATTTATGCTTAAAGTTTGTAAACACACACATGCATGCATGCATATCGTTTCATGCATATAGAACATTCATATTTATACATATCTAAATAATTACTAATGAACTCAGAAAATTACTAATATGAATATATAAATTAAAAACTGAAAACATTATATATATATATATATATATATATATATATCTACTGTACAAATTTAATATCTTATTGAATAAACATTATACAAAATAATTTATGAAAGAGGCCGAGATAATATGATGTTTTCATAAATAATTTCAATATCAATTTATATTGTAATGCCAAACAAAAAGATTTCTAATTGCACAATAATACATACTGGATATATGGAAATAAAATACATACATATGATCAGGTGTCAAAGGGGTTATACTTGTATACATATAAATTAATAAAATAAAGTATACCTCAATAGTCTTGCCTTTTGAAATACCTTGATACGAGGAAGCTCCTAGAATCCTTTTGATTCACCATTCGAAATTACAACGACCGAATGAAACGCCTTTTAGAATTGTATTTGATGTTTGAATGGATTGTGGAGTTCGGCCTAGGGGGTATACATGGCTAGAAGTGGAGGCTAAGGGTATTGGAGCATCAAGTGTCTAATGAACTAGCTTGCCTTGTTATTTATAGGGAGAAAAAAGAGAAAAAATCTACCACCTTTTACTCATTCTGTCTTGCTAATTCAAACTCAGATCTAGATCAATCCCCACTCTCATGGTCGGCCATCCATTTCTATATATGGATCAATCAATCCCATTTAAGTAATTATTCATACTCAAAGTCTGTTTAAATGTATATCGGTATGTGCATATATAACATTCATATATACATCCAAACGATTAACTAGTAGCACCTAGAAAATTCCTAGGAGCTACCCTATTTACTAAAAACACCCCAAAAGTTAAATAAATTAATATGTAATATTTTTAAATTATTAAATGATTTATTTAATTTATAACACTATGTAAATTAATCAAGTTGTACGGTATTTTAGAGAATTCGTAGACACGGTTGTGTGACTCAAAGGCGTGAACCCAATTAGCGATTAATATTGAATAATTGAATATTAATGTTCACATATTACCTTAGTTAATGATGTAATAGTTTGGTTGAATTCGTTGCTTACAGATCTTTCCGGTAAAATCATATTTTAGATCACCTTAAGTAGTACAGTAAAGTGATAATAATATACACAAGTTATCTTCATCAACACTATATCATGATATATGGAGTTTGGTATCAGCCAAAATCCAGTAATAGCCACATCAGATTATTCATTTTAATTACAAAGTCCTTGGTTTAATAATAACAATTATTATTAACCACTCTACTCTTGGAAGAGATTGATTTTGAGTTGACCACAATTGACTGTGATACTAATCTCATATGATCGAGAAGACGAATTCTCTATTAAATAGTGCTTAGTTGCCTATGCTTCAACTCAGACCCAACTATATTCGCTCGAAGGTCCCCATGCTATGATTTAATTAAAATAAGAGTGTATTATCCACGTTAAGGTTTCATAGTATTCTCAAGTCAAAAAAACTGTCTAACATCGTCACACTAAAATTTCCTATTTGACCTAGTTGTTATCAACCTGGAAAACCTTAGTCGAATCATTCTATAGTTATTCAATAATTATAAGTACGTAACCTCATGGTGCCCCTAACAGCCATGGTCATATACTGCACAACATTTGATAAGTGTTACGTACTTCGGTCTCATCAGATGTATCGACATCATTTCTTGAAACATCTTCACCAAGAATGTTTAAAATAAAATTTTATTTTATATTATGATTAATTACTCACGATTGTGAATATAATTACTTAACATTTTATTTAATCATTTTCTTATTAATATACTTTAAACTAATTACTTAATTATTTATATCATGACATAATAAAGTATATAAAAAACACCTTTATTGCGAACAAGATTGATTACAAAGTTAGATAATTTATAATATATTGCATAATTTCCCCTAGGGCATACCCCTAACTTTCTCTATTGAGACTATTATCATGAGTTGTGAAATCTAAAATAAACGTTTTTGCCCTTTAGGCCATTATATATAGAGTTGCATGGACTATTTGAGTTGCTTCTAGCTATTAGTATGATCGAGCAATTTTGGGCTTTTGGTATATACTTAGAAATTCATGATCAAACTATTAATATAATAATGGCTTTAAATTGCGTGTTGTAGGAAATGTATGAATTTTAAGGATTTAGTAGCCTCCCTTATTACTTAATGTCAAAAGAGTAATTTAACTTAGTAAAAATACTATAAATACATGCCCCCTAAAGTTCACTTTATAGGAATGAAATATGGGATAGCAATGAATTGGACTTATGTTGATGATATTTATCAATAATATTTACTTACTTGTAATATCCATTACATTTTTTCTATTATAATTTTATCTTGACTTAAATTGTTAATACTAGTATATTCGTGTAATGCTCAGTGGCATTGCTTTTTAAGAACGTTAAATGATGGGCTCTTAGTGCATATGAAATATATTAATTACACTATAAAGAAGATTTAGTTATAGTTGGCTGCAATGCGGTTCCCTTTAGCAGTGTTATAGGAGTAGGTAAGCAATCAAAGTGCCTCGACATATGGGCATTACTCTTAGGGCTATTTATTAGTACCTTGAGGATTTTACATAGATATGCCATGAAAATATAAGTTGATATTTGATGGTGAGTGTAGGTTATGACAACTCTAGTTCTGGTTATCTTCATATCCTTCTTTTGATTTAGCCCATCCCCATTAAACCTTCTTACAAATAATAATAATAATTATAAATATCTTATAATGATAAAAAGACATCCATTTAACCATAGGTCTAGCCAAAAAATTAACTTTAATTATTATGAATAGATCTCCGATCCTCTGATATTATCGTCTGTTCTTTAGTGATTGTACGACTTATTGTGAATGCATGGCGAGCCAAAAGCATTTATCTAATTCTCATTAGATAAAGTTTTTCAGTTTTGGTCAAAGAAGAAGTGGAAGATTGTTTCTATTATGACTTTGATACAAGTGTATTTATCATCAACTTAAAAATATTTTTAAAAAAAGTTTCCACTTTATTAGGGGTGTAATGTCTAAAAAATAAAATCATTATAAATCTCAACATCAATAAATGCCGAAGATCAAACAAATAAAATTTATTTTATTAAAATACTTGATATGATGAGAGCTTTGAAAAAATTATGTACATATGTGCAAAATCAATTTCGTGAAAAATCATTTTTCAAAATTTCTTTTCCCTTTGAATAGAGTACATATGTGCTATGATGTGCACTAAGAGCACACTACGCCATAGATGACATATTGCAACGAAAATACAAGATGTTTCTAGCTACAATGTAACGATAGCTATACTAATTTTTGTCTATTACAACATTTGCTTCAGGATGTTAGCATAGATATCAACACTATGTTGCAGTAGCTATAGACTTATAAAAATATTATAAAAAACGAGTGCGGGCTGGAAAAAAAAGCAGGTTGAAATAATTTTTAACGCAGGAAGCAAAAACAAAGCGGTAATAGTTAACAAAATATTGAAGGGTTTCACTCAAACACTTAACAAAATACATACTCCATCGCTCAACCTCTCAAACACTCTGCGATTTCAATTAGGGCTAAAAGTTCTAAGTTTACAAGCTTAATTGGGGTTCGACTAAGGTAAGTTCGAGTTCAAGTTCAATTAGGGCTTCGGTGTTTCAATTAGGTCTTCAATTAGGGTTCGTTTGGGTTTCGAATTTCAGTTAGGGCTTCGATTTAATCTACTGCTTAAAGTATCACTCTATGTAATTTCAAAATTTTCCTGATTTGGTTGTTGTGTTGCCTAATTTACCGATTTACTTGTGAGTTCAGGTGTAATCATATTCCTGATTTTATTATTGTGTTTGTCTTTGTATGTTATTTGTGTGTAAATTAGTGATGAACGACGAGGAAAAAATATGGGCAGAACTTCCTAATTCAGTGAAGGATATATCAGTGGAGTGAAACGTTTTATTCAAAATACTTTTTCTAGATTCGTGGTAGGTGATGAAATTACACGCCCTTGCAAAAAGTGTCATAATCGCAAGTGGCATCGTCAAGTGGCAGTCTACGACCATCTGATTTGGAATGGTACATCTGAATTGTACGTGAAATGGATTTGTGAGGTTTCCTGTCTAGATCCTGAAAGGAGTGATAACGATATGGATCGTGAAGCGGGAATAAATTTTGGAGATAATCTCGATGAGATGTTGCATCGTACTTGTGGAACTATGCAGAACAATGAAGGTGGATCTTCTGATGGAGCAAATGGAGTAGATGTCGATGTTAGAAAATTTCATCATCGTGTCGAAGAGGGAAACCAGCCATTATATCCCGGGTGTACTAAATTTTTGCGATTAAGTTTCATCGTCAGGCTTTATTCTTTAAAATGCCTACATGGAATCACCGAGTCTGCATTTACCGATTTATTAGAGTTGCTAAAAGAAGCTTTTCCACAAGCCCACATCCCTTTATCTTTCAATGCTACCAAAAATATCATTAAAGATTTAGGCCTCGATTACCAAAGAATACATGCATGTCCAAATGACTGCATGCTATATTGGGCAGAAAATGAAAAGGAAAATAATTGCAAAACTTGCGGTTTTTCAAGGTGGGCTATACCGAAAAAGAAAGCGGGTGTTGATAA
This sequence comes from Allium cepa, assembly GCA_030765085.1. Lineage (NCBI taxonomy): Eukaryota > Viridiplantae > Streptophyta > Magnoliopsida > Asparagales > Amaryllidaceae > Allium > Allium cepa. The sequence continues at coordinate 958,170,139 of CM060937.1, forward strand.
TGATCCGGAGCAGCGGATTCACAAAGTACCAGCAAAAGTGATACGTTATTTTCCACTAAAACCAAGGCTGCAAAGGATGTTCATGTCCAAGGAGTATGCAAAACTTATGATATGGCATGCAGTGGGATGAAAAAATGATGTCAGACTTCGACATCCAGCTGATGGCGAGGTTTGGAAGACAATGGATGCCAAATATCCTCATTTTTCATCTGAAAATAGAAATATCAGGTTAGGAGTAGCAGCTGATGGATCCTTTTCGTACAATGACTACAGCTCACTGCACATGGCCAATCATATTGGTAAATTATAACCTTCACCTTGGTTATGCATGAAGCCAGAAAATTTGATACTTTCAACCCTTATCCCTGGTCCACAGTCTCCTTAGAATAGCATTGATGTCTGCATGCAGCCTCTTATCGTAGAATTGAAAGAATTATGGGGTCTTGGCATACAAACTTATGATGCCTTAACTGGTGCTAATTTCACGTTACGTGCAAGCGTGTTATGGAAGATCAGCGACTTTTCGAGCTATGCAATATTATCCGGCTAGAGCACAAAGGGTTATTTAGCTTGTCCCGTATGCCATTTCGAGACTTCTTCAACTTACTTGAAACATAGTAAAAAAAATGTGCTACATAAATCATAGGATATTTTTAGATCCGGAACACAAGTGGAGGTTTGATAAGAAAAGGTTCAATGATGAAATTGAAATGGGAATATCTTCGGGAATTTTATCCGAGACAGGCATTGAAGAATTGTTGGCTGGTTATGAAAATATTTTTGGGCAGAAAGAGGTCAACAAGCATAAAAATGAATCCCCTTTTAAAAAGAAGTCAATATTTTTTAATTTACCATATTGGAGTCACAATGTATGTCGACATAACCTTGATGTTATGCACATAGAGAAAAACATTTGTGATAACATACTTGGTACTTTACTAAATATTTAGTGGGAAGTCGAAAGACCATTTAAGTGCTCGGTATGATTTACAAGAGATAGGCATTAGGAAGGTCCTTCGTCCGGTTCTATCAGCTGATGGAAATTACCTTAAGATCAGGGCTGCCATATTTGCAATGACGAACAAGGAGAAAGAATTTTTTTGCTCGATGTTGGAGAATGCTAAACTGCCATATGGTTATGCAACTAATATCAGTCGGTATGTAAACAAGAAAGAGAGAAAATTGCAGGGTATAAGAGCCACGATGCTCATTTTCTTCTCCACTACTTGCTGCAATTTACTGTGAAGAAATCTGTAAAACCTGAAATTGCATTACCTATGATAAGATTATGTGCATTTCTAAGAAGTCATTGTAGTAAAATTATCAATTTGGCTGATCTCAAGAGGCTACAAAAGGTAATTGTGGAAATTCTTTGTCAATTTGAGATGATATTCCCAAATGATTTCTTCGATATAATGGTGCACTTGCTAGTTCATTTATGCAAGGAAATTGAATATGGTGGACCTTCACATCTTCATTGTATGTTTTCTATTGAGCGTTATCTTTGTAAACTGAAATCATATGTTCGCAACAAAAGTAAACCTGACGCGTCCATTGCTGAAGGTTATCTTGCAGAAGAATGTTTGGTATTCTGTTCAAGGTTCTTAGGTGGCGATGGAGCAGGAAAAATGAAATTTTAAACCTGTCCACAGAATCTGGAATATCCTATTGGTACAAGAAGAAACAAAGATGGAAAAGGTATCCATCTTAAAGATTCTCAATGGACGGCATGTCACCGTTACATTCTGTTCAATTGTGGTAACAAGGAAATAGAGAGTTTACTTGAGTAATTTTTTAAGTTTTATTTTTATTTAATAATTATTGAAGAAGTAGAAAATTTGTTTCTATCTTTTATTAACCAGGTCTTTATGCTAGGGAACATCGAGCTTTAATTGATGGTCATGCATTATCAAAAAAATATGAAAGAGAGTGAGAACACAGTGAAGAATTTTGGAAGTGGTTAAAGGAAGAGGTTGGGAAAAAGGAGGACATTTCAAAAGAAGTACAACTGCTTGCAATGAGCCTTCTTCCAACAGCTAAGAGGTTTACTGGATATGTTATCAATGGATACAGATGTTATACAAGGTTTGGAGATGCCAAATGTACAACACAAAACAGTGGTGTATTTTTGACAGCCTTGACTACTAGCTTTGCAAGTTTGAAAGATCAAAATCCATTAGTTGGTGAAGTTAATTACTATGGATCAATTGAGGAAATATTAGAACTAGATTATTGGGAATAATTTAGTGTGGTTTTATTTAAGTGTTGTTGGTACCAAGAAGAGAAAGATTTATATGGGCTGACTCGTGTCAATTTTAATCAATTGTGCCAGAAATCTAATCCTTATGTCATGGCTTCACAAGTGCAACATGTGTTTTATATAGAAGATCCAATTGATAAGATGTGCCACAATGTTATCATGAAATCGCCGAGAGACTGGTGTGAAATCGAAAGCGAAGATGCAAATGAAGATTTGAATGATATCCAGCCTGCTTATGGAATGGGAAATCAAGATTTTGATGTTCGTTGGTGTAGAGATGATGTCCCAATAAGATGAATCTGCCTCCCACCTAGCAGAGTGAAAGAAAATGCTTCTTAATTTCTATGTATCACTATCATATTTAATTAAGTAACTAATGTACCAAATTAAGTAAGAAAATGTTGTTTCTGCCTTGATTAAATGTTGTAACTGATGTATCGTATTTGTGGCTTTTTTGTCTCTTTTTTAGTGTTTCTATCTTTATTACATTTTAGTGAAGTGACTATTTTATTTTATATTGCAGTTGGTTTATTTTAATTTGTAATTATGTCATTCTAATGTTAATTTCTTCATTTTGTGTAGGATGGAGGCAAATCTTAAATTCCATCACAAGGGAAACTTTGAGAAGAATTGATATGTTGGTGGAGAAGAGACTTCTGTCATGGGCGTTGATCTAGATATATTTTCTTACATAGTACTGATGGAGTATGTCAGGGATGAGCTAAAGTACACTGAAATTGGAGGAGTATATTCATGGAAAGGTCCAATGAGTGGGTGGAAATTGGTGACCAGTGATGCAGATCTATAGGAATTGATGCAATTAAAAAATAATGGTGAATACATTGGTTTCTTTCTCGACACCGTGGTCGATGATAAAATTGAGCCAGTGAAACAAATGCAGCCACATCATCGTACGCCCAAGGAAGAATCTGCTGTCTCCAGGTATAAAAATATCTTCTCATTTGTACTATTTTGATGAATTTGGTCATAAGAAAACTAACGATGAAACAACCTATTTATGATTACTTTCAAATGAATTTAAACCAAGATCCAATTTTGAGCATCCGATTCGAAAATTCATAAATAAATCATACAGAAGCTCTTCCAAAGTAAGTGATAAAAACTGTAAATATTTAGCTTTTTGACTGGAAGAAGATAAAAATATCTTCTCATTTGTACTATTTTGATGAATCTGGTTCTCGCATGGCTGAATTTGTTTTTCATTTTGCTGCTTTTAGTGTTCAAATTTTTTTTGTGCATTTTTATTTGAATATTAGGACTTGTTTGATTTTTAGTGCACTTAGTAGAATAATGAAGGAACTGGAATATTAGTGTACATGATCAAGTCTTAATTTCTTTAATTAAGTTTAAATAATTATGTTTATGACATGATAAACTTGACTTTTATGTCGTTGTATGTTTACAGCTGTGAAATCACAGAAACGGCAATTTGTCACCACTCACCATCTATAAAAGGCATCAAAAAACAAGAAGAAGACTGAAGTCTTTACTCCGATTCGAAAGTCGGCACGACTAAATAATCCACTTACCGACGAGACGCAGACTGACCAAGTCTTTAGTCCTAGAAAGTCGGCATGGCTAAATAATCCACTTACCAACGAGACGTAGACTGATCAAGTCTTTAGTCCTACAAAGCTGGCACGGCTAAACAATTCGCTTACCGACGAGATGCAACTGATCAAGTCTTTAGTCCTAGAAAGTCGGCATGGCTAAACAATCCACTTACCAACGAGACGCAGACTGATCAAGTCTATAGTCCTATAAAGTTGGCACGGCGAAACAATCCACAAGTGAGTGAAGCTGCTGTGAGTCCACGCATGGATAGGAAAAAGGTGATCAGCAAGAAGTCAATAGGAGTCGGTAGGTCTACAAAGTTACCAGAGAAAAATCCAACTGAATTCAGTAGTTCTACAAAGACACCAGAGAAGAAAAATCCAACTGAAGTCAGCGATGCAACTTTGAATATCAACTCAGCAAGTGTCATGAGTAAATTGGATGTTCTACAATCTGATGAAGAGGAAAATATAGATGAAAATGAGATTCTAGTAAGAAGACTACAATCTGATCTTCTAATATGATGTTCTACATATTTTGCTTACATTTACAATAATGTCTTGTTAAATTACTTTCAGGATGACGATCTATCACCTCCGCCACCTCTACCGCTTACAGAATACGAAAGGGAGAGAGCTAAACATGTGTCGCAGAAGAATAGTGTTTTTCAAAGCTTTTGGGATGCCTACGTTAGTTACTGGACTGATAAATGAATTTGAAAAAAATAAAGGAAAATCAAAGATGCCAGATGAAAGCGAAGATTATGCTCCAGAACAAGAGGAACCTAGTGAAGATGATACTTCAAAAAATCCAGTAAAGGTGCGTTATAGCTGAAGATTTAATTTTATGTTGGTAATTATAGAACAACTTCCTTATTTTTTTATTTTATTGTTTTGTGTGCGTATTTTAGAGAACTAAAAAGGTTACAATTACAAAGCCTCAGCTGGACCAACAACTCATTCACGGGCCATTGTTGAATCTGCAACTGATAAGAATGCAACTCCAAAGGCAGAGGAAAATCCAGTTCCTACACAAACTGTTGATCCACCATGTAGCATTGAGTTATCACACAATGAAGGAATAGGAATAATGGCTGCTTATTTGGCTATGCGAGAACGCCAAAAGAATAACAGTAGTGGAAGTGGAAGTGCAAGGAAGAAGGCTGTTGTCGGAAATGTCTCGACAAATATTGAAAATGAAGAAGATGAAATAGAAGAAGCTGAAGGTATTATCTAATTGTGTTCTGATTTTAATAGTTTAAGTCCTCATTTATGTTATGTCTAGCCTTCTCATTGCTATTGTATATACTTTGTAACAGTAGTGGGAGCTCCCAGAAGGTTCAAGGGAAAAACAAAGATGGATAAAGTTCATTCAAGGTCATATGACAAAAGAGTTCTAATCCAAATGAATCATCGGGGCCAACCTGTTTCAGACGATGACCAAGTAATGTGTGAACTGAGTGCTTTTTTAGGAACACTGCAGAGGAGTGTTCAGCTTACTTACAAGTCTTGGTTTGATGTTCCTTCAAGTTTGAAAGGCACGATGTGGAACTATGTCAAGGTAATTTGCAAACTTAGCTGAATTTTGCTTACATATATGAAACTTGTCACAAAAGTAGCATGACTATTCTTTTTAATGTTTGATTTGTATTTAAGCAACGGTATATTATTCCGGATGATTGTGAATATTGGGTTTTGAAGTCAATTCGTGACTCTTGGAGGGGGTACAAGAGTCGTATTAAAAAGGCACATTATACGGCTTATGAAACTGATGAAGAGAGGCTTGAAAATAGGCCGGACGAAATTCCACTTTTCGATTTCAGAGTATTCTTGATGTATTGGGGAGACGAAAAAATTCAGGTATAACTTTAATTTTCATCACAGAATTCTTTTTCCATTTTTATTCATTCAAATCAGGTAGATAAACATCTTTATTTCATGTTTTTGTAGTCCAAGGCCCTTACAAATTGTGCAAGTCGGAAATCGTATGCAGACACACACACTGCTAGACCAAAACTTTTTTCCCAAATTCGCATAAGATGGTATGTATTTTGCTTATTTTTATGGTTGGCTGGAGGTATGGATATTATTTTATCTGAAATTCCTCTCCTTATTTAGCAAGGTGATATATGTTCCAAAACAAAAATTAAAATAACTACATATATGTTCCAAAATAAAATATCACCTCACTCAAACAAATAAGCAAAATAAATATTAGTGATATATGTTCTGTTTATGATATAGAAGTTTGTAACTAAAAGAATAACAAGCAGGCTATATTATCTGATCTGTCACATTAATCATCCAGCAAATGTTTTTATTTCAATTTTAATGTATTTATTTTTATTGCATTTGTTTATTATTTTTGCATTTTCACATTAATTTACGACTCAATAGCTATTAATAACATTTGCTAAAAAAGCACATAAAATTTATAAAAATATAAATGAGCCTTTCTTTGCCCCTTTGGCATAGAAAAATCAATTCTTCTTTTCCAAACCAGTGTCCGTCATGCTCATGCATTTGTATGCATTTGGTCAATATAGGTCTGCAAGTTAGATGCATATTAAACATTAAATATGAGTCCAATCCATCTCTGTGGAAATTAAGTAATTTCTAAACTATTGGACACACTCTTAACTCTTAAGCATATGGATGTCAAGTTGATGCCTGTCTTTTGTCTGCTGTATGTTGATGGCTTTACTGCCTTGCTAAGCTTAAATCGTTTTAGTATTATATATATGTTCACGGCTCATGGGTTAATCATGGGGTAATCTTAGTTTTGCATCAGAATCTAAGATGAATCATGGGATATTTGTTATCTCCGTGCTTACAGTTAATAATCTGAAAGCATAGACATATGGGATACTTACTATGCAAATTTTCCTTAGCTCAGCCTTGAATTTTGCAAAAACTGATACATCATTTGATACTATTCTTGAAAAAGCTCTGATGTTGTTGCTACAAATGTTGTGATTTTATACTTGTTGTTTCTTTATTTTTTCACTTGTAAGCTGCTTAAGAACTTATTGTTGCTCCATTTTTGCATCTGTGAGTTGTTCGAGACTTTTAGCTTGTGTGCACTTGTGGTTTCTGTTCTTCATTTGAACCGAGATTTGTTTTTATGTAAAGGCGATCATATTTACCTTAGTTTTGCTTTGACTTTGAGTATAATTTCTGAATTGATTAGTGATATATGTTCTGGAAAAATTGGTTTGATATCCTTTTGCTGTCTAACTTTTTTCATTTAATTTGTATCAGTCCAACGAATCAGATGGAGAACTTTTTGTTAAAACCCGCAAGCGGAAAGAAGGAAAGGTGTACAAGACTGATACTTCAGTAATGAAGTACAGAATTGTAAGAATTTTCTTTTCTCTTCAATCAGATGCCAAAAAAATGCTTCATTTTGCGCGTCGACATTTTTGTAGAATTAGATCCTGTTTTGTTGAAACCTATTGCAGGATATTTTCTGAATCCATTTCAAAACTGTTAATAGATATTGCAAAACAATTCTTGTTTAAGAAACTTGTTTCAGAATTATTAATTTTATTTAATATCACATTTTGAAACTGCTTTATTTTGTAGGATAAGATTGAAAAAGCAATAGGTGAAGGAGGAAGTGATGGAGTTGTTCAAGAAATGATTTCTGCTGGAAAGTCGCACGGTCCATCTTAGCTTATAGGACGACACACATAGTCTATAGAAGTTTCAAAATATGCCCCAACAACAAGCACATACATACAGGAGCTGGCAGTGAAGATAAGGGAAAATATAGCCGACGAAGTCGAAGCAAAAGGTGAACAAGAAGGTCCAAAATGAATTTGATGCAAAGGTGAACCAAAAAGTTCGGGAGAACTTGACATGAGTGCTTATGAAATTAGGCGAAGCAAACCCCGACATGCAAATTGATGTTGGGGATCTTTGTGCGACCGTCTACAGTGATGGCATTGGAGGCACTTGAGGCACTAGAGGCACTGATTGCACTGGAGGCTCGCAAATATAAATGTACTGTTAATAAGTAGAATTTAGTATGTACTGGCTGTAACTATGAATACACAAGCTATGTTTTGAAGTATGTTTGTTATTTTGTACTTGACTAAGTAAAACTTGTGTTGCTGGTTATTCTGAAATGAAAAGTTCTTGTTGCAGTGTAATGTTGCCATTAGATATGATATAATGTTGAAGTATAATTTTGCCATAGATATGATATAATGTTGCAGTAGTATAATGTTGCAGTACATTTCCAATTTAGATTGTAAAAGGTGTTGCCATAGATATGATATAATGTTGCAGGATGTGATGCTAAACGTGGTAATAAACTGGCAAAGTGTTGCCATTGGATGGTAAAAGTGTTACCATAGATTAATGAGTATGGGCCCCACAACAAGGTTTCGTAAAGGTGGGCCACAGAATTAGTGGGCCCCACAATGTGGGCCCACATGTTGGGGACCAGATTATGGGGCCCACTTTTTAGTAAATTTGGTATCTATGGCAACAACAGAACCGATGTTGCCCTAGAGTCGCAAAGATGTTGCCTTTGACTCTAGGGCAACGCAGAAAAATGCATCACCGAGAAAGTGTTGTCTTTGCCCTTTTTAGCCTACAGCAACATTTTTTGGCACTTCCTGCATCACTTCTTGGGTGTCGCAGTATGCAATCTATGGCGTAGTGGCATAATATGGTTACAATGTTATGTCCATGTTCATGTTACCATTTGGTTTTTTTAGCTTGTATGTCCCGAGAGGAATAATTTCATGAATAATGCGTGTAAGTTTTCATTTAGGGCTAAGAGTGCCATGATCAATATCTAATGTATTGAGCATGACCTTCCTCCGCTTTCTAAAAATTTATGTTGGACTTCTAGTTGTAGTATCATGATATTAGTTGCATATACTTAGTGGCTATGTAGTTAACATCAGATAATATTGTGGATATATCGTCGATATATCTTGTTAACCCAAAAAATGGATCTACGCCCTGATTTGAGTGTAAAAGCACTAGCCCTGTTCTCACAGAGCAGTAATGTAGATAATAAATATAGAAAAAAGAAGTAATAGAAAGTAGACACAAAGATTTTTATAGTGGTTCGGCTGTTAATGAAGCCTATGTCCACTTTATAGTCTTTGTTATAGACTGATTGCGGTTACAAGATGCATTTGATTACAAAGCTCTTGATTATCCTTAGCTGGATTGAATCTCCAAGGTTGGAATCCACTAGAGAGTCACAGTGAATTCCTTTGAAGACCATTGTGAGGGAGGTGAGGAGTGAAGAAAGCTTCCACCAAAGTTTCAACAACTAGTCCAGAGGATAGCGTTTATGTTACAAATCAGATGGTATTTATAGAGATTGGAGAGCTATTCGGTCAAGCCTGTTTTCCAACTGTTTGCAGAAGGTCACAAGAAGATGCAGTGGAGCTTACCTCATGAATCGAGTCCAAAGCATGGATCGCCAGTGATCCATGGTCTATGGATCGCTAGCGATCCATAGCATTAGCTCGAGTGCTAGCTAATTACTTGACTTTTTACCCTATGCTTTGCTTTGTTGTGGTCGCGTTCATTCTATGATCATGTATGGATCGCTAGCGATCCATACACTTAGCATATTTTTGGACTTTGGTTTTTTAACTGTCTTCGTTTTCTTGTGTCAAAGTTGTTCATGTAGTCTTGTTGCACATCGTCTTGTTTTGATGATGATTTACTTGCTAGTTGTATTTAGCAGCTGATTGGACCGGATGGATGCTTATCTTTCAATCTAACCAACTCGGCCATTTCCTCTATAATATGTGTTGGATTATGATGCCATAGAGTTGGTTGATCCTTGAGCTAAACCCATGGATTGCTAGCGATCCATTTCCTTAGTAGATTTTCTTATTCCTTTTCTTGGCTCTCCTTGGCTTGTTGCTTTAGTCCTTTTGGTTGACTTCTGAGCTACTCCAATTCAACCAAGCTGTTCTGACTTCTCTTGGATCCGCTTGGGTTGAAAACCAGGATAATATTTTCCTCCCAGAGTACGTCTTCGTTGAAATTAAGACGTGCTCTAGAAGTAGTCGCTTTTAGTCTCTGCTTGTTGAATTTCAAATAATCGTGTAAGAGTTTGGCGAATGTGAACTAGGTTATGCTGCTGCTTTCTTAGTTTTGATCTTGACCGCCGCTACTTGTCACAACAGATCAAGTTTTTCTCTGTAGCTTCTCGATATGTCTTGAAATAGTAGGTAAATGTCGCTATGCAAAATTAAGGTCGATGGCGTGCAAGCTTATGGGTCGCTAGCGATCCATAGCTGATGGATCGCTAGCGGCATGAATACTTAAGATTTTTTGTGTGTTTTCATTACCTATTTAAAGAGTCGAGCTGATGTACCCCATCACTTTCACATGACCCAAGCCTTATTTTTTTCCTGCGATCCAAGTTTCTCAGCGATTTGATTCAAGCTTTCAACCGCGATTCGACCCAAACATCCAGCGACCGATCCATCGTCTGAGGCAGTTCAACATTGCCTAAACCTTTGTCGTGATTCTTTCTACGCCGCTAACTCCAAAGTATCGCCACCGCCTTCTCAAACCGCCTCCGATCAAAACCCTAATTCGCTTGTGCCTTGGATCGCCGCCGACCCATCCTCAGATCACCACCGACCTGTTTCTAGCTCGTTTGTTCTAAGGCAATGACTAATTTTGCATTCAGAGCATTAATCCAAGGTGGGTTTGCTAAGAAAGATGTCGTTTATCGATTTGGCCGTGAAGTTGCAATCTTGATGTTTGTCGTAGAAAGTTCGAGTCGATTGCGATTGTTTGGTGGAAGATAGTAAACTAATTCTTGAGTTCTTCATGGAATGACATTCGGGCCTTGCCCTAGTACTTGACACGTTTTGCTGTCTTTGTCCATATAATCAGAACCGATTTGCATAGAGTTTTAATGCCGATATAATACAACACATTCCGAATTGGCCTTGGCTCTTCCGGAGAGTTTTGATTAACTTTACTTGCTCTTGCACTCTTGGTGTCCATGTACTGGGAAGAACTTTCTGCATCACCATGGAGACGAATCCGTTATCAATCATTGATCAATAACGGGTAAGCGTAGAAGAAGTAAAAGAAAGAAAACAATATGGGAAGTCCCTTCCTTTTTCTGGTACGAGCGAACTATCTACACGCGATATAGCATTTATAATGTTTCGAACACCGGGCTCACCCCCCATAGACAATCCACTGTAGTTGTCCCGTTACGTACTTAATGCTTGACACATTAGTTCTAGCCGATGTTCTTTCGGAATTCAAGTATGGTATGGTGAGTTCTTGTTTTAGGATAGAATTACTTGACCATTTCGGATGCAGGTTCTGTTGTTTAGAATAAAGTACCCGATCCTCTCGTCGCAAGTCTAGAAGAGGAAGTCCTGCATTTTTGGAGGCAGAGTCGTCGTCCATCGCCCCTTCCTCTTCCGCTTCATAAGTTGAGTATGGCCAGCTAGTTCTGGTTGGTCCGGTCATGGACCGGACTCCTCTTAACTTTAGAGTCCTTATAAATCCATCAAAGAAAGCGTCTTCCATGATCTTTGCCAAAGCCTTGCATAATATCTACCCGAGGCACGACATCTCGAAGGAAGATGTGCGCCTCCCAAAGAGGATGATTTCACTCATATGTCGCCCCCGGGCCATACTGCTTGTCATTGGTATATGTGCTTAAACGGAGCTATGTCCTCTTTTAACGATTTCTTTAAAGAGACCCTCTCGAACTTAGGAATTGCTCTGTTTCAGATTCACCCAACGGCTACGCCATCTTAACTTGTCTACACGTCCTTTTCATGCGAACATTCAACCGTACCCTGACTTTTGACGAGTTGATATACTTTTTTTCATTCAAAACAAAAGATGAGTGTCCTTCCTTGGTCGTAATCGAGGCCTAGAGGAATTGTAAATTTGTACCGTGACTGTAGAGCAACTTGTCCCAATTCAAGACTCAATACTTCTTTGTTAGATATCCCGAGGGTTCGTCTTTGGACAATCGGGGTAAGTTTGCTTTCTTTCTCAATGAATTTTGATGTGTCACTGTGATATTTCGAACGAGTCGAATACTTTTTTACAGTTATTCTGAGGCCAAATAGGGACTTCTCTCTGGATGGAATTTTCCGTACTCTGAATGCTATCGATGCTGAAGAAAGATTTGTTAAAGTTTTATTGACTGACGAACACTTGCTTCTATATGGACTACTATATTCGAAGAGATCTGCAGTTCCAATTGAGGTTACATCCCCTTCTCGATCCAGACTACGCATGCAATCGACCTCCTCATCTTACGACTCCGAAGAGGGTGCTTTTCAAGAACGGGAAGGCCCGTCCGACGAGTTGGCTAAAGAGACCCGTGAGGGAAAAGTCACCACGACCGAGGCCAACAGTCCGGCTAGGACACCCCCATTCCAAAAGAAGAGGAATTTAATCAAAGGGAAGGCAAGGCTGCAATGGACATATAAAAAGAGGAGGGAGAGATTGGGAGTAGTAGTGATGAGTCCACTTCTAGCGATGATTTTATATAGAATATAATAATGGGGATTCTGAATCGTGTGATGAGATGTTAGGGATGAGCCCCGTTGTCTCAATTCTCCTTCCCCAAGGATAAGCGAACAAGGTGACACTCTGGGAGCCGAACGACATCGAGATTCCCTGACCAAAGTCACCAGCATAGACTTCGGAGATTTGGTTAATGTACATATCGATTTTGATGCGCTCATGGGGGAAGACTTCAAATTTGAAGAGATGTCTCCTCCTCTGAGCCATATTGTGCCTAAAATTTACCCAATTCCTTCCATGACGTCCTCTCGCTCCGGTTCGTGACATCGCTTTAAGCCCTCTCCCAAAACACATTACACATTTCACTAGGATTGCACTCACTTCCACATATATTTTTCATGCCCATTCTTTGTTTTTAAGACTTTTTATATACATTCCACGTCAGGTACCATGAAAGGACACGGTCTCTATGATGATTTCGAAGAATTCACCGACTTTCAGTGCCGATCAAAGCAGTGTTCCAACTGTTGCTAGCCCTCGAAATGGAGGAGGAGTATCGAAAAAGAAAAGATTTAGAGGCTGAGGCTCGCCATCGAGATGAGAGGGAACATGGCCGAATATATAAGGCGGGTACAAAAAGAGGAGGACTTTTGATGAGAGAGAAGCTGTCTAAAAAGTCGAGGTTTGATCGTGGTCCCCATTCTTCAGAACAACAGGCCTTCATCCCGGTCCCCGCCTCAATTGGTTCTAAAATTTTGACTTCTTCTGTACATATTCCATCTTCAACTCAAGCTCCATTGTCTCATATTGCTCTTGCCCCCGGTTCTTTACACCCTCACCGGAGACCTACCTATATCCTTCCATCTGGTCCTCCTAGGCTTGAGGCCGCGCTCCCTGAATGGTTCTTAAGGGGGGTTAAGTTTGATCATGATCTTCATCCGGTTTGTAGCGATGCTTATATGCCCCACATCCAGGTAATCCATACCGATTTAAAATAGGTCAAAGGGTGGGAAAAATTATGCAAATAGTTGGCGGACATGAACTGCGACAACTATAAGGAAATCCTCTCCTTTGAATCAGAGAAAGACAATTTTGAAAGGGAATTAGCTGAATGTGAAGCCAGAATCAAACATCTGGAAGAGGAAAAAGATGCAGTGCTTTGAGAAAGTAAGAATAATGTCGGCTTGCTAAAGGAGCTAAAAGAGGCGCATGCGAAGATCGAGATTGTCCTGAGAGACGAAATCAAAAAAGTGCACACCAAAGAAGTTAAACTGCAAGTGGAACTTGAAGCCCACGGTTGAAACCTAGAGGAAGACTATTTCCGACTACGAAAAGATCGTAAAAGACCTCAATAAGACGATCATCGAATATGAAGACATCGTGAAGTTGTGCGATAAGACAATCACCAACCAGGCTAAAATGAGTGCCACACTTAGGATTGAGTTGCGCAGCTTAGCGCCAACAAAACTCGTATCGGAGTCAACTCTCTACTACACCAGGGGAGTCTCAGCTACTTAGGTCCTAAATTCCCGCGAACTCTCACTGTGGTTTGGAAGGAGATCTTGTCCCCCTTTCATGATAGCGATGATTTTTTATTTTGAGTAAGAGTTAGAGAATGCCTACCTCAATGAAGAATCATAGAAGACGTTACTGGAGGGCAAGGAGATCTAACAGATTAAGAGTGAAAATGAGGCTACCAATGCTACCATGAAAGCATCTGTCGATGCACTTCTAGAGCCTTTTATTTTCGATGCCAGTGAACCATCGAGGCAGCCCCATGGTCCATCAGCAAGTTCTGGGCTTGAAGCTTCGTCTCAGATTGTGAAATCGTCGAAGGAGGGTGAAGGCAGTGGATTCAAGGTTGGCATTCTCAGTCAATCTTATGGTGCAGGTAATCTACTTGCTTCTCTTGAGTTTGAGAATTTTCATCTCATGCTCAAGAGTAGGATGAATTTAATGATTTTATTTTTGATCTTATAGGTCCACCCTCATTATCCATTGATCCGCCGACCTCCTCGATGACTGGACTTATTGCTATCTCTACTGCTTCCGTGCTCGTTTCTATACCTTCTCCGGCTGCCATGTTCGGGTCTGGTTCACAACAGGAGCCGAAATCCAAGAAGACCGCCGCACCACATGGTTTTGATGACTCGTCCATATCTTTAGAGGGTGATTTGACGGCGAGTGAAGCTTGGGAGAAAGAAATTCAGATTGAGCAGCCATGAAGATATCAGGAATAGTTGATTGCCGCTAAAATAGAGAAGGTTGAAGCAATCAAGGCCTCTAAAAGCTCCCGTAGGTCTCTGAAGCATAAAACGAAGGGCGAATTTTTTGAAAAAGTTGCAGAGCAGGAGCAGGACATTAGCAATGAGGAGATCATTGACATTACCGGAAGTGACACCACTCCAGAGGTGAAGCAAAAACTTTTAACAAAAGGCGGGAAGGGGAGGGGTGAAAAGAAGCATCTAGAAGCTTGTGTGGTAGCTAATCTGGTTTGGTTCATTTTGTGTTGTTTTGTTCAAGTGCAGAGTCTGCACTTAGTGTTTTTGCTGTACTGTTTGTATTTTTCTTTTGTTGACCAACATTGTGTGGGTACGACCCCTACGTTTTGACCTTGTATAAAAGAAAGTTATAATAATACATTGTTCATACTTTGAATGTAGCTTTATTTATTTCCTCATGTGTGCTTTTTGCACTTATGCTAATTTTGTTTGTACTTATTTGCTTATGTGTGTTTTGTGCACTTGTGTTTACTCCGTGTGCTTCCATTTCAGTTCATCTAGTCCTGTGATTATTGCCAAAATTCTTTGTTTGGAGTAACAAAATTTGTGAAATTTTGTATTTAAATATTTTTATTTAAGTACTGGCGTATACCCTCCAGTTCATATGGTTGTTTGCTTCGAGCTACTTATGAACGACCGATGACTTAGGGTTTGAATAGTTTGTGTACTAAAACTTGGAATTTGACTAAGTTATAACTTGATTTTTCTTCTTTTGCAAGTTTTGTAGCATCTAGCTTATGTTTTTATGCAATTTTGGTAAATATGCAACATATACATGTTTAAAATATGCACAAATATGTAAACTAAGTGCGAAACGTATAGTTATGAGATTAATTATTAAAAAATTCATAAGTATACAGTTACAAGATTAACTTAATGAATGATCTTTGCGAGTTTCTGGAAGCCAAACCATTTATCACTTCAAAAAAACATGAGTAGATGTTTATGAGTATCATTTCGTAGGATCTTTACAATCTTTAAACATGCACTTCATTGCTTAAAGCATGCACATTGTATGAGTTAACTATAGGCAGTTACACATTATCTACGTTAAGTGTTATTGTTAGTCATTGAATGTCAGCAGTTGGAGTTTTCCGCCGGTTTGTAGCACTCCGATTTTGTTGGAGTCGTGCCCATTACTTCCAATGCTGGGAGTGTTTGATTCTTGTTATTCCTGTACGGATAAGTTTCCTGGTATTGTCGGGGCGATTTCGGTACTTGGAAGTGCACGCGGTTTATAAGATGCACGGTTTTTTGGAAGCATGCACGACTTATAAAATGGTCGGCTTTTAGGGTCGACATGACTCGTCATTCCGGAATGATTTTGATACTTTTTAGTATTTTTTGTCTTCGGACAACGTGAGGAGTTTATATTTTAGGGGCGTGATTTCACGGCTCGAGTGTTAACGCGTGGCTTATGAAATGCACAGCTTTTGGTACTCCTCGGTGTTGCCTATCTTGGGCAATGTGAGGAGTTTACATTTTAGGAGCGTGATTTGATGGCTCCAAGAGTTAATGCGTGGCTTATGAAATGCACGGCCTTTAGTACTCCTTGGTATTGCCTATCTTTGGGGAAGGCAAGGAGTTTTTATTTTGAGGGTTAGTATATGGCTTATGGGATGCACTGCCTTTAATAATCCTTTGTGTTGCCTATCTTCAGGCAACGCGAGAAGTTCATGTTTAAGCCTTCCAGATGTTGCTGGTGTAACACCAGTTCTTAGAAGGCAAGGATCGGGTTCCACCAATCCAACGGTTTGAGTCGATTTGCTTCTGTCGACTTAGCGGGTAATTATTATGAACACAGTTTTGTTGGTCTTAAAAGAGAATCAATTTATTAAGGAAAGTTGGGCAGGTTTTTGGCTATTTACAATGCCCCCGGCATCCCAGGATGGCTCATTTACTAAAAATAGAGTACATAAGGTAATTTTTAGGTGAAGTAGCGGCGCGACGATTCGCTATTCCATGCTTTGGGAATTTGGATTCCGTCGATGGTGGTCAATTTGAAAGTTCCGTCCCTTAGCTTTTGGTTGATCACATATGGCCCTTCCCAGTTTGGTTTGAAGGTTCCCAGCACATGACAGATTCGTTTGAGGATGAGGTCTCCCACTTTAAAGGTTTGGTTGTAAACCTTTGATTTGAAGTATCGTACGACCCTTTTTTGGTGGGCGACAGTTCTTAATTCGGCCTCTTCCCTCCTTTCATCTATTATATCCAGTGATTCGAGTAGGAGCTGCTCGTTTTGCTTCTGATTAAATTTTTTCCTTCAGTGAGAGGGAACTTCTAGTTCGATGGGAATCATTGCTTCTGAACCATATGCCAAGGCGAACGGAGTGTGTCCAGTTGTCATATAGTGAGTTGTCCAGTAAGCCCATAGTGTGAGTGGAAGTTCGTCAACCTAGTTTCCTTTTGCTTTAGTTAGTCACTTTTTGATAGTGGACTTGATGAACTTGTTTATTATTTCCACTTGACTGTTTGCTTGCGGATGAGCAACTGCAAAGTAGCTCTTCTCAATTCGAAAATGTTTGCAGAAGTCTTTCAATTCAACGCTTTCAAACTGGGTCCCGTTATCAGTGATGATTTTTTGTGGCACACCAAACCTGTAAATTATATTTTTAGTAACAAACTTAATGACCTTCTTTGCAGTAATGATGGCCCGTGGTTCCGCTTCGGCCCATTTCATGAAACAGTAAAAAAAACTATAGTGTATTTGGCCCCTTCTTTTGCTGTTGGTAGCACGCCAATCAATTCGATTCCATATATTGCAAATGGCCATGGGCTGACCATCTGTGTTAACTCTTTTGATGGAGTTCTTCTAATTTTGCTGAATCTTTGGCAACGATCACATCTTCTGGCATAGTCTACAACATCGCAGTTTATTGTTGGCCAGAAGTATCCATGCCAGAGAACTTTCTTTTCAAGGGTTTGGCCTCCGATATGGTCTCCGCATTCGCCTTCTTGCACTTCCTTCAGGATTCGTCGAGCTTCACCGTCGGTCACACGTCTAAGAAGGGGGATTGAGAATCCTCTTCGGTAAAGTATCCTATCATGTATTATGAATCGTGGCGCTTTTCAAAGAAGCTTTTTCCATTGATTCCGGTCAGTTGGTAGGGTCCCAATAAGTAAATAGTTCTTGATTGGCATCATCCATGTTTTCGGTTCAGCGAAAGTTTTGAGGATCCGCTCAACGTCCATTTCGTCTATTCTCGAGGCAGTCAGAGTCTCAAATGGGATGAGTCCCAAGGATCGAGCTTCCCCAAAGCTTTCCAGTTTAGCTAAGTAGTCATCCTTGGTGTTCTGCTCCCACGGAATATGAGTTATGGTATAATGTTCGATGTCGCTCAGCAACTCTTTTACTTTAAATAGATATGGTGCAAGGTTCTCCCCTCAAGCCTGGTGTTCGCCTTTTAATTTGCAAACAACTAGCCGGGAGCCACTGTAGATGTGGACGGATTTTATTCTGAGTTCCTTCACAACTTTCAACCCTGCTATTAACGCTTCGTATTCTATTTCATTGATTTTTGCAAGAAATTCCAACGTAGGGCGTAGCTAATGGCTCGTCCTTCGGGGGTTTCAAACAGTACTCCCGCCCCGAACAGAGGTTGTTAGATGTGCCTCAACAAAGAGTTCCATTGAGTCTCCACTTCCGATGGTGTTTCTTCTTCGTCATCCCATGTAGTAAATTCAGCGACGAAATCTACCAGCGCTTGCCCATTGATCGCTTTACTCGGATGGTAAGTAATATCGTATTAGTTTAGTTCGATGTTCCACTTGAGACGTCGTTCGAAAGTTTCAGGTTAGTATAATACTTGTTTCAGAGGTTGATCAGTCAGTACTTTATCAGATGCTCTTGGGATACGTTCATATTTTCCTAGACATGATCAAGAGGCAATACAGTAGCTTTTCTAGCTTCGGGTAATTTTTCATAGTTCTGGTAAATCGCTTGCTAATGTAATACATAGGTCGTTGGATCTTTGCTTCTTCACGCACAAGGGTGGCACTTAATGCATGAGGAGAGACCGCCAAGTAAATGAACAGGTCCCCTATCCACTGGCTTTGATAGGATTAGCGGAGCTTCCATGTGCCGCAGTAGTTCTTCGAATGCTGTTTGACAAGCTTCACTCCATTCAAAGTTTTTCTTTCTTTTCTTCAATGCATCAAAAAAGGTATGCACTTATTGGTGACTTTCGATATAAATCGACTAAAGTTGGTACATTCCCATTCATGCTTTGCAATTCTCTCTTGTTCTTCAAGTCTTGGACCCCTCGCAGGGCCATTATCTGCTCTAAGTTTGCTTCAATGCCCCTGGCACTTACGATGAATCCTAAGAATTTTTTGAAGTCTACTCCAAAGTGACATTTAAGTGGATTAAGTTTCATTCCATACTTTTGGAGTATTTCGAACATTTCAGCGAGATTATCCAGGTGGTTGGCAGTCGCTCATGATTTGACCAACTTGTCATCCATGTAAACCTTTATAGTTTTCTCGGTTTGGCGCTAGGACATGGTATTTACCAACCTTTGATAAGTTGCCCCGGCGTTCTTCAAACCGAATGACATTAACCTGTAGCAGTATAGTCTCGGATTAGTGATGATGCTGGTGTTCTCTTGATCAGATTCATGCATCATGATATGGTTGTATCCAAAGCATGCATCCATGAATGATGGTAGTTCATGTCCTGCCATTCCGTCCATAAGCTGGTCTATTCTAGGGAGAGGGAAGTTGTCTTTCAGGCAAGATTTATTTAAATCTGAGTAATCGATACAAGTTCACCACTTCCCATTGGACTTTTTGACTAAGATCGGGCTAGATACCCATTTACGATAAGTTGCATCACTGATAAAACCGTTAGCCATTAACTTGTCCACCTCTTCTCTTAACACCTTGGACCGTTCAGGACCTAGGCAGTGCCTCTTTTTCTTTACTGGTGTGAACTTGGGGTCAATGTTGAGTGCGTGGCATGCGATTTCCGGTGACACCCCACACATATCGAAATGCGTTCATGCGAACACATCCAAGTTGGCACGAAGAAATTTAGTAAGTTCCAATCACATCTTGTTTCCAAGGTGCCATCCAATTTTCAAGACTTTAGTTAGGTCGTCCATATCGATTATGATAGACATCATTGATTCCACTGGTCCTGTCTGATCCTCCCATAAACTCTTCTTTCTAGGTTCCAAAGCCCTATCGAATCGGCTATGGTCCCCGAGCCAAGGGAGGCTCTGTAGTTTCTATTTAGAAGGTTTGTGAATGTGGAGAGTTCTCCCCACATCCTTTCCCTTTTCCCTTCTTATGGATTCACGTAACTCTGTAATGTAACGTTCTCTAGCAGTGCATTGATCTCCTTTGACCACTCCGATTCCATTTACAGCCGGGAACTTCATTGTAAGGCACCGTTGGGCCAGAGCAACCCTGAAAACAGCTAAGGTAGGTCATCCTAAGAAGGACTTATATGCTGAAGTTTCGTCTACAATTATAAAGGTCTGAATAAGGATAACACTTCGATCACCCTCGCCAAGTTCCACTGGCAAGTCAATTGTCCCTATGGGTTGTTTGGGTTCACCAATAAACCCTTGGGTTTTTGTTTGGCAAGCAAATACGCTCTTCATGCTGATCTTCATTTGGTCAAAGGTACGTTTGAAAAGTATATTGACAGAATTGCCGCTATCGACCAATACTCCTCGGACCACAATAGGTCTGATTCCTATTGTCACCACCGTCAGGTCGAGTATCGAAGCTTTGATCCTTTCGGTATCTCATTTTTTGAATACAATATCATCATTCAAAATTTTCTGTTGCTTGGTTGGAGCCCCATCTTTTATCCTGAAACATGATTCCTTCGGAGCGTGCTTTAATGAACTTGCATATCGTTCCATATCTCCCTAACTTCTCTGTGAAGGATGTGGCCTCTAGATATCGTTTCGATAATGAGTCTCTTGTCAGTTCACTTCGACCCTCTTCACTAGTTTCGGCTTGGTTACTTTGATTCCTAGGGGCCTGAAGAGCTGCGAGCTGACCAGAAATTTATGGTTTTCTGACGTATTGCAAGAGCTTATTCTCCCGAATCAGCTCTTCAATCAAGTTCTTCAGGTGGTGGCATTCATTGGTCTTATGACCATGCGTCTCATGGAAGTGACAGAACTTCCCTAAGTGCTTCAGTTGCTTGGTTGCTTCCTTCTTAGGGGGTCTTATACTACTCTGTCCCTTGTGCCGCAAGATAAATATTTTCTAGAATTTCGTTGAGAGGGGTGAATCTTTAGGCCTGAAGCCCTTAAGGCATTTATTGTTTCCATTTTTCTTATTGGAATCCTGATTCTTCCTTTTTTGATTTCCATCTTTCCCTGTGATTCCTTCGATGATTCCGGGAGCACTCGTATTCTTATTCACTGCCATGATACTCTACCCGACATTCAACGGTTGCATGCCAGTTGACTTCCTTTCTAGGTCCTGCACCTCTTTTGATCTTAAGTATTGACTTGCTTTGCGATTGAAATTCTTTATTGTAGTGGGTTGCTTCATCCTGATCTAGTTTCCAAACTCAATTTCAGGGTGAATGGCTCGGACCAAAGCCATGAAAACCATGTCTTCAGTTGGATTGTTGTCCTCTCACTGCGGTATCGAACCGGTTCATAAAAGACTTTAGCGAATCATTTCGTCCTTGAAATAACCCGGACAGGGACATCACATCTTTGGGTTACATGGTATATATCATGAATTGATCGAGGAATTTTATAATTAGTTGATCGAAAGTAGAGATGGATTTCGGCGTAAGCCTAGTGAACTACATGGAAGCGATCCTTTCTAAGAAAATGGGAAAATATCTACACCGAACAGCTTCTGAAGTGTTTGCTCCATCTATGTACCAGCTATACTTATATCGCTTATTCAAGATCTCATCATGAACTTTTTCGGATATCGCTTATTCAAGATCTCATCAGTGAAGGGAGTCTGAATTGGTGAGGATCCTTACTCATCGTCTCTTCTGTTTTTTATTTTCATCCTTTAATCACTTAACCATATCCGTGATGAATGCCTTTGATGTCCGATAATCCTGGAGACGGCTGTCAGTCACTGCACCAAGTGTTTGACTTTGCAAATAGTCTTGGCGAGCGGGCTGAGGCCTACCTCTCCTATCTTTAGAAGAACCACTTCCTCGGGATCCCATTGGCTTGCGGTTGTCTGACTGAGGCGGTTTTGACATTTTCAGCATTGGCAAACGCATTATCATTCTCTTCCAACTTATCATCATTAAATTGTTCTCTATCCTCTGAATCAAAGAGGTCCATGGTTATGTCCTCTCATGGGGTTTTCACTCCTTGGGTTAAGTTCCAAGTTAGTTGCCTTGTGGCAAGTGGGTGCGTGTATTCCCTTCTACATTGATTCCCATAATCCCCGCTATCCCCCTTTTCTGTGCCTGCTTCCCGTTTCTCCTGTTTAAGCTAGATACAGAAGAATTTTCTTACTCTACAGCTGTTGGTTCAACCATTGTTCTTGGAGCAGGGTTTTATTGTAAGGTTAGGAGAGCATTGAGCTTATCCATCAAAGCCTTCTGACTGTTCTCCATTTTATGGTTGATCTCGTCAACCATTTTGCTCAAGTCATCCCTTGTAACGACTTCTCGCTGATTGGGTGATGCTGGCGCCTAGTATCCTAAGTTAGCACCATTTACTTTAGTTTGTTGATGATTCATATCTTCCTCAACAATGCCCCTATGGACCTTCCAAAGGCAGTTCCTTTTCTTCATGGAGACATTGATTCCAAGCAATAGATTTTTTAAGCAAAGATCGAGGATCTAACTTTTGGACCTGTATGTAGACAGCCAGATCTGAATCCTAAGTTGGTCTCTTAGTGAAAGCACCAAAATGTTAACACGAAAAATGGATTAACACCTTGGTTTGAGCATGAAAGCATCAGCCCTGTTCTTAGAGAGAAGTAATGTAGATAATAGATATAGAAAATAGCAGTAAGAGAAAAAGAAAAGAATATTTTTATAGTGGTTCGGTTGTTAACGAAACGTATGTCCATTTTATAGTCTTTATTATAGATCGATTACTGTTACAAGATGTATTTTATTACAAAGATCTTGATTATCCTTAGCAAGGTTGAATCTCCAAGGTTGGAACCCAATGAAGAATCATAGCGAATTCCTTTGAAGACCATTGTAAGGGAGTTGAGGAGCCAAGAAAGCTTCCAGCAGAGTTTCAGTAACCAGTCCGAAGAATCCCATTTAGTTGCAGATAGGATGGTATTTATAGAGATTGGAGAGCTAATAGGCCAAGCCTGTTCGCCAGTAGTTTGCAGATGGTCATAAGAAGATGTAGTGGAGCTTACCTTGCGACCCAAGCCAAAAGCATGGATCGCCAGCGATCCATAGCATTAGCTCGAATGTGAGCAAATTACCCGACTTTTTAGCTAATGGTTTGCTTTGTTTGGGTTGCATCCATACTATGACCATGTATGGATCGTTGGCAATCCATTATATATGGATCGCTAGAGATCCATACATTTAGCATATTTTTGGACTTTGGTTTATGAACTGTCTTCATTGTCTTGTGTTGACATTGTTTGTGTAGTCTCATTGCACATCTCCTTGTTTTGACGATGATATATTTCCTAGTTGTATTTGGCTACTGATTGGACTGGATGGATGCTTATCTCTCGAGTTAACCAACTCAGGATCTCGTCAAACTTAGCCATTGCCTCTAGAATATGTGTTGGATTATGACGCCATAGAGTAGGTTGAACCCTGAGCTAAACCCATGGATCACTAGTGATCCATGTCCTTAGTAGATTTTCTTATTCCTTTTCTTGGCTCTCCTTGGCTTGTTACTTTAGTCCTTTTGGTTGACTTCTGAGCTACTCTGACTCGACCAAGCTGTACTGACTTCTCTTGGATCCGCTTGGGGTTAAAAACCGGATAACTTATCTTATATCCCTCCTAAGCCGATAATTTTTCAAAATATCACTTAAAATATCATTACCAATATATCGCCCGTTATTTGCTGATATATCGCTTCGATATTTAGTGTAAAATACCTGATATTTTTTAAGAATATTGTTCATTATTGTATGTGCTGGAGAAAATATCTTAACAAATAATTATCTGCACATTCTTACAATTTGGATTTTGTATACGGTGAATGACAATTTGTAGACCATATTAGAAATCCAAATGCATTAATTTTTTTGTTTTAACCATACAGTTTTAGGCTTCCACATTAGTCTTTCAATAATGAAAACTCTACTTATTCCATTATTCTATATATTTTATTTTCCTTGAAAATTTTACCAATAAGGACAACATCATGAAAGAGCCAATTCTCCTTTTTTTTATTTTTTGTTCATCGACTCTAATTGGTAAGTTAGCTTATGAAAATTCAATTTATTAGTTATTATCATGCACCATAACTAAAAGTTAAGGAGCAGTAAAGTTATATATTTGACATATTGATAAGAAGCGAGCTAAAGTTATAATTTGTATCAAATTAACATCGCTTATTCGATACATTAAGTAAAAATGAAAATAACAAAACTAGAAACATGGAAAATAAAAAGTAATACAAATGATAATACGACCGAAGAAACAATGAATATAGTATAGAAATGAAGAAAATAGTAAATATGTACGTTGTATGAATTTCTTGGTTTTATGAGCCTAGGTTATGATTTATATTAAATAGAATATCTTGGGAAATGGATTATAATCTATAGACTATATGCTACTAGTCTTTGTTAGTAATTTGGAATTATTTATCTAAATAGTTGACTACTTAACATCAGTATAATGTTAATACATAATACGATATCGTTTATAACATGTTCTATATATGTCTCATACTTTATCAATATTATCCGATATTATCATGATATTTTAAAATATCTCATGTCGATACTTGATCGATATATATCCGATACTGATATTAACTACTTAGCTCAGTAGTTCTTAAGGTAGCTTGATCCCACAATTCTAGAAGAAAATCCAAGAATTCTTCCAGCGATTTTTATTTTATGAAGCATTATAAAGCAATCTTCGATGTCTGGGAATGCCAAGTTTTGCTAGTACCATTGCTTCGTTTAGTTGGTCATGGAATAAGGGGTATGATTGGTCGGTTTTCTTGTGCTAGTTCTGTAAGCTCAAAGTATAAAAGGAAGCTCTTCAGTTCAATTTCATTTGGTCTTACTCGGTCACTTCTTTAAGGAGCTATCTATTGTTTTATTGGTGGCCTGCGCCTGAAGGAAGCGACCAGGAGCTCTCTAAGGGAGAGCTTGCCTCATCCCCTACTAAATAGGAAGAGGGTTTTTTAAGTGGCATCATTTTCTTATGGATGTGCTGTGAAGAAAAACTTTTCATGGTGCCATTCTCTTAGTAGTACTGTGTGAACTCCATGCTTTTGAACAGAGTTTCATTATCCGTAATGATCTTATAGGGAATGCCAAATCTTCTAACTCTATTCTTGATAAAAATATTAACTACTTTATAATTATTGATTTTTGATAAGGGTCTGACTTCGACCTATTTAGTGAAATAGCCAATGGCTAATAAGAAAACCTTGCCCTACACTTAGTAATAGCCAATGGGCATATAAGATCAGTATCTCATATATTGAAAGGTCATGGACTCATCATCAGAAATAACTCGGTAGGTGAAGCTTTTCACACTTCGGAAATTTATGAAATCGGTCAAATTGTTGTATGTACTTAATAGCATCTCGATTCATAGTGGCCCATTATAACATCTCCAATTCTAAGGTCCAAAACTAACCACTACGAATGCTGTAGCCATCCATTGTTGTTAATTCACGGTGACAAAATGCGATTATGTTAATCATATCAATAATCATACGCACATGAATATGGAAATTTTTCAAACACAGTTTAATAACATTTTTTCACATCCCCTGCCACAAGTGATATTTCATATTCATTACATAATTCCATTCATAATCTCACATTCAAAGAAAATATAATTATTAAAAAAATACTCCAAGAGTGACATATGAAGATGCCCACTTGGTTGATCAAAGTTAAATACTTGACAATTATTCAACTTTTCCATTACATCCAAATAGGAAAAACCAAACTACATAGCGAAAATAGATAAAGCTCCTAATAGCTAGATTGCCTCCTGCATGTGTTTGGGAGTTTATTCGTCTGACTGGAAACCTGAAATCCCTTACTTCCTACCTACTCAAATGAGCACTTGAGAGTTTAAGGGGAAAAACAAAAACTTCAGATTAGACAAACAGTCTGGTATGGATAATAACATACCATCTCCAACCAAATAGATATCTAGCTAGACCCCACCGCCGAGTGGAACGGGTTTCCCCTCACTAGTATTTTTTTTACAAAACAATAACCATATACCATGCTTCTACAACCATAATGGTTAGGACATAGAAAGTAGCATTTATAATCATGCAACATGCATTGGATTATCCATCCCAATTCATTAGATCATCCATCTTAATTTCAAATGACTACCCGTCATAATTTAATCTGACTATCCATCTTATTTTAATCTAACTACCCATCTTAATTATATTGACTATTCATCTCACGTATAAGCATATTCAGAATTATGCGGACTATCCATCTTACATGTAATTATTACTTGGGTTACCCATTCCCTCCCACCTTGACTACCCGTCATATGTGGTTTAATTATTTAAAATTATGTGGACTATCTATCACACATATTCTATTTAAATTGATGTGGACTATCCATCACACATTTCATAGTTTTCCTAGAATGACTATGAGCCCTTCATTATTATCATATAGAGTATCCATCACTAGCATGATGTGGACTATCCATCTCACATCCTCTAGTTTTCCTAGGATGACTATGAACCCATCATTTAACAATTTAATTCATGTTACCCATATATTTAACTTATGTCTATTGGAATCCCCAATTATGTTGTCTCTCCTTAAAATTTTAACATTTCTAAGTGAAGTATATTTGTATCCCCGATTATTGCATGTCGAATTTATTGAATATAAAAATGTTATCCCCAAGGTTTATAGTCAAAAGCAAAATCGTATATAGCTCACCATTATTAATCAATTAAAATTTAAATCAATGTCAAAATCATCTACATTGGTGTAGCCAATGATAGTATCGAAATGTACAATTTAAAATGGCATTGGTATCCCAACGATGACGTCGAAGTAGAAAACTTAGGCTCTCTACCATTTAATAAGTTAGTAAGATCAATGTCAATGGCATTAACACTATCGACATAGAGATCTAAGGCTCTCTGCCTTTAATCATAACAAACACGCGTTTTTAAAAGAATGTCGAAGATGATGTTATCGATCTTCATAAACTATAGGCTATCCAACTATTAATCAAAACTTAAAAACCTTTATAAGTTATATGGCTAACTGCCAAAGATATAGGGTCTTCGACCCTCTTATAACATAAGCCTCTTCATCCCTTTAAAAAAATTAATTTACATAAAAGCAAGCCTCTCCGACCTTAAAAAGATGAAGTGCGAAGTCACTACCATGCGACATAGACACTAAAATCAGGTGTATAAGGTCACCAATCTTGATGCAGAACGGCACCAAGACCTTTGACGTCATTATAAAAATCGTATACATAAATTACTTTGGCTATTATGCCACTTCATAAATAGAGTCAAAGTCAAGGCATGCGACATCACTGCCTTGTTGTAGAAATAATCAAAGAGAAGGCATGCAGTATCGCTTAAAGAAAAAGTGAAAACATGCGACATCGACGATGTCGATACTAAAAATTTTAAACTCTTAGTTGAATTATGGGAAGGCAAAGCCGCAATTCATTGGTTGCCGCCATTATCCACTTCGGTGCAGTTGGAATCACTCCATAACTACCTAAGTTGTTATCCAGTGCTTTACACCTCATCGACGTCAACATTCTTAGAGCCGTTATCCCTTTAGGCTCGATAAGGATATAGGTGGCATCACATTAACGTGATTATAAAGTAACTGATTTGTTTCAAATAAAAGCAACTACTTTTTACCAAATCTTAACCTTTCATCTAATTTCTATTGGATAAACAAAACCTTTTTCAATTTCTTTTCAGAAAATATCGACGCATATCATTTACAAGTTCTAAAACAAATAACAACTAATTAATTAATGAGAGAATTAGGGAAAATGACAAATTTTGATAAAAAAATTTCTCAAGGACACCAAGATTCATTTTTTGGCTGAAGGACAAATTTTGAAAAAAATTAGGCTGAAGGACAATGCTAGTTCTAACTAGCATTATGTTCAGTTTTTTACACTATACAAAATGCTAGTTCTAACTAGCATTTAATTCAGTTTTTACACTATACATAATGCTAGTTCTAACAAGCATTGTCCTTCAGCCTAATTACTTTTAAAGTTTGTCCTTCAGCCTAAAAATGAAACTTGTTGTCCTTCGACCTAATTTTTTTCAAAGTTTGTCCTTATGCCTATTTTCCACTTAATTAATACTCTTAATTAATTATCCTTTCAAATGGTCATTTAGCATAATAATTTCATAATAAATCATAATTACTTGGAAAAATCCTAATAATGCATAGAAATTCGAGAACATCCTTCTCTTTATCTTATAAATTTTTTGGAGCCAAATACAATATTTAATTACCTTAAATAATTAAAATCTTCAATGATACTATTTCCTTCTTAGAAAATTCATAAAATGTTGTATATAACTTGGGAAATTATGAAATTAGAAATCCCTCTTCAAAATAATGTTTCATACAACATGTTAGAAAATCAAAGCATTTGAAGATTAAATTTAAGGTTTTACCCTTAAAACCCATTTAAATAATTCCATAAGTATTCCAATAACTATTATTATGTCCAAAAAATGATTAAACAACCATATCTTGACCAAATTTTTTTTGGATACTATCCATATCTGAATTCGTGATAAATAAAAGAGATGGATCTTGTATTATTCACCTTAAAATTAATGTTGGAATCGAGATTTAGTTTAGCTCTTGAATCCCTAAGCTTTTGTGAATCTTCTTTGATTTTGCCTTCCCTTGGTTAATTAATGGCCGATCTTTTTATATTTTTGTTTTGATTGTTTTTGTATGAATAAAGTGAGAATGATATAAGGAGAATGGGTTTAAGGAGTGAGATAGATCTACCTATTTTCCGCTCTCATATATTCTCTTATACGATATGGTCTTAAAACAATTTATTTACTTAATTCATTAAAGAACGACCTCAAAATGTCCAAATCCCATTATCCTTAACTATTTACATAATTTTATTTAACCTATCCAATTAAATATCCTGAAAAACGTTAAATAAGATTAAAGGGTGTTACAGGCTCCTCTCCTTAAAGAATTTCGTCCTTAAAATTTAGTAAGGACTACATAATAAGCACGTCAAACATGTAAACAATACTACTATATCCTACCAACTATAAAGTCTATATACAATAAATACATAGTATACTATCATAACAGCTCAGGATAACTATCCCTAATCCTTTTCTCCATCTCCCCAGTACAGTATTCTCGTTGTCACTCCATTGCACTTTCACCAATTTGACTATCTTGTTCCCTAATCTCTTCTCATCTCTCACTACAACTCAAACTAGTTGTCTCACTAAAGTTAGATCTGATTCTACTACTAAATCTTCTAGTGTGGTTGGAGCAATAGTATTCTCTAGATGATGCACATACTTCCTAAGATGAGAAACATGAAACACATTATGGACACCTACTAAAATACTTGGTAACTCAACTCAATACATGAGTTTTCTGATCCTCTCTATAATAGGGAACAATGCAACATATCTTGGTGCCAATTTCCTTGACTTCCCCAACTATACCACACCCTTCATCGGTGATACTTTAATAAAAACATGGTCTCCAACTGAGAAATCAAGATCCTTACGCCTTTTATCTGCATAACTTTTTTTCCTAGACTAAGATTCTCTCATCCTATCTCGGATTAACTCAATATTCTCTATGGCTTCTCTTACCATATCTAGACTAAGGACTAATCTGTCTCTGGTCTCTAACCAACATGCTGGTGATTTGCACGGCTTTCCATATAAAGCTTCAAAAGGTGTCATCCCTATACTAGCCTGATAGCTATTATTATAGGAAATCTCAATAAAGTGCAAATGGTCTTCTCATGACCCACCAAAATCTAGTACACAAGCTCTCAGCAAATCCTCGAGTACCTATTGACTCTCTTTGTCTACCCGTCTATTTGAGGGTGATAAGCGGTACTTATCTTAAGCTTGGAACCTAGCCCTTCCTATAGACTCTTCTAGAATTCACTAGTGAACTATGCATCCCTATCACTGATATACTATTAGGAATCCCATGTAGTCTAACTATATTCTTCACAAACAACTTAACCAATATAGGTGTCATCCTTGTTGACCTAACGGGAATGAAGTGTGCACTCTTGGTCCGTCTATCCACTATGGTGCATATACATTCATTTTCCTTATTTGACCTTGGCAAACCGGCAATAAAATCCATGGACATCGAATACCATTTCCAAACCGTTATATCAAAAGGCTGAAGAAATCCACTTGGCTTTTGATGTTTGGCCTTTACTTGCTTGCAATTAGCATATTGCTTCACCCATAAGCATGCATCCCTCTTCCTACCTTCCTAGAAAAAACTTCTCTTCATATCTTGATACGTCTTTGTTCCCCTAAAACGAATCATGAACTTCGATTGATGGCATTCCCTAAGAACTTCCCTCCTTAGGTTTCCAACATTCGAAACACATAACCATCCCTTCTTTTTAACCATCCCCACTGTTCAAGACTAAATTCCTTTGGATCATCAATCTCAGTTCCACCTTCCAATCTTCTAATCATTTCAGCTAATAAAGGATCATTTCTCTATTGATAAGCAATCCTTTCGATCAATATTGGTCGAACTTCCAAGCAA
Source organism: Allium cepa (assembly GCA_030765085.1). Lineage (NCBI taxonomy): Eukaryota > Viridiplantae > Streptophyta > Magnoliopsida > Asparagales > Amaryllidaceae > Allium > Allium cepa. The sequence continues at coordinate 958,200,660 of CM060937.1, forward strand.
GATAACATGGTTGTACTTTGAATAGAACTAGCAGTCGATCTTAACTGCACACTATAATTAGTCAATGGCCCCAGATCCTTCGATTCTTCCAACATAGCTAACACCACATTCTAACATTTCTTGCTAAGTGCATTTGCAACTTTATTTCCTTTTCTTTGGTGTATACTCAATACCAAATTCATAAGCTACTAAAAAATCCAGCCACCTCTGTTGTCTTATATTCGACTCTTTTTGAGAGAATAAATACCTTAAAGACTTATGATTCATGTATAACTTGAATTGTACTCCTAAGAGGTAACATCTTCGTAATTTCAATGCAAATATCACCCCTGCCAACTCCAAATCATGAGTCGGATATATAACTTCATGTGGCCTGAGCAGTCAAAAAGGTAGGAAATAACTTTACCCTTCTACATCAACACAACTCCTAATCCGGTTCCAAACGCAACTATTTACGCCATTAAATATCGATTTCCATCTAAAACAACTAACATGGGTGCATTGATCAATAAATACTTTAACTTAAGGAATGCTTCCTTACATTTATCAGACCAAATAAACTTCACGTCCCTTTTTGGTTAGTCTAGTCAAAGGTGCTACTATCCGCGAGAAATCCTTGATGAATCTCCGATAAATAGCCAACTAGTCTAAGAAAAATTCTTATCTCGGTCTCCATGTCGAGTCTCTTCCAACTATTAACTTCTTTTATCTTAATTGGATCTACTGATAACCCTTCTTCTAAGACTACATAGCCAAGAAACTTCACTTTTCTTTTCTAGAAATAACATTTTAAAAACTTCACTTCCAGCCGATGTTGCCTCAGCGTCTCTAGCACTATTCTAAAATGAACGTCATGATATCTTTTATCCTTAGAATATATCAAAATGTCATTGATAAATACCAACATGAACCTATCCAGGTGCTCTTGGAAAATTTGGTTCATCAAATCCATAATGAAAGCAGCTGCATTAATCAATCCCGATGGCATTACTAACCACTCATACGAACCATACCTCATTTGAATTTCCATCAGAGCTGTGCAGTTAAAGCGCTTGGTAGATTCGATGCGGTGGAGGTGCAAAAAGTCATGGTGGGGATACAGCGAGGATATAGTGGGATATAGCGGATGGCTCTAAAATAGAATATACCAGTCATAATTAATGATTTTACAAATGTATAATGGTAATTAAAATAAAAATTAACATTTAATTGAATTATAATTAATACATAAATAATTTGAATAAAAACATGTGATAATATAGCGTAAATAAACGAAAAACTGTTATATAACATAATTGAATATAGTATAATATTCGAGTATTTTCATTTTTGAAAATATATTAAAAATTCAATCAAATAAATTAATTTCATAATTTTTATAATGTATAAATGTCTTTTTTCAATACATTTTTTTTTAAAGAAGATATAGCGAAAATAGCGGGAATAACGAGATATAGCGGAAATAGCGGGGCTTAAAGGGGAAAGGTTATATTTGGTGCTATATGGAAAAATCGTAGCGATAGAAATATGCTATGAGATATAGCAGGGTTATAGCGGGGCAGTAGTGGAGCATTAACAACACATCATCGGAGGGATACTATCCTTCGCCACTCTCAATTGATGTAAACCCGTCGTCAAATCCAACTGGGAAAATACTTTTGGCTCCACTCAACTAATCAAAAAAATCATCAATTCCCAACAAAGGATATCTGTTCTTTACCGCCCTTTCAATCAATTTACAATAGTCAATACACTCTCTCAAAGACCCATCCGATTTTTTAATGAATACCGCTGCCGCTCCCATGGCGAACTTCTTGGCCTAATAAAACTCTTTCATTCTAAGTCCACTAGCTGCACCTTTAACTCCTTCATCTTGGTAGGTTTCATTCTGCTAGGTGGCTTACTTACGGCTTCAGCTCTAGGTACAAGATCTATTTAAAACTCGATAGCTCGTATCGGTGGTAGTCCTGTAACCGGCTTAGAAACATTTGCAAATTTTGTTACAATTAAAACCCGATTCAATTCGTATTCTACTTTTATAGCACCCAATAAAGCACAAATTTTCAAACTTGAATTCTCAACTGAGTGCACCATTTGGTCGCATCTCTTCCATTTAACGTATATGGTTTCGGAGTAGGTCATGGGTTCCGAGTCATCTCTTACGAGTACACTCTCCATTTCCTGGGTGCTCCAAAAACCATTCTTCATCTTTCTGGGGTGCTCAACACCGGTTTTTTAGGAAATAATCAGACAATACATAAGAGCGGGAATCACCCCATAGCAGTTTAAGTGGATGGATCTGCTTATCTTTTGTCCTAGAAGAACAAAAACGAGTTTATACGTATAACATAGCACCATCGATAGTAACTGTACTATATAATTATTGTGTTTCTCCCATATATTTCTGGAGTTAAAATCCTTCGGTGTTAAGTAGAGAATATTTCCGTACCACCAAAATCTAGAAGGATTACATATTTAGGCCAAGATTTAACAGTCGGTTATTTACTATCAAATAGAAAAACATTCAACCAAAGATTACATTTCCCACTGAAACAGTAAGTCTCATTTAATTTAATTTTGATAAATTGAATTGCTTTATCAAAAACAATCCTATACTTATCTCACCGGAATAAGTATATTAACAAATCATATCTTTCAAAATACTTGAAAAAGAACTTTTTTGAAATAGATATGGAAAGAACCATTCAGTACCAACCATGGATTGTAGCTCAATGGTTATGTCTCTGTCATAGAGAAATCCAAACTTAACTGCAAGCAATCTCTGCCTCTTGAATTACGCCATGAAATCAATCATAGATCGTAGTTTACACAATGGTTACGTCGTTGTCCCAGTGAAAACATAACAACTGTAGATAGTCTCCCCCTCGAAATACGCTATGAAAATATACCATTACTTCCTGAAATCTTTTATTTTAATAATTATCTCAGAATAATGCTTATAAAGTTTCTATATAAATTTCCAAGTTTAATTTAGGAAAATACTCTTTTATAGTAGTTTACTACATAATATATTATTTTTAAAATAATATTAACGTTTGAACAAATTATCTTTGAAATAATAATATTTTAATACTTTAATTCTTATTAATTAACTTTTAAATCAAACCATTATAAGATAACTTTAATTAATAATTAAAATATACTTTTAAACATTTTAAATAATCAAATAACTTTGAAAACAATAATTATATACTTTTAAATAACCTTTAAGAATCATGAAGTAATTAACTTCAAATCATTATCAAATAATTATTAATTATCTTTAAAATGTCATTAATAAATAATAATCATCCTTAAAATAACTTTGGTTCAAAAATCAACTTCCAAATTTCGAAAGAGCTTGGTTATTCCAATGGTATTTAATCAAGTCACCATTAATTCCAATAACTATCTAAGTTGTAATTCTAATATTTACATAACATCAAATATGTAAATTAAGCTCACCATTAACAATTAATTGTTAATACATCACTTATCCAATACTAACCAATTGGAAAATAATTAAGAGCCCACACTAATGTAATAGCAGAACGGGGCTTATTTCTGCTAAGTAAATGTCCAAATTTGACCTATCCCGTTAATATAGCAGAATGGTGGTTTAATCTGCTAAACAAGGGTTCAATTAATGTAATTAGCGGAACAGTATTTATTTCCTCTAAACAAATGTCCAATTTACCACATTTAATTCAATTTAACTCAACAGTATTTTATTTGACCAAATAACATCAATTATTAAGGTATATATATTCAAATGACATTATTATCTAAAATAATGTAATTAAATTCTGCCTGTTTTCATATGTCATAATTTTTAGATACCTCAAACCTACCAACTGGTTACACTACAATATTCTACTCGTTAATACGAGTCCCACACAGAAATCCTAGTGTCAATTGGATTTTAAATGAGCAAGATCTCACCATTTAAACTTTAACTATCCAAATTATAAAAGGGGCATTTCACTAGAAGGACAAACTTTGCAGTCCAATTAATTTGTAGGACACACATTAATAGAAATTAATTTTAAGGCTAAAATCAGCAGAATAATTATTTTTAAGTACAAAGTCAGCAGTCCAATTACTTTTAAGGACATACTTCCATAGGTTTTTATGCCTTAGAAACTAATTATTTTTCATTTTGTCCTTAAAATTAATTATTTCAGTTGTGTCTCCAAGAAACTAATTGCACCTGCTAAAGAGGCCCTTGTGGCTAATTTCCACATTATAAAACTTAACAAATAAATTAGAATTGCTCCTCACCAATTTCATCCGGCCCAAGGCCCAACAATGTACAACCCGAATAGACCTACCCCAAATCCTTCCTCTTCTCGGTTTCCCATCACGCTGCTCCTTCCATTATGAAACTTAGCATGCTTACCTAAAATAAATAAAACAAAATAAAACAATGTTCCTAACTTTTACAAATTATAAGGTCGACCCCAAAGCAAGCAAGACCGCATCCACTTCTAAATGTTCATCTTCTCCCCCTTTACTTGTTCCAGGCAATAAAAAAAACATGCATGTTTCGTGTATGTGCACATGCCAAGCCAACCACCTTTCGACCACCCGAGACCACACATGAGCGACCCTTCCCAAGCTCGAACAACTCCACCCCATAACTCCACCTCCGACAACCTTTGGCCAAATTCGAACACACAAGCCGAGCCCAGCTTTTCAACCATCAACCAAAACAACCTCGTCCCGCCTCCCTGCTTCTCGCCTACCCCATCCAACTTCGCCATTAGAAAGTCCATCCATTCCAACACCTCCGGTCGAAGACCGCACCTCCCTCGATGCTCCCACTCGTTGCGTTTTGGTCACGTTTGACAGCCCTGCAAACTCCTCTTAAACCCTAAAAAACCCCTCGTCGCTTCAAATCAAATCCCAGTTCGAAAATCGGCCACGGTGAACCCCTCACCCATCTCACTATGCTCCTCCTCGACCAAAACTCCCCTCGTCAACTACATTGCCGAAAACTAATTTTTTAGTGAATTTTGATCATCTCATAATTTCTCAAAATCTAAGCTACTAAAAATTATGATTTCTTCACTAAAATCCTTTTTTCATACTCACATTTATATATATGAATCATTGATTTAAAGATGTTGAAAAATGCCCAATTCTTGATTGCTTACTGTAATTTCAAATAATTCACTGTATACTCCATGAAATGTAACTAAACTATTTTTAGCATAATCTAGGCTTAGGAATAAACACTGCACTAGTTTATGAAATTTGCAAAACATGTACGGATTGAGAGGAAACGAATTTTGAAAATCATATAGAATGGCTTGTTTCAGTTTTTATACATGACAGAGTAAACAAAATCATGTCCAGAAATAAAGCAATAGGTGTTCTCACCTTAAACATCCTTAGATCTTTTCAAAACTTCTAGTTGAATCTAAATTAATCCGAATCCCTGACAACCTTTCCTTGCTTTTGGATTTTTTATTAGAAAAGATAAAATAGAACAAGCCTATTTTAACAGAGTGTTTTTGACAGGGTTTTTAAAAACCTGGAACTAACAATACACACATGCAATTTATATATATATATATATATATATATATATATGTTTGAAAAAGCATGATGATGTATTTCAGCCACCATTGTACACATTTTGGAGCTCAAAAAAGGTTTGAGATCCTTATGATTGTCGAGGGAAGATTTTTGGTGGCCGAGTTTAAGTGTACTGCAGCCTACACTTTTTGACCAGGTATGGTATTTCCTCTTTCATTTGTGACTTTTAATTTTTTTTTATTAACTCCTCATTTTCTTAGTTCAATTTCTTTTGATCCTATGTTGATTCTAGGAGCATGATTTCTTTTAGGCATATGATAACTAATTCACTACATTTTTGAGGATAAAATAATGTAAAGTAGTATTAAATATAAATAGTTTAAGTCTCCATATTCGTATTTCTATTTATATTTGCATAACTCAAAAAATGAAAATAAAAGTTTGCTAGTATCTTTATGTATATAAAATTAAATATTTGCTAGTCTCTGCGCGTTATGACCTTTGGAGCTTCACTATACCTAGTTGATTTTGTTCAAGGGATAACTGCTCAAGGTAGGGATAAAACCTATGCCTTTTTTTTTTTTAGAAAGTGATATTTGATGAGTTAAGAAAGTGATATTTGTTAAGAAAGCGATCTGATCCCTTGCGATCTGAAACCGCCGTCCCCCTTGAGATCTGAATCCTCCGCCGTCCCCGTCTTTGTTCGGTCTCCCCTCTCCCCCCGACTCCGCACCTATTCCATAACAATGGAACCTCCTGCCATTCGCCCTCCAGATCCCCCTCCCAACGATGTAGAACCTCCACCAGGATTCATGCCGATAGCTTCCAAAGCACGTGGTTCTGCCGACAACGAAGGTTTCACCTTGGTGAGTAGACGTAAATGGAAACGTACCCCTCCTTTTCTGCCTAATTCACGTACAGGTAACCCTAATGATAAAGAGTTACATCAGAAAACCTCTTTTCCGTCTCGTCCACCCACTGTTACAAATGTTACTAACACTAGTCAAAATTTGTCTCGCCTTAATACTCCTCAAACACCCCAGTCCGCAAACAATTCCGTCCCGAAAAGGTGGAATTTTTCCACCACATCCAGTCGTGCTTGGAATGAAGTAGTTAAAGGCAACAATATCCCTGTCACTATTCCATTGAAATTCTATCAACCACAAGAACTAAACTCACTCCAATGTGCCAAAATGTCAGAAGAAGTGGTGCTAAAGGCTAAAAAGCAATGGGACAACGCCATAGTGGTATATGTAGTAGGTCCGAAGCCGTATTATCCGTATTTCAAAGAATATATTATTAGAGTATGGAAACCAGAAGATGAATTCTCAATTTACTCGAAAGAAAACGGATTCTATGTTATAAAGTTCAACAAAAAACAAGATTGTGACAAAATTCTAGAAGGGGGTCCTTATTTCTATAATAAAAAACTAATGATGATGAAAAGATGGTCTCTGGGAATGCATCTCAGCAAAGAACTCCTGCACTCAATCCCAATCTGGATACGCCTCCCCAATCTCCCTCTGGATTATTGGACAGAAGAAGGAATTAGTAGGATTGCCTCAGTGCTTGGCTCCCCAATCAAACTGGATAAGGCTACTGAAGGCATCATCAAAATAGCGTATGCGAGAGTTCTAGTTGAAATAAATAACTCGTTCAAATTCCCTAGTAAGATTCCCATAATAACTGAAGACAATAAAATGATATGGCAAGAAGTGAGTTACGAATGGAAACCATCGTTATGTATGAACTGTTCGAGTTTTGGACATGCTGAAATCAACTATCAATTTACTAAAGCGTGGCAACCAAAAACAGATGCGGTTCCATCTAAAGAAATCAACGCAGACATGGTGATAGACAACATAGAGAATAACGTGGAGGATGCAGTTAACAACAATCATAATACTGATGAAACAGTGACTACCTTTCAGAATATCTCTGAAACAATACAACAAATAATTCCACCAGCCCCTAATCCTCAACTCAATGTTATTGCAGACTCTACTCAGGAACATTCAAAGCAAACACAGGTAACACATCATATAGTTACAGGCCTGAATAAAATTACAAGTTCAAGCATTATTCCTAATGAGACAGAAACAACATCAAGTATACAAATTACAAATGCCGATACAAATAAACTCCTTCATGATTCCAGAGAAGTATGCATGACCCAATCTGAAGTGTCCAGTATGTCTGACCCTACTGAACAAATCACTAATTCCTCCCATAACTCCAAATCCAGCAACACGCGAAAAATAAGAACTGATGAAACCCCTTTTGAATTTAAAGCTTCAGCAGATTCTAATGTCGTCGACAATCCTGCATGGCACACCATGGTGAATCAACTAAAAGGAAAAAATAAAAAATCAAAAAAAGCGAAGTTATTGGTGAATGCTACTACTCCAGAAATCAGTAGCTACCCCGAAAACAATATTTAGATGGAGTTCCTCTTTTGGAACATAAGGGGTATGAATTCCCCTGCCAAGCAAATGGAAATGGTGAGATTAGTGAATAGTAATAAATTTTCCTTTACTTGCATGCTTGAAAATAAACTCTCGGCAAGTAATATTGATAACTTCATGAATAAAATCCACTCTAAATGGAAATTTACACATAATATATTAGATGGTCAGAAATGTCGTATTCTAATAATCTGGGATTCAAGTCAATGGTCAAATATAATTATCCACACTAATGAACAGTACATCACAAGTATCCTACACAATTATAATGGACTCAGTGTGATATGCACATCTGTGTATGGTCATAATGATGAAATGAAGAGGAAGGACCTATGGACATACATTAGTGAACAGTCTATGCGTACTAATCTGCCTTGGCTTCTAGCAGGAGACTTTAATTCAATATTATCTCCTACGGAAAGAATAAATAATGGAAGTTACACTGATATGGGAGACCTTGATTTCATGAACTGCATTAACAATTCTCGGCTTACTGAACCAATGTATTCAGGAAATTTTTATACTTGGAGAGGGGGTCTGCAATTTCCAATTCATAGCAAAATAGACAGAGTTTTTGTCAACTCTCTATGGTCTGAAAAGTTCAAACATTATGGTATACACTTTGGAAATCATTCCATTAGTGATCACACTCCCATCATGATTAATTTAATGGTCCAGAACACGAGAAGAAAGCCCATACCTTTCAAATATAAAAATTCGTGGCATCGACAAAGTGGATACCAGAGCATCGTCCAATCAGTTCTGGCGCAAGAATTTCCAGGGAATGCTCTCTACAATCTCCTATGTAAATTAAAAACTGTGAAAATTACTCTGAAAAACTGGATAGCAAATAAAAGCAATATATACTCTGAATTAGATATGTTAAAAGAGGAAACAAATGATATATACAAGAAATTAGTTTGTGATCCTCTTACAACTATCTCATTGAAGAATATAGCTCGAAAAATGCACAGATTTATGATATTATGAGGAATATTGCGATAGACAATGAACAAAGGATGAAAATAAACTGGTTGACAAAAGGAGACAAACCAACTGAATTTCTCTTTTCAAAAATCAATAAAATTAAACCACCAAGGGGAAATAAATTCATTATACAAGAGAATGGATATTGGTATCCAGCATCAGAAAGTATTGGTGGTGCAGCCACAACATATTTCACAAATCTCTTTTCTTCGCCTACAGGCAAAACTCAATTTCCAGACATAATATGCAAAAAAATCCTTTCAGAAAAAGCAAAAGAAAACATCTGCAAGCCTTTTCTCCTCGAAGAAGTTAAAGTTGCAGTTTTTCAAATTAGTGATAATAATTCCCCAGGACCAGATGGAATTAACTCTAAATTCTATAAAATTCACTGGGAACAAATCAAATACGACATATGTAATGCTATGAATAGTACCCTTCAAGCAGGGAAAATCATTAAAGAAATCAATCATACATTCATTTGTCTTATCCCTAAAAATCCAAATGCAGTGGACATGACTGACTTCAGACCTATCTCCCTATGCAATGTATCTTATAAAATACTTGCAAATCTTTTATGCAATAGAATGAAAATCCTCATGAATGATCTAATCTCCTATAACCAGAATGCTTTCATTCCTGGAAGAGTTATCACAGATAACTCACTGCTAGCTTATGAAATGATAAGAGGGTTCAACAGGAAAAAATCCAATGAGTTATGTCTGAAAATTGACCTTCATAAGGCGTATGATAAAATTAATAGAGATTTTATTCATCATATGCTGATCTCAATGAACTTTCCCCCCAGATTTGTGGACCTCATATATGAATGTATTACTACACCCACTTTCTCGGTGCTAGTAGAAGGGTCACCACATGGTTTTATTAATAGCTCAAGAGGATTACGACAAGGTGACCCCCTCTCACCTTACCTTTTTGCCATAGCTATGGAATACTTGACTATTATTCTGGATATGGAATTTCACAAAGGCATTCTAACCCCCATTATTCAAAATGATCCAGTGATTACTCATCTGATTTATGCAGATGACATTTTGATATTAACTAAAGCCACAATTCAAAATGCTACTTGTATCAAGCAAAGTTTTCAAAATCTGTGCAACACTACAGGTCTGGAGTTAAATTCCAACAAATCCTCTCTTTTCTTTAGTAAAGGTGCCACAAATAAAGATCAGATAGCCAACATACTTAATATTCATATTGGTAAATTGCCAATCATCTATCTTGGCATTCCTTTATCAAACAACAAATTGAAAAAAAGGGATTTTGGAGGATTAATTGATCAAATTAACAAAAAATTCAATCATTGGCACAGTAAGTTTCTAAACATTAGTGGCAGAGCTGAACTAATTAAAACTGTTATCCATCCTGTTTTGCATTTCTGGCTTCAATTTTCTCCATTTCCACTAACAGTTAGGCAAAGAATTGATAGCTTATGTGCAAATTTTTTATGGAAATCTAAAGCTCACCAAATGAAATGGGAAGAAGTGTGCAGAACTAAAACTGAAGGTGGTTTTGGCATCAGAAAAATTGAAGATATCTCTAAAGCAGTGGCCTCAAATCTTTTGTGGAAATTTATCAATTGTGAAACCACATGGTCTAAATGGATGAAAAACAAATATTGTAAAAATACAAACTTCTGGAATGCTAGTACTGATCTTACTGCATCAAACACCTGGAAAACATTACTTCGAGCAAGACAGTGGTGCAAAGGTCTCATTAACAAAAACATAGTCAATGGGGATGACACAAGCCTATGGTTTGACCCTTGGATAAATGGAACCTCATTAATAGATGACATAGGATGGAATACCATGTCAATGATTAGAGGACATAACAGAAAAGTGTCTGATTTGATCTCCAACCATAAATGGAAACAAAACATCAATTATGTCCCTACTCAGTTCCATCAAACCATATACAATGTTACCATCCTACCTCAGTATGAAAAAGATTATTGGAATTGGCTACCAAGTAACAATGGACAATTTACACTAAAGTCAGCATGGAATCAATTAAGGAATAAGCACCCAGAATATTTCTGGACAAAAATCATATGGGGTAAGGGATGTGCCCCCAAAATGTCAATATGTACTCTACCGGCCATCCAAAACAAATTGAAAACCAAGGTCCGTATTAGCAAATGGAACACAGACATGGATCAACAATGCAATTTATGCACAAGCCATATAGAAGATAGAGACCATCTATTTTTCAACTGCCCGTATTCAAACAAGTTGCTGGAAAATACCATGCAAAAATTGAAATTAGACATCAATCTAAATTTCAACATTAACCAAATTATGGAATGTATAAGCAATAGCAATAAGAATCGAAATTTAGACAACCAAATCAACAACATAGCGTTTACTTCCCTGATTTGGAACATTTGGTGTGAAAGAAACAACCGGATCTTCAGAGGTATTGAAATGCCAACAACAGTCAGATCCACCCTGATAAATCATGATGTTAAAATGCTTACGCAACACTTAATCCAAGATAGTGATCTTAGTAGAGAAGCGAAACTCATCTATGAAAACTGGAACATTGTCAGAAGGGCTCAGGCTCCTCCGCATCCCCCCTGATCTGCTTTTACACTAGAGTGTTTCTTCTGGCAAATCCCCGCTGATGAGATTTTTGTCCACTTGTATTTCCAGACCCATTTGTGCTTTGCTTGGCATATGTTTTTTGCTCCCCTAACGAGACAGAAGTGGAATCGCACTTCCTTTTAGAAGGTTCTGGATTGAATCCTTGTGAAGGATGTATTCTTTTCTACTTTTGTTGTTTTTGTGTTTTCGGTCTATTTTTTTATCGGTCCAAGTTGTTATTACGGATGTTTTTGAGTACATTATAAACTTTGTTTCAACTCCTCCATCTGTTCAACAACTTGGATCCGTTCTCTCTGAATTGTATCGTTAATATATGGAAGCGATATGTACTCTTTTTCCTTGTAAGGTACCCGACTAGGTTAGGGGGGTTACAAGGTTTTAATGAGGCATATCATGAAAATATATGCTCTTCTTTGTTAATAAAGTACCTTTTTTCAAAAAAAAAAACCTATGCCTTTTTTACTGGACAAGAGCCTCCTGTCGACTGAGCTCCTACCATGGACACACACAAAAAAAAGAGAATATATATTAAAATTAATTTTGACATTTTATATGTTATGAATTCTAAAACTAATATTTTTAAATCTAGTTTTAACTTAGGAAGGATTTAAAGTTAAATTTATGATTTTATATAAAAGTCGCTTTTATAAACATTAAGTTGAAGAACATAAATATAAATACATACATGGATAACCAATTATAAATAATGTTTTAAATTTGAAATAGCATGTACATAAAATCTATAATTTCGTATGTATTAAAATTTAAAGTTAATAAATATAAATCCATCTTTAACTTAGAAGGAATTAAAAGTAGGTTCACGTTTTTGCATAAAAGTTCACTCATGAAATTTTTAGTTGAAACAAAATTTAAACATATGAAAACAATAAGCTAATAAATTTACATACAAAACCAATAAACTTAACAAAACACAAACTTAATTTTCAAAATGATATCAAGTAAACAACATATGCAACTTATTATGTTTGTGCATATAAAAGTTACAAACTTATATTAATCAAGAAGAATTAGTTTCCTAATCAAAATGTTTCTTTTTGAACATTAATATGCAAATCGATCATAAAATTGGATAGGAAAACCCAAGCATATACAAATTTGTTGTATAATATTTAGGATTTAAACTATATATACAAGATGAGCAAATAAGCAAAAGATATGAAGCATGTGACGATCTAAACAATGTTAACATTTTGTATTTCATAATAATAAGTTTAGAAAATTACCTTAAGAGAATCCAAAAATTACACCTTGGATGAAGAATACAGCTCCTAAATTTGATTAAATCAGCCTTTAGATTTTGCAAAGTTCTAGAGACGAACACCATCTTGAATACTTTCTATTTTGTTTGAATTGTGTTTGGGGAATTTTGTTCCTTGGAGGCCATGGAATTTTCGACCATTATAGAGAGAAGATATTTGGAGAAAAATGAATTGTCAGGAGAATCCATCAATGAACGAAAAGGAATTTGTTTTAGCGGAATAATTGAAACCTTTTCGATTCCTTCCTTAAAACCTTCCATCTATAATTTATCATTAAATCTCAAATAAATCCCCTCCTTATCATGTATTTTTGATATGATGGAGAAGAGTAGCAAAAAATAAATGAATGAATTTTTTTTAGTAGGTAATAAAAGATAATTAAAAACTGGAGATCATTTGCCGTCCTTTAATTACTCCTTTACCTCTTCAAATCAAATTTGAATATAACGACCATAAATTTATCAATTTGATGAATTATATTTGTATTTAAATATTCAAATATAAAGCTTCTTAACATAGATTATGTTGTCTTAAATAATAAATGACGATGACAAATCTTGTTTTAAAAAAGTATTTACAAAAATAAATACTTTGGAAAAATATCGATAAAATGACCGAAAATCCTTTTATCAATAAACAACTCTACAATTATTAAAAGTCACCCGGAGCTAGATACATACAATTACTTATCCATTTAAACAAAAATATGAAATAAAATCTATTAATGGCATTATCAATAATGACTTCATATTTAATAATTGATTTATGAATTTAATTGAGATTTAATGATTATTTTAAAATGTTATCATTTTAAATTGGTTAATAGTGATAGTAAATCATTTATAATAGTTTTATAAAGATATATATATATATTTGATTTGAAAATATAAGGAAAATTGATATCGCTTTATCGATATAACACCACTTTCTGTAAGCAGTTGTTTAATATTGATTTATACGGTTTTATAAATCTAATGTGATCATTATAATTTGGTTAAAAATGATAAGAAATTATTTTTCAAATTTTGTTTACATTTATATATAATTTAATTAATGAGTGGAAATGTGATCGGGAATCAGAATCAGAATTCGTAATGGTTTAAATAGAAATTGTAAACAAATCAATTCAACGTTATGATACATATACACATCCATGAACACATATACATTTAATTATGTTTAAGAATTAGTCAAATCAAGCAAAGAATGTTGAATCATGAGTTTTGATTCATGACAAAAAGCTTAAACGATCAGTGATGAGACTATACGATCAAGCGACAAAAAAGAATGAGATATGCATGCTACTAAAATAAAGGAGGTGAGACTACAAATCTGAGTATAGTAAGCCTATTTAGTCTTAGATATGGTTTATAATTGTTAAAATCTATTCTCATGTAGTTTGCACGTACTCAAAGTTGTTTTAAAATTCAAATTTTTTAAAATATGTGCAAACTGTGCGCTGACAACCAGGTCAGTCGACTGACCGAAAACTAATAGTCGACTGAACCTGTCATTACATTGATATGCACTATTTTACACTGTTTATTCAGTTAACTGGTCGATTTTGCTCAATCGACTGACCGGCACTAACGGCTATTTTTTGAAGAGACACTTCTAGTTGCGAAGAGTTTAATCCAAATTGAAGAGATATGGCTGCAACTTTTGATTGAAACTTTTTGTGAGTAGTTGTAACTATTTGTTCACTGTATAAACACGATAGAATCTCTTCTCAAATAACTAAATTTCATTGTTTGATTTCTTGCTATATTCTCTACTATCTATCTCTACAATCTAAAAGCAATCACAATCTATATATTGCTTGAATCTCTGAACTAATTAATACATTCTTCGATTCTAAGTGATATCTTCCTTTCATATCTTCTCACACACAAATATACTTGAGGATTTGATATAGGAAGGGTGTATTATTAAAAGACGTATTCGTGTTATTCATAATATAAGAGTCCACTATTTTCTTGTAGCAATAGAAGTCCTATTCGGTTTTTCAGGCGGTAAAAGTTCTCTTCGGGTGTTTGAGGCGGAAAAATCTTGTTTGGCTGCTCAGGTGTTGTATACCTTTTCCTCCTGGTTAAGAGAGGAGTTATAGAGTTTAAATCTAGAGTGTAGTCCAGGACTAGACGTAGAACAGGAAGTTCGAACCAGTATAAAAAGTTCTGGTGTGCTTATTTCATTTACTTTATTACTATTATCTATTATCTAGTTTATATTTCGCACTAATATAATTTTCCATATTACACGATCCTAAGTGTTATCTAGCCAAACAGCTTACACACTTTCATTTGGTATCTGAGTAGGACATTCTATAACCGTAACAAGTTATTTGACATATTTAGTAATATGGAAAGTAACACCACTCTAGCATTAACAGTAACACTAGTTTCGTCGTAGGACAGTCAACTGCACGATCACCACTATTTAACGGTCTTAACTATAATTTCTAGTCTACTAGAATGAGAATATATATGCAAGCGAATTGTTTTGAAACCTGGAATGTTACCCAAAAAGAATATACCATGCCAACAGAAGATTTTTCAACTTGGAATGTTGCAAAAAAACTGATGCTACTTCAAATGCTAAAGCTATGAACATGTTGTTCTGTGCATTAGATAAAAATGAGTTTAATAGGGTCAGTATGTGTATAACTTCTTATGATATATGGAGAACTATAAAAGTAACTCATGAAGGAACTAACAAAGTCAAAAAAGCAAAATTTCTATGTTGAAAAATCAGTTCTAGAATTTCAAAATGAAATCAAACGAAACTATAAATGACATGTAATCTAGATTTCAAGATATATATCACTCACTATTGGCACTAGATCAAAAAAAATTCTAATTTTGATATTTTACAAAAATCCTCAGTTCTTTAACAGACAATTGGGAACGAAAAGTCTTTGCAATTGAAGAAGCTAATGATTTATCAACCATGAAACCAGAAGAATTGATAGGAAATCTAGTGTTATTTGAAGTAAATTTGCAGGCAAAGAAAGTACTGGAACAAGACAAGAAGAATCTAGCTTTTCAGGCAGAAAAAGATGATTTAGACTCAGATGAAGAGGATATGGCGCTTATTGCAAAAAAAAAACAATTTTTTTTTGAAATTCAAAAAGAATAACAACTTCGGGAGTTATAAAAATAACTCTAATAACAACAATAATAGTAGTTAACCGTCATCCTCTGTTATGGAATGTTGCGAATGTCATAAAAAGGATCATATGAAGAAAGATTGTCCAGAGAAAAAGAAAAACAAATTCCAGAAGGACAAATTCAAGAAGAAAGCATTTTCAGTAACATGGGATGATTCAGATTCTTCTTCGTCATCAGATAGTGATAGTGACACAGAGCAAGCAAATGTATGCTTCATGGCTACAAGTGATGATGTACCACTTAAAAAGAGAGGAAAATGGATCTTAGATAGCGGTTGCTCAAAACACATGGCTGGTACTAAGGACATGCTAACTAATATTGTCTACTCAAATGGTGGATCGGTCACTTTTGGACATAATTCAAAAGGTATATCATCGGTAAAGGTGGTGTGAGGTATCTCTAACTTACCTCTCCTTTCTGATGTTTTATTAGTTAAAAACTTAAAACATAATTTATTGAGCGTAAGTCAATTATGTGATAAAGGTTTTAATATATATTTTTCAGAAAATAAGTGCAATATTTTTGATAAAAATCAAAATTTAAATTTTGAAGGTATAAGAGACAAAAATATTTATATTTTAAATATGAATGTAAATCATAACAAAAACATGTGTTTAGTAGCTATAGAAAATGATTCTTGGCTACCACACAAAAGTTCAAAACTCGAATTCGAAGAAGAAATTACCAAGGAGAAGCCAATGGAAAAAAATCTAAACCTTAAGAGGACCCAAACAAAATGATATCATGTGAATCAAACAATAGTAGTAGTGATAGTAATGTCACACGGGAGATGGATGATGACCATATTATTTGGTGCGAGGGGTCGTAAGATTCCCCTATTCATTGGGACAAGATGGAGGATAAAGAGGAAGAATTTGAGGATACAGAGGAAGAAGAAGTGAAGGTTTAGAAGAATTTGAAGGAGGAGTTATACAAGAAGTGCCAACCGGACTTAGGTATTTGCCATGGACCCAGCCTTGGCTTCCATACAAAGTAGATGTGATATCACAGATTGAGGAAGGAAATGAAGCTGATAACAAACAAGATGATAGTGATGATGAGGAGAAGTATTGTTTGATTTTTCATACGGAAATGGACCATCAGCCTCAGACTCAGAGGAGTGATTATGATGTGAGATTGGAAAATTTAGTAACATCCGTGTAGTATTATGTAGTAGCATATATATGCATGGGCTGTAAGGTTGATATGTTTGTATTAGTATTATGAAAACCCAAGTAGGTTTAGAAGGACTGTAGAATGGTATAAGTTGTAAGGAGATTGATGTGTGTAAGATAAGGACGAATGTAAAATGTTAAACATGTATAATATAATTATGTCTTTTGTTTATGACTTTGTTCAAATGTAATTACACAAACCACTTAGCAAAATTTTGTAACACTAATTTGACCTAAGGATTTGAAAATATGATTTTAATATCTGAAAAGGATTTATCACTTGATGCGTTAGGGCAAACATGGATGAGGATATGTTGTCAGTTCCTGACATTTTCAATCGTAGTTGAGAGCTATGCAAGGAAAATAAAAGTTTCTAAGCCCGATCGAAGTCCGCACTAGAGGATCGGGGGATCAATACTAGTTCGAAAGTAAAGTTGTATCTTTGAATAGTAGATTGAATTAGATATTGCAAATGTATAATCTATATATACTATACAAGTGTAAGTTTAATAAAATGTTTTGGGCAAACACCTTTTGGTTTTGTGTTGTAATTTGGAGGACGAATTTTTTTTAAAGGGAGGAGTATGTAACGACCCACAAAGTTATCAATTTGATATATTATATTCATTTTTAAGTATTCAAATATAAGGCTTCTTAATGTAGATTATGTTGTCTTAAATAATAAATAATGATGGTAATCATATTTTGAATAAGTATTTACAAAAATATATACTTTGGAAAAATATCGATAAAATGACCAACAACCGTTTATCAATAAACAACTCTATAATTATAAAAAATTATGCACGAGCTGGATACATACACTTATTTATCCGTTTATACAAGAATATGAAATAAAATTACTTATTTTATTTTGGAAAATAAAATGTATTTATGACATCATCAATAATGGCACCGTATTTAATAATTGACTTATGAATTCAGATTGTGATTTAATGATTTAATAAGTGTTTTAAAATGATGGTAATTTAGTATAAATTAGTTATATAGTAAAAGTGAATCATTTATGATAGTTTTATAAAGATATATGCACGATTTGAAAATATAATTGACATCGCTTTTTTGATATAACATCACTTTTTATAAACAATTACTTATTATTAATTTATATGGTTTAATAAATTAATTGTGATCATCTTAATTAGTTAAAAAAGATAATAAATTAGTTTCAAATTTCGTTTGCGTTTATATGTAATTTAATTGAAAAGTGAAAATGTGACCAAGAATCGGAATTCGTAACGGTTTAACGTATAGAAGTTGTAAACAAATTAATTCAATATTGTGATACGTATACATATACATGAACATATTTACAAATGCATAAAATATACATTTAATTATATTTAGGAATTAGAAAAATCAAGAAAAGAAAATATCAAAACACAAATTTACATATACAAGCTCGTTATGTGTAAATAAGAGATAAAAACAAAGCACCACCTCACATCACAAGCCAAGCATATGAAGGGAGGAATGAGCTTTATGGTCGGCCGAAGGGCGATGGGAGGGGATGAGGGGGAATGGTGTTGCAAGCATGCTTAGGTAAGGAAATAATTACATTATTTTTTGGGTGCAAATCTTCTCTATAAATACCCACCATTCTCTTCATCATTTTACACACTACTATATTACATCATCTTCCTCATTCTCAGGCTTTTCAATGGCTTTCTAAGGAAATCATGAAGAAATATTAGCAAAAAGAAAATAAATTTGTATAAGTATACATGCATTTGCAACACTTTAAAACAAGCTCAAATCCACTCCTTTCCTCTCTTATAACCCACGATCACCCCTCCTACCACCAAGACCGATCCCACTTCCATTTGCAAGCATAGGCCGAGCCCATTCATTGGTCCAAGGCTTGATTCTGTAGGTCCTAATTCGATCGTAGTGAAGTTATAATGAATTTTCATAAAGTTAGAAACCAATGAAGGTGAGAAACTCTTCCATATTTATTTTGTAAATATGATAATTTGATATGATTGCTATAGTTGTTTACTATGTTTGATCATCAAGTCTAGATGTTGATTATATGATTATTTTAATGTTGAGATGGTTAATGTTTAATACACGTCGAATATCACAAAAGAAATCACTTTCCTTTAATAAATGAAATAGAGTATATGAGATTGTTAAATCTCTTTAAAATGGTTTAAAATGATTAAGAAATGTTTTATAAACATTTAAAAGTGTTTCGACAAAGTTTGGAAAAGATACTAAAATTGAGTTAAAATAGGCGCATTCCGTAGCGGCAGTTTACGATTTCACGCCGTAGAAAGTTAAATCTACTTATACGATAGATTTGGAGTCAAAGATTTCAAATAAGAATTTTTGAAACTCTTATAATTTAATTACAGAAAAAAGATCAAGATTTTGTTCAGTACATTTTGAAATATGAGCAAAACAAGTTTTCAAAATAGTTGCGGTTTTGGCAATTTTAAGAAACCAAAGTGATAAATTCGTTAAAATTGATATTTTTAATTTCTTAAAATATGAAATAAATTCTATAGATATTTTAATTTTTTTTAAAAATGATTTGAATTATAAAAATGAAATTCTAAATGATCGAAAAGTTGTTTTGATCAAATAAGCCTTGATAAAATCACTTTTTGCAGCACTTTTAATAACTTTTGAATTATGGCTTTAAACTTAAGTGTTCTTTTCTGAATCTTTTATAAATGTTTTCAAATAAATAATTAAGTAATTTAAAGATAATTTGAGGTTTTATAATTATTTTAAAAGAGTTCAAATAAATGATTTAAAGAAATGTTACTATAATTAAGTGATTTAATCATGGCTCTAAAAGCCAATGAGTCTATTCATGAGATCCAGTTGTGAGGTGCTTAAACTAAAGAGATGCTCCAGAGCAATCAGTACTCTGGCTCACCATGCCTCTTTTCTGGGCGAGTAATAGATATGGTCGAAATGTTGAAAACAAGGTAAGTATAAAAGGTTTAATTTTTCCAAATTTAATACAACTTAGATTATATAAAAATAATCTTCTTATACTTGTATTAAATTCTAAGGAGGGAACCTGTACTATCCATGTGAATTTAAAAGGTGATTTCACTGTTATTCGACATATACTAACGATTGAATGTGGAAATTGAAGTTGAATAGAATTAGTATAATTTCTATCGGCCCTTTTTACTCAATAAGGTTTTGCAATATGATTTATGAGAAATGATCTTGATTTGATATTTCCAAAATTAAAGAGAGGTTTAATCATTCCTTATATATTGAAAAGAAATGTTTTAAAGATATATATCTCTTGAAGTCATTTTTGATAAAAAGGAAGTAATTAATCAAATGATAAGCACCTATTTACTTAACATCTTTCTATCAATGGTTGGTTCGAAGGAACCTGGATCAGATTTGAGAGATTCCCATCCGAAAACCACTTCAAACCAATTTATGTATTCGAAATGAAAACTTGGAATGATAATAAATCGAATGAAAGGTTCCTTGTCACTGACCCTCAGGGAAAATTTCCTATATCATATATACATATACATATACATATACATATACATATACATACATATATATATATAGCAGTAGTATCTTTATTTGATCTTCGATGCAAGGGTTGCTTGCTACTAATCCAAGGGATAATTCTCGATAGGATGTGGTAGGAGAGTTTCTTTGGTTTGTCCTATTCGTTGAAAACTTGTATGGATGAATGCCTGATATTGCATTTATAAAATGCACGTACATTGATTTTTATGAGCGAACATCTATTTGGCGGTGTAGGAAGTAACTCTCTTAAACTTAACACCCATTTCTAAGACGTATGAGCTCAGAGGTTGTACATTTATGGAAATCAATGGTACTTGATGAAATTTGTAACGACCCAGAATTTCAGTCATTTGAAATTCGTATATTTGATTGATTTTAAATATTCATAAGTTAATTTTATAAGCTGAATAACTTATATTTCAAATATCTTAATTTAATTGGATAATTAACTTGTTAATTTAATTTTTGAAATTTCAGAAATAATTGATTTTGAATTTAATGTAAATGAAAATGATTTATAAAGTTGAATTAAATTCTATTTGAATTAGAATGATGTTAGAGAACTTTTGAAACTGAACTAAAATTTAATTTCTAGAAATTGAATATTTTAATTTTTAATTAACGTGTATAAATAGTCATTTTTCACACAGTCTCAGATTACGATGAAACCTATTTCATTGGATTCGTAATATTATATTATTGTAGGATTTCAAATTTCGTATCAATCAGATTTACAGTTTAGTTGTGGCAAGCTAAAAAGCGTAGAAATTTGTTTAAGTAAATTTTTAGTTTAAAAAATTCGATTCAAAAACCTATCTTCCAAATACGATCATATTGGCTCTCGATATATTCCATTGCATTCCGAATGGGGGTAAAACATTATAAACGCCTAATGGCACGCTTCGATTGGAATTCGAAAATTTTTCTGGTGAATAGTGTCGTGAAATTTTCTATATAAGGCCACATTTTTCTTCATTTTGCCACAACCTAACCTAACTAAAGCAAGCCGCCACTTTCAATTTCTATGGCCATAAATGCACGAATCTTCTTCCTCTATTTTCTCCAAATCCATCAATCAATTCGAAAATCTTCCAACTACAAAGTGATAGAGCTAGTCAAGATCTTTTAATCCATAAGGTGATGATCATCATTTGAGCGTCATGGTGGTCGAATTTTTGCCGAGAAGTTGCATGTTTACTCCCGTTTTATGGGAGGATGATGTGACTGAGCTCATCCAAATTCAAGGTGTAGGTGGAGATCGTGATGGCCTTTCAAATGAGAGTCGACGATCGTGTTCTCGACGTCGTTAGTGGCCGCGACATTCAATGAATTGAATGAGAGCAATGGGTTTTATTAGAATGTGATTTTTTAACCTAGGGAAGAAGAAAGCAACGCGCGGTCCAGATTCGAAGTAGCAAAATTGAACGGCCGTGATAAAAAAAGGTTAAATAAAAAAAAGTAGTAAATTATTATATTTTAAATTCGTAAAAAATTCTAAACTGCATAACTTTTTCATACGAGGTCTGTTTTTGACGAAACAAGTTGCTTAGGTCCGTATTAACGAGCATTAAATTTTAGAGCTGGTTTGGAGTTGATTAGAGGCAGTGTAAATTTTGGGTAAAATTAAATGCCTGTTTAATTTTATTCGGAATAAAATACTGCAACTGCTATTGGAACCAATGTGAGTACAACTCACTCTTTCTGATTCGTTGATATTTTTATATAAGTGAGAATAAATTTATTTTATGCTGATTAATGATTGTTTGGATGATATATATATATATTGATTGGTATTTGGATATATTCGTGCCTATTGGAGCAGATGTGACTCTTTACGTTTTCGTGTATGAGCGGATGACCCTTTGTACGCGCGTCTGCCTCGAAGGGGACATTGTACACATATTCTAATATGTATATTTGTTGTAGGTGACAGGATGGAGGGATGCAACTGGATTCCTCACCAGTATTGGTTTTATTTACAGATATTGATATATATGCTGTTATCATGTGATATATGATGTTTTGGGTGTTGTGATTGATGTATTCAGTACTGTTGCAGCATTGGGCCTTTTTTTGATAATTTAAAAATGTTAAAGTGATGATTTCAAATTAAAAAGGATTTTCAAAGTAATTTTGAAAAAAATATACTTTTGAATGGTTAAGGAATGAATTTATTTTAAATAAATAAAAATCATAATTTTTATGTTATAAAATTATGATTTTTGTGAAATATAACCAGAATGTGATTTTTGAATATGAAGCTGATTTATTTTGCACAATGGTTAAATTGAGATTTTGAATTATTGTAAACGGTTTATATGTACAGATTTATAAAATTGATTTTATAAATAAAAATAATGGAATTATAAAGGCGTTTTGTAAGTATTAAAATAAGGGTATAAATGGGTTTTATAAGTAAATAAGATTTATAGATTTATGAGTTTGTGAAGTTATAAAAGAACGAATTTTGTAAATAAGAGATTTATAAGTAATTAACTTATAATTGAATTTTGGCATGTAAATGAGATATATATGGAATTGGTAAATAAAGGAATTTTTATAAATTGAAGTTTTTATAAAATAGAAAATGTGAATTTATAGACACTGTTTTATAAATCCGAAATCAACTTATTTTGATAAGTTAAATATGAAAGTTTATTAAAGGAATTTCGTCCATGATTTTAAGTGGATAGTCCTTTAATTAAAAGTGCATCAGTAATGAATTTGGTTATAAATTAAATCCACGATTTTGGATAGTGGATTATCCTTTAACAAATGTTTAGAAGTATTGAATTTGGTAAATGAACTATATTCACTATTTTGGACAGTGAATAATATATTAAATAAAATGGATATGTTTTGGAAAGTGATCTTTTAAATTTAAAGATAGGTTTTGAAAAGTGGTCTTTTAAATGGAGTTAAATAGTTTGAAGATGTTTTTTAATGTGTTAAGTATCGAAACCATAGATTTCCACATCCATTATTGATATAGACAATTTGGAGGAATAAGGAAATGATGGACTATAGAACTGTTATTATAGTAAATGATTTTCAAAAGGAGATGTTTTGTATAGTATATGGAATTTATATATCTATCTAATTATCGAATCCTTGTACTAATGATTTTGGGTTGTCATAACGATGTTTTATGCAACATTCGTTTTGACCCAAATAAATGTGTTTAAGAGAATATTTTCCTTTAAAGAATAAAATATATACTTAATCGTGATTTAGGCATATGTAATATTTTCTAAGTGCTGAAAATAAATTGAATTATGCATCATTTGTTATTAAATAAGTATATGGAAATGTTTTCCAATATAAAAGTTGAAATGGTTTGAGATTATATATTTTTAAAGATAATTTGAAGTGGATATTTGGCAAGTGATTTAATCAATAAAAGATTAATTAAAAGGGCCTAGTATTTTCTTATGGTGCTAAATATTTGTTCGTTTGGTTTGATAGTTAAATAACCGACTATCAAATTTGGCCATTTTAGTTCCTCAAATTGATGCGGGAACTATTTAGTCGTACACTTAGTACGTAGCCATCTGTGTAGGCTTGATTATCGTTTGTGTTGAGGATGTTGATTCGTATAGTGCGGAGTATTACTCAAATCTATCGAGCTTCCTTCTTGGTCGAAGGATAGTAAGTTGAAAGTTGGAGACGTGGTAAGTCTATGAGACTTAGTTTCTGTGTGAGGTTGAGAAACGCTTTTGCATTTTAGGTGCGAAGAGACCGGGATCGGTTTATCCGAAAACCATTTTAGACCAAAGTATATGCATTCGATTGTGCAGATTATTGATAATATTGATATTCAGGATTTTCATAGTGGAGGACTGCTTTTTGATCGTTTGGGGTTAAAATCCCAATACACATCCAGTAGCAGTAGTCTCTTCATTATGAAATATCAAATACAAGGACTATTTGCTACTAATCCTAGGGATTTCCCGATCGAATGTGGTAGTAGAGTACCTTCGGTTTGTCCTAATCCTGGATAACTTGTATGGATGTTTGTCTAACATTGCATTTCTAAAGATTATATAAATTGGTTTTTACAACATCAGTGGTGGTGCAGAAGGAAATTTCTCTTAGCTTAACACCCTCTTTAAGACGTATGAGCTTAGAGGTTGTATTTTTGTGGAAGGCAATTAGTAGTCAACGAAAATGGTTGTGTGGCATTCAATGTAATGTGATATGTGATATGTGAAGGGTAATCGTAACCTCAGGCCTCATCAACCGAAAATGACCAAAACAGGTTTAGATGTGGCAAGGCTAAGTGGATCGCTCCCAAGTAGAATATGTTTATCCTCTTCTAGATATATCTTTACACGTTATGACGTCATGTATCTGATTATTGTGGTTTTTATGCTATGAGGGCCCTCGAAAAAGGTCAGTAATGACCGAAAGATGACATATTCAGTACTACCTAGTTATAGAGGTAGGCCGGTCTTGTGTTAGTAGAGGAACTTTGTGATGGTTTCTTGGGACATCCATCTAGAGGTGTACCCAACGGAAGGTAGTCCCTTCACCTGGTCGTTTGTATGGAAATCTAAACTCCACTAGTACTTGCCATTTTTTTTGTAGAGCCCAGTATGCTGGAATTTAATAATGGTAACAATTTCAGCTATTTTAATATTTGTATACTAGATACTAGTATAATATAAGATGATTTGATATAAAATGTTTTAGTTATCGTAAGGTAAAAACATGTCCGTATTTATGTGTAGGCGTGTCTTACGAGATACTTTGTTTAGATAAAGGAAAAGTTTGGAAATTTAATAAATTCAGTTGAGTGTGTTTCTCATGCTGGTTTACCAGACTGATCCGGGCATTCTTCCCTTTCAATGCTTGGGTCAGACCGAGTATATTTACATGTTCAGATTTGGTGCTTTTGGAGCTTCAGCGGGAGAGCTGGAGATCTCCGTTTTCGTATACATGTATCTGTTTTGATTATCCACTTTGCTTATTATGGTTGTTGTTGTTATATTATCAGCAATTGTAAGGACAGATTATTATGACTGTCCAGGCTGATAACTATTGATTGATTGTTGTACTCTGATTGATGTATGTATATACAGTTTCTGTTTTGTAAAGATCATTGATATGATGTTATATGTTTTCCGCTGCGATGTGAGATTCTGCATTGTTCTGTTTGGTTCTCTCTTCTCTCTTTCTTCTCTTCTCTTCTTCTCTCCTCTTTTCTTTCTTCTGAATTTCCATCAGTTTGTGCTTTTTGGTTCAGACATATGTGGATTATTGTCGATTCATAGGGTACAGATTTGTGCGTCGTCATAGAATTCAATGCGGCATTCAAAGCAGAATGTGCTATATGAAAGGTAATCGTTACCTTGGGACACATCACCGGGAATGGCTTAAACAGGGCATATCGTAAGGCAATATGGTTCACAACTATTAGGGTATGATCATTACATTTCTAGATTACCTTCTATATATGGGAACAACTAGGGTGATGTCATATTTGGTTCTGTCCACCACGAGATGGGTCATGCGGGTAAGCCCATCTTGCTCGGTGCAGAGGTTTCGAAGTCGTTGATCCTCGGTACATCCCTCTAGAGATGTACTGTACGGAAGGTAGTTCCTTATTTACCATTGTATGGAAATCCATTCTCTAGCAAGTGCCTTTGGAATTGATTGTAGAACCTCTTATGCTGGAATTTAATCAATGTAACAATTTCAGCTAAGATTATATTAGTTTACTTGAAAAGTGTTTTCAAAAGAACGTCGTTAAAAATAATATTCTGAGATTTTTTGTACTAAATATTTTGCTTATGATGAGGTAAAAATCCATTTCATGTTTATGTGCGGCGTGGTCTTATGAGATGCCCTTTGTCTTCAAAATATCCATATTTTGAGTTTCCAAACCAGTCTTATGACTGACCCGGAGTTTATTTTTTTCCCTTAAAATCTAGATGCCTTGATTTTCAAGGTAGCCAAGTATTCAGGTTTAACTTGGAGCATTGTAATGGAGCTTGAAGACTGGAGTTGAAGATGTTCTTGTAGATATTTCTCCCTTTCCATTCTCGATGCATTAGTTTACTAATTGTGTCAAACATTTATAAGTACAGAGAATTATTACTGTCCAGATTGTTTTATAAGATAGACTCTGAAATGTATTTAAAATTTTCTGCTGCAAACATTTATATTGAAATAATATACATTATTCCATTCGTTTAAGATTTTATTCTGCCTTTATTTTCTTTTACTGCATGATAATCTGCCTCTCCAACACTTGGATTTGAAGCATGTGAAATACCAAGGATGCATTAGTGTCGAATTCTGAGGGTCGAGGAGGTGGGTCATCACATTGAATCTCATGCTTTCTCATTTTTGGTCTGCCATCAAAGAGGCAACAAGGGCCGTGAGATATTCCTAACTCTAGTTAGTAAATAATCTATCTAAACCTAATTTAAATATTCTATTAATATCATATATTGATATGCACATATATAACCTTTATATACACATTTTACTATATACCAACGTCTTTCAAAACCTCAAATTAATATTTCAAAATGGGTAAATTTCAAAATATTTATTACATTTGAACTTTATTTGGCCTATAAAGCTAAATTTGTATTTTTTGAATTTTCTTTTCAAATAAAATTTCTATTTTATTTTACTTTTAAATATAGTTATATTTAATATAGTTTGTATTATATACACATACATATATATATGTGTGTGTGTGTGTGTGTGTGTGTGTGTGTGCGTGTGTGTATCATATACAAATATGTATGTACCTGCATGTGCAACATAATAAGGTGTACGTGGTTTAACATGCTCGTATATAAGTGCTGAGATTTACAACGCAATAGAGATGTCAGTCGCTCTATAAACAAATGTGTTTTCTAAAAATGTATGTGTATGCTTCAAAATAATATATATACATATGTATAAATATATTTATGTATATATATGTGTGTGTGTGTGTTATGAAATACTAATTATAAATAGACTTATATATACGTGTGTATATATATGTCTGTGTATGTATTATATTAAATTATAAAATTATTTTAAATATCATATGATAATATATTTTAAATAAATACATAAAATACTATATGTAATCCATGAAGAAAAATTTTAATTAATTTTTTTTATTGTGATACATACATACATATCTCTATATATATAATTACTTAATAACATTTTTAATATTAGTAATAAAAATAATACACATATATGCACATACATATTTTGTATCATTGCTTACGACCCATATTTTTTTCGGTTATGTATATATATTTATAATAATAAATGTTTATTATTTAGTTTTACATATCGTATGGAAATGTTCAAATAAATAAATAAATTGAATTTTTTCCGTAAACAAAATGAACAATATTTTGTACCAAAATTTTATATTATTTATAAATATATGTATATTTTTTATTTGTATAATCAATTTTATAATTAAATAAGTTCATGCGAAACAAAAGAAATAATCTCCACGACGCGAATTAATTTTATAAATATAAAATGTATATACAAAAATAAATTATTTTTTAATTACCAAAAGCATTGTGCATATATAAGCATATATAAAATTAAAAACATAGATTATATTATTTTATATTTTAATTTAGATTTTAATTAAATTAAAATCATTTTTAATATTACTTAATTTTTTAATTTTTTAAAGTTTGGATGTGAGCACTAGCAAATATATATATACATAAAAATTATTATATATGCACACATATACAACAATCAATATGTGACAATACATCGATGTATAGATTCGTTATATTTTCTAACTAACTAGCATGTTATATAGTAATTAAATAAGCATTTATGTATGTTAATAAATAAGAAGCGTACCTTTCACTAAAGCCTAGAATTCGCACCTTGAAACGATAAATTAAACTCCTTGAATCCAATTCCAAGTCCAAAAGTTGCTAGCTCCCGAACAAATATACCACCGACCATTGTATTTGATTTGATTTTTATATAAATAGTTTGAAATTTTGAGTAGAGGAGAAGGTTGATTTCGGCCAGTAAAGGGAAGGTGTGGAAGCTCCCAAAAGTCAATGAAACATATGGTTTAGAGACAATTAAATAAGGAGACCCTATGTAGTAAAACTAGGATCTAGATCCTTGTTTTTCTCATACAAATTATACCCAGTGGCTTGAACATGTAACTAGAGACTTGATGTAGAAGGCTCGTTTGGCATAAAGGGCCATTCGACACAACTAGGTCGTTCGGCACAACTAGGTCGTTCGGCATTTCATATCGTTCGGCACGAACCTCGTTCGGCAGAGAAGCCTCGACCGGCATCCACCATCGCTGGCATTCTAGCTCGTTCGGCATGAGCCCCGCTCGACATTCCAGCCTCGGTCGGCACAGCAGGGTCGTTCGGCATGAACCTCGTTTGGCATTCATGCCTCGTTCGGCATTCTAGCCTCGTTCGGCATTCATGCCTCGTTCGGCATCCATGCCTCGTTTGGCATGAAGCCTCGCTCGACATTTCTCCTCATGAAGCAAAGCAAGTTTGTTCGGCATTTGTGGCTCGGCACGCAGATGTCACTCGCCATGGGCCGAGGTATCTCACTCCTAAGCCCAAGAGGGAAGTCCAACCCATCTTCGTCTATAAATAGAAGGGTAGGGGCATAGTGAAATGGACCTTTTTTCAAGAACACTGGGGTGACTCTGCCGCATTCAAGACTCATTCTCTTTACTTAACAATTATATTCAAGTAATTAGTGTACGGATTGTATCTGTAATCAATCGTTGAGTAAAGCAATAAAGATTAACTTCACAGGTGTTCTTGTCTTTGCATTTAATATAGCATACAATTTCTCAGATTTAATTTACTTTCTTCATTAATCTCTCTACATAATCTTTCTCAAGGGTGTTAGTTACCAATTCTGGTGCTAACATTTTGGTGCTTTCACTGAGAATCAAATTTCTCAGGCCGTTAGGATCTTCTTTGCAACTACTGGATTGAATAAAACCCTCGAAGGAGATCCATGTTATTCCCAGGACGTCCGTTGATTCTACTCAGAGTTCTTATCAATAACTCTACTATGGGAAGACCACGTACCCGATCAGCCTCTCATAATGCGGACGTCAACGAGACTGCTAGAATACAACAGATAGGGCCTAGCAACCAACAAGCGAGCCTAGGTGCAGGGGCTACTACCCAAAATCAAGCAGAAGTCGTTACAAGGACAGAGTTCAATGACTTAATGAGAGAACTTATGGAAAGTAGAAGACTACTCGCTGAGCAGATTCAAGCTAACGCTAACCTGATGACTCAGCTTACTCAGTAACAACATCAGAATGTTAGAGGTAGCCCTGCTCCTTATTCTTCATCTGATAGCTCGACTTCATCTGATGAACCTCCCAAGCATAGATGCCGTAAAACTGAAACTGCGCAAGCAGGTGCTACTGATCGATCAACCAGGGATCAGTCACATCTTGTAGACCACGCCCAAGCTGGAACAGGAAACTTAAGAGCAGGAGCGCATGTGGAGATCGGACGCCCGACCCACCAAGATCCTAATAAAGCTGGCCTTCAAGATACACGTTTGGCCGATCGCCAGCAGAGGGGACATCAACTTGAGCAGTCCCGTAGAACAGAACCCAACCTTCCATCCTCTATACAAACTCCGGACTTATCAGCTATGGTCAGGCAGTTAATGAGGGAGAATCAAGGCCTAACTAACGAAGATTGGGGGATATCCAGGAGTCATACTCCATTCACCGATACCATTCTACAGGCTGAGTATCCTAGGAAGTTTAGCATGCCAACTATCCTGGCCTACGAAGGAAAGACTGATCCCAGACGGCATGTAATGAGGTATGAGTGCATGATGGGTTCTGCCAGAGCAAATGATGCGACCAAATCTAGGTGCTTCTCGATCACTTTATCTAGAATCGCTACCATGTGGTTCACTCGACTTCCCCCGTGGTCTATATCTAGTTTTGATGAATTGGCAACGAAATTTGTAGAACAATTCAAGATACATGTAGCTCGTCCTAAAGACGTGATGTCTCTATCAAGTGTAATTCAATCCCCGAGAGAGTCATTGAAAGAGTATTTGCAAATATTTCATATTGCGGCTACTGAAGTTAGCAACCCTAACAACCATGCAATTTTTATGGCGGTAATGCGAGGTGTAGTTCCGGAATCGGAGTTTGGGGATTGGTTGGCAGGAAAGCCTCCAACAATGCTAGAGCGTTTTTATTCAAAGGCTCATCAATTCATAAGAAGAGAAGAAGCCAGGTTGACGAGGTGAGATAAGGCACCAGGGCCTATTAAGGAGACTTTGAAAAGCAACATCGCCGTAAAACAATCCGACGATAACTCGGGAAAGGTTCAGGTCAATGTACAAAACAAGCATGGACAGTCTAAAGGGTTCAGAGGAGAAAATCCTGGAAAGAAAAGAGAAGTAGGGAAATGGAAGCCGAGGATTCCAACCTAGGACGAATACACCTCCCTGAACGCATCTCTTGAAAATATTTATCTGTCAACCTGTAACGCTTTTCAATACAGAAAGCCACGCCCAAAGGAGTCCATAGAGGAACAGAAGCGGATGGGGAATACAGTCCCTTCCATGAGACTTACGAGCACAATACAGAGGAGTGTAGACACCTCCATGACGCCATAGAAAAGTTGATCAGGAAGAAAAAGCTACAGAATTTGTTAAGAACCCACAAGAGGGCAAGCAAGGAACATCAGACCCCGGACGCGGGCCGGCTCCATGCCATCCAGAGGAACCTGTCCGAACCGTGGGTAGGATGATCATAAACACTACAGTCGAAGGACCTCACCCTGCAGATAAGAATTTGTAGGAGATGGAATGATATGCTACCTCCTTAAGGCATGAAGATTATGAGCGTTGTTCGAATGTCGAAGATGGAACCCTGCAAAACAACAATGCATGATGACAGACGATATAGTGTTTAGGAGCCGAGATACAGACAAGGTGGAGGCTCCTACCATCGACCTGATGGTCATATCTGCGACGATCGGGCCAACATACGTCAAAAGAATTTTAATTGATTGTGGAAGCTCCATCAACATCATCTTCAAAAAGGAATATGACCAAATGAAGATGGAGACAAAATATTTAAAACCATCTAAATCCCGTATCCGCGGTTTTAATGGTGTGGCGACTGACGCGAGTATGTTGAGTTGCTAGTTGAATTGGGAGAAGGTGAGCATAGGAGGGTGTGAATCCTACCGTTCATAGTGTTGGATGTTGATTCTCCATATAATATATTTCTAGGTCGTCCGACCCTGGCGGAGTTTGGGGCAGCTTTGGCCCTATGGTGTTTGACGTTAAAATTTCCGACAAACAAAGGAGTCGGTGTAGTGCATGGCGATCAAGCGATCGGTTGCACATGTTATGTGGCAGAGCTGAGGAAGGCTCAACGGAGAGAGAAAGGAAAGGTTGCGGACAACTCCGTCCGCATTCGAAATACTGACAATTAACAAGTAGTATCCTAGCCTTGGCTCGGACGACATTCTCAGATCTATAGCGACATAGATCCAAGAGATGGTAATGGGGGTCCCAGGGAAGCGAATGCAGCACTGGCTAAGCTGACGATTGACATTACAGTCAGTTGGGATGACCCGTCATGAGTGCTTAAGATTGGATCGCAACTCGACCCATCAACGGTCGAGGATATTACCGATTTCCTCCGAGCGAACCTGGATGTTTTCGCTTGGACACATTATGATATATGCAGGTTCTCCCGCTATTGCGAGTCATATGTTGAACATAGACTCGAAGTACGTCCCAGTGAAACAGAAACGGAGAGGCATGGACCCGGAGAGGTCCGTTTCTCTCAGAGAGGAGGTGGGCAAACTTAAAGCCAGTGGGTTCGTCCACGACGCCCTCTACCCTGAATGGGTATCTAACCCTGTACTAGTGAGGAAAGCGATTGGGAAGTGGAGAACTTGCGTTGATTATTCTAATTTAAACAGATCATGCCCGAAGGATAGTTTCTCTTTACCTAGAATCAACCAGCTGGTTGATTCAATGGCCGGACATGAGTTACTGTCATTTATGGATGCATATTCGGGATATAATCAAATCCCGATGCACATTCCAGATCAAGAACACACCAATTTTGTCACAGACGTCAGAGTATATTACTATGTAGTAATGCCCTTCAGATTGAAAAATGCGGGAGCAACTTATCAGTGCTTAATGAACCGAATGTTTAAAGATCAGATTGGTAGAACGATGGAAGTCTATGTGGATGACATGCTCGTGAAGTCACGACATTCAAACCACCACATTCGAGACCTAGCAGAGATGTTTGATATACTCAGGCATTATGGGATGAAAATCAATCCTTTGAAGTATTCCTTTGGCGTTGCGTCAGGGAAGTTTTTGGGTTTCATTGCGAATGCGTGGGGAATCGAAGCTAACCCGGAGAAGATTCATGCTATTTGGGACATACAAGTGCCCAGAACTATAAAGCAAGCACAAAGCTTGAACAGAAAGGTGGCTGTGCTGAGTCGATTCATATCTAAAGCTAAGGATAAGTGCATTCCCTTCTTCGATGTGATAAAGGAAAGAAAGAGAAACTTCGAGTGGACATCAGATTGTGAGGAAGCATTCCAAGCTCTGATAAGGCATTTAGAAAGTCCCTTGGTGCTATCAAAACCAATTGACCATGAAATGTTGTACGCGTACCTGGCTATATACCAACATGCAATGAGTACGGCTTTGGTTCGCGAGGAGGACGAGTTCAAAAGCCAACGTATTATGTAAATAAACATTTGACGGGGGCGGAAAGAAATTATCCTAAGATTGAGAAACTAGCTTACTGCTTGGTGATTGCATCATGCAAGCTTCGTCCATAATTTCAAGCACACTCAATCAGTGTTTACACTGGTCAACCCTTGCGGTATGTACTCCAATAACCAGAAACCTCTGGAAGGATGTTAAAATGGAATATCGAGTTGAGTCAGGTCGATATTACCTACCTGCCACGAAGGGCCATACAAGGGCAAGCGCTTGCAGACTTCATTGCTGAATTCACCGTGTCCGACGAGTCAAATGGTCACAATGTAATACCTCCCGTTCGATCTAAGATGTACACCGACGGGGCATCTAACGACCTTTGTTCGGGGGCTGTCATAGTTCTTGTGACTCCTAAAAACCGAGCAGTTTTTTACGCTTTGAAGCTCGAATTTCCAACAACAAATAACGAATCTGAGTATAAAGCGTTGATTACTGGCTTGAGACCTATCAAAGAATTGGGGGTAAGATCAGCTGAAATCTTTTGTGACTCACAACTGGTGGTGTACCAAGTGCGGGGAGACTATCAAGCGAAGGGACAGAGACTTACCCCATACCTTGCACGAGTTCAGGAGCTGCTAGCAAATCTGGAATATTATGATATCCCGTATGTCCCGCGTGAACAAAACAAGTTGACCGATTCATTGGCAAAATTAGAAAGCACTGGCGATGCACAACAAATGAGATTGGTTTCCATTGAAACCTTACATGCTCTGAGTATAAATATGAGGGAGGTAGATTTCATGTTAGAAACAAAAATCGAGAAGGAATCATTGATGATCCCATTCAAGCAATACTTGCTACACGAGGTCATACCCAAAGAAGGATCGAAAGACGACAAGTCATTCATAAGGCTTCGCGATATGTAATGCAGGACGAGATAATGTATCGGAGGGGAATCTCGAACCCCTTACTCCGGTGCATAGTACACGATGAGATAAACGAGTCCTGAAGGAAGTCCATGAAGGAGAGTGTGGTGACCATACTGGGGGGCAGACGTTTGCAAAGAAAACCTCCGCTATGGATACCATTGGCCGATGGTGAATCGGGATGCCGTAGACAATGTAAGAAGATGTGACAAATGTCAAAAATATGCAAAAATCCTAAGAGCTCCGTCGACTGAACTCACACAAATGGTCAGTCCCTGGCCGTTTGCAATGTGGGGGATCGACATAGTTGGTTCTTTAACCATATCATAAGGTGTCATGAAATACGAAATAGTTGTGGTCGATTACTTTACCAAGTGGACAGAAGCAGAGCCTTTGGCCACTATCACCACCAAAAAGGTCATCAATTTCGTTGTACGAAGTATTATATGCCGTTTTGGCCTTCCACGAACCGTCGTTACAGAAAATGGAACTCAATTCGAAAGCAAGGAGTTCAAAGAGTTTTGCCAAAAATATGGTATTGAGAAAAAATTTACAGCAGTTGCTCATCCAAAGGCTAATGGACAAGTTGAAGCTGTGAACAAAATAATCAAGTCCATATTAAAAAAGAATTTGGAAAAGGCTAGAGGCAAGTGGGTGGATGAACTTCCGACAGCGCTTTGGGCTTATAGAACTACCCACAAATGCACGACTGGCCACACTCCATTTGCGTTGGCATATGGCATGGAAGTTGTTATACCCGTTGAACTTGAAGTTCCATCACATCGGGTAACTTACTATGACCCTGAGTCGAATCGGGATCTTTTGCTGGATTTACTTGACTTCATTGATGAAAAACGTGAAGAAGCTGATTTAAGAGCGGCTGTATATAGACACCGAGTCGCTCGATATTACAATAAAAAGGTCAGGATGAGAATCTTTGATGTGGGTGGCCTCGTTTTGAAATGAGTTTTCCCGGTCCCATCTTATATGAATCCCGCATGGGAAGGTCCATACGTCAATGAACGGAAGCTTGGAGAGGGAACTTTCAAGCTAGCGACCGTTGATGGTGCGACACTCCCCCGAGCATGGAATAGCGAGCATTTGTGGCATTGTTATACTTAGTTCATTTCTTTCATATGTTAGTTGCACTTATTTCCAACATGTATTTATTCTTAATTTTCAGCATGTAATAAGATAGTTTATCTTATTTTCAATAATAAATGCTTGAAGCCATCTTTTCTTTGATTATTGATGTTTCTGTGTATGATAATTCTATGGAAAACCACTGAAGTTACATTATTCTGTCTAACGTACGAATGCACATAAACACCTCAAAATCTCCAAGTCCCCTGAGTGCGGACTGGAGTACTCTATGTCCCCTGAGTGCGGACCAGAGTATAAACGACTAGAAATCTCCAAGTCCCTTGAGTGCGGACTAGAGTACTCTGAGTCCCCTGAGTGCGGACCAGAGTATAAACGACTTGAAATCTCCAAGTCCCCTGAGTGCGGACTGGAGTACTCTGAGTCTCTGAGTGTGGACCAGAGTATAAACGACTCAATATCTCCAAGTCCCCTGAGTGCGGACTGGAGTACTCCGAGTCCCCTGAGTGCGGACCAGAGTATAAACGACTCAAAATCTCCAAGTCCCTTGAGCGTAGACTGGAGTACTCCTAGTCCCCTGAGTGCAGACAAGAGTATAAACGAATCAAAATCTCCAAGTCCCCTGAGTGCTGACTGGAGTACTCTGAGTCTCTTGAGTGCGGACTAGAGTATAAACGACTCAAAATCTCCGAGTCCCCTAAGTGCGGACTGGAGTACTCTGAGTCCCCTAAGTGCGGACCAGAGTATAAACGACTTAAAAATCTCTAAGTCCCCAAAGTACGGACTGAAGTCCTCTGAGTCCCCTGAGTGCGGACTAGAGTATAAACGACTTAAAAATCTCTAAGCCCCCAAAATGCGGACTGGAGAACTCCGAATCCCCAAAGTGTAGATTGGAGTATAAACGGTTTAAATTCTGTTAGTCCCCGGAGTGCGAACTAGAACACTAATGACATGAAGTCATCAAGTCCACAGCATACGAACTGAAAATTCTGAAGCATGGAATAAAGGATGTACAATTCCAAAGAGTTTCCGACCTATATGAAGATGAATTGAGAAGTTTATGTAACTCACAATAGCTTGGATTTCGACCACAATCATACAGAAAGCTGAACGATAAAAGTCTTTTGAAAGACAAAAGAACTAAGCTTTATTTATTCAAAAATAAGTTTCTACTACAACTCCTCCAAAACTCGAGTCAAAAGTCTATTTACATGAACTACGAAAATAAATAAAATAATTACTCATTGAACGAGAGTAACAATTACTTCTTGGATTTCTTCGACTTCTTTCCCTCCTTCGTCTTCTCAGACGACTCCTCTCCTGCGTGTTTTCCCTTGGAAATTTTCTTTGGTGGGGAGGTAACAACCGAGGAAGCATGAGGAACCTCTAATGGCCTGGACCCACTAGGGAGGATGACCTTCAATGGCTTGTTCAGAGGATCATCTAGGTCCATGAATCAAGGCTCAACTTTGATTTCGGCCGTCGTTTTCTTTTCCTCCTCGAGCTGCTCCTTCATGCTCATTTTGGAAGTATGTTCGGAGGCGCTTGTGATCTCGATTTCATAACCTCCCTTGATGGGAGATGAAGTCTCAGACTTATCATCATCAAGCACCCCAATCACCTGAGCATCTGGACCGATAGCCTCTCCTGCGTGAGTAGCCTCACTTGTTCTCCCCTTCACCTCCTTGGCGTCATCACTACTCGGAGTGGGCTCGGGATCAGAATGGCCTGCGCAAAATCACGGAAAGCAAGCAGTAGAATATGATGACCTCTCGTAAAAAAATGACGACTCTTGGAATTTTAAAATGAAGGGTTATGTACCGGCTTCTGGCTGACTCTAAGCCGTCCGAGGGGTCTCACCCTTCGGAGTAGGATATAGAATGTAAACGCCGAGGCTAGGGTCCTCCGGGTCATAACCAACATGTTGCTCAAATGGATCAAGTACCGGCCGATCAGCCGACTGAGTAGGAGCATGAGCTGGAGACTCGGTTCTGGATGGACTGGCAATAACATCTTTCCCTTTCGATGAGAAGGAACCTTTGCAGTAAAGATCCTTCGCCGTAAACAAGTCTGAAGGCTCGTTCACCTTAAGAAATTCTTTTATTTAAGCATCTTCATCGATCTCCTCGGTGCCAAGTTTGACCTTCCTGATTTTTATTAAAGTTTCCCATGCCTCAGCTAAGGATTCGAGGTAGCCCTCACCTAGAAAAGTTAAGTCCCGATGCATGAGGACACAGGCGTTGAATTCTGCAATCAGTGGGTCGAACATGCATTTGACCTCCTCCCTACCAGCCTCTTTAGCCGCCTCAAGACGAGAGTCAATCTTCACAGATGCTATTTTCTTGCCCTCTTCTCGGGCTTCATCCTTTAGCATCCCAACTTTAGAAAGCTCGTCGTCGAGCTTCGCCTTTAGAAGTCGTGTAGCAACGATCTCGTCGCAATATCGTTGCGACTCTTCTTAGGCAGCGGTCTTCTCCTCTCTTTCTTTATGGAGTTGATCCTCCATCTCTTTGATTGAAGGGAAAATGCATCCCTTTCCTTTTGTACTGAATCCTTCTCTAAAGCCATGGCCCCACAACGTTGGACCACCTCGTCAATTTCTTTTTTATGAGTTGCCTCCAGGCGATTGACGGCTTCCGCTGTATCTTTAGCACTTTGTTGGACGGCTTCAAGCTGAGACTAGTAAGAAGCAAGCTCTTCGTCCTGAGCTTTAATAATATCTTTATCATGGATAGCCTCGAGCTTCAGGCGATCAACTTCATGCTGACACTCAATGGAGACTTCTGAAACTTTTTTGGCTAAGTGCACGAATGCATCATGCTGAACATAGGCATCATTAGTGCAAGCAATAGTGCTTTGCTTGACTTGTCCTAGAATCTGGTGAATCGTCGGAAGAAATTTTAAGCCATCGAACATATATTTGGAAACAAGGCTTTAAGCTCAGCAAGTCGTTCTTTCACCGATGGATCGGATACAGGAGCAAGAGGAGTCTGCTTGGAGACTGCAGGTGTTCTGTGGGGATCTCGAGATTGCCTGGTACTTGATGAACTAGAGTGTTGATCCTGATAGGCCTCGGGCTGGGACCCCTGATGTGCAAGTTTTTATTTGCTGTGCTTTGGTTGAGAAGGAAGGCTGACTACAAGTTTTTCTTCGGTAGGATGATTCTCGACGGTGGTAGTCTCGATCGCCAGAGTCGTCTCTATCTCCACGCTTGTCGGAACCCAAATCCCAGCCGGATTGGTGAAAAATCAATGAACCACGAAGGCGGTCAAGTTTATGTGTACGCCCTATGTCACCTACATAGAGTTTAAATAACAACGAGTTAGCAAAGAGTAGGGTGATGACAGAAAATTTAAGTGCAAGGTGAAGTGCATGTGTTTGTGTGTGTCCTAATGTTTCCCCCCGACGGACCAGTTTCTTTACTAATAGGAGTTTTTTCTCCCTAATTTTGGGCTTGAGCGCTTGTATCGCCTCTCACGGGTGAAGAAGCTTAAGGGCCTCTGGATCATCGTAACCATAGTTGAGCAGATCATCAGGTATGGTAAGGTTCGACAGGCCTTTTAGAGAACTTTCTAAGAGCTGCGAGGAAGCTTCTTTCTCCACTGGAATAAGGGTAACCTTAAAAGTTCCGCCCACTGTTTTTTTCCTCAACTTGTATGTCAGTTTCTTCTTCCCCTTCGAAGGGGAAGGCGCCATTTCGATGTCGTGAACCTCAACCATCGGATCCCGAGCGGGACTAACATTTTCACCCTGTATTTCGAGCGTTTTAGCTTCTTTTATCTCCCTCTCCTCTGGTGTGTTAGGGGCGTTGCGTGCTGAAGACATTTTTCCTTTGCCCGAAGCAGACCTGGTTAGTGTGACACCTTGAGGGAGGCTTATTCGACAACCTTCCGCTAACAGCACAAACTTCGTGAGTGTCTCATTTAAAATGAGAGATCTGATGTCCCAGTCTTCTGCAGGGATAGCTCGGATAGCTTCGACAACTTCAGAATATCCAGGGCCCTCGGGATGTGGGCCGATACCTGAAAAATTAGATAAAGAGTCAGAAAAGACGCAAATTTCGACAGATTCTGGCATTGATCCAGGAAAGGAACTTACTTTCTTGTACCCATCTCCTTGCGAAGCCAGGAGGACAGCGCACGTAGAACCACTCTTGCCTGTATTGGGAAAACTTGCTCCATGCCCCAGTCAGGATTTGGCATTTGCTATGTGGCTCAAGGAATAAAAATGATGTGCTATATGACCGTCTCTTGGAGCGATAGATATAGCGTATATCGCCTAGAGTCGGTAGCCTGAAAAGCACACTCATGAAGAGAATGCAAGTGCCGTACATGAATGCATGACTATTTGGATGTAACTGTGAAGGGGAGATCTCGATGTACTGTAACAGGTCCCGAAGAAAGGAGTTGAATGGAGGAACGCTACCGACCCAGCACATGAATCTGTTGCAGGCTGTATACCCAACTGGGGGCAAGTGGGGACGATCCCGTCCCAACGGAACCAACACATCGTCGAAGGGGATTCCATGGACTGAGCATATACGATGAAGTGTACTTTCGTTAATCTTCGAGGCTTGGGAATTGATCGGATCGTCTAAGAAGATGGCTGCCTCCAGGGCGCCGGGAGCCAAGTCGACAGATGCGGTCGCAGGGCTCAGCAAGTCTTGTGTAGGAGTAATTGGAGGATTTGAAGTTCCTAATACTTCTTGTTGAGAGGATGGCCTGGGTCTGTCCGAGATCATAGTAGAGGTAGATTTATTAGACATCTCTAGTGAATGACTGAATCTGACGAAACACCTGTTTGAACTATACTTGAAAAACAATCGACATTAGACTTAACAACATAAATATTCCCCCCGTGTGGTGTGTGAACTAGTGCGATCATTCAAATATAAGTGCCAAGAGATTAGAAGTCACTGAATTGGTGAAATAAAGTTAAGCTTTGAGCTATCAACTTCGAAGACCGTCATCGCTGACCGTCAACAAGAGCTTGTCATAAGATGGTTTATGTCGTGAACTCGGCATCAACGCTGTGTATGAAAGGTTATTAACTGTTTCAAGTAAGTTAAGTTCAAGTTTACAGTTGTCTAAACACGGGAGTTATCAGTCTAGATTGTCCGATATGCTTAGTTGTTTAAGTCTGTCCTTGTTCACTATCATATTATCAGGCATGAAATGTGTTGAGTCAATTGTACCTTAGGTTCGACTAGTGTTGCTGTTGTGCACAACTCTCCCACCTATCCTCTCCACCGTTCGGCATTCGGCTATTCATGCCGAACCACAATCATGCCGAGCCGCCTCGTTCGACACTCTACCCTCAACAACAACACTCTTCTACCTATCCACTTTATCATTTGGCATTCGTCTAGTCATGCCGAACCATAACCATGCCGAGCCGCTTCGCTCGGCATTTTTCCTAGCACCAACTTTCTCCCAACACATCCTCCCTACCACACGGCACGGACGAGTTATCCATCAAGTTATGCCAAGCCGCCTCATTTGGCACTCTGCCTGCCTCCCATTCTTTACATGCACTCCCACCAACATCGTTCGGCATAAAAGAATAATGCAGGGCCGTGGTCGTGCCGAGCCATATCGCTTGGCACGTTGAACCTAACTATAACTTCACTCCGGTGCTTCTTCTCCAATGTCGTTCGGCATGAGGAAGTCATGCTGAGAAACATCAACACGTCTTCCTCCAACTCCCACCTTCAAACAAACTAAACATCTTCCTAGATGGCCAATAGACCACAACTTCAACTCGCACGTCGCCTTCTTCCATCCTCCACTCCACCTAATCCTAAGGCTTTTATAAACCTCGAATCCACCTTCCTAATCTACACGGCTATCATTGTTTTTGGGTTAGAGGAAGGGTGTGGGTTCAAGTTTTGTCTTAAGTCCCTAATTAGGGAGAGTCAAGCGAATGAAGGGTTAGTACCTAGAAGAAGGGGGCGAAGTCTGATGGAGTGCTCGAATAGTAAGTAGAGATCTACTCGGGCTTGCTGTTGAAGGTAATCGAGGAGTAACCAAGGGAACTTGGAGACGAAAGGAGTTGTTGAGGTGTCGACAAAGGTTGGGAGGAGGCAAGTTTGTCAGTTTTGTAGTGTGGAGGTAAAAGTAAAAAAGAAAAAGAAATGAAGTACTGACCTTTACAGGGGGAAGAAAAGAAGGCGAAGGGACAACGACCTGAAGAAGCAGTCAAGGCACAATGTCGTTCGGCATCCAAGTGTCACTCGGCATCCAATCTCGTTCGGCATTCGAGAAAATGCTATTGAGAAGACAAAGCCAAGGCTTTGAGAGGAACACGGAGTGCTAATGGTTCAAAGCGCAACATGTTCACTCACATGATACACTTTGGGGGGCAACTGTTACCTAATGGCTTGACCAGGTAACCAGAGACTTGATGTAGAAGGTTCGTTTGGCATAAAGGGCTATTCGGCACAACTAGGTTGTTCGGCACAACTAGGTCGTTTGGCATTTCGTATCGTTCGGCACGAACCTCGTTCGGTAGGGAATCCTGGACCGGCATCCACCATCGCTCGGCATTCTAGCCTCGTTTGGCATGAGCCCCCCTCGACATTCCAGCCTCGGTCGGCACAGCAGGGTCGTTCGGCATGAACCTCGGTTGGCGTTCATTCCTCGCTCGACATTCCATCCTCGTTTGGATTCCAGCCTCGTTCGGCATTCATGCCTCTTCGACATTCATGCCTCGTTCAGCATTCCAGGCTCGTTCGGCATTCCAGCCTCGTTCGGCATTCATGCCTCGTTCGGCATTCCAGCCTCGCTCGGCATTTCTCCTCACAAAGCATAGTAAGGTCATTCGGCATTTATGGCTCGGCACATAGATGTCACTCTCCACGGGCCGAGGTATCTCACTCCTAGGCCCAGAGAGAAGTCCAACCCATCTCGTCTATAAATAGAAGGGCAGGGGTACAGTGAAATGGTCTTTTTTTCGAGAATACTAGGGAGACTCTACCGCATTCAAGACTCATTCTCTTTACTTAACAATTGTATTCAAATAGTTAGTGTACGGATTGTATCTGTAATCAATCGTTGAGTAAAGCAATAAAGATTAACTTCACAGTGGACGTTGGCAATTACGCCGAACCACTATAAATCCGGTGTTCTTGTCTTTGCATTTAATATAGCATATAATTTCTCAGTTTTAATTTACTTTCTTCATTAATCTCTCTACATAATCTTTCTCGAGGGTGTTAGTGACCAATTCTGGTGCTAACACAAATTATCCTCTTTTTTAATTCAAATTCCAACTCACGTTGGCCATCAATATGGTTGGCCTACCATTGCCTATCAT
Organism: Allium cepa; assembly: GCA_030765085.1. Lineage (NCBI taxonomy): Eukaryota > Viridiplantae > Streptophyta > Magnoliopsida > Asparagales > Amaryllidaceae > Allium > Allium cepa. Next base: position 958,243,515 of record CM060937.1, read on the forward strand.
AGTCGAAAATAGCTAGCCCTTCTGGGCCTCAAAATGACTTCAAGCTAGAATAGTATTTATCGTATTTAAATCTAATTTAAATGTGTATCGATATGGTTTATCGATTATTGTTTATATAACTATTATATGCACACTATTTAATATTGTTCAATATACATCAAATAAAAATTTATAACTAATATTTCATAAATATTAATTAATATAATTAATTTATAGAAATTATAAATCAATTAAATTGGCAGGTATTTAGGAGAATTCAACCTTTCGATTGTATGACTCTTATAACGACCCGTAAATTTTGATAATTAAAACTATTAAATTAAATAAGATTTTGAAATTTATATTGTGAGAAATTAAAGTTTATGATTTGTTATTGAGAAAATAATTAGAATATGATTTTATAATGTTGTTTGAATGCTATTGGTAACTATTTAATGTAATTTCAATTAATTGAAATAAATTTTAGGTTAATTTGGTTATAATTGTAAATAATGAAATAAATGATGTATGCAATGGTGAGATTGTATGTAATTGATTGAAATTGGTTAATATAGAATATGAAATCAGTGATGTGGTAAGTAGCTATAACCTTTGCTTATAAACAAAGAATTTATAAATGTGATACAATTACTTGAAAGTAACAATTGTTCATTTATCATCTCATTGTTTAATATGTTTGGAATTAATTTGGAAATCAATGAAAATTTATTTAATTAATTATTGTTGTTAATATGGTAAAAAATGTTAACGACAAAATAATGAAGGTAATAAAATTTTATAATTCATAGGGTATTGTTGATTGGATAATAAGGATTATAACATAGGTTTGAATGTAATTGGATGAGAATTGGATGCATAATTAATGGCATGAATTGGATAATAAAGGAAATTGTAAGCAACGATAAAATGCATATTTATTTAAGGAAAATAAAATGAGTGATTTAAATGGTGACATACCAAGTTGATTTCAAATAACGGAATAAGGTAAAACAATTAATTGGTAAGCGATGGATGTCTTTTGTTAATGCAATGAACGTTACAACTGTTTAATTATGATAACAGAAGTTACAAATATGTTAGTAAAAATATATTGGAAATATATAACCACCATTTAATTTGAAATATATATTAAATTGATTGGCATTTAACCTTTTAAATATAATAAGGGGAAACAAATTAATATTGCATTAATTGATATTATATCTTTTAATTAAGATAAAGTGTAATGATCCGTAACTTTTCACAACTTCAAAATTGCAGTATTTTGAATTTAAATAAAAATTAAATTGAAATTTTAAAAAGAAAATTGAATTTGTGTTGTTTAGTATTTTATTTGACCAAATTTAATAAAATAAATTTTTATGAAATTTCAAATTTTGCTCAGACTTAGTCAAAGTTTGACTTTTGGCTGGAAAATTTAAATTTGAATTTTTAATTTTTATTCATTTTATATGATACTAGACTGAATTCTAATCTCCACTCCATTTTTTGTTTCGTCAAAATCAAATCCTATTGCCCTAAAAATATAAATTACTGTGAAAAATTGACATAAATTTGCAGTGTATATTTGTGTTCTTTTTTTTTGCTAAGTCTTATTGGGTCTGTTTTAGACTAATGGGCTCCTTAGTAAACCAAGAGACTCTAGGAACCCTAAGAGACTTTAGACCCTTCCTTTTCCTACCTATTGACCATCTATTTCCTGTTTATCTAAAACCAAGTATGTATAGAAATTCCTCGTTTGAGAATCTGCGTACTCTTCATCTTCTACAAATCTACAGAAAACTCCAAACCCCAAAACTCCTAAACCTCAAAATCGAATTCCATCATTCCTCCTTCAAGACCCTAGCCTACCTCTCTCCTTTTCCCGCCACCTCCACCACCAACTCCGACCATCTTCCCTCTCCTCTCGACCACCATCCACCAACCCATGGCCAAAACCTCACCTTCCCTCTTCTCTTCTTTCTCCCTTCTTTTCCCTTCTTTTCCCATTCCCTATTTTCCCTCTTTCTTCCCCTTATTTACATGACTTCTATATTCCACTCCAAATCAAATAATTTTTTTTGTAACCGTGTATAATTTCAATGGAAACAACTTTGTTGTTGAAGCCTTCTTCCCATTTCGAATATTTCTATATCAAAAACTCCATTTTTCAAGTCCTTTCTTGGGTCCATTTTTGGCCAAAAATACCCCATTTTTATCAATCATTCCTTCTTTAGGAAAGAAACAAATTATGTGACTATTTTTTTTAAACCATTTATTTTTACAGTGGCTTCAATTTTCTTTTAGATTAGTTCTTCAAATTCCTTAATTTGATATGCCAAAAACTCAAATCTTTTCGAAGTATTTTTGAACTCGGATTTTCAACTCAAAAAACACCACTATTTGTTTTGACCACAACTTCATCGAGACAGAAGCTTTTTGAGTGATTCTTTTCTTTGAAAGTGGAGGAAAATAATTTTCAACAACTTTGTACTGAGTCACTTTTACAGATTCAGTAATACTCTGGTCCAAATATTTTCTTGAAGATGACATAGTTTCAGGTTTATCCATAGTTTGGATCTTGGGTTGTTTGGAAGTTGGAAGTAGTTGAAATTTGTTTATTGATTCGTGTTCGGGTCTAAGATTTATTGGATTTGCTTTGCATTTGGATCTTTGCTAGAAATCTCCATATTGCTCCATTTTTATCATCACCTTCATAGCCACGAAAGGTGAGCAATCACTCACGACTGATATTTTTATATTAGTGAGTTGGTAGCATGTGAAAAGTTATTGAAATGTTTGTTTTAGTTAGGATTTTATTTAGTTAAATTCATATGATATAAATTAATTTATATGTCCATTTTGACATGTAAAATGACACATATTTGACACATATTGGACATGAAAAAATGACCCACCTATGTTATGCACATTGATGTGATTTGTAAATGGTTGCTATGTAATTTGTTGTGACATAAGCCATGTTATTTTATTGTAAATCACCTTGCAAGTTTCTTGTACATATGTCATGACATATATTTATATGTTATGTTAATGTATGACATGTTAGAATTTGAAATATTCACTTATACTGTTTATGATATGTGACACATGTGATATGTTAGTTAGGCGTGTGTGTATATATATATATTAAACTGTTAATTATGCCTGTATTTGGTCATTGACATGGTATATTATATATGTTATTATTTTATTGTTCTCACATTCCAAGTTCCTTGATAGTTAGCGAAATCACTTTGGGTTGAAATGAATTATACCCGATATAAAATCATTTTGGGTTTAAATAAATTAATTTAGAAATGAAATTGGAATGTTGTAAGTTTAAATTTATGTCTGAACTTGAAATTATGAATTTGAAATTTAATTCATTTAATGAAAGTTTTAATTGGATTTTTAGATTTAAACTTGTTGTTTGATTTTAACCTAATAGCTTTAAGTGAAAAATTGAAATCTGAAGTTGAATTTAATAATGAATCGACTGCAAACGAACATGAAAGTTAGTATTTGAATTGAACCAATTTAGAATGTAAAAGATGATGTTCATTTAAACCTAAACATTTCACTGATTAAGTTATCTGTGCATTTCACTTGAGTTGACTTACTTACATAAGAATGTTAGTCCTGACTCGAGTGTTTTTATTTTACTTTACGCTTAGGTCAGACCGAGTATTTCAGTTTAGTGAAGGCACTTATTTTTGAAGATGACGACAAAGTTGATGACCATATCTACTACTATTATAGCATTTGTCTATTCTGCCTGTAAAAAAATTGTAAATTCTAATTTTTTTTGTAAATAGCTTCATGAACTATTTATGTACTTATTTTTTGTATTATATTTTATCCTTCCGCCGCGAGATTCTATATTTTATTCTTTTGAATCTTATTTCATTAGAACAATCCAATTAATAATCTTTCTTTTGAATAGTTTGAGTTGGACATGTGTGTTTTATTGCCAACTTAAACTGTCCAAAATGGCAGGTTGTTATAGTTGATATCAGAGCTTTAGTTTAGAGATACCTTAGCTTATTGCGGTATACTCATTAGAGATAGCGTTAGTAATACCTAGAATGAGTTTGAGTGTATATATATATGAGAGCGCGTATTTGTAAGTGCTATAAAATGTTTTCTATTGTTTTGAAATGAATAAAAAAAATTCTAATATTATATGTTATATATAAGGGAATGAATTTTTTTATAACTAATATAGTTATTTGTAATGTCTTTGTTTCAGGAAATGATAATATTTAATTATTATCATTTATCGTTGATTAGTTGCATTTAGTCACTTTACACGCATTGGCTATTACCGATGATTTGAATTTATGAAATAAACACTAGTTTAATAATGGAATATTAAAGAAAATAAAGTGAATGATTATATGAACATGATTTCTAAGTTTCGTCTTAATAAAGAGAATTTAAACTGAAAATTTGAGAACTATAAATTTCTATGTTTTCGAAATTGGTTTTCTAATATTTTGTAAATAATAGTATATTATTCAAAAATTAATAATTAGGATACTTGTTTATGAAACTAAATTTTTTGTTGCGAATCTTGTTGTTTGTTGATTTGTAGTTTCAACTATTAGAATAAAGTGGAATGTTATGAAATTATGGACTGTCCAAAATTTTGGAATTAATTTTAGTGTTAAAACTTAGTAATTTTGTAAAATTATAAAAGTTGAATTTTATAACCTTAATTGGAAAAGGCAAAATGAGTAAAACCAGATTTGAATTGTTAAAACTTATGTTAAGAAAATGATTCTGAAATTTTTTATGTACTTTTAGGATGAAATACGGTACTATAAGTGTGAATTCAAGTATTGGAATGTTCGAGTTGAAATTATGGAGAAAAATGTGTTACAAAAAGAGTTAAATGCTTGTAAAAATGTTTATAAACTTAGTTAAAATTTATGAAATGTGTCGTAAATAATTTGAACGTAAATGTGAAAACTAATTGGATAAACAAATATGAACTAAAATGAAATGATTACAAATAAAGTCATGACCTGCAAATTGTTTATGAAATAAATGGATGTTGCAAGAAATAGTTATAATTAAAGTTGTGATAACTTTAAACTCGAATAGTGTCTTATAAAAGAATTTAAGCCTTTATAAATTGGCAATAAACTTAAGGAAATTTCTTATGAAATGAATCGCAAATAAATGTAGTATTAAATGAGAAATACTCTATGTGAAAATGAACATGATTTACATATATTTATAAAGATGTTATTTAATTTTTTTAAAATGGTATTTATAAATGAAGTAGGAAATTTTATAGGTGAATTTGTTTGTAAAGTATTAAAGTTCTAAAAGATGATTGATTTGAAAATGAAGTTTTCAAATGAATATTGTAACGAACCCTAATTTTCGATAATTAAAAATTGTTAATTTAATAAAGTTTTGTAATTTAATGTTGGAAGAAATAAAAACATGTGTTTAATAATAAGGATGTAATTGAAATGACACATAATGGCTTTAATTTAAAGTAGTTGGTAACTGTTTTAAAAGGTAATTTCAAATAACTGAAATGATTAAAAGTTATAATGGGTTATAGATTTTAAACAAATTACAATAATGTCTGTATTAACTGATAACTGGATTTAAAGAGTAATCGATCATTTAAATGTTGTATTAATTAATGAATATGTAATAAAATGTAATTGAATAAAATTAGTGCTGTGGTAGAAATTATAACACTTGTTGTGGATAATAAACTTAAAAGATGTGATTAAAAGCAAACAGTGACAGTTATTATATGTCACCTACTTATTTAGTCTGTTAGATTAAATTGGTAATCAATTGCAATTAATTCATTTAAATTAGCGCAACTAATGTAGATTTAATTGATAATTGTACAATATTGATTCAATAAGAATGTAACCCCATGTGAATTTCATTCATAATATGGTAATTGATTATATAAAAAGAATTGAAATCAAATTTGATTAATTTATTGAAATTTAAGCAATAATAAATGGATTTATTGCAATTAAATGTAATGAAATACTACATTAATGGGATTAAGATGAAATTGTAAACTATTAACATAGTAGGAGATAAACAAATGTTAATTATATCCTTAGGATAATAATTTATTGAATAACAAGGTTGAAAATTCAAACAAATGGATTTATTGGAAATTTAAATTATAATTACTGAATTTTTGAAATTGGAATCAAATACTGTGATTTGTGCAATATTGAATCTTGAATTGATATAGAAATTTGTTTTAGGGATTATACATTAATAAGTAATCTAAAGTGATAGAAATTTGTAAATTTTAAAATTTGAAAAAACAATTAATTAATTTAATATTAATTTATTTAATTAATGTAAAATAGCCATTTTGGCCACTGTCTCGGATTTCGACGAAACCAATTTCATCGGATCCGTAACGGTGAATTATTGTAGGATTTCAAGTTTCGTAGCGATCGGACTTGTCGTTTGATCATATGGACTCGAAACGCCTAGAAATCAATTTAATTAAATTCAATTGAAATCGATTTGAAATATGCTGATTTTAAAGCTAACTTTTTCATACTATGTAATTTGGATTTGAAACCTATTCCATTGAATTTAAAAATATTGAAAACATATATTTTGATATATGGGATGATCCACCTTCGTTTCGGAAGCGAAACGAGCTTTTCGGGTCGTTATTGCTAATTCGAACCAGTTCAATACGTTTATTTTTATTATCGGGATTCAGTAATATAAATAGATTCTTATAAACCCTAGCAGCCTTTCAATTCTCATTGCTATACCTACAATTTCTATCTGCCTATTCCTTTCTACCAATGGCAGAAACAAATGTCCAACTATAAAACCTACAATCCGATTTCAATTTCAAATTTAATTCCAATATCAAACTCCTCAAAACACTATCAAATTATATATTGTTTTGAAGCTCTTGACAAGTGCAACTCAGATTAGTAACTCATTTTTGAATTCGATGCACCGTTCGTCCACGAATTGAGGATGAACCTCGGCCATTCGTTTTAGGGTTTTGACGATCCAACGGTGGATCGTCAACCGTTTGTCGATCGGGTAGTGCCATTGCGAAGGTGTTGTTCAGCAGGTCGAGGGGGTACCGTTCGTTCATGGCCAGAGGTCACTAATTCACCAAAAAACTCAAGTAAAGACTGGCGGCGGTGGAGGCTGTTGATCGACCTAGGGCATCGCGCGCGCCACGTGTGGGATCGGCCTGAGGAGGGTAAGCGAACAACATGCTTTGATCTGGTCAACGATGAGCGTAGGCGGTGCGACGAGGAGTTATTTAGTGGCGGCTATCACTGTGCTGCCATGTTCGTGCTCAAGACGGTCACTAGGGTGTGCTGGCATGGAGAAGGCAACACGTTTTCTCTTTATACTATTTTATTTATTTTAATTTTAAAATGTTTAACTTCTAATGATCATAACTTATATGTATGAGGTCAAATTTGTATACGGTTTGTTTTGTTACAAATCGTATCGAAATTTCGAATATTTTAACGCTGGTTTAGACGGATTCTGAGACTGTTGGAATTTGGATCTTTATTTGAATTTCAAATCGATGTAAAAAATCAAAGGTGAGTATTTTAACCCAATCATAATTACTAACTATCTTATGTTAGTTATATTTAATTTATGACGTGATTTGAAATTAATTTATTGATGTTTGGGTGTTTAAATTGTCACTCTGGTTAAATTTGATTTTTACTGCATTTATTTATCGTTTAATTTAATGTGAATTAAATTGTCAATTAAATACATGTTATTGATTATCAGTATCTATTGATGTTTATTGATTGATTTGGATAATAATTGTGATGAATGATTGATTGTTGATATTGGATGAATGAATGTTGTATTTTATATTGTTATAATTGCAAGTTCCCTGTGGGTTGAAATGATACATACCCGAACGATCTATAGATTGGGAAAAAATCATTATAGGTTGAAAATGATGGACTCGGGCGATTTTATGGATTTTTAATTAATTCGGGATTGTGGTTTGAAATGATATATAACCATAAAATTCTAAATTGCGGATTGAAATGATAAATTCCGTATCACTTGACCCTAGGGTAGAGATTTTTGAACCTTTGAAATTTTGAATCCAGTAAAATAGTATTTTGAAAAAGAAATCGATTTATATAAACTAAAGTATTTTCGATAATCCATGTGTTAATGCTGAAAAGGTAATTGATTTAATAAATTGTTCAAAGGATTTAAAGTTGAATTTCAAGCTGCAGTGTCAAATATAAATGAATTTATTATTGAAAGGTTTGGATGTAACTTTGAAATCTAATTAAACTAATTTAAACTATTTTAATCAAATTTACTATTTTAATCAATTTAAAACTATTTTTATCTATACTAATCGATTTCAACCTATCTAATCTAGGTTAACCTAATTTACTTATTTTTAACTAATTAAATTTATTTAATCAAATTTAAATCCATTTAATATAATTTAAATACATTTAATCTATTTTAAATTTATTTAATCTATTTAAAAATCTGCTTAATATAATTAAAATTAATTTAATATGTAATTTAATCTAATTAAAGATATTTTAAAACTAATAAATTTTTTTAATCTATTTTAAATATATTTAAATCAGTTTAAATCTATGTTAATCAAATTCAAATATATTTAAAGACTAATTTTACTATTTAAACTATTTAGTATATATAAATTATTTTTAAACTATTAAAACTACTTAAGACTATCTAAACCATTCTCTAAAATTTTAGACTACGTAAAGTTGAAGTATTTATATTTAAATCCTTGATGATGATACACCCTAAGTTGGGATTTGAAATTTGATACGCTTTGTGTGAAATGACATATTTGAGTAAATATGATGACTTTGGAAAGGAGTATTTAATTAACCTATCTTATTGACAATTTCGAAAGTGATTATGATTTTGAAAGTGATATGATTCGAAATTGAATATGATATTTTGATTTTAAATATGAATTGACTTTTGAAATGTTAAAAGAACCAACCGGTGTGAAATAAGCATTTAGTTATTAAAGAGATCGAGATCGGATATTGTCACACTCTCTGCCAATACCGAAAACCACTTTACAACTGTGTACGTGGTGGAGATTCCATAAACGAAGTAGGATGGTTTGGTGAACGATTTATGTTTGAGGTATGACGTGACCTTAACTCCCGTGAGTCAGCTTAGAGGTGACTAAAATAGGAGCCATGCCGGGCCAAGTGAAGTCATTCCTCCTATCAATCACATTTCTTCGATACCATATCTGTTGTTTTGTGATTGATTTGGTGGCCACCCTTTGATTTTGAATTTGGGAGTGCGTTTCAAGGTGGACGGTAGTAGCTTCCATGCGTTACCACCAGTCCAGATTCGCAATTGGCATATCTACCCTGGCATTGCCTCGAGTGTCGTGTTCACATGCCCTAGAGCATCTTTTAAGAGTTTGTTTTGTACCATACCCATGGGTGCCCATTACGTAAACCTCCTGTTTACAAAGGAGAGTATGTACTGAATAAACTATGTGAATATATGAAATATGTTAAGGGGGATATGGATAACGCCTTAACTCTATTTTAATACTTTTATTTTACTATAGACGTATTATAATAGCGTATTGTACTACATAGTAGATAGTTTAATAGATCCTTAGGAGATGTGAATCCCGAACATCTCTTAAGTTACTGCGCTCATGGTAGATGCCAGATAGGAGATGTCAGGCTCCGTAAACATCTCTGTGGACGTCACTCATATTTACCTTTGATTTAACTTACATAAGATCTTTTATTTTCGACTTGAGTGTTTTGTCTTTTCAATTCGCTCGTGTCAGCCTGAGAAATTCAGGGTTAAAGGTCTTATTTCTGAAGGACGAAGACGAAGATTTGTACCAGTATTATTTATTATATTCCGCTACATCATGTTGTTCCGCTATATTTATTATTTCTTTCTTCCTATTTCTGTAACTCTGATTTCGTGTTGTAAAAGAATAGTAAAATGTATTTATAAAAACAGCTTCATGAACTGTTATTTGATTATTATATTTTTTCCTTCCGTTGTGAGATTCTGTATTTGTTTTATTTATTTTTATTATTCACCCATAAGAATCTGCCCTTTTGAATGGTTTGAGTCTGGCATGTATGGCTGCTTAAGACGTCCAAAAAGGCAGGTCGTTACAGATGGTATTAAAGCGTTGGCTTAGCGACAACCTTAGCTTTATGTGGTCTGACTCATATTAAATAGGGTAGTGATACCCTAGAATGAGTTGTTGAGTGTATATATACGAGAGAGTGTATTTTTTAGTGTTATAAAATGGTTTTTGTATTGTGTTAATTTGTTCTGTTGGGTATAAATTCTGGTCGGTGCATAGGACGCACGTCGATAGGGATTTCTAAACACTTAGTAGGACAGACCGACACAATATTGTTTTGAAATATAGGTAAATGAAATAATTTTTCCTATTATATATTTATAGATAAAAGAATAATTTTATAAATGATGCAGTTGGATATAATATGTTGTTTGTTAGGTAGAAAATTTTATAAATATTGATTGTAAAATGAGATTTACAAGCAAAGTAAATGTAAATTAAAAGTTTAGAACTAAAGATTTAGGATTTTGAAATTTTTTCGAAAGATTTTGGAATATGATATTAATATTATTTAGAAGTATTTTCTGAGATAAATATTTCAATATGATTTGAAAGAAAGTTTAAAAAGGGAAATTTTAAAGGAAAAGTGTTGTACCCCCTCTCTATCGCTAGAAAATAATTTCGGTGATGAGTGCACGCATCATCGACGTTCATTTTCGAGTTTCAAAGTGGGAAGACTGTTGTAGTAATTCTACTGCACAATTATTTTGATAGATTAATCTTGATTTTGAATTCCAAATATGATTTGATATATATAAGATATGATTAAATATATTATTTTAAAATGATTGAAATGAAACCCGGTTGTCAAGTTCTTAGCTTCTATAAATTAGAAACTGAAATTATTGTAATGAATGGAATCTTGACTACATTATTAATTGCAAACTTCTAAAATGAAAATAAGAAATTTGATGTTAAAATTATTAATGTAAAAGATAAGAAACTAAAATTTTGTAACTGTAAATAAAATGGAAATGAAATTAAGAAATGGAAACTATTGATCATTTTGTTAACTAAATATATAAGAGAAACGTAGGTAATATTCAATTGCATTCTAAAAGATATATATATATATATATATATATATATATATATATATATATATAACTTACCAAATTATTAAAAGTTGTAATGTTAAAAAGAATTTGTAACAGAATATCATACAAGTAAAGCTTAAGTACAATGAAAGTGCTCAATGGAATTTCTTCTGCAAATAAGAATTCTAATGTTTTAAATTGTTATAAACTAAAGTTAATAGTTTGAAATGCTACTAGTCAAGTGTAACAGAAGTGAATAAGGTAAGAAAATTGATTATATACTTAGGTTACAATTTAAGCCATTTATAATCGGATTGAATGGAAAAGGTGAATATTGTAAGTGCATACTTATAAACTTGAATTAATATTAATTAAAAAGAAAAAAAGAAAAAAAGAAAAAAAAGAGAATGATTATAACTTCAAAAATATTGAACTGACTTTAAAATGGATTTAATATTCAACAACACTATATATGGAAGAATGAATGTGAAAAAGAAATAATCTATAATGGTGCATTGAATTGTAAATAAGCTTACCTAATAACGTATAATCCAATAATTGAAATAAAAATAACTTATTTAAGCAATGAATGTAAAGAAATAAAATAAAAGAAATGATGCTGTATGAATAAAGGAGAAATGAACTTTTGTAGGTAATAACGAATGTAAATTAATTAAAATAACATTATATGAATGAGAAAAGAAAAGTAAATGATGAAAAGAAAAAAAATCAAGCTAAATTGTAAATGCGAAAAAGACTGAAATAAAATATATACAATACTTCAATAATGAATTCATTTATGATCCAAATAATTTAAATGGAAAAAACTTAGGTAAGCAATGAATGCAAGCAATGAAAAGAAAAGTGGTATTGTATAAATGAATATTGTAAGTGGTAAATTAAAGGCAACTAAACAAGCATTGTATGCACCAATGAAAATGAACAATAAAGAATGTGAAAAAAGGGTAATGAGAATAAAACATAAATATTATTTAAAAATGTGTTGAATTCTTGGTTTGTTGGACTTTTGGATTGGTTGGGATAGGATACTTCTATTTTGTATCGGAATGTAAAAACAATCTATAAAGTTATCTGCGATGGTTGAGTGTATGGTTTACTTCATAGTTTATTTATCATTTTATATGATTAGAAGTTTTGAACCCGAACAAACCATTTGTTTTGGTTGTTATGGATGGATGATTGCTCTCTTTGTTGAAATTGATGTTTGTACTGTTGTTGCAAGTGATTGTTGTTAGGTTGTATTGATTTGTTGTATGAAATTGTTCTTATATTGTGATGTTTTGGTTGTTATCTATTCAAACAACTTAAATATTTCTCTTCTATATAATTATTAACCTCTTTTGGATTACAAAAGTGAAATACAGGTTATGGAAGGAATTTCTACGGCTTTTGGTTTCATAAAATAAGCATTATTTGCTCGGCAAATAGATACGTTCTCGGATTATAGTTTTATAGCGATATTATATTGTTTTTTTCCATGGTTTGGGATATATTATTTTGAAATATGATACATATATGTGTTTATTATTGATATTATTATTTCTCCCAGACTCTCCGTACAAAGGAGACTCTGTCGAAATTTTCCATAAATTTTGGACTTAGAAAATTTTGTGAAATGTTTTCCAAACTTTTGTTAACTTGAATATAAAGGATTTAATTGTTTATAAATTGATACATTTTATTTAAATTATTTAATTTTGTAAATTATTTAATTTTGTAAATTAAATTGTTTATAAATTTAATATTTTAAACAATATATATTGATTACTTAATTCCTTCTTTTCCCTTCCTTTCCTTTTTAGGGACGAAAAGTTTTGAGTAGAGGAGAGTGCAACAACCCATTATTTTCGATAATTAAAAATTGTTAATTTAATTAAGTTTTGTAATTTAATGTTGGAAGAAATAAAAATATGTGTTTAATAATAAGGATGTAACTGAAATGACAAGTAATGGTATTAATTTAAGGTAGTTCATAACTGCTTTAAAAGGTAATTTCAATTACCTGAAATGATGAAAAGTTATAATTGGTTATAGATTTTAAACAAATTATAATAATGTGTGTATTAATTGATAATTGGATTTAAAGAGTAATTGTAACGACCCGGTTTTTCAACGCCCGAAAATCGACAACAATACGTCCACTGTATCAAATGCCAAATAATCGAATGCCGGAAAACCAAACCATTAGGGTTAAAGAAGAATGTAGAAGAAGAGAAAACAAAATGAACAACAGAATCTTACCATCGCAGTGGAATAAAATATAATAGATAATAACTGATCTTTAAACAAACGAAACAATATCTGTTTTATACATTACATCATCAGAGTACATCAAATCTAAACAACTACTGGATAGTTATATTAATTTTTCCTCACAAAAGTTGACCATACTACTTTCACTGCACAACGAAATATAAATCTACGGAAATACGCCTCGTCATCCAGCTCGTCTCCTGAGCTCCTAAAATTCCATCTATAATCTGTACTTTATAATACTCGGTCTGACCCGAGCATTGTAGTTAAATAATACCCGAGTCAGTCTGAAAAACCAGTGTCAGAAATCACACTCAATTGGATTATTAAAGTTCCAAAATCCTTTAAAAATCAAAGGTATCTCGTAAGACCACGCCACAAATAAACATGTTGAGTTTTTACCTTACGATAACCAAAATATTTTCTTATCAAATCCTCTGATATTATAGTAGTGTCTATATACAAATACTTATTCAAATAGCCGAAATTGTTACCATTATTAAATTCCAGCAAGTATTAGGTTTTACAAACAAAACCGTAAAGGCACGTAGGGAGAATGGATTTCCATCAATGGCAGGGCTACTGAGGTACCGCCCGTCACAGTACGTAGTCTAGATCACCGTACCAAGGATCCACCCTGATCCCCAGCATCACAAGACCGGACTACCCCTTACTGGATAGCCCGAATAAGTTCACCCCACGGTTAGGATCAGCAACCGTCCATACAACCGAATTAAAGGGACCTCTAAATAGGGATGACCTTACCCTACTTGGTTGCTAGCTACTTAGCCTCGCATGCACCTCCCCTGTTTTAGTCATTCCCGGTTGATGAGGCTCGAGGCTATGCGTTACCTTTTAAGCACACATTCACTTAGAATGCTCATCGTCCTACTGACGATGTTCTGAAAGCATTCATCCATACAAGTCAGTTCCGGGTTCGAACGGAACCGAAGGCACTACTCCTACTACATCCATTTTGGAATCACCCTTAGGATTAATAGCGATTAGCCCTTGCACTTCACTGCACCATCTTCGACTCCAAGCTCTTGCCTTCTTCACGAAAATGTTCAAACCGGATCGAAGTGATTTTCGGGAAATTAATCCTGATCCCGGTCTCTTCGAAACGATCAGCGTATTGGTCAATATTGATAGTCGATTATTTAACTATCAAATAACATTCACAAACAACCATCAGGCTTTAATAATTTCCCATATTATTTATTTCAAAATATCTTCGCAAGATATTTATCTACACTTCACCCTTTTTTAAAACAGTTTTCAAATCTTTTTTCTCTCGTGGAATAAATTTCCAAATATTGTCTATCTCTACTGAAATCACCAAGTCTAAGTACTTTAGATTTTAAAATAATTTAAATCACTCTATCCAAAAATATATATACGTTAAAAATATTTAAAATAAAACTATTTAAAAACACTTTATTTTAAAAAACTGGTAATGAAATTTTAAAATAATTTCTCATGTAAAGCTTAAGCCAAAAGAAACCGTAAAATAAAAGTTATGAAATTCTATACAAGTTTTTCAAACAAAAACTTCAGCCAAACTATCTTTAAAATAAAGCTACTTTATAAAATATAAATATTAATAATTATCTTTTTTAAATCATAATACCAATCAACCTTTTAAAATAATTACTAAAATAACTAATTTAATAAATACTTACCTTTAAAATTTTAAAAAACTTAAATAATAATTTCTCAAAAACATTCTTTAAAACAACTTTAAAACTTTTAACCTATGCTTAAAAATCTGCTTTGGAACGTACTTAGCTTTTCAGAGAAATACACTTTTCTTTCACATCTTTAAAAATAAACCACTATTTATTTTTAAAACAAATTACCCATTCCTTTATAAATTCCCACCGTGAATTTATACTTCCAAATATCCACTGATATCTTATTTCACTTCATAAACCCAGTTTATAAATTCCATAGTCTCATACTCCTTTTAAATCATAGTTTCAAACACTTAATCAGTTTTCAAATTGAATTTCAAAACTAACTCCATTTTTAAAATAAATTCCTTTACTTAATTTATTTCAAAACCCATTAGTTCCAAATTCACTTCTATATTTATGATTTAAAATCGTATCTAAAATCTGAAATATTAATTTCATACTTAACTTTAAAATTCTCCCTTAATTCTCCCAAACATTTAAATCTTAAATTTTGAAAATGAAATCCTTTAAATTTTTAGCCAATATCACTTAAGTCTCCAAAACCCTTCTATTTTTATTTATTTAAACTCTCAATCTTTATTTCCATACTCAGAGTTTATTTAACAGAATTTAAAAATCAAACTTTTATATATATTTTTCCAAATTCAATCTTTAATTTACCCAAATTTACTATATTATTTTACTTAAAATTTCCCTTTTTATTTCCTTTAAAAATCCAAGCTTTATACATTTTTTTTCATTTTCTCTATTACCAATACATAATCAACTAAGCCATAGCATTCAATAAATATAAACAATATAGTTATCACAGATTATCACATAAACCACATCGCTGAATTTAAAATATTTTTCAACGTTTTGAGGAATCCAGTTGGGTCCCTCCAACCTGTTTTTCTGCATCCACAGATGTTAGCACAATATAAAATACCAATCCCACTTCGAGGTGGAATATAGCGGTATATGAGGTCATTTTCTATTATGCGGGGAGCATAGGGTCTCATCCGCTGTATAATGCGAGAAATCAATCACTCCAATATATATATATATCTCTGTGTGTGTGTATATGTATAACATATCACATCCAAGCTGATAATAAGTTACCAATTCAAGCAAACAATCAATAATTTAAATTTTTAACTATTTAAATTTAATGGTATTCCGAAAGAGTGAGATTTACTCACCTTGACTATGCATGCACTCCATTTCCAATCCGGCTTGCTTCCTTTTAGATTTTGACCTTATATAAACATGTATTCGGCTATTAATACTTTTGACTTTATCAAATAATTTATTACTATTTATTTAACTAAAAATTTAATTTAACAAATAATTTTCCTTTTAAAAGTCTTTTAGTAACTAAAATAATTAAACAAGTTAATTAACCAAATAAATCACCCTAAACACATATTTTAAAAACTATTAAATTTTAAAATGGGCATTTGATATATATATATATATATATATATATATATATTCCCAAATTGAAACTACATATATAAAAATAAATTATAGATTTCAAAAATCAAATTTTTTTATATAAACTTTCAACTTTTTAAAATTTCCATTTATTTTTTTTCAAAACCTTACCTATATATTTCTGCTTTTACTGTATATATTCGTATATATACATATATATTATTAAATCTAAAATAAATAAACAGTATATATATATATATACACCTTGCTGTAATTTATATCATTTATTTTTATTTATATATATTTTTATATTTTCTAACGCGTGTCTTTAGTGGTGACACGTGCTTTAAATTCTGAGACGTGTCTGTAGGTGTGCAATGAATTTATTATTTATTTAAATTTAAATTGAAATCGTCTCGATTTTCGCAACACAAGATCTCGATCTCCAATCGAGGCGTGCCGCTAGGCGTTTATAATGTTATACCCCTATTACGTACACAGTGGAAAAGGTTTCGAGTCCTAATTTGATCGTATGGAGAAGATAGCTTTTTGAACTAGTTATTATATTAAATTCGATAAAGATTTCAGCGCGTTATCCTATCGTACGGCCAAACGGTCGCTCCAAACACAACGAAAATTGAAATATGATAATAACACACTACTACGGATCCAATGGAACTTGTTTCGTCGAAATCCGAGACTGGGCCTCAGAAGGCTATTTTTAAACGTCGACTTAAACTATATATTTTTAAAACTTAACAAACTGCTTTTAAATTCAATTTTAAAAGTTCTATTACCTTCAGTATTGTAAACATAAATTTTCCAAACCTTTGAAATATTTTTAACCAGCTTGAAAACCAAGGTCCACTATTTTAACCAATTTCCAATTATTAAATACAATAATTTAATTGCCAAATAAACAGTGATATTTGAAATTCAAGTTAAACTAACTTTCAAATATTTAAAATCAATTAAATATTTCAATTTTAAATATCCAGCAATTCTGGGTAGTCACATTCCTCCCCCTTAAAAGAATTTCGTTCTCGAAATTACTAGTTAAGAAGAATGGTCCACAACCCGTTAAATATTTTCCCCAAAACCAACCGTTTCCAACCACTTACCCAAAGCAAATACTTTTATTAAAGACACAATCACTCTTACAAACTTCCTAAACTCATCCAT
Organism: Allium cepa; assembly: GCA_030765085.1. Taxonomy (NCBI): domain Eukaryota; kingdom Viridiplantae; phylum Streptophyta; class Magnoliopsida; order Asparagales; family Amaryllidaceae; genus Allium; species Allium cepa. Next base: position 958,261,262 of record CM060937.1, read on the forward strand.
AACTTCCAAGAAATATTATTTACTCAACAATTCAAATTTAAATTTAAATCCAAATTTTAAATTATATAAATTTCTCAAAAAATTTCTAACTTTCTAAATTTTCGAAATTTTTTGCCAGCATCTCCTTTGCACGGCTAGATCGGTACTACTACAAAATACCTCTACGGGCTCTCAGATTTCAAAAGAAAATCAAAAGGCCAAGTGGCTAGACCATAAAATCAATTTCATGCAGAAATTTAAATACATACCTTTTTGTTGAGCAATTCTATTTATCTTCTGAAATCAAAAATCCCAATTTCCTTTTGCTTTTTAAACACTTGTATCCTACTTATCAATAATATCCAATCACAGCATTCAAAATCATTTTATACATTTCCTTTCAATAGTTGAACATTTGCTTTACTTAAGCCCATAAGATGTACATATATCATCTGTATGCAATATCAAATCCGACTGCTCTCTCGATCACACAATTTCACTTTCGAACTAGTATCGTCCACCCGACTCTCTAGTGCAGACTCGGATCTGATTTCTTGATCAAAAACCGTCATTCTCCTTGCATAGCCACAACTATAATAAATAATTTTTTGAATAAAAAAAATCCGTATTCATGGTTCGCCGTCGAAAATCGAGTGAAAAATCCTAACCTGGATCGATATAACTGTTCGAAATTCTGTGCTCTAATCTGGATCAAATTGCAACGCGAATAAAATAATATACGTACATCCTACGTATTAACCCCCAATTGATTACTTGCTATATCAATTTTCTTTTATTCACATTTTATTTTGGTTTTCATTCACGTATTCACAATTTCCCTATTTACCACTTTTATTAATCTCCATTCAAATACCAACCTAATATATTCCAATACCAAATTTTTACTTAAGAATTTAACCATCCGTTTCTTAAGTTCAATATAAATATTTTATACGGCTCCTCATATTAATTTTTCACTTTACCATTAAGCTCCCATATCTATTTTATTTAATATTAAATTTCCAATTCCAATGTGAATTCAATTTATCTTTTATATTTAAGTATTGGATTCTATTCATCTAATTTCAAACCATTAATCATTTCTTCAGTTAATTCCACTCGCTAATTTATTTTAAATCCAAATGGACTTTATTTCCAAACTTAAATTATTTTTAGTCTAATTTGATCTAATTCCACAACTTCACTTTACTTACACAATTTAAATTAAATATAATTCCAATATTCATTTTCAATTTATTTGCTTATCATTTAAATCAATTAGTTTACTTACTAATTTTAAGTTTAATACTTTGTTTTATTTAATCCAAGTTGGCTAATTTTCCATTTCACTTTATTTAGCATAATTCAAATTTAATTCCAACATTCCACTTCCATTTTACTTACTTACAAATGTAAATTCCTTTGTTCCTCTATAAATTTGTTAAAAATCTCAATAAACTTATTTTCAATAATCATTTTCTCAAAGCTCACTTTCATTTACATTCCGATTCAATTTAAATTTTAAATTTTTATAAGTTTTTCCCACTTATTTTTATTTCATTGACTAACCCTTTTTAATTTACTTCATTTTCACACTTACTTTTATTTAACCCCTTTTTAAGTTTTATTCTAACATATTTCAGATTCTATAAGTTATCAATCCATTTATATTTCATAAACATTTTAGTTAAACTTACAGAGTTTAAACAATTGCTTAAACTTTCAAAATCATTTTTGAAATCATATATACCCGAACCAAATTATTCCTTTGCATTTCCAATTTCATTTGAATTTTAAAACCAATCCTAGTTTTGCAAACGATCACTAATTTAAAACATTTTAGTAGCAATTCCTGTCTTGGAAACTCGAAAATGAACATTGATGATGTTGTAGTCATCACCGAAGTTATTTTCCAGCGACCGAAAAGAGTTCAGTGCTTTATCTCTTTAAAATCTCTTCCAAATATTTTTAAATTCCAAATCTCACCAGATTTCAAATCCAATTCAAAAATATTTCCTGAAATACTATTACCATTATTTTTCCAAAGCCTTTGAAAACCATTTTCAAAACTAAAGGAATTTAAACTTTTCCAAAATTTCAAATTTCAAATCCTTCCAATCTATATTCAAACATTACACTGGAATTTATCTCTTCTTAATTATAAATCATATTTGTAACATTTACAAATCCCATTTGTATATAAATTTATTTCTTAGCTTTCAGTTATGATTTCCAATTTCTTATTTAATTTCTGCACAGCAATGATAATAATTTAATATTATTATTCCCTAACAACCAAGCAACCATATATTATAATAATTTACAAAAATTATTTCCTTTATATGCAAAAATAATTTGGAAAAAGTTATTTCATTTACCCTAATTTAAAACAATACTGTGTCGGTTTATCTTATTTAAGAGTTTAGAAACTCCTAACGATGACATGGCGTCCCACATATCGATCAGAATCCATAAACACTTAACCGATAAGTCAATACAATATAAAAACAAATTTTATATTCACTAACAAATATGTGCTCATACTATTAGTACACTCAAACTCATTCTAGAGTACTTACAAACTCTATTTCTAATGAGTAATTTCCACCAGAGCCAAGGTTCTCGCTTAACCTTCAGCTCTGATACCACAATTTAACGACCCGATTTTTCGGCGTCCGAAAATCGGCAACAATACGTCCATTGTATTAAATGCCGAACAATCGAATGTCGAAAAACCGAACCATTAGGGTTAAATAAGAAGGAGGTAGAAGAAGAGAAAACAAAACAAAATACAGAATCTTACCATCGCAACGGAATAAAATATAATAGATTAATTGATCTTTACACAAAAGAAACTATATCTGTTTTATACATTACATCATCAAAGTACATCAAATATAAACAATAATTGGACAGTTAAATTAATTTTTCCTCACAAAAGTTGACTATACAGCTTTCACTGCACAACATAATATAAATATACGGAAATACGCCTTGTCATCCAGCTCGTCTCCTTAGCTCCCAACAGTCCATCCAGAATCCGTACTCTATAATACTCGGTCTGACCAAAGCATTATAGTTAAATAATACCCGAGTCAGTCTGGAAAACCAACGTGGAAAATCACACTCAATTGGATTATTAAAGTTTCAAAATCCTTTAAAAATCAAAGGTATCTCGCAAGACCCCACAAATAAACATGCCGGGTTTTTACCTTACGATAACCAAAACATTTCATATCAAATCCTCTGATATTATAGTAATGTCAACATATAAATACTTATTCAAATAGCCAAAATTATTACCATTATTAAATTCCAGCAAATACTAGGTTCAACAAACAAAACCGTAAAGGCACGTAGGGAGAATGGATTTCCATTAATGGCAGGGCTACTGGGGTACCGCCCGTCATAGTACATGGTCTAGATCATCGTACCGAGGATCCACCATGATCCCTTGCATCACATGATCGGACTACCCCTTACTAGATAGCCCGAATAAGATCACCCTGCTGTTGGGATCAGCAACCGCCCACACAGCCGAATTAAAGGGACCTCTAGACAGGGATGACCTTACCCTACTTGGTTGCTAGCCACTTAGCCTTGCATGCACCCCCCTGTTTTAGCCATTCCCGGTTGATGAGGCTCGAGGCTATGCGTTACCTTTTTATCACACATTCATTTAGAATGCTCTTCGTCCTCCTGACGATGTTCAGAAAGCATTCATCCACACAAGTCCATTCCGGGTTCGAACGGAACCGAAGGCACTACTCCTACTACATCCACTTTGAAATCACCCTCAGGATTAGTAGCGATTAGCCCTTGCACTTCACTGCACCATCTTCGATTCCAAGCTCTTGTCTTCTTCATGAAAAAGTTCAAACCAGATAGAAGTGGTTTTCAAAAAATTAATTCCGATCCCGGTCTCTTCGAAACAATCAACGTATTGGCCAATATTGATATTCGGTTATTTAACTATCAAATAACATTCACAAACAACCATCAGGCTTTAATAATTTTCCAAATTATTTATTTCAAAATATCTTTGCAAGATATTTATCTACACCTCACCCATTTTGAAAATAGTTTTCAAATCACTTTTCTCTCACGGAATAAATTTCCAAATATTGTCTATCTCTACTGAAATCACCAAGTCTAAATACTTTAGATTTTAAAATAATTTAAGTAACTCTATCCAAAAATATATATATATATATATACATTAAAAATATTTAAAATAAAACTATTTAAAAACACTTTATTTAAAAAATCTGGTTATGAAATTTTAAAATAATTTCTCATGTAAAGCTTAAGCCAAAACAAATCTTAAAATAGAAGTAATGAAATTCTGTACAAATTTTTTAAACAAAAACTTCAGCCAAACTATCTTTAAAATAAAGCTACTTTATAAAATATAAATATCAATAATTATCTTTTTTCAATCATAATACCAATTCACCTTTTAAAATAATTACTTCTATAACTAATTTAATAAATATTTACCTTTAAAATTTTAAACAACTTAAATAATAATTTCAAAAACATTCTTTAAAACAACTTTAAAACTTTTAACCTATGCTTAAAAATCTGCTTTGAAACGTACTTGGCTTTTCAGAGAAATACACTTTCCTTTCACACCTTTAAAAATAAACCACTATTTATTTTTTGAAGCAAATTACCCATTCCTTTATAAATTCCCACCATGAATTTATACTTCCAAATATCCACTGATATCTTATTTCACTTCGTAAACCCAGTTTATAAGTTTCATTGTCTCATACTCCTTTTAATCATAGTTTCACACACTTAATCAGTTTTCAAATCGAATTTCAAAACTAACTCCATTTTGAAAATAAATTCCTTTACATACTTAATTTATTTCGAAACCCATTAATTCCAAATTTGCTTCTATATTTATGATTTAAATTCTTATTTAAAATATGAAATATTAATTTCATACTTAACTTTAAAATTCTCCCTTATTTCTCCCAAACATTTAAATCTTAAATTTTGAAAATGAAATCCTTTAAATTTTAGCCAATATCACTTAAGTCTCCAAAACCCTTTTACTTTTATTTATTTAAAATCTCTATCTTTATTTCCAAACTTAGAATATATTTAGTAGAATTTAAAAATCAAACTTCATATATTTTTCCAAATTAAATCTTTAATTTACCCAGATATACTATATTATTTTACATAAAAATTTCCCTTTTTATTTTTTTTAAAAAATCCAAGCTTTATACATTTTTTTCATTTTCTCAATTACCAATACATAATCAACCAAGCTATAACATTCAATAAATATAAACAATATAATTATCACAGATTATCTGAATTATAAAATAATTTTCAACGTTTTAAGGGATCCAGTTGGATCCCTCCAACCTGTTTTCCTACATCCAAAGATGTTAGAACTAAATAAAATACTAACCCCACTTCGAGGTGGAATATCGCGGTATATGGAGTCATCCGCTATTACGCGAGGCGCATAGGGTCTCATTCGCTATATAATGCAGGAAATCAATCGCTCCAATATATATATATATATATATATATATATATATATATATATATATATATATATATATATATATATATAACATATCACATCCAAGTTGATAATAAGTTACCAATTCAAGCAAACAATCAATAGTTTAAAATTTTAACTATTTAAATTTAATGGTATTCCAAAAGAGTGAGATTAACTCTCCTTGACTATGCATGAAATCCATTTTCAATTCGGCTTGCTTCCTTTCAGATTTTGACTTTGTGTAAACATTTACTGGGTTTATTAATACTTTTGACTTGATCGAACAATTCATTACTATTTATTTAACTAACAATTTAATTTAACAAATAATTTTCTGTTTAAAAGTCGTTTAGTAACTAAAATAATTAAACATGTTAATTAACTAAATAAATCACCCTAAACGCACATTTTTAAAACTAGTAAATTTTAAAATGGGTATTTGATATATATATAATTTTTCCCAAATTGAAACTACATATATAAAAATAAATTATAGATTTCAAAATCAATTTTTTTTATATAAACTGTAGCGGTCAGGCTTCCTATCTCCAGAAAGTCGCATCACTAATGAAGAAAGAAAGGGCAGAAGAAGAAAAGAAAGAGAAAGAAGAAACACAACAACATCAGAGAACTCACAGCGGAACGAATGAAATATAATATATCACATAAAATATTACATAGTATCATATTACATCAGAGTACACAACTAATACAACACATATAGACAGTTATAAATATCTGTCTAACTATACAACTCAAGAACACAAGAAACAGATACCATACAAACACAGCGGAACCATAATATATCTACACGTGGAAGCCTCCTGCTCCATATCTCCTCCAGAATTCGTCAAGAAAACCTGAATCACTTGACTACTCATACATAATATGAGTACCCAAGAGTTTAATAAAATAGAAAATAAACACTCGGGTCAGACAGGGGTCTGCTGTGAGTAAACGGGTTAAAATTTGCTTAACTTTATAAAAACCTTTGAAAAGAAAAGGTATCAAGTAAGACTTCCCACACATAAACATGGAAAGTTTTTACCTTACGCTAACCAAAACATTTGATAGGAGATCCAGTAATATTATAATAGTGTCTAGGGTTTCAAGTAAATAAGAAATAGCCGAAATTGTTACATGATTAAATTCCAGCTACTAGCCACAAAAGTGGGTAATACAAACAAAACCGTAGGGTCTCGTAGGAAGAATGGGTTTCCATCAATGGCAGGGCTGCCGGGGTACCGTCCGTCACAGTACGTGGCCTAGATCACCGTACCGAGGAGTACGCCCGCTCCCCTACAACACAAGGCCGGAACCATCCCTTACTGGACAGTCCCGAACAAGACAACCCCGCAGTTGGCCGCGACCCAACCGACCACACAGCCGAATAAAAAGGGACTTCTAGATAGGGGAAAATCTTGTCCTGAAATGGGCGCTACCCACCTAGCCTTGCTGCACCTCCCCTATTTTAGCCATTCCCGGGTTGATGAGGCTTGAGGCTGTGATTACCTTTATAGAACACATCTATATTAGAATGCTCATCGTCCATCTGATGATGTTCTGGAAGCATTCAATCTATACAAGTTCGTTCCGGGTCCGAACGAAACCGAAGGCACTATCTCGTTGCACTCATTTTGGAATCACCCTCAGAGTCAACGACCATAGCCCTTGCACTCTGAATCGCCATCTCGAACCTATAAGTACTATCTCCGTCAAACTCATCACAGAATCACCCACAGAGTTATACTGACGTATAGTTCTTACACCTCGAGTCTTCACTAAGCTCCACTTGGATTCACGACCTAACGTTTAATTGGAATCGATGTAGTTTTCGGATATCCAAATATGGAAACCCGATCCCGGTCTCACCGAAACCAAATGCCATTTTAATGTCCAAGTTGTTTAAGGATTTTAAACAATTAAACTTATATTCAGGATGATATAAATAGATAGATGAATCACATTATCACAATAGATAATTCATATCAAACATTCATCTCACCAAGCAGCATATCACATAGCAGAGATATCCAAATCATCCAACATCATTCAACATTCAATACCAATCATCCAATATTAATTACCCAATATCAATCAATCAATATTAACCAATCATCCATAAACAGAATTGATTAACTCTAAATCAATTGGATTACCTAAATCCTTCTTTATTTATTTATTCCAAATAAATAAATTAATTAATCATCTCTTAATGATCTTCTTTAATTAATCTCCCTTGATTAGTCATTCTTTAATTACATTCAAGTAATTATCCTTAACTATATACAGTAATTAGCCTTTAATTACTATCATTAATTACAATAATTAATGATCCTTCATTTACTTTCACTAATTAATTAACTATAATTAATTACATTAAACCTTAATTAATTACAATTAATTAATCTCACTTAAATTAATTACTTTTATTAATCAATCTTGATTAATCCATTAATTACATTAACTAATAATCCTTATTAATTAATTAACCCTTTAATTAAATAATTAATTTATAATTAATCATCTCATTAATCATAAAGAGTAATTAACAACTTGTAATTACTTATCTTAATTAATTAACTTCTTAATTAATTGTATTAATCTTTGATTAATTAATCTAATCAATTAATCTTTAATTACTTCATTAAGTAATTATAAATCAATTAAATTAATAAATAAATCCTTAGTTAATTACTTTATTAATTAATTACATTTTAATTAATTACACTTAGTAATTAATCTTAAATTAATCACATTAATTAATTAATTAATTACATTAATTAATTAACTAAAATAATTAAGTAATTAACCCTTAATTACTTACATAAGTAATTATCTTCTAATTACTTCCATTTATAAATCTTGACTACTTCTTAACTAATTACTTAACAAATAATTAATTCCATCATTAAATAATTCTTAATACTTTAATTAATTAATTACCCATAATTAATTAAATTCAAAAAAATTATATTAATCAATTCCTTAATTAATTACATCTAGTGATTAACCATTAATCACTTCAACTTTAATTACTTCCATGAGTAATTTCTACTAATTACTTCCATAAGTAATTACCATTCTTAATTACATTCAATAATTATCCATTGATTTCTTCATTAAGTAATTACACTTAATTAATTAAAATTAAGTGATTATTAAAAATTAAATAAACAATTAACTAATTATTTAAAATTGATTAAACAATTAATTAACTAACTTCTTATATTTCCAAAATCCTTAATTAATTAAGAAAAACATTTACCGTAATTAAACTTTTATTAATAAATCACATTTAATTAAGTATTCTTAAGTTCATAACAAAATAATTTAACATTATTTATTTTCACAAATTAATTATTTGAATTAAATCAAATTTTAATATCTTAAAACAAATTATTCAATTTGGTTTATAAAATTTATATCAATAACTTAATTGGAAAAATAACGTTTGGAAATAAATTTTAAAACTTAAAACACTTTGATTATCTAATTTAAACTTTTCATTTCAATATAAATTTAAAACTAAAGTTTTTAAACATTACTTTAAAATTTATCTTAAAACTTTGATTCAAAATTTAAATTCAAAACATTCTTCTTTAAATTTAAAATTTAATAAAATTAAATTACTTCCAAAAAGAATCATTTTAAACAAATTTAAATTTAAAATAAATTCAATTAATATCTTTTAAAGTTTGATTTACTTACTTTAAACAACAAGTTTTAAATCGTTTCTTTCATAAATCCTGTTTATAATTTAAAGCTTGATCTATATTTATTGCAAACTACAAGTATTATCTGCAATTTAACACTATACAGAACCAAACAACGAAACTCGAGAAGATCACTCAAAAAACACGACAAAGCCCCGAAGAAAACCCACAACCTTCAACTTCGAGTTTACCTATAGGAAAACACGGGAAGAACTTCGAGTATAACTCGTTTTCCCCCAAACCAAAATTTCACTCGTGCCCAAACCCATGCACGGTGCACGTGCACCATCGCCACCGGCCACCGTGGGTCGTCGCGACTGACGTCGACGATCATACAAACCCGTACGAGCTCCAATACCAACCCATATCGAACCAATTCATACGAAACAAAATTTCGACCTTCACATCGAAAACTGCAGCAAACTCGAACCACCCAAAAACCCCATTGCCGACGAACCACGATGACATTACCTCGCCGACTCCTCCATCAAGACGCCACATCCAAGAACTTCAATACCCTCACGTTGCGATCACCTCCGGACCATCATTCAAGTCGCAAATGCCATCACAGCTCAACCGAAACAGAAACAAACTAAAACCCTAGTTTGCTCGAATTCGAACAATTCACCCATTTAAAAATTCCAATTATATTTTTCCCATCATTCATAACATACAAGCAAGCTTCAATCAAAATTCAAGCTACAATCATCATCTGGATCTTCGGCAAATCACTAAAACCCAATTTGTGAACAAACCCCAAATACATACGAAATACCCAACTAAAATTTATGAATTGCATGTCAAAATTCATGATTTTTAATCATGATTACATGCATGTAATCCAAATTTGAATTTAAGATAGTTGGTTTTTAACAAAAATTCTTGTTTCACTGTTAATTTTATTTTAAAGCATGATTTATGATATTTAAAATTCCTGAAACTATTTTATAATTTTCATCATACAATTACAAACAATTTCCATTTAAACACTTAAGACTAATATGGATTTGATTCGTAGATATTGAAATTTTTAAGCAGTATATTCACAGTAAACCAACACTTGAATGTATATAAACAGACAAGCTCAACAACATATACATATTAATTCATATAAATTCAAGCTAAAGAATTTTAATACAAGTAAATATCAACATATGCATGGAAGTAAAATCAGATCAAACTGTTTTTAAGAATATTTACTCACCTTTATAAAATTTGCAGAGCAGGGAACAGGTTTTGAATAAATTCCAGGGTTTGAACATTTAAAATCTGAAAAGTGTTTTGCTGAAGAAACTCTACTGCATGCTGTTGAAGTTGATCTCTTTGCATGTTGAAATTGCAGGTGATTTGATGATTTTAAAAGGTTGAAACAAATGTTGATTTGCAGTTGAACATCACTTTGAAATGCAGGTGATCAATTTTGTAGTTTTCATTTTGCTTGCAGATTTAGTTTTCAGGTTTTGATTCAGCATTTAGTTTTTAATTTTGCAGATTTAAGAAAGATTTTTGATTGAGTTAAGAAAAAGAAACAAAGGAAATAAAAATGTTTGTGAAAACTAATCTTCTTCTTAAAACATTTATTAAATATAAAAATAAGAATAGTGCCACTTGTCTTCAAGAATTTACATTGGTCATTAAATTTGTTCGATTGTTTTACAAGTGTAATTAAGATATACTAACATATTTACACATGTTACTTAAGAAATTTTTAATAATTTTTTACTTAATTTAAATGTAAATATAACTTACTTAATTTAATTCTCTTAATAAATATAATTTACATACGTATATATAAGTTTATTTTTAAAAGAAATTATTCTAAACTAATTATAATACAATTACATCTTTTACATGGATTTTAAAAATCTAAAACATCTATATATACGCATTTATAACCATTTTAAATTCAAACATTTTAGAGAAAACAAAACAAAATGTTTAAATCCTTTTAAACTATCATATTTAAAATAAACAATCATCTTATATTTGAAAATAATTAATTAATCTAAATTAACATTTTGAAAAACATTGAGTTTCATAACAAAGCTTTAAATTATAATTCATACGTATATAAATTATCAATAGGTTAAATTAAATTTCAAAACAATATCAAATTATAACATATACATACATATATATTACAATTTGAAAATTCAATATTTATTTAAAACAAAAGATCTTTCTATTCACAATAGATATCAAATATATATATTATAAGTAGAATATAATTTTATTAGCTTTGCAAAACAAATCCTTATCAATTTTAAATTGTTAAAAAGATATTGATCAAAATTACCATATTAAATATTTATTAACCTTTAAAAGATTAAATTTACCAATTTAAATTAAAATTATAAAGAAAAATCGTCAAACCAATTAAATTATTAATACAGATTATTAAATTGATATTGCCTAAAATTCTTGGTCGTTACATAAACTTTTAACATTTTAAAATTTCCATTTATTTTTTAAAACCGTACCTATATATATTTCTGCTTTTATTGTATATATTCTTATATATACATATATATTATTAAATTTAAATAAATAAACCGTACATATATATACACCTTGCTGTAATTTATATTATTTATTTTTATTTATGTATTTTTTTATTTTCTAACGCGTGCCTTTAGTGGTGACACGTGCTTTAAATTCTGAAACGTGTCTACGGGCTTGCAATGAATTTATTATTTATTTAAATTGAAATTGAAATCGTCTCGATTTTTGCAACACAAGATCTCGATCTCCAATCGAGGCGTGCCGCTAGGCGTTCATAATGTTAGACCCCTATTGAGAACACAATGGAAAAGGTTTCGAGTCCTAATTTGATCATATGGAGAAGATAGCTTTTTGAACCAGTTATTATATTAAATTCGATAAAGATTGCAACGCGTTATCCTATCGTAGGGTCAAACGATCACTCCAAACATTACGAAAATTGAAATCCGATAATAACAGACTATTATGGATCTAATGGAACTAGTTTCGTCGAAATCCGAGACTGTGCCTTGGAAGGCAATTTTTAAACGTCAACTTAAACTATATATTTTTAAAACTGAACAAACTGCTTTTAAATTCGATTTTGAAAAATCTATTACCTACAGTATTATAAATATAAATTTTCCAAACATTTGAAATATTTTTAACCAGCTTAAAAACCAATATCCACTATTTTAACCAATTTACAATTATTAAATTCAATAATTTAATTGCCAAATAAATAGTGATATTTGAAATTCAAGTTAAATTAATTTTCAAATATTTAAAATCAATTAAATATTTCAATTTCAAATATCTAAAAATTCCGGGTCGTCACAGTCATTGATCATTTAAATATTGTATTAATTAAAGAATATGTAATAAAATGTAATTGAATAATATTAGTGTTGTGGTAGAAATTATAACACTTGTTGTGGATAATAAACTTAAAAGATGCAATTAAAAGTAAACAGTGACAATTATTATACATTACCTATTTATTTAGTCTGTTAGATTAAATTGGTAATCAATTGCAATTAATTCATTTAAATTAGTGCAACTAATGTAGATTTAATTGATAATTGTAGAACATTGATTTAATAAGAATGTAACCCAATGTGAATTTCATTCATACTATGATAATTGATTATATAAAAAGAATTGAATCAAGTTTGAATAATGTATTGAAATTTAAGCTGTAATAAATGGATTTATTGTAATCAAATGCAATTAAATACTACGCTAATGGGAATTAAGATGAAATTGTAAACTATTAATGTAGTAGGAGATAAACTAATATTAATTATATCCTTAGAATAATAATTTATTGAATAAAAAGGTTAAAAAGTCAAACAAATGGATTTATTGGAAATTTAAATTATAGTTACTGAATTTTTGAAATTGAAATCGAATATTATAATTTGTGCAATATTGAATATTGAATTGATATAGAAATTTGTTTTAGGGGTTATAAATTACTAAGTAATCTAAGGTGATAGAAATTTGTAAATTTTAAATTTTGAAAAAAACAATTAATTAATTTAATATTAATTTATTTAATTAATGTAAAAATAGACATTGTCTCGTATTTCGACGAAACTAGTTTCATCGGATCCATAACGGTGAATTATTGTAGCATTTCAAGTTTCGTAGCGATTGGACTTGTCGTTTGATCGTATGGACTCAAAACGCCTAGAAATCGATTTAATTAAATTCAATTGAAATCAATTTGAAATAAGTTGATTTTAAAGCTAACTTCTTCATACGATGGAATTTGTACTTGAAACCCGTTCCATTGAATTTAGAAATATTGAAAATATCTATTTTGTTATATAGGATGGCCCATTTCCGTTACGGAAGCGAAACGGGCTTTTCGAGTCGTTATTACCAATTCGAACTAGTTCGATTCGTTTATTTTTCTTATCGAACTTCAGTAATATAAATAGATTCTTATAATCTCTAGCAGCCTTTCAATTCTTGTTGCTGTATGTAAATTTCTATTCGCCTATTCCTTTCTACCAATGGCAGAAACAAATGTCCAACTACAAACCCTACAATCCTATTTCAATTTCAAATTCAATTCCAAAATCAAACTCCTCAAAACTCTATCAAATTATATATCGTATCGAATCTCTTGATGAGCGCAACTCAGATCTGCAATTCGTTTTTCAATTCGATGCACTGTTCGTCCACAAATTGAGGATGAACCTCAATCAGTCGTTCTAAGGTTTTGACGACCCAACTGTGGACCGTTGACCATATGTCGATCGGTGGTGCCGTGGCGAAGGTGTTCTCGAGCAGGTCGGTGGGGTATTGTTCGTTCATGGACAGAGGTCACAAATTCGCCCAAAAACTCGTGTAAGGACTGGCGGTGGCGGAGGCTATTCATCGGCCTAGGTCATCGCGTGCGCCACGTGTGAGGTCGGCCTGAGGTGGGTAAGCCAACGGCATGTTCTGATCTGGCCGATGATGAGCATAGGCGGTGTAATGAGGAGTTATTTGGTGGCGGCTGTAACTGTGTTGCCGTGTTCATGCTCGAGACATTCACTAGGGTGTGCTGACGGGGAGAAGGTAACGCGTTTTCTCTTTATATTGTTTTATTTATTTTAATTTTAAAACGTTTAACTTCTAATGATCATAATTTTTACGTACGAGATCAGATTTGTATGCGGTTTGTTTTGTTGTAATCGTATAGAAATTCCAAAATTTTTGATGCTAGTTTGGATGAATTTTGAGACTATTGGAATTTGGGTCATTATTTGAATTTCAAATCGGTTTAAAAATCGTAGGTGATTGTTTTAACCCATTCACAATTACTAAACTATCTTATGTTAGTTAAATTTAATTTATAATGTTATTTGAAATTAATTTATTGATCATTGGGTGTTTAAATTGCCATTTTGGTTAAATTTGACTTTTACCACATTTAATTGTCGTTTAATTTAATATTGAATTAAATTGTCAATTTAATACATGTTGTTGATTATCGGTATCTATTGATGTTTATTTATTGATTTGGATGATGATTGCGATGAATGTTTGATTGTTGATATTGGATGACTAGATGTTGTATTTTATATTGTTTTAATTGCAAGTTCCTTATGGGTTGAAATGATACATACTCGAACGATCTATAGATTAGGAAAAAATCATTATGGGTTGAAATGATAGACTCCAGCGATTTTATGGATTTTTAATTAATTTGGGATTGCGGTTTGAAATGATATATAACAGTAAAATTGTAAATTAGGGATTGAAATGATAAATATCTGTATCACTTAACCCTATGGTAGAGAATTATATACGAACGCCGGATTAGTCAATTTGAATGATTTTTGAACCTTTGAAATTTTGAATTCAATTAAATAGTATTTTGAAAAATAAATTGATTTATATAAACAGAAATATTTTCGATAATCCAAGTGTTAATGCTGAAAAGTGAATTGATTTAATAAATTATTCAAAGGATTTAAATTTGAATTTCATGTTGCAGTGCTAAATATAAACGAATTTATTAGAATTGAGTTATTGAAAAGGTTTGGATATAAATTTGAAATCTAATTAAAATAATTTAAACTATTTTAATTAAATTTACTATTTTAATCAATTTAAAACTATTTTTATTTATATTAATCGATTTCAACCTATTTAATCCAAGTTAACATATTTCACTTATTTTTAACTAATTAAATTTATTTAATCTAATTTCAACCCATTTAATATAATTAAATACATTTAATCTATTTAAAATTTATTTAATCTATTTAAAAGTCTACTTAATATAATTAAAATCAATTTAATTTGTAATTAAATCTAATTTAAAATATTTTAAAACTAATAAAATCTATTTAATCTATTTTAAATATATTTAAATCAATTTAAATATAAATTAATCAAATTCAAATCTATTTAAAGACTATTTTTACTATTTGAACTAATTTAGTATATATAAATTATTTTTAGACTATTAAAACTATTTAAGACAATCTAAACCATTTTCTAAAATTTCAGACCACGTAAATTTGAAGTATTTATATTTAAATCCTTGATGATGATACACCCTAAGTTGGGATTTGAAATTTGAAACCCTTTGTGTGAAATGACATATTTGAGTAGATATGACGGCTTTAGAAAGGAGGATTTAATTAACTTATCTTGCCAACAATTTCAGAAGTGAATATGAATTCGAAAGTGATATGGTTTCAAATCGAATATGATATTTTTATGTTAAGTATGAATTGACTTTTGAAATGTTAAACGAACCAACCAATGTTGTAATGACCCATACTTTTTAGCTATTTTTAATTTGTAGATTTAATGTATTTATTAAATAAAATGGTTAAAAATAAAAATTTAATGATTTTGAATGTAAGTTATTGGATATGGGCTTGAATAAAATTTTGATATAACTTACTTGATGTTTTGGCGATAGTAAGATTTAAATGAAATTATATATATCAGCTGGGTTCATGATCAATAACTGAAGTTGAATAGTAATTGTGAATTATTTAGATAGAAATAAAACTTTGAAAAAGACTAATTTCGAAGATTTAAGTAGCAATAAGTATTGAAAATAAATGCTACCCATTAAATGAACAATCAATGGTTGGATTAAATAATAAATGTTGAATTCATTAGCTACAAATAAAGTAATTGATTGACAACGAAAATTTATTTAAAATCCAATATTGAAATTTGTTGAATATTGAACAATTAAATTGTTTAAATTCAATATTGGAGATTAACTGAATGATTGAATAATGAGAATTACATAACTATATAATAGAAATGGTTATTCTATAAATTGAATTCGTTTTAAAGGTTAAATCTTGTTAGTTCATTTAATTATATTTCAAAAGTTAGTGAATTATTGAATAATCAAAATTATTTATAATTCAATATTGTAATTATTTGAAAAGTTGAATTCTGAATTTAATATGATTGAAAATGATGATGAAAGTTGATTTAAATTTTATTTAAACAACAATGAAGATTTTAAACATTTAAATATTGTATTTGAGAGTGGATATTTAAAAATTGGAAATTTTATATTATAATCGAGACGTTAAAATAGCGATCCGGGGCACGGTCTTGGAATTCGACAAAACCTATTCCATTGGATCTGTAATAGTGTATTATTATCGGATTTCAAATTTCATAATGTTTGAAGTTATCGTTTGGTCGTACAAGATATAAACGCATTGATATTTATATTGAAAATTCAATATAATAACTAGGCCCAAAAAGCTATCTTCTCCATACGATCAAATTAGGACTCGAAACCTTTTCCGTTGCGTTCGAAATAGGGGTATAACATTATGAACACCTAGTGGCATGCCTTGATAGGGGTTTGGGATTTTGAATTACTTTATCAAGACGGTTTGATAATTTAAATAATATATATATTCGTCGACTTGACCATTTTATTCACATCAGCACCTTTGTCTCACTTCAGATCACTATAGCAAGCCTTGTACATGCAAGGCATCACATCTCCCTTTCCTTTATTATGCACATGAATAGCAAGTGAAAAAAAGAAGAAAAAAAACAATGGAAACTTTGAAAAATCATAACTTGATTTTCACTCAAGTGAAAATCACGAAACTTGTTTCAAAATTCATATTTTAGCCCAATCTTCGATCTGGTATTTAGAGAATAGGGAGTAGCATCGATTGTCATTGCTATAGATCGTGTGCAGTAGCAAGTCGAAAAGGGTTTGGGTTTTTCTTGGTTTTGGCCATCGAATCAAGAAATGAAGTTGGGCTTTGGATTTAGCATGGCGAGGCACACTTGGAGGAGGAGATTTGTGATGTGCGATCGATGATGGGGAAGGGCGATATTTCATACGAACATGGTGGGACAACTCCATGTCGCGGAAACTTTGGGAAGGTCGAGCTCTAAGTTTTTGTTATGGTTGGGTCGAGCACGCGAAGAGAAGTGGAACGGCATAGGCAGTTTCGAGTTTCATGTACTCTTGCTCCGTATCACCTAGGGAAGTGCACGACCATGGTGTCTTGTTCGTGTACAGGCTTTGCATTGGGGAACAAGGTGTGGGTTTGTGGGCCAGGTCCATAAGGAGTGGGTATGGATTGTTTTAAAAATAATTAAATTGTTTTATAAATTTAAATATCGATAAACTTATAAAATGTATATCTTGGCCAAATGTTATCAGAACTGGAAGAAACAAGTGGCAACAGAATCATGGCGATGAGCACTACGTGTTGGAACCAATTTGGAATCGTTTGGAGCTGGTTTAAATTTTAGGTTAAATCGCACGTCGTTCGATTTGATTTGAAATTGAAAACTCAAGGTGAGTGTTTTATAACGCTCACAACGTACTAGAATATTTTTGTGCTGGTTAAATTTGATATTAGGAAGTGATACAAATTTTATTGGTCGTTGTTTGATAAATTAAATTGGCATCTAGATTGTCATGAAATTAACTGTTAAAAATTGAAAATTGACAGTCAAATTGAAATTAGGATTTAATTGTCGGTTATTTACCTGCAATTGACAACTATGAAATTGTTGTGAATTATATAATCAGTTTGTATGATTGATTGTGATGGATGCAACTTGGTTGATATTTGGATGTTTATTTGTTTTACATATAACTTGTTATCTCTCTGTATATTATTTACATTATATAAACCGTAATTTAATTATTTCAAATGAATTAAGAAATAGGTTGACATGATATATACCTATGACATCGTGATTTGGGTTGAAATGATATATATCCATCCTTGAAATTAAATTGAAATAACTGATCACTTGGCCATGGGATAGAAAATTATATACGGACACTGGATTGGTTAAATTAAATGATTTTGAAAATCTTAGATTTGAAATTATTTAAATGGTTTGAATTTTAAAGAAATAAAAATCAAATTTACAAGAAATCGAATTAATCACGAATTCAAGTTTGAAATGCTGAAATAAAATTTTGGTTAAAAGAAACTGTTAAATAATTGAAGTTGAGATTTTGAAGTTAAAATCGGAATATGATTAAATTTCATAAATTGATATGTTTTAAAAAGATTGAACTTTTATTCGAACTTCGAATATTACTAGGCGAAAGTGATATGAAAATGATATTTCGAAATTGAGCTCGGAATTGAATTTATTTGAAGATTGGGATTTTACATCGAATATTGAAGGGTAATTTGATTTAAATGTTTTGAACTGATACTTTGAAAATCGAGCTCGAAACCGATATAGATTGAAATTGAAATTGGATTAGTTGGGTTTGAAAGTGGATTTGAATTAATTTGAAATCGATATTGAGATTGAGTTGAATTGCAACTGAAAATGAATCGACTGAATGGAAATTGAAATTGATTGGATTGAGAAGTTGGAATAAGACCGGTTTGACTTTGAAACTATTTTCAAATAAATAATTTAATATAAAACTATTTAAAAGCTATCTTCTTAAATATACAAATTATTTGAATTCCAAATTATTTTGCTATATAAACCATGTTAGTATTTAAACTATTTTATATTTAATTATTTTAACCATTTAAACTATTTAAACTATTTTAACCATTTAAACTGTTTAGCTATTTTAATTATTTAAACAATTTTTAAAACTATTCAAACTATTTTTCAAAGATTCAAACTGGTTAAGGATGAAATGTTATTTTAAATAATGGACTTAAATACGAATGGGGTTAAATGTTATTTTAAACTGTTTAGCTATTTTAAATACGAATGGGGTTAAATGAAGTTATAACCCAAATGTAAATTTGAAACCATTTTGCAATTGAAATTGCAATATTGAGACAAAAATGATTTGGAATTGAAATAGTATATTTAGAGTATATGTAATGATTTCGAAATGGATTTGATTTTAAAGCGAATATGATATTTTGATATCAATCATTGACTGTTTCAAAATGTAAAAGTACCAATTGGTGTGAAAAATGACGTTTGGTTGTTAAAGAGTCCGGGGCCAGATATGGGCATACTCTCTGTCGATGCCGGAACCACTTTAACAACTGTGTACGAAGAGAATCCTCTAGAACGAAGTGGTTGGATTTGGCGTCGATTGCTAGATTTGAAGAAAGAGAACGATGATGGATAGATCACGGCACTTGTGCCAATTTGAAATGACCAAAACGGGACGGCTTGACAGGGCCAAGTGGGCTAATTACCCCGAGCGGACATCCGATCTTCGATTTTCTTGGACTCGGTCCATATTGTTACTCTTGATGTTGGTTTCGACTGGTGCACCTTGGTTTGGGATAGCGTCCCTTTGATTCAATATGGGGTGGATTGATGCAGTGGGCAGTCATGGCTATGATGCGTTACCACCAGTCATGCGACCCGAACTGGTAGTATCTTACCTTGGGCATTGCCTCACATGCCTTGTCAAACTTTTATCCCTGAATGAGACCCATACGATTTTGGTTTAGTGTTGTCGTATCACGACGCATCCCTATCCACCAACCGGTTAACTGGTGTTTTATATGCAGACTGTATGGCAATGCTTAAAAACGCACTAAGGGGGATTAATGTAAAGCCTTAATGCTATTTTAATATTTATTTTACTGACTAAACATTATTTATGTAGGGTATTCTACTACATATAAATATTTTTACAGATCTTTAAGAGATGGAAAATCTCGTAACATCTCTTGAGTTATTGCACGCACTTTATACACTAGACAGGAGATGTGAAAACCTGTAAACATCTCTGACGCTGTTACACTCATGTTTATGTGATATCGATTTGACTTACATAAGGATATTTTAGTCTTGACTCGAGTTTTTTGTCTCTTCATTATGCTCGGGTCAGTCCTGAGTTTTTCAGCTTACTGAAGATCTATTTGGAGGACGAAGATGAAGTTTTGGTATACTACTACTATTGTTATCCTCGCATCCTGTTGTCTGCTGCATTATTTATTTATCTCTGATGTATATATAACTCTAATGAATGTTGTGTTGAATATAATCAAATGTATAATAGGAACAGCTTCATGAACTGTTTATTTGATTATTGTTTTTTATCGTTCCGCGGTGAGATTCTGATTTGTTTTTCTTCTTCTTTTCTCTTATGTTCTTATTTATCCCATTAACAATCTTTCCTTTTGATTGGTCTAAGTTGACATGTGTGGTTTATTGTCGATTTAAATTGTCCAAAAAGGTGGGTCGTTACAAGTGTGAAATAAGCGTTTGGTAGTTAAAGAGACCGGGATTAGATATTGTCATACTCTCTGCCAATACTGAAAACCACTTTAACAACTATATACGTGGTAGAGATTCTAGAAATGAAATAGGATGGTTTGACGAACGATTTCTGTATGAGGTATGACGTGACCCTGACTCCTGTGAGTCGACGTAGATGTGACTAAAACAGGAGCCATGTCGGGCCAAGTGAGGTCATTCCTCCTATCAGACACATTTCTTCGATACCATATCTGTTGGTTTGTGATTGATTTGGTGGCCACTTGTTGGTTTTGATTTTTGGAGTGTGTTCCGAGGTGGGCAGTAATAGCTGTTATGTGTTACCACCAGTTCTAATCCGCAATTGGCATATCTACCCTAGCATTGCCTTGAGTGTCGTGTTCACATGCCCTGAAGCGCCTTCAACAAGTTCGTTTTGTACCATACCTATGGAGTGCCCACTGCGTAAACCTCCAGTTTACGGAGGATCATATGGTATTGTATAGACTATAGGAACATATAAAATGTGTTAAGGGTATATGGGTAACGGCTTAACGCTATTATAATACTTTTACTTTACTGTAGACATATTATAATATCGTATTGTTCTACATAGTAGATAGTTTAATGGATCCTTAAGAGATGGGAATCCCGAACATCTCTTAAGTTACTGTACTCACGTAAGACACTGGATAGAAGATGTCCAACCCCATAAACTTCTCCGACGCCGTCACACTCATATTTACCGTTGATTTAACTTACATTAAATCTTCTAGTTCTGACTCGAGTGTTTTGTCTTTTCAATTAGCTTGGGTCAGCCTGAGCATTTCGTGCTTGAAGACCTTATTTCTGGAGGACGAAGATGAAGATTTGTACTAGTATTATTTATTATATTCCACTGCATCATGTTGTCCAGCTAGATTTATTATTTCTTTCTTTTTGTTTCTGTATCTTTGGTTTTGTGTTGTAAAAGAATAGTCAAATGTATTTATAAAACATCTTCATGAACTGTTATTTGATTATTATATTTTGTCCTTCCATTGCGAGATTCTGTATTTGTTCTATTTCTTTCTCTTTTTTATTTACCCCATAAGAATTTGCCCTTCTGAATGGTTTGATTCTGGCATGTATGTCTGCTTAAAACGTCCAAACAGGCAGGTTGTTACAAATATGTCAAGTAAAATTTTATAAGTTTCTTTGAATGTATAATTTAAAGCTATTATATAAGTGGACTATATAAGAAAAATGTTTTTTACAATTTTATAAAAAATAAATGATTTAAGAAATTTATTTATAGTAATAGCTTGAAAAATAAATTGGAATCGCTATTTTTGAAAGTATGGTTTGAAATAATTCCTTGAGTACTATTAGTAAATTTAAAGGTTTATTTACCATTGAATATTGTATTAAAACAAAATAATTGTTTTTTCACAATTTGAATATTCATTTTAAAATAAGTGTGCAAAATTAATTATGAAGATATGAAATTTTATACTTTGATTTGGAAATTTAATGTAAGATTTGAGTATACTATTAGATTCAGTTTAGTAGTCTTGAGTTTATATTTACTTTAAAATAACGAGTCTAATAAGTTATCGGATTTAAGGAATTTATTTTTTTAGGCTTATTATAATGTTTTGATATAAATTTCTAACATTGTTTTAAACTTTTTGGAAAATCCTTGCATAATGCTTTGAAGATGTTTTAATTATATCTTATATTTTTGCTAAGTGAATGAGGTTAAATGTTTTAACTGAATTTTTTTAGGTATATTGAAATATTTCTTGTCTCCTCATGGGCGAATACCAAAAAATTAAATTTTTATTCTATAACCGAATTAAGTTATAAACTTAAGTAAAGCAGTAGAAGCTTAAGTAATATTTTATGAAATGATTCATTAATGACTTAAATCTTTAATGCAAAACAAATTATGTAAGCGATTGATCTCTATACAAATAAATAAATGAAAAGTAAATGATGAGGAAAAAAAACCAATTGAATAAACTTAAATATTTAAAATCCTATGTGTTTGGCTTATAGGATGTTTGGGGAATGATACGTTAAATTATTTAAGGATGTATGAATAATCTATTAAGTAATTACCAAAGGTCGTTGAACGTATGATACACTTGGTAGTTTATTTAGCACTCTTGGACGATGAAAAGTGTCTGAACTTGAACAAACCATGAGTTTGGTTGCTATGAATGTTTAATAGTTTCCTTTGTTGCATAGAATGATAGAACTTCTTTTGTTTGCATGTGACTATTATATTTGTTGTATGTTGCTTGGACTATTAATTGAAACAATTATTATATAATCTTTTACATAATTTGAAATCTTTTGGATTATATAAGTGAAATACAGGTTTATAGAAGCAATAGCTACTGGTTTTGGTTTCATAAATAAAGTTTGTTTGCCTAACAAATAGGTAAGTTATTGGATTATGGTTTTGCAACGATATTTTATTATTTTCCCGTGGTTTGTGATGTTTTATTTTTGAAATATGATGTATATATATCGAAATTATGGATATTATTATTTTTTCGGACCTATCCGTACGGAGGAAACTTTGTCGAAATTTTTCATAAAATTAGGACTTAGAAATTTTTTATGAAAGTGAAAATATTTTCAAACTTTTATTAATATGATAGATTTAATTGTTTATAAGTTGATATATTTTAACTAAAATACTTAATTATGTTAGTTTCAAATGTTTATAAATTTATTTTTCTGAAGAAGAAAAAATATTAGTTTCTTTATCCCTTCTTGTTCCTTTTCGATGATGAAAAGTTTTGAGTGGGGAAGGGTGTAACGATCCGTAAATTTTGATATTTAAAAATATAAAATTAAATAAAAATTGTAAATTTAATATTGTAAGACATTAAAATTTATGATTTGTTTTTGAGGAAATAATTAGAATATGATTTAATAATGTTGTTTGAATGCTATTGGTAAGTGCTTAATGTAATTTCAATCAATTGAAATAAATTTTAGGTTAATTTAGTTATAATTGTAAATAATGAAATAAATTAAATGATGTATGTAATGGTGAGATTGTATGTAATTGATTGAAATTGGTTAATATAGAATATGAAATCAGTGATGTGGTAAGTAGTTATAACCCTTATTTGTAAAAATAAATTTTTAATTGCGATAAAATTACTTAAAAGTAACAATTTTTCATTTATCATCTCATTATTTAATGTAACAACCCGACTTCCTATAACCAGGAAGACGCATCGCTAAGAAGAAAGAAAGGGATAGAAAAGAGAAAAGAAAGGAAAGAAAGAAACAGACAACATCAGAATCTCACAGCGGAACAAATAAATTATATTATATCACATAAAACTTTTGAAATATCATATACATCAGAGTTCTACAGCTAATACAACACAAACTAGACAGTTATAAACTTCTGTCTAGCAATTACAATTCAAGTACATTAGAGAAAACAGATACAACTCAAAACACAGCGGAGCCACTAAATATATCTACACGCTGAAGCCTCCTGCTCTATTATCTTCTCCAGAACTCATCAAAGCAATCCTGAAACACTTGACTACTCATACGTTATATGAGTACCCAAGAGTTTAATAAAACAGAAAATAAACACTCGGGTCAGACATGGGTCTGGTGTGAGTAAACGGGGTTAAAAGTTGCTTAATTTTAGAAAATCCTTTGGATACAAAAGGTATCACGTAAGACTTCCCACACATAAACATGGAAAAGTTTTTACCTTACGCTAACCAAAACAATTGATAGGAAATCCAGTGATATTATAATAATGTCTAGGGTTTTCAAAATAAAATACAGAAATAGCTGGAATGCTTACATCTCACGTTCCAACATAGTTGGGCACAATCAAAACCGTACAGGCACTTATTGGATTATGGATTCCATCAATGGCAGGGCTACCGGGGTACCGCCCGTCACAGTACGTGGCCTAGATCACCGTACCGAGGAGTACGCCTGCTCCCCTGCAACACAAAGCCGGAACCATTCCTTACTGAACAGTTTCGAACAAGACCACCCCGTCGGTTGTCATGATCAACCGCCCCACACAGCCGAAATATAAAGGGACCTCTAGACAGGAGTAAATCTTGCTCTCCAGTGGGGGCTACCCACGAAGCCTTGCTACACCTCCCCTGTTTTAGCCATTCCTGGTTGATGAGGCTTGAGGTTACGATTACCTTTATAGGACATATCAATCTTAGAATGCTCATCGTCCACCTAACGATGTTTTGAAAGCATTCAATTCATACAAGTTCGTTCCGGGTTCGAACGAAGCCGAAGGCATTATCTCGTTACGCTCGTATTGGAATCACCCTCAGAGTTAACGACGATAACTCTTGCACTCTAAATCACCATCTCGAATCTATAAGCACTATTCCGTCAACTCATTACGGAATCACCCCCAGAGTTATACTGACGTATAGCCCTTACACCTCGAGTCTTCGCTTGCTCCACTTGGATTAACGACCTAACGTTTAATTGGAATCGATGTGGTTTTCGAAATTCCAAATTTGAAAATCCGATCCCGGTCTCATCGAAATCCAAACGCCATCTTAATGTCCAAGTTATACTTAAGGGTTTTAAACAATTAACTCATTTCATTATTATCTATTTCACACAGATAGATAAACTACATATCACAATAGATAATCACATTCATATCATAAACAGATAATCTGTATCATCATCACAAACAGATAATCATCGCAACAAAATAATCCATCACAAACCATCGTACTTAAACCAATCATCCATATCATACAGATACAACTAATCTCATTATTGAGATCATAACCATTTAATCAATAGCATCCATAAGCAATGATTTATTAACCATCAATTATAATTAATTTAAAATGAATTAAATTAATTACAGCCATCTCTAATTAATTTAAATTAAATTAAATTAATTAATACATCTATAAATCTTGCTTAATGTCCATAAATTAATTAACCCAGTTAATTAGTCATCCACTAAGTATTTAACTTGACTAAACATTTTAGATTAATCATCCTCTAATTACAATAAGTAGTTAGTCTTTAATTAATTTCATAAACTAATTAACCTTAATCATAAGTAATTAACATTTAATTACTCATTTATTAATTAATTATAATTAATTATATTTATCCTTAATTAATTACAATTAATTAATCACTTAATTAATTAATTAATTAATATTTAATTAAACAATCATTAATTACATCATTAATTATTATAATTAATGATCTCTAATATTTAAATAAATTAAAATTAATTACATTTATTAATTAATCTATTTATTAATCACTTTGATTTATATTCAATTCAGTAATTAACTATCTTTAATTAACAAATCAATTATCCAATAATTAATTATCTTCATTAATTAATCCTTGATTAATTACAAAAGTAATTATCCAAATTACTTTATTAAAATAAATCACCTTTCATTAATTACATTCCAGTAATTATCATTATTACTTCTCTAAGTAATCTTGCTCCATTAATTACGATAAATAATTATTTCCATTAAATCATTAAATGATTATCTTAAATTAAGTAAACTAAATTAATTAATTTAAACAAATCACATTATCGAAATTAATTACAATATGTAATTAATTTCTTAATTACTATATTAAGTAATTATACCTAACAAGTTACAATTGATTATATTCAGTTAATTAATCTAGTTAATTATCAAAATTAATTACATTAATTAATTACTTAATTATCCTTAGATAATTATTATTATTAATTAACAACATCTTCATTAATTACTTACTTAAGAAAATTTTTCTTAGACTGATTATCAATAAGTCATCTCTAATTAAAATTAATCTAGACCATTATTTAAAACCAAATAATTAAGTAAATTCTTAATTATCTTGATTATTTTCAAAATAATTTGATTACTTATCAAAAGACTCATTTACATTCAAAATATATTAAACAATACATTTCTAAAATTAAATTCAAGTTCCATTTAAAAATTTAGTATTTAAAATGTTTAACTATTTAAACATTAATCCGAATTTAAATAAATATAAACCTTAAAATAAAATGAATGTTAAAGAACATTCATTACTTAAATATAAAAGAAAAGTTTTAAAACAAAATTACTTGATTAAAATAAATCAAGCTTTGAAATAATTTGATTATTTTAACTTTCAAATTTAAACTAAACACTTCATATTTTAATTCAAATACTAAAGGAAATAAATTCTTTTAAGTTTTAAAACTTATTTGAGATCAAATTCTTTTAAAACATTTGAATATGTTCATTTTTTTTAAAATTTACAAACTGTCTGAAATCAAAACTGGTTTCCAAAGTAAACTTGAAAAATGTTTTAACTTGATTTCAAAATAGATTTAAATCTTGCTTAAAACATTTAAATCTGTTCAAAATTTAAAAATTTACAAAAATTGTTTTGAAACAAAAATCTGATTTTAAAGATTAACCTGAAACTGTTTTTAATCTTGATTCAAAACTAAATTTAAATCTAGTTTAAATGTTTAAATTTTCATTTTTAAAAACCTTGAATTCAAAACTTCATTTGAATTTAGATTCAACTTACACTTGAGTCAAGTTGCAACTTTAAAATATGAATTTCATTCAAAATTTTAAAAACTGCAAAACTTCAGGTTTATAAACCTGCAACTAAACTGACCCGAGTAACCCCTTATTTACTTCGAGTTTCCAAAACATCTACTCCGAGTCAAAAACAAAAACACCCGGGTATTACTTCGAGTAAATTACCCTGCTCATTTCCAGAAGTTCACCAGACTTCAATATGTACGGTGCATATGCACCGTCACCTCAGCGAACTCCAGCCACTCCATCCCACTGCTACAAGTTGCCGACCATCACCTCACACGCTTACAACCATCAGAAACCTACTGTAGTTTCGAATTCAAATTTTGAGAAACCACTGCAAACCTAAAACTCATCTACACAATTAATCCAAACCTGTCAACAGTCCATTAGCTCGCCTCCGACCATCATCAACCCTGATACTCCGGCAATCTCTTCATCTACGTCCCCTCTGCCGATCCCCAAAGTATGTCAACGCTCGGTGCATCAGAGACCACGTGAAGCATCAAAAATTCGACCACTCAAAGACTAGGGCTTAAACCTAGAAATCTCAATTTTGTTCAACTCAATAATGCCCACTCCATAGTTACTTTAAAAATGGGATTTTTGTTTTAAAAAAAAATCATGATTTCATTCATGTATTCAAATTATAAAACTGTTTTAATAATTTAAGAAGATTTAGATTTTCTTATTTGAATAATAACTGATTTTTATTTGTTTACAGAGACAACAGTTTCTTTAGTTTAACTTAATTATAATTTATAAACTTAATTTCAAACTAAACAAACAATTTTGTTTACACATAACATTACTAACTGAAACAATTCAAATGATAAAGCTTTTCTATTAAAGAATATCCTAATTTACAACCAATTAGATATGCAGATTCAAGAAATCAAAAACATATAAACATATTCATTTCTATACATACAGAACATTCATTAATACGTAATCATCACATCATTTTATTTCTTTCAATTCCTATGCACAGATGTCTCAAGCTTTTGTGCATGTGAGGTTTATTCATTTCATTTTTAAAACAAAACAGAACAGTTTTGTTTAACAGTTTTGACTTCTGTGAATAAAACTTAAGTTCTGTAGATTATATTTGATTTTGAATTTTAAAGAACTGTCTTTTAAAAATTAAGAAGCTTAATCACTTTATTTAGAAGGAGCAGAGAATACCCAGATGCAAACTCATATGCACACATTTACATTCAAACTCAAGCAAACATTATATACCACATGTAACAGATTTCACCATCCATAAACTGTTTTTAAATAAAAAGGTTTACTCACCTATCAATTTTGAAGATGCAGAGAACAAATTAGATGCAGATTTCATTTTTCCAAGAACAGCATATTGAACTTGCACCTGCATTTTCCAGTTGAATTTGCTTTAACTTGATGATGCAATTTGTTTGAACATGCATGCAGACCTTTATTCTCATTGCTCAGGTTCAAATTGAGGTTGAACTCTAGCTTGATGTTGAAATATTGCATGCAAATTTGGTTTTTAATGTTGCAGATTTTGATTGAAGATTGGTTTTGCAGATTTAAAGTTGTAATTTGCAGATTTTAGATTGCAGATTGGCTCTGCAGATCTTGATTGAATTTGCAGATATGTAGTTTGTTTTGGGTTTTGATTTTGCTAAGATCTGATTTTCAGATTCAAATGAGAATGTTTTAACCAAATGCATTTGTTATATTTGTCAATATAATTAAATTTTAAAAATAAATTAGCTTGCCACTTGTTATGGTTATTATCTCAAATGTTTTACAAGTGTCTTCTATTAGTTTAAGAATTTAACACATGTTCATTTTTAAAAAGAAAATTCTAAATTTATAAATGTATTTAAATTTATCTAAAACCATTTCTAATTTGTTTTAGCATGTTTTAATTATTTATTAACATTAGCCTTGAACATGATTACATGTCTTCTTAAAAACTTATTTTAAAACTATACATTTTAAATGTTTGCTTGAATTATTTTTCAAAACAATATTCTCTTAAAACTAAATTTCAAAAGAGAAGATTTTAAAAGAAGAATAATGTTGAATTTATCTTATTCAAGAGTTTTAAATCATATGTTATACTTTAACGTGAATGAATTAAATTTATTTCAAAGAAAACAATTTTCTTTAAAGTAAACAAAATAAATTTTTATTATAAAACAAAATTTAAACTATATTTATTTTTATAAACAAAATAAGTACTTACTTACATTTCTATGAAGATATAAGAAAGATTTTTAAAACAAACTTTTGAAAAGTTTTCAATACCAATTTTAAATCAAATTAATCAAATTTACAAATTGTACATTTGTATATAATAATTAGAAAATATCCTTTATTAAATTTAAATTTTGAATTAAAATCAAATCCTCTATTTACAATGTATACACATATATACATTATAAATAAATATCTTTAAATTAACTTAGAAAGATGAATTTTATCATTTAAATATTTTTAACTTTTGAAAACAATAAGATTTTCAAACTAAACTATCATTATTATATATTTTGAAAAGAATATCATTTATCAAACTAATTGATTATAAATTTTCAAAAGAAAATTCCTGTTTGAATTAAATTATTAAATCAATATTTCACATTTTAAAATAATTATCAATGAAATTATTAAAAAATTATTGCCTAAATTTCCGGGACATCACATTACTCCCCCTTAAAAGAATTTCGTCCCCGAAATTTAAAAGCAAAGGTAATTTAATAATCCCACATAGATTTTAAAATTTAAAACAGCAAACATATGTTATCAACCAAATACTAGCAGCCATAGCAACCAATTCAGACAAACAATTCTAACTATCCAGACAAAATTCTAGATAGGATTCCTAGCGTTTCTCGGGTACAAACACCGGGATACTCGCTCTACAGAATCTAAACTAGCTACACCACTCAGATCTAGAGCTCCTATATATCTAGATCTACAAATCTAAACAGGATACTGGACCTCAACTTCCAAATTTCCCGGAACTACTGAGTCTAAAACCAGAGATAAACCATACACGTACTCCCTCAGAGATACGTGAATAACAAAACAAATTCCAGCCATCCGAACTGGCAATTCTATCCTGTAGATCGAACACTTAATTCTTAAGAGAGGACAGAAAGATCCAATCTCTTATCCACAAATCTCTCCTGTCGATCCTGGACTGCCTCCAACTTCTAGACCAATCAAATCTACCATACAAACTCTATTACACAAATATCAGAAGACTTCATACAAACTACTCTTAATTGGAAAACAGAACAGATGCACAAGTCGTCCAAGCTTCTAGATCCAAATGAATTTCCTATAGAAATTCTCTGATCCAAGACAAAACTCAAATTTCCAATGAATCGGGTGTTACTTCAATTCTGGAATAGCTGCCACCATGCTTCCACTGCGCAACTCTGATTTAAGAATGCTGTTGATGAACATAAGTATAGACTTGACCAACTTATCCCGGAATATTGTTCATCAAATTCCATAAAATCTCAGTGACCTATCCGATTCGGTCGCAAACACCATAGCAAAAATTCAATCAGAAAACTGGATCCAAATAAATCCTGCCAACTTAAACATATTTCTCTTAAAGAACCTCTTACTAATCTGATCCACCGGTAAAACTCCAAGAATCAAGTCGAAACAGAACTCAAACTCTCGATGGATGCAAATCTTGATTCCTTCGAAGATATCCAGAAAATATCACTTCGATGGCTCAAACATCCTCTAGAGATGCTTCAATCCAAACAAAGATTACTCAGAGAACTTCCGAACCATCGCAAGTCACTTTTGCGATCCCATTCAGTTCAGATTCCAAGGAATCGTTCTCACTACAAAATCAGAACAGCTAAAACCTTCAAATCAAAGGAAGAACTAGTGGTCTACCTCTAACCACAAACATCACACCCAGTTGAGTTTTCAGAAGAAATGGACTAACTCCACCATCTGTCCGCCTACTGACAGAAGAATCACAGAGATTTTCTGAATCATCGAAGAACATGCCACTCACTGCTGCTACTGCTTCCAAAACTTCCTTATCAAAAGCTCATCTAATCACAAAGCTACACCATCCTCTTCAAAATAGAGCCTTCAAAGGACATAATCCTCAGGAAACTCGCTCCCAAACCAAGCACAAAACACTCTGCCAAACTGAGTCTCAAACTCAAATACAGACTGAACTCCTTCCTAAGGTTGCCAAGATACCATTTCTGGCTTCAGCACTCCCAACTGATCCAAACTCAAGAAAACCACTCTCATGAGTGCAACCAAGCTTACAATCCAAAAATAAACTCCGAACCTTGAAAAGACTTCCTTCAGAGATTGGTGAAATCCTTCACACCAACCGCAAAACTACTCAAGATGCCCAATACTGCCCTAGCAGATCACTTCCAATCTCAAACACTCGAACTCCAACTATTGGTAGTTGTGTTACACACACCACTACCCTATCTACCTTTATTACTTATATTGGAAAACCCGAACAGGTAACCCAATCTAATAGGTAGAAATACATACATACATACATACATACATACATACATACATACATACATACATACATACATACATACATACATATATATATATATATATATATATATATATATATATACAAAATTACAAATACGCTCTCTCAAGAAGGACACCACTCCAGAGTCTAGGCATTCGCTCAACCTAGAGCTCTGATACCACAATGTAACAACCCGACTTCCTATAACCAGGAAGACGCATCGCTAAGAAGAAAGAAATGGATAGAAAAGAGAAAAGAAAGGAAAGAAAGAAACAGACAACATCAGAATCTCACAGCGGAACGAATAAATTATATTATATCACATAAAACTTTTGAAATATCATATACATCAGAGTTCTACAGCTAATACAACACAAACTAGATAGTTATAAACTTCTGTCTAGCAATTACAATTCAAGTACATTAGAGAAAACAGATGCAACTCAAAACACAGCTGAACCACTAAATATATCTACACGCTGAAGCCTCCTGCTCCATTATCTCCTCCAGAAATCATCAAAGCAATCCTGAAACACTTGACTACTCATACGTAATATGAGTACCCAAGAGTTTAATAAAACAGAAAATAAACACTCGGGTCAGACATGGGTCTAGTGTGAGTAAACGGGGTTAAAAGTTGCTTAGCTTTAGAAAATCCTTTGGAAACAAAAGGTATCACGTAAGACTTCCCACACATAAACATGGAAAAGTTTTTACCTTACGCTAACCAAAACATTTGATAGGAAATCCAGTGATATTATAATAGTGTCTAGGGTTTTCAAAATAAAATACAGAAATAGCTGGAATGCTTACATCTCACGTTCCAACATAGTTGGGCACTATCAAAACCGTACAGGCACTTATTGGATTATGGATTCCATCAATGGCAGGGCTACTGGGGTACCGCCCGTCACAGTACGTGGCCTAGATCACCGTACCGAGGAGTACCCCGCTCCCCTGCAACACAAAGCTGGAACCATTCCTTATTGAACAGTTCCGAACAAGACCACCCCGGCGGTTGTCATGATCAACCGCCCCACACAGCCGAAATATAAAGGGACCTCTAGACAGGGGTAAATCTTGCTCTCCAGTGGGGGCTACCCACGAAGCCTTGCTGCACCTCCCCTGTTTTAGCCATTCCTGGTTGATGAGGCTTGAGGTTACGATTACCTTTATAGGATATATCAATCTTAGAATGCTCATCGTCCACCTGACGATGTTCTGAAAGCATTCAATCCATACAAGTTCGTTCCGGGTTCGAACGAAACCGAAGGCATTATCTCGTTACACTCGTATTGGAATCACCCTCAGAGTTAACGACGATAAACCTTGCACTCTAAATCACCATCTCGAATCTATAAGCACTATTTCGTCAACTCATTACGGAATCACCCACAGAGTTATACTGACGTATAGCCCTTACACCTCGAGTCTTCACTTGCTCCACTTGGATTAACGACCTAACGTTTAATTGGAATCGATGTGGTTTTCAGAATTCCAAATTTGAAAATCCGATCCCGGTCTCATCGAAATCCAAATGCCATCTTAATGTCCAAGTTATACTTAAGGGTTTTAAACAATTAACTCATTTCATTATTATCTATTTCACACAGATAGATAAACTACATATCACAATAGATAATCACATTCATATCATAAACAGATAATCTGTATCATCATCACAAACAGATAATCATCGCAACCAAATAATCCATCACAAACCATCATACTTGAACCAATCATCCATATCATACAGATACAACTAATCTCATTACTGAGATCACAACCATTTAATCAATAGCATCCATAAGCAATGATTTATTAACCATCAATTATAATTAATTTAAAATGAATTTAATGAATTACAACCATCTCTAATTAATTTAAAATAAATTAAATTAATTAATACTTCTATAAATCCTGCTTAATATCCATAAATTAATTAACCCAGTTAATTAATCATCCACTAAGTATTTAACTTGACTAAACATTTTAGATTAATCATCCTCTAATTACAATAAGTAATTAGTCTTTAATTAATTTCATAAATTAATTAACCTTAATCATAAGTAATTAACATTTAATTACTCATTTATTAATTAATTATAATTAATTATATTTATCCTTAATTAATTACAATTAATTAATCACTTAATTAATATTTAATTAAACAATCATTAATTACATCATTAATTATTATAATTAATGATCTCTAATATTTAAATAAATTAAAATTAATTACATTTATTAATTAATCTATTTATTAATCACTTTGATTTATATTCAATTCAGTAATTAATTATCTTTAATTAACAAATCAATTATCCAATAATTAATTATCTTCATTAATTAATTCTTGATTAATTACAAAATTAATTATCCAAATTACTTTATTAAAATAAATCACCTTTCACTAATTACATTCCAGTAATTATCATTATTACTTCTCTAAGTAATCTTGCTCCATTAATTACGATAAATAATTATTTCCATTAAATCATTAAATGATTATCTTAAATTAAGTAAACTAAATTAATTAATTTAAACAAATCACATTATCAAAATTAATTACAATATGTAATTAATTTCTTAATTACTATATTAAGTAATTATACCTAACAAATTACAATTGATTATATTCAGTTAATTAATCTAGTTAATTATCAAAATTAATTACATTAATTAATTACTTAATTATCCTTAGATAATTATTATTATTAATTAACAACATCTTCATTAATTACTTACTTAAGAAAAAATTTCTTAGACTGATTATCAATAAGTCATCTCTAATTAAAATTAATCTAGACCATTATTTAAAACCAAATAATTAAGTAAATTCTTAATTATCTTGATTATTTTCAAAATAATTTGATTACTTATCAAAAGACTCATTTACATTCAAAATATATTAAACAATACATTTCTAAAATTAAATTCAAGTTCCATTTTAAAATTTAATATTTAAAATGTTTAACTATTTAAACAATAATCTGAATTTAAATAAATATAAACCTTAAAATAAAATGAATGTTAAAGAACATCCATTACTTAAATATAAAAGAAAAGTTTTAAAACAAAATTACTTGATTAAAATAAATCAAGCTTTGAAATAATCTGATTATTTTAACTTTCAAATTTAAACTAAACACTTCATATTTTAATTCAAATACTAAAGGAAATAAATTCTTTTAAGTTTTAAAACTTATTTAAAATCAAATTCTTTTAAAACATTTGAATATGTTCATTTTTTTTAAATTTACAAACTGTCTGAAATCAAAAATGGTTTCCAAAGTAAACTTGAAAAATGTTTTAACTTGATTTCAAAACAGGTTTAAATCTTGCCTAAAACATTTAAATCTGTTCAAAATTTAAAATTTTACAAAAACTGTTTTGAAACAAAAATCTGATTTTAAAGATAAACCTAAAACTGTTTTTAATCTTGATTCAAAACTAAATTTAAATCTTGTTTAAATTTTTAAATTTTCATTTTTAAAAACCTTGAATTCAAAACTTCATTTGAATTTAGATTCAACTTACACTTGAGTCAAGTTGCAACTTTAAAATATGAATTTCATTCAAAATTTTAAAAACTGCAAAACTTCAGGTTTATAAACCTGCAACTAAACTGACCCGAGTAACCCCTTATTTACTTCGAGTTTCCAAACCATCTACTCCGAGTCAAAAACAAAAACACCCGGGTATTACTTCGAGTAAATTACCCTGCTCATTTCCAGAAGTTCACCAGACTTCAATATGTACGGTGCATATGCACCGTCACCTCGGCGAACTCCAGCCACTCCATCCCACTGCTATAAGTTGCCGACCATCACCTCACAAGCTTACAACCATTAGAAACCTACTGTAGTTTCGAATTCAAATTTTGAGAAACCACTACAAACCTGAAACTCATCTACACAATTAATCCAAACCTGTCAACAGTCCATTAGCTCGCCTCCGACCATCATCAACCCTGATACTCCGGCAATCTCTTCATCTACGTCCCCTCTGCCGATCCCCAAAGTATGTCAACGCTCGGTGCATCAGAGACCACGTGAAGCATCAAAAATTCGACCACTCTAAGACTAGGGCTTAAACCTGGAAATCTCAATTTTGTTCAACTCAATAATGCCCACTCCATAGTTACTTTAAAAATGGGATTTTTGTTTTTAAAAAAAAATCATGATTTCATTCAAGTATTCAAATTATAAAACTGTTTTAATAATTTAAGAAGATTTAGATTTGCTTATTTGAATATTAAATGATTTTTATTTGTTTATAGAGACAACAGTTTCTTTACTTTAACTTAATTATAATTTATAAACTTAATTTCAAACTAAACAAACAATTTTGTTTACACATAACATTACTAACTGAAACAATTCAAATGATAAAGCTTTTCTATTAAAGAATATCCTAATTTACAACCAATTAGATATGCAGATTCAAGAAATCAAAAACATATAAACATATTCATTTCTATACACACAGAACATTCATTAATACGTAATCATCACATCATTTTATTTCTTTCAATTCCTATGCACAGATGTCTCAAGCTTTTGTGCATGTGAGGTTTATTCATTTCATTTTTAAAACAAAACAGAATAGTTTTGTTTAACAGTTTTGACTTTTGTGAATAAAACTTAAGTTCTGTAGATTATATTTGATTTTGAATTTTAAAGAACTGTCTTTTAAAAATAAAGAAGCTTGCTCACTTTATTTAGAAGGAGCAGAGAATACCTAGATGCAAACTCATATGCACTCATTTACATTCAAACTCAAGCAAACATTATATACCACATGCAACAGATTTCACCATCCACAAACTGTTTTTAAATAAAAAGGTTTACTCACCTATCAATTTTGAAGATGCAGAGAACAAATTAGATGCAGATTTCATTTTTCCAGGACCTGCATATTGAACTTGCACCTGCATTTTCCAGTTGAATTTGCTTTAACTTGATGACGCAGTTTGTTTGAACATGCATGCAGACCTTTATTCTCATTGCTCAGATTCAAATTGAGGTTGAACTCCAGCTTGATGTTGAAATATTGCATGCAAATTTGGGTTTTAATGTAGCAGATTTTGATTGAAGATTGGTGTTGCAGATTTGAAGTTGTAATTTGCAGATTTTAGATTGCAGATTGGCCCTGTAGATCTTGATTGAATTTGCAGATATGTAGTTTGTTTTGGGTTTTGATTTTGCTGAGATCTGATTTTCAGATTCAAATGAGAATGTTTTAACCAAATGCATTTGTTATATTTGTCAATATAATTAAATTTTAAAAATAAATTAGCTTGCCACTTGTTATGGTTATTATCTCAAATGTTTTACAAGTGTCTTCTATTAGTTTAAGAATTTAACACATGTTCATTTTTAAAAAGAAAATTCTAAATTTATAAATGTATTTAAATTTATCTAAAACCATTTCTAATTTGTTTTAGCGTGTTTTAATTATTTATTAACATTAGCCTTGAAAATGATTACATGTCTACTTAAAACCTTATTTTGAAACTATACATTTTAAATGTTTGCTTGAATTATTTTTCAAAATAATATTCTCTTAAAACTAAATTTCAAAAGAGAAGATTTTAAAAGAAGAATAATGTTGAATTTATCTTATTCAAGAGTTTTAAATCATATGTTATACTTCAACATGAATGAATTAAATTTATTTCAAAGAAAACAATTTTCTTTAAAATAAACAAAATAAATTTTTATTATAAAACAAAATTTAAACTATATTTATTTTTATAAACAAACTAAGTACTTACTTACATTTCTATGAAGATATAAGAAAGATTTTTAAAACAAACTTTTGATTTTCAATACCAATTTTAAATCAAATTAATCAAATTTACAAATTATACATTTATATATAATAATTAGAAAATATCCTTTATTAAATTTAAATTTTGAATTAAAATCAAATCCTCTATTTACAATGTATACACATATATACATTATAAATAAATATCTTTAAATTAACTTAGAAAGATGAATTTTATCATTTAAATATTTTTAACTTTTGAAAACAATAAGATTTTCAAACTAAACTATCATTATTATAAATTTTGAAAAGAATACCATTTATCAAACTAAATGATTATAAATTTTCAAAAGAAAATTCCTGTTTGAATTAAATTATTAAATCAATATTTCATATTTTAAAATAATTATCAATGAAATTATTAAATAATTATTGCCTAAATTTCCGGGACATCACATTTAATATGTTTGGAATTAATATGGAAATCAACGAAAATTTATATAATTAATTATTTTAGTTAATATGGTAAAAGATGTTAACGATAAAATAATGTATGTAATTAAATGTAAACTCATGTTAATATAATTCATAGGGTATTGTTAATTGAATAATAAGGATGATAATATAGGTTTGAATGTAATTGGATGAGATTTGAATGCACAGTTAATGACATGAATTGGATAATAAAGGAAATTGTAAGCGACGATAAAATGCGTATTTATTTAAGGAAAATAAAATGGGTGATATATATGGTAACATACCAAGTCGATTTCAAATAACGGAATGAGGTAAAACAATTAATTATAAGTGATGGATGTTTTTTGTTAATGCAATGAACGTTACAATTGTTTAATAACGATAATAGAAGTTACAAATATGTTAGTAACAATATATTGGAAATTTATAACCATCATTTAATTTGAAATATATATATATATATATATATATATATATATATATATATTGAATTGATTAGCATTTAACCTTTTAAATATGATAAGAAGAAACAAATTAATATTGCATTAATTGATATCACATCTTTTAATTAAGATAAAGTGTACTGATCTGTAACTTTTAACAACTTTAAAGTTACAGTATTTTGAATTTAAATAAAAGTTAACTTTGAAATTTAAAAAAATTGAATTTGTGCTGTTTAGTATTTTATTTGACCAAATTTAATAGAATAAAATTTTTGTGAAACTTCAAATTTTGGTCAAACTAACTTAAAGTTTGACTTTTGGTTGGAAAATTTAAATTTGGATTTTTTAATTTTATTCTTTTTATATGATACTAGATTGAATTCTAATCTCCACTCCATTTTTCATTTTGTCAAAATCAAATTCCTGTTGCGCTAAAAATATAAATTACTGTGAAAAATTGACATAAATTTGCTGTGTATATTTGTGTTCTTTTTTTTTGCTAGTCTTATTTGGTTTGTTTTAGACTAATGGGCTCCTTAGTAAACCAAGAGACCCTAGGAACCCTAGGTGACTTTGGACCCTTTATTTTCCTACCCATTGATCTTCTATTTCCTGTCCACCTAAAACAAAGCATGTAAAGAAATTCTTCATTTTAGAAACTTTCTACATACTCTTCTTCTTCTTCCTCAAATCTACAGAAAACCCCAAAACTCATAAATCTTCAAATCAAATTCCATCCTTCCACTTTCAAAATCCTAGCCTATCTCTCTCCTCTTGCCGTCGCCCTCCACCACCAACTCTGACCATCTTCCCCCTTCTCTTGACCACCATCCACCAACCCATGGCCAAATCCCCACCTTCCCTCTCCTTTTTTTTTCCTCCTTTTTCCTTTCTTTTCCTCTTCCCTATTTTCCCTCTTTCTTCCCCTTATTTCCATAGCTTCTATATTCCACTAAACTACCCCAAATCAAATAATTTTTTTTGAAACCGTGTATAATTTCAATGACAAATTCGAAAATTAATTATCATACATATATTCATATTTTTAAATTAACATTTATTGAATTCTGAATTGTTTATTATACATAAAATAATTAGTACATTAAAATTTCAATTTTTTTTTCAAAATAGTATATCATTCTAGAAATGTATAGAAAAAATTTACGATTTTTTCAATAAAATTTATTATTTTTAATAATTAATATTATATCGGAAGAACTGTTTACGATTTATTAAAAATAATAATTTAATTGAAAATTTCTTTAAAATTTTTCACAACCATTCATTCATGATCCTTAAATTTTTGAAATTTTAAAATTTGAAATTTTAATAATATATTATTTTATATTAAATAATTATTGTGGAAATAAATATATTTGTTTTAAAAATAATATTTCAACTTTGAAATTCTCCAGATTTTTTTAAGCTCTATTTTATGATCCTAAATTTTTGAATATTGTAAAATTTGAATTTTCATCAATAAATTATTTTATGTTAATTATTTACGGATGAAAGCATTATTTTTTTCATAATATATACAAATTAAAATACTATAATTATTATGTTTGCAAAACTAAGTTAATTTTGAATTATAAATAATTTTTAATAATTGTTCTCTATCTTTCTATATATATATATTTATATATAAATGTTTTACAATCATATATTATATGTAATATATTTATACATACATGTGTGTGTGTCTATATATATATATATATATTGTGACACATATACATGCGTATATTTAGACAACATGCACGACATACGAAATAAGCAAATATGTCCGTTGCGATGTAAATCCCAACATCTACATATGGGTATGTTATACCTTTCATTGATTATTATGTTACACATGCACTCACACTATATATGTGATACATTTATGTATAAAGTAAATCAAATAAAATTAATTTCATACCTTAATACATTTGAATTTAAATAAAATAAATGATGTTATTTAAATAAAATCTAGAAATGTTCTAATTCAGTTAGACTTCATAGACCCAATAAAGATCCAATAGGGTAAATTTTTTGAAATTCATTCATAAATTTCAATAGCAACAACTTTGTTGTTAAAGCCTTCTTCCCTTTCCGAATATTTCTATATCAAAAACTCCATTTTTCAAGTCCTTTCTCGGGTCCACTTTTAGCCGAAAATACCCAATATTGTATCAATCATATCTCCTTTAGGAAAGAACCAAATTATGTGATTCTTTTTCTAAAACCATTTACTTTTATAATGGCTTCAACTTTCTTTTATATTAGTTATTCAAATTTCTTAATTTTCTATGCCAAAAACACGAATCTTTTTGAAGTATTTTTGACATATTTTCAACTCAGAAAACACCTATGTTTGTTTTGACCATAACTTCCTCAAGAAAGAAGCTTTTTGAGAGATTCTTTTTCTGAAAGTGGGGTGAAAAGAATTTGCAACAGCTTTCTAGTTAGTCACTTTTACAAATTAAGTACTGAAGATGACCTAGTTTCAGGTTTGTCCATAATTTGGATCTTGGGTTGTTTGGAAGTTGAAAGTAGTTGAAACTTGTTTATTGTTCGTGTTCGGGTCTAAGCTTTATTGGATTTTCTTTGAATTTGGATCTTTGTTAGGAATCTCCATATTGCTCCTTTTTTATCATCGCCTTTGTAGCCATGAAAGTTGAGCAATCACTTACGACTGATATTTTTATGTTAGTGAATTGATAGCATGTGAAAAGTTATTGAAATGTTTGTTTAGTTAGGATTTTATTTAGTTAAATTCATATGATATAAATTAATTTATATGTCCATTTTGACATATAAAATGACACATATTTGATACATATTGGACATGAAAAAATGATCACCTATGTTATGCAAGTTGACATGATTTGTAAATGGTTGCTATGTAATTTGTTGTGACATATGCCATGTTATTTTATTGTAAATCACCTTGCAAGTTCTTTGTATATATGTCATATTATATTCATATGCTATGTTAGTATTTGACATAGAATTTGAAATATTCACTTATGTTGTTTATGACATGTGACGCATGTGATATGTTAGTTAGGCATGTATATATATATTAAATTGTCAATTATGCACGTATGTTGGTCATTGACATGTTATGTTATTTACGTTATTATTTTATTGTTCTCACGCTACAAGTTCCCTAATAGTTAGCAAAATCACTTTGGATTGAAATGAATTATACCCGACATAAAAACACTTTGGATTTAAATAAATTGATTTAGAAATAAAATTGGAATATTATAATTTTAAATTTATGTTTGAACTTGAAATTATGAAATTTAAATTTAATTGATTTAATGAAAGTTTTAATTGGATTTTTAGATTTAAACTTGTTGTTTGATTTTAACTTAATAGGTTTAAGTGAAAAATTGAAATCTGAAGCTTGAATTTAACAATGAATCGATTGGAAATGAACATGAAAGTTAGTATTTGAACTGAACCGATTTATAATGTAAAAGATGATGTTTACTTAAACCTAAGAATTTCACTTATTGAGTTATCTGTACATTTCACTTGAGTTGACTTGCTTACATAAGAATGTTAGTCCTAACTCGAGTGTTTTTTTACTTTACACTCTGGTCAGACCGAGTATTTTAGTTTAGCGAAGACACTTATTTTTGAAAACGAAGACAGAGTTGAGGACTGTATCTACTACTATTATAGCATTTGTCTATTCTTCCTGTAAAAAAAAATTATAAATTATGATTTTGTTGTAAATAGCTTCATGAACTTTTTATGTATTTATTTTGTGTATTATATTTTATCCTTCCGCTGTGAGATTCTGTATTTTGTTCTTACAAATCTTATTTCATTAGAACAATCCCATTAATAATCTATCTTTTGAATAGTTTGAGTTGGATATGTGTGGTTT
Source organism: Allium cepa (assembly GCA_030765085.1). NCBI lineage: Eukaryota > Viridiplantae > Streptophyta > Magnoliopsida > Asparagales > Amaryllidaceae > Allium > Allium cepa. The sequence continues at coordinate 958,303,829 of CM060937.1, forward strand.
ATTGTCGACTTAAAATGTCCAAAATGACAGGTTGTTACAACTGTTAGATAGTACTTCACTTCCAATGCTTTCACTCAACTAAACTATAGTCATTTGATGGATGTCATGCCATGGTTTAATTATAATCAAAGCAGAGCTTCCATAACAAAGGCCAATAGTATTCTGAAGTCAAGATAACTATGTAATATTGTCACGTTGATATTTTCTATTTGACCTTAATTACGTTAACCAACAGGAAACATCGAGTGAGTCATTCTGTAGTTATCCAATAACTATTTATACATAACCCGTTTGTGCCTAGGGCAGCCATGAGTAATACAATGCCCACCAATTAGATTATAGTCTCCACTGATATATCAATATCCAATCCTAATACACATTGACTAGGAATATTTAAAACGGTATGTTTATTTTCATATGATAAATCATTCATGGTTACAACATATTGTAACTACTATAACAAAAACATACGAAATATGGATTTTCTATTAAATATACTTTTAATTAAATCAACTAGTTAATATATCACATTATATCATATATATAATCGGAACAAAACACCTATTATTTCAAAAAAGATTGGTTATTGAATTAGATATATGTAACAATTACTTAACTTCCCCTAAGGCATACCCCTAAGTTTATCAATCTCCTGCTTGCACTTGGGACCAATTATGGAATTTATATCCTGTCTCTTTGATTAGTTTGATGGGAACTAATCGAGCTAGTCCCTTTGTAAATGGATTTTCTATGTTTTTTTAATAATCTACTCTATCAATCGACTCTCTTTTATGTTGATAAACTACCTTTGTCATGTGTAACTAGTTAGAGTATGTTTCTAGATTTCTAGTGAGCTTATATCGTTGCATTTTCCTCATATAACAATAATGTAGTATCTCAATACTTAAAATCACCCTTAGCTTAGTTATAAATTTATGCATTTATATTTATATATTACTTTTTTGTGGCGCTATACAAGGCGATGTACTCAGTTATTTCATTGAATCGGCCACAATGTGCCATTTGTAAAATTTTCAACTTAAATCTTCTAAGTTAAGGTTTAAACATGAATTTTAATATTGAGATATTATACTCGATGACACTTATGAAGTTTGAATCTGAACACTCCTTCATAAAGAGTTTGTTATTTCTGTAAACAATTCTCTAGTATTTCCTAAATACTCGAGAATACTCTAAAGCGCCATTTAATGATCTTAAATTGGATCTGATATTTTCATCATGCATCAAATACATTAATAAAATTATGATACTATAGACAACAAAACTTGTTAGTTAATTCCTATTGCCAATACATAAATAATCCATCTTACATGTTCCACATAAAATACATAATAAGGTGACTTAGCATATCATTTAGGACATTCCCAACATCCTTTATACTTATTTTAAAAGATATCATTTACATGTCCAATGTCGAGTATTAAACAACTAAACTATTATTGATTTTAACATAAGTATATCGTTAACAATCAGTAATATGTTGTTTATCTTTTAGAGATATTTTTGTAACATTAATAGTTCTTTCTTGTGATACATGCTTCCTACACATTTTAATTGAAAATAAGCTATTTGTTATTTCTATCAAATACTTATTCAATTCCATAGAATGATACCTTCTTATCACTTTATGGATCATATCCTAAAACCCACAAACTCAATATCACTCCCACCAACTTCGAGACACTTTGGTTGTTATGTGCAAATAGTCTGTTCTAAATTATTATTTAGAATTTTTTATTTTAGCACATATGCACCAAAACATAAAGTCATACTAAGTGATAATTTTACGAGTAAACCCGAATTAACTTAAGCACGTTGAATAATGAAAATACTATGCTAATTTCTACAATTAAAATTTATGATGTAAATCTTATTAATGTTGTTCATTATATTACAACATAATTAGTCTTGCTCTTGAGGACACGTTCTTAGTTAATGGATCATACCCCTTCGTGTACAACTATCAAAATCATATTTTGGTAGTGTGCATGGAATTCATTTCAAATTTGCGCATCTTATCACACCACAGAGTCAATTCTTTTAATGGTTTAATTGACTATTGAGGATTATCTATGCTCGATATTGATAAGAATCTCATAGTTTCTCTTTAATGTACAAGAATATTTATTAGACATTCTAATGCATCACGTTCATTTAGGTTTGATTAATTTCATTTCATCCCACATAATCGGTATATTTGGATTATATAAAAAATATGTTTTTCTAAGAAATATATCTAAAAGAATTTCCTTTGCTACGAAGTTGGCATTTCTTAGAACAACGGTTGTTTATTAGTGCAACATAATAGGTATCCACTAACACTTTATGAATTGCCTTATAAATAAAATTAATTTTGTTTTAGTTTACAATACTTAAATTCAAAATGTAAATTTGTCATCCAATGAAAGTAGTACCCAAACTCCTTTGGGGCGATTCATACAAGATTCCTAAGGAACAATTATTACGTGAAGTCTTTCGACTCACACAACGTGCCAATTCCTTGGTCTAGGATTTGTTGCGGTTTCTTATATACCCTTAGCATGTATGATTTTGTAAACTATTATTTAGATAAAATTAATTTGACCTTATGTACTATTCTTAAGTACATGACCTTTAGAAAGAGGTTAGCTTAACTTCACTCACAATTAATCGTACTATGCCCCCTTATCGAAACATCAATATGTATCACATGGAGAAGTGACTTTTAAGATTGAATCTCTATTCATTTTAGGTATGTTCAATTTTTTTTCCAATATACGCACATACTCGATCAAATTGAATCGTATTTATTTTCCACTGCATCTACTTTATATTATATAAGCTTATCATAGACATGTGTATCAAATACAAATGTCCATCTCTGTGATAATTATATGGAAACATTTTGGTATTACTAGAATTATGATTGCATGCATTATGTGTATTTATTCAAAGAGTTCATCAACGCTTATGATGCTCCCGCTAAATTAGTGCTTTGTCCTTTATCATTTGAGATATAACACTATAATACCATATGATTCATAATCATATAATCAGAAAAATATTTCTCTAAACCGCAAAGCATTCCATAATTCCAAAATAATTTCAAATAAATATTTATACTTTTGTATTTTTAATGCATCAAAAATACCACTATTATAATTTTATTTTATAATGAATATTCATATAAAAATAAAACTATCTCTGTTTTTCAGTCAATACGGAAAACCTTTATTATTTCATAATAAATATTTGGTATATTTTACGGAAACAATTTTGTAACTTAATGTGATTAATAATTGTTATATAACATGCTCCCATAATTTCCTCCATTACTAAAATAGCATATGAAATAAAAAGCACCATTCAACCACTTATTATAGGCTATTTTTTTTATTTACTGTAATTTGTTACGGTCGAGAATTTCTTGATCGAATATCTTAAATTCAAAGAAATAAATATCATAGCAAACAATTTTCTATACGAAAATACTTTTGGAATACATATCATATTTCTTTTCCTTGTTAAGTATATATGATTATTTTATAATTGTTGTTTCCAATGTCTTTTTGTGAAGTAGAAGTGACTATTCTCTCTTTTCATCCCAACCGTGCCTTTAGTTACATTTACTCTTGTACATTCGCTTTCCTAGATAAATAGTTGAACCATTTAAAGGAAAATATACTACAATATCGTAAAGAATTCTGTATAAAAATGCATTTGGTCATCCTTAAAATTAAGGAAATCAAATATATTGCACTTTGCGTAAATTGATTAAACTTACTTTTCAATGATCAAATTCTTATACTATAGCTTTTGGTCTCATGTTACATTAAATACAAGAAGATCACGATTGTAATCAATCATATTGAATATATGATCTTACACTAAGGTTTACCTGCTTGTTTCAGATGAATCAAATTCATCGAGGTTTTGTGCATTATGAGTGGTGACTATTCACCATATAATAGTTATATGTGATTGGAAATGAATAAAATGTTCATATCCTTAATTGCTTTTAGAGTTTGAAACTCGCTAAAGACAATACACATTGTGACGACCCAGAATTTTTAAGCATTTGAAATTGGAATATTTAATTGATTTTAAATATTTAAAAGTCAATTTTTAACTTGAATTTAAATATCACCATTTATTCGATAATTTAATTATTAAATTAAATAAGTTGAAGTTGGATAAAATGTTGAATCTTCAGTTTTAAGCTTGTTAAAAATAATTTGGAGGCTTGTAAATTTTATATTGATGGTTCTGAGGACAATAAGAGCTTTTAAATTGAAATTAGGAGTGATTCGTTCGGTTTCAAAAATTTATCGTTTAAATTGAATTTAAAAATAGCCTTCCGAGGCACAGTCTTGGAATTCGACGAACAAGTTCCATTGGATCCGTAATAGTGTTTTATTATCGGATTTCAATTTTCGTAGCATTTGGAGTTGTCGTGTGATCGTACGGTATGTAAACGCGCTGAATCTATGTCAAAAATTTAATATTATAACTAGTTCCAAAAGGCTATCTTCTCCATACGATCGAATTAGGACTCGAAACCTTTTCCATTACGTTAGGAATGGGTGTATAACATTATAAACGCCTAGCGTCACGCCTTGATACGATGTCAAAATTTTAAGCTTTGATTTCGAGATGATTTAAATTCGAATTAAGTATATATATATATATATATATATATATATATATATATTAATCAGCTTTCAGCTGTAATTTTCTTCACATCACCATTCTTTTCCGACAGTTTTTTTTTCAAATAACTATAGTCAGTTTTTTTTCACGCAACTATCAAATCGTATCTCCCTCTTCACTTTTCCTTTTTATTTTAAGCCGAGTTTTTCAATTTCCTTTCATAAGAGAGAAAAAGGAATAAAATCACAAAAGGAAAAAAAGGTAACGGTCGAGCAATCTGGGAAAATTATATAGATCAAAATTCCCTTCCTCTCTTTCGAAATCAATCCAAAAAATCGGAACCGATCGATCAACGATCTCGTATTAACTTCCTAAGGCTTCCCCGGGTTCACGAAACCGAGTCGAATCTCAACCTTATCGTGATTTTTTTTGAACTCGATGCGCGCGCACGCGTTGGAGAAGTTATGGGGTGGCGAGGCAGGAGACTAGCCACGATGTCGAGGAGGTCGGATTCAAGCCCGTATTCTGGCGACGAGATGAGTTTGAGCAGAGCAAAGGGATGGATTACGATCGGTTGTGAAGGAGGTCGGGGTATCATGTGTAAGGAGATGGCGGTCTCACGATCGAGTCGTGTCCTAATGCATTGGGCAGCTCAAGGGGATGGCGTTGTCAAAGTCTAGGGGAAGGTGCCTTTGTCAAGTAAAGCTAGGGCTTCTGGTTCATGATAGCAGCAGCGAACGGGGAAGACTCGTTCTCGAGCATGAGGGGTTAAGCAGTAAGGTATATTTAGTATCTATTTTTTAACAATTTAAAGATTTATACCTACACACACACCTATTTTAATTTATATATATATACACTTACAAATAAAGTCTTGACAAATAATAATAATAGGAAATTTAAAAGGTTTGAGAGTTACATAAAGTTAGATTTGGAATCTATTATTTTTATAAGTATGTATGTATGTATGTATGTATGTATGTATACAGATACACCTACATAGTTAATTTAAAATATAAGCAGGAAATATTTATAGATGTTATTTTAGATTTACTAGTATTTTAAAGAAAAAAATGAATGATGTATTATGGAAACTAATTTGTTTAATTAACCTATTTAAATATTTTTGTTACTAAAATCTATTTATTTTAAAGAAATTAGTTTAAAATCAATTTATTAGTTTAAAGCCAAATGATTAGTTTAAAATTAAATTATTAGTCAATTTAATTTATTGAATGGTAATTATTTAGAGATTATTTCAGATGTTAATAAATTATATAACGTGCATAAGGTCTAAAACTGTGAAGAAAACAAGTCGGGTTGGATCAGATTGCAATCAAAAATCAAAGGTGAGTTAATCTCACTCATCTGGTTTAATTTGAATTTAAATGGTTAAATTTAGATAATTGGTTGAATGGTTGAATTGATTTGATATGCTATATTATAGTATATATTACATCTTTGAATGATTGATTTCTCGCATTATATAGCAGATGAGACCCTATGCGCCGCATAATAGCGGATGGTTTATATTAATCCCGTATACCGTGATATTCCACCTCGAAGTGGAATTGGTATTTATACTGTGCTAACGTCTGTGGATGCAGGGAAACAGGTTGGAGGGATCCAACTGGATTCCTCAACATTTATTTAAAATATTTAATATTCTCTGTAGTGATTATTGGATATTCTATGATGAATTATATTGGAATACTGAATGCTATGGTTTACTTGAATATTTCAGAACACTAAGTTATCAAAATATATAAATTGGATTTTTGGAAAGACAATAAAAGAGTGGAGTTTTAAGTAAAATAATTATAGCGAATTTGAATAAATTAAGAATGAATTGAATAGGAATGAAAGTGATATTAAAATACTAATAAATAATTTTCGAGTATTGAGAAAAAAGAGGATTTTGAAGAAACAGAAATTAATGAATTGTAAACTTAAGTGATATCAATTAAAGGAATAAAGAATTATTTAAAATTCAAAGTTCAAATTTATTTAAAAGGATAAAGAAGTAATTTGGGAAATCTAAAATTGGTATTTTCAGTTAAAAGTATTTTAAATCATAATTAAGGAATAAAATTCTGAAGCTAATGGATTTTGGAACAAATGGAGTAAATTGGAAATCAATTTGGGAATTGATTTAAATGTGTAAAACCGTGATTTTTAAAGGAGAATGTGGCTATGAAATTTATAAACTGGGTTTATAAAAGCAAAGTAATATATCTGTGGATATTTGGAAGAAAGAAATTCACAATGGGAATTTATTAAAGGAATGGGAACATTTGCTTAAAATAAATAGAGATTTATTTTTTAAAGAATGTGAAGATAAGTATATTTCCCTGGATAGTCAAGTACGTTATCAAAGCAAAATTTTAAATATAAGATAAAAGTTTTAATGTTGTTTTAAAAATGCATGTTTTAGAAAATTTATTATTGCTAAATATTTAAATTCTAAAGTAAGTATTTTTCAAATCTATTGTCATGGTAATTATTTAAAGGTGACTTAGTATTTTGTTTCAAAGGAGAAATCTAGTTTATATTTTATGAAATAACCTTATTTTAAATATTCATAAAGTATTACCTTTAATCAAGTATTAAAGTAGTTTTCTAAATTTAAATGTTAAAGCATATTTTACAATAAAGTGTTTTTAAATTATTTTAAAAATCTAAAGTTTTGTACTTGGTGATTTCAGTGGAAATAAATATTTGGAAATTTATTTCATGAGAAAAGTATGGTTTGAAACTGTTTTCAATGGGGTGAAAACAAGAATATATCTTGTGAAGGTATTTTTGGGATTAATAAATAATTTGGGAAATTATTTATGGTTGATGGTTGAATATTAATTGATACTTAAATAACCGACTATCAATATTGGTCAAATACGTTGATCGTTTCGAAGAGACCGGGATCGGGATTTATTTCTCATAAACCACTTCGATCCGCTTTGTGCGTTTCGTGGGGAAACGAGTTCGGATTCGAAGATAGGGCAGTGAAGTGCAAGGGCTAGTCGCTACTAATCATGAGGATATTTCCAAAATGGATGTAGTAGGAATAGTGCCTTCGGTTCCGTTCGAACCCGGGACGGACTTGTATGGATGAATGCTTTTGGAACCTCGTCAGGTGGACGATGGGCATTCTAAGGGATATGTTCTAAAAGGTAACAGTTAGCCTCATCAACCGGGGATGACTGAAAATCAGGGGTTATGCAGCAAGACTAGGTGGGTAGCACCCACTTCAGGGTGAGGTCATCCCTGTCTAGATGTCTTAGTGGTGCGGTTGCTGATCACAACCGTGGTGTGATCTTACTTGGGATTATCCAGTAAGGGGTAGTCCCGGTCTTATGTTGCAGGGGGTCGGGAGTGATCCTCGGTATGCTGATCTAGACCAGGTACCGTGACAGGTGGTACCCCAGTGCGCGTCATTAGTTGGAAATCCATCCTCCATACGTGCCTTTTACGAGTTTTGTTTGTATCGTCCACTTTGCGGCTAGTAGCTGTAATTTAATAGATGTAACAATTTCGGCTATTTTAATAAGTATTTGTATATAGACCCTATTATAATATCAGAGGATTTTAATATAAAATGTTTAAGCTATCGTAAGGTAAAAACCCGACATGTTTATTTGTGGCGTGGTCTTACGAGATGTTTTTGTTTTCAAAGGATTTTGAAACTTTAATAATCAATTTGGGTGTGGTTTTCTCATGCTGGTATTCCAGACCGACTCGGGTGTTATTTAACTGTAATGCTCGGGTTAGACCATGTATTATAGGATATAGGGTATGATGCCGTGGAGCTCAGGAGACGAGCTGGATGGAAATACGTACTTTCGTACTTGATTATTATTCCGCTGAGTATCCAACTGTATGTTATTGATGTGGAACTCTGATGATGTACTCTGACGATGTATGTATAAACAAATATACTATTTGTTTTTGGTGTAAAGATCTCTGATATCTATTATATTTTATTCTGCTGCGATGGTTAGATTCTGATGTTGTTTTCTATTTTCTTCTTCTACCTCTTCTTCTTTAACCCTAATGGTTCGTATTTCTGTTCAACTTGAGTTGATTGATGTAGAATAAAGTTGACTCAAGGGGTACGGATTTGCGGGTCGTTACACACATCCTCAGGCAAGTAAACATGTAAGCGATCAAGTTATGAATGTATTTAGTAGTTGTATGATTAGGTGCTTCAATAAGTTAACATGCAAAAAAAAAATTATCGGTACGTATATTTAATATTTCTATTTGTCAATATTAATTCAGTTCATTTGGATATTTTAATTGACATACATTTTATCAATTATGTTAATTGCAAAAATTTATCGATGTAGATTAGTTTAAGTTATACACAGTAGATGTTATTTGTAAGTACCCAAGCTTTTTCGAACCATTCCAATCGATAATAAAACCATACATGTCAGACATGAATCCTTCAAAATAATAGATTGTTAATTATTTTTGAGGTAAATAGAATCACAGACATAGAATATGCAACGGAATAAATAAAACATAGTAGTTCATGAAGCTACTATAGAAATAACAGATTCAGAAGCAAATACAATAGAAATCCAAATACATAGAAGTTCACTAATACATAAGAAAATGACAAATGTTTGAATAGAAATAACTGAAATAACTGAAATAAATAAGTAGGTAGATAGATAGAACTCCAGCAAAGTCTCCAGCTCTAAAAGGTGAGTCTCGAATGCTGTGAAACTCAGACTGATCCGATCATAAAGCAAAACAAAAAACTCGAGTCAGGACTAACATTCACATGTAATTAAATCAACCAAAGTGGAATGTAACAAATGAAATGCAATAATAACTCAAAGGATGTTTGGGATTACCATCCTCTAAGGATCCATTAAACAATTTACATGTTTAAAAATATACACTATATATGCAACGTCTAGCGGTAAAGTTTGAAAATAGTGTTAAGGCGTTTCCTATATCTCCTTTAACATATTTTATATATGTCACAGTGTATACAGTACTGCAAACTCCACCAAGCCGGTGAGCTATCAGGAGCACTTCATAGGTAAGGCACAAACCAAAATCATAGTGGGCTCGATAAGGCATATGATAAGGCACGCGGGGCAATGCCGAGGATAGTATTCTACTATTTTGCATGTCTGGACCAATGGTAACGCATAATAGCTACTACTGCCCACCTCAAGACAACACTCCCATAATCAAAGGTGCCCACTAAATCAATCGCAAAGCAAAAGATATGGTTTCGAAGAAGTGTGTCCGATAGGAGAAGCGACCTCACTAGGCCGAGATAGCTTCTATTTTAGTCATATCAAGCGGACCAAAAGGTCACGGCTATATTTCTTACCTCATAATAGTAGCATTCGCCAAACTATCCTACTTCGTTTTGGATTCTCCACCATGTGCACAGTTGTTGAAGTAGTTTCGGAATTGGTAGAGAGTATGACAATATCCGACCTCGGTCTCCCTAAAAGCCAAACGTTTACGTTTTTCACACCGTAGTCATTTTTATAAAACATTTAAATAATAAATCTTAAATTACAATTTAAATCAACACTAAAATATTTAACTTCAATTATATTTTAGATTTAAGACATTTATCTTACAATTCGTATTAAATCAAATTATTACATTCCAAAAATCATATCTTTAAACTTAAATAAATTCTTATTTAATTTTTTAAATCCTTCAAATAAAATTTAATTACAAATTATTCTCCACTTGACTTTTTAAAGTTTATTTATTAAAATTATTATACAAAATTCTATATTGATTACATTAAATTAAAATTATATTTATTACACTAAATTAAATTATAATTAAATTTCTTAAAACTTATTAAATATTTTATTAAATTAACTTTTAAACTATATATTTTAAAACCAAATAAAATTATACGTTAAAAATTTAAAATTACATTTAAACCATTTTTAGCCTATAATTTAAAACTTCAAAACATATAAATATTATTATTTTCCCAATATAAGTTTTTAAATAAAATTATTCAATTAAATTAAACTTTGAAAAATCAAATATATTAAATGAAAACATACTGATAATTTAGAAAATAATTTAAATCTGTGTATATAATTTTCTACCTTATGGCGAAGTGATTGGGTATATATCATTTCAACCCAAATTATAATTATATTTTCAGGTAAATATCGTTTCAACCCGTATCTCAAATTCATAGTTTCAAATCAATAAAATCACTTGGGTCTATCATTTCAACCCATAACGATTTTTCCTAATATAAAGGATCGTTCAAGTATGTATCATTTCAACCCATAGCTAGGGAACTTGCAGTGTGATATAAATAAATAAATAACATAACATATCAAAGTATATTATATAACATATCACATCGTGTCATAGGTGGGCATCATATCATACCAAAATCATATAGGATAATCTAAACAATTCTAATTATAACAACATTTCAATTTTCATTTAAATTGGTGTCCATTCACTTAAACATAAGAAATTAGTCGTGAGTGATTGCACAGCTTTCGTGGTTAACTAAGGCGACAACAACACGAACGGATATGAAGCGGATATAGAGATGGAGACCATAAATCAAGCTCAATGATCCAAAAGGCACGAACACGAAAAAAATTCTTTTTTATCTTTTTTATAAAATGAAAAGGGGAAAGGAGGCAAAGGGGTTCAGCCTAGCTAGGTGGGCTCGGCCAAGTGGGTGAGTGTGATGTGGGTGTGTGTGGCTGAGGGGTAGAGAATGCAGATGGATACGGCCATGGGAAGAGGGTACAGGCAGGTATTTGGGTTCTAGGCATGGGTAGGTGGTGTGGGGTGGAGGCCGAGAGGAGATGGAAGGGTATGCGGGTGTGTGGCCAAAGTGGGTAGGTGAACGGCGGTCAATGGTTTGGCCGTGGGTGCTTGGGCCGTGAGGGGGAGGTGTACGACCTCACAACCAAGGGTGGGCCGTGGATGGTGGGTGGGCGGTGACAAAAGAGAGAGAGAAGGGAGAGGGTAGGCTAGGAATTGGAGGAGATGAAGATGGAGGAAGAGTTCTGTAAATTAGTGTAATCTGATTTCAGAAGAAGGAAATGAGGAAGAGGAAGCTAGAAACAAAATGTATGTATATTCCCTCTCAACAGACATGTTTGTTTGGGAATAGGTACATACCTATTCAGGTGCCCCATAATATCCCAGTCCAACAACAAAGCCTAAAAGATCAAGCCCAAAACCCAAATAAAAAACAAGAAAATACACACAAATAAACATGCGTTTTTACGCAAAAAATTACAGATTTAAATATGTAGGAATCAAATTTTAACGAAATGAAAAGTGGAGTGGGAATTAGAATTCAGTCTAGTATCGAAGAAAAGAATAAATTTTAAAATTTCAACCAAAAGTCAAACTTTGACCAAATTTTGAAATTTCAATTTTTTTCGTAATTTACTGAATTTGGAAAAATATATTACTCAATATCCCAAAAATCGTTATTTAAATTCAAATTAATTTAATATTTTGAAATATTCAATTCAAAAATTCAAATTAATTTTTTTAAATTTGACTGAATTTACAGGTTGTTACACTCTCCCCCACTCAAAACTATTCGTCCCCGAAAAGGAACAAAAAAGAAGAATAGAAACAAGTAGAAAGATAAGTTAGATTGGAAATGAATAGTACCTAATACAAACAGTTCAGGTTCGAAGCACACATGCTCTCCTCCGACTCTTAGGTACAATCCCAACCATCAGTACTCCATTGTACTTTAACTAGGTCGAATGACTTCCTCCATAACTGCTTCGTACCTCGATCATGAAACGAAATGGCTTCCTATTAATGGTGAGATTTGGCTCGGCATCCAAATTCTCAAGTAAAGTAGGCTAACTAATCAAAGATGGATCATGAAGATACTTGCAAAGATGCAAAACATGGAACACATTATGCACTCCAAATAGCTTCTCAAGCAACTCCAGTCGATAAGCTAAAGGACTAACTCTCTCTAAGATGCAGAAATGACCAATGAATCTAGGAGAAAGCTTCCCTTTCCTACCAAAGCGAATCACATTCTTCATTGGCGAGAACTTAAGAAAAACCAGATCGCCTATAGAAAATTCTAAACTCCTCCTTCGCCTATCAGCATACTTCTTCTGCCTATCTTAAGCAATCCTCAACTTCCTCTTGATCTTCTCAACCTTCTTGGATTCTTGTAGAATCATATCAGGTCCAACAAGCAAATGATCATCAGATTCAATCTAGCAAGATGGAGATTTGCAAGGTCGTCCGTAAAGAGTGGTAAATGGAGACATTGTGTTCGTTGGCCAAATTCTATCGAGTTCGAAAATTAGCCAATCGAATTTATAATAAAATCAACCGCAAGTGCACGATGTACAAATATTAGTATGTGGCGAGTACAGTCGATCCGCCGGAAGTTGTTAGATTTTAAATTTCTATTCAATCAAATTAACTAAAGATTTGAGAACATTGTCAACTACAAATTGAAAATGCAAAAACTAATAAAGGAACAACTACAAAAGTGAATGAAAACTATGAGAATAACATAACAATTTAGAGATAAATCCACTCTCTAGATCACATAGTTCAACAAATTATGAATTTATGATCTCTTTTTTCTTTTCATTAGTGTAATTAGTTGATGTGCTTATCATAAGTATGGCATATTTGTGCTATTAATTAGCCTAACATAAGCCATCAAACTCTGACACAACCACTAATACACTTGTAACTTTCATGAAATATGACAACAAAGTTAAAAGCAAAATCTATTTTTATCATGGCCTATTAACTATTGTTTAGAAATATAGGCCATCAAATTTTAATTTCAACATTCACTTCTTTGCCATAAACATATTTAGATGAAGAGACAATTTTTGCTATCTTTGTTTAAGTATAGCATATCTGGTGTCACCAATATAGACTATCAACTTCAAAGCTAAACAATATTAAACCACTTCAACTGTTTCCATGAAGCACAAAAAGAGAGCAAAGATTATCAAATTATGTTGAAGCTACATGATTAAAGAGCTTCCTTACCCTTAAATTGAAGGGATTTAGCCTCTCATTTGTATTATCATATCAACACTTGAAGCATGCAACATGAAACTAAAAAGAAAGAAAAATGAAAGCTAATGAAAAAGAGACTAATCTAATTGTATAAAAGAAAATCTACACTACTTGCATAAATAAACAAACCTACACTACTAACATGAAAGGAAATAAATAAAAGAAGAAAAGAGCATGTAGTGAAAATTGCATAAAAAATTATATAAAAGAAATGGCTAAGTAGCCATTAAAAGAAAGAGAGCTCTCATTTTATTTTTGATCTAAACTAAAAGAAGAGAGCCTAAAAGAAGAGAGTAAGAGAGGAGAAGAGGATTACATGAAACATAAGGGGTATTTATACATGTATGAAACCCTAATTCGTATTTTTGGGGAATTCCCAAATTGCCCTTGAGGTAATATGGCCACCAAGTAATCATTAGCATGTGTTAATTCTCCACTTAAATGTGCATGAAGCTTTAATGGTCTTTTAGCATGTGCATTAGCTTCTAACCGAAAATCAAGGTAAGTGGGTAGGTGGGGTCCTCCATGATTATGAGCCTGAATTATTTTCATCTTTATTTGCTTTGTTTCCTCTTGTGCATGCATATCTTCATGAAATCACTTGTAATTTCCATCTAATTCTCCTACAAACTAATATAGAAATTCCAATTAAATTTTCTCAAAATAATATATGCATGAAAATGACCATTTTGCTTCTATATGAAGATGAATATGTGACGTTTTGAAAATAATTTGAAATTTGGCTTAAACATGTGAAAATACCCAATATGATTGTTTATTTAATTTAATTAGATTAAATATGGTTGTAACATCCCACAAATTTGTACCCCTTTGAGTCGCCAATATTCTCCATTAGTTCAACTCAAATTGGACGGAAATACGAACCATTATGGGAAAAGAAGAAAAAAGGTAGAAGAAGAAGAGAAAGTAACAACATCAGAATCTCATAATCGCAGCAGAACGATACATAATAGATAACAACTGATCTTTATACAAAAAGAACTATTACTGTTTTATACATTACATTATCAGAGTACAACACCAAGCAATAACACAATACTGGACAGTTATAATAACTTGTCCTCATAAGGCTGAATATACAGCTTAGCATACATAGCGGAATATAAGTCAGATGCTTGATATATGTCTCGTCATCTAGCTCATCTTTTGAACTCCATAGCATCCTATCCAATATCTATAATACTCGTCTGACCCGAGCATTATAATAAAATAACACCCGAGTCGGTCAGGAAAAACCAGAGTGAGAAAACACACTCAATTGAGTTATTATTAAATTTCCAAAATCCTTTGAAATCAAAGGTATCTCGTATGACCACGCCACAAATAAACATGCCGGGTTTTTGCCTTACGATAACCAAAACATTTTTATCAAATCCGTCTGATATTGCAATAGTGTCTATAGAAAGTAAAATAGAATCTAGCTGAAATGCTTGCATCTCATGTTACAGCAATAGTTGGGCACAATCAAAACCGTACCGGCGCTTATTAGAGAATGGATTCCATAAAATGGTAGAGCTACTAGGGTACAGCCCGTCACAATACCTGGTCTATATTAGAGTACCGTGGAACACTCCTGATCCCCTATAACACAAGACCGGAGCTACGCCTTACTGGATAGTCTGAATAGGATCACCCTGCGGTTGGGATCAACAACCGCCCACACAGCCGAGACCAAAGGGACTCTAGACAGGGATGATCTTACCCTGATTGGGTGCTACCCATTTAGCCTTGCTAGACCTTTTCTGTTTTACCCATTCCCAGTTGAGGAGGCTTGAGGCTAAGCGTTAGCTTTTTAGAACATATTCGCGTGGAATGCTCATCGTCCTCCAATGACGATGGTCTGATAGCATTCGTCCATACAAGTTGCCCTGGGTCTGGACAAACCGAATCACCGTCTTCATCATCTCCACGGTCTTCATTCGCTACATTCAAACCAGATCGAAGTGGTTTTTGGATAATTAAATCCGATCCTGGTCTCTTCGAAACGGTAAGCGCATTGGCCAATATTGATAGTCGGTTGTTTAACTATCAAATTTAAACAATCATTCAACCAATTATTTTATTTCCACTGAAAAACACCACGTCTTATTAAATTTAGATTTTAAATAAATTAAATACTTTATCTAAAAATATGCACTTAAAACATTTAAAATAAAACTACTTAAATCACTTTATTCAAAATAGTAGTTATGAAATTCTATAATAATTTTCCTAAGTAAAACTTTAGCCAAAACTACTTTTAAAATAAAACTGTAATATAAGGTATAAATATTTGATAGTTATCCTTCAAATCATAATACTAATTCAACCCTAAAAAATAACTAACTATTGTAATTAACTTAATTAGTAATTATTTTAAAAAAACAATTAAAACCATTAAATAATAAATTTTCCTAAAAACATTCTTTTAAAAACACCATTAAAACTTCTAATTTATACTTAAAAATCTTTCTTTGAAAACATACTTAGCTTTTCGGGAAATACACTTCCCACTCCTATCAGCACATCTAATCGTAAATCCTTCTCGATTTATCGCCAGTTTAATTTATGTCTCAATCCCGTAAATTTCCTTTCTCACATTTTTAAAAATAAAACCATTATTTATTTTTATAATGAATTACCGTCTCCTTATAAATTCCCATCGTGAATTTAAAATCTCAAATATCCACTGATATTTGCTTCACTTTATTTATAAACCCAATTTATAAATCCCAGTCTCATTTCCCTTTTATAACACTTAATCAATTTTCAAATCAATTTTCTTGAATTAAATTCCATTTTTAAAGTTTATTTCTTGATTTACCCAAATTTATTCCAAAATCCATTAATCCCAGCTTCACTTCTTTGTTATGATTTAAAGTCTAATTTAAATCTGAAATGTCAATTTCACACTTTATTTCAACTTCTCCTTTAATTTTCCCAACCCATTTAAAACTTAAAAATAAATTCTTTGTCCTTAAAATCAATTTTACTTAAGTCCTTACTTTTTAAAATCCTTTAATTCACATTTATCCAAAGACTCTATTCATTTTCTATGTTCCGAAATTTATTAAATAGGATTTAAAAATCAAACTATCTATCTTCCCGATTCTTTTCTTTTTAAATTTATCCATCTTCACTATAAATTTCTTACTTTAAATTTTCCCTTTTTATTCCCCTTTAAAAAATTCAATATTATTTTTTAAAATGCCATAATATATCCAGCAATATATTAACATCAAATAAATAAATTTTTCCAACATAATATATCACAGAATTATTCAACATTTCATATATCACCGAAATGAAAATAAATTTAACATTTCTGAGGAATCCAGTTGGATCCCTCCAACTTGTTTTCCCTACATCCACAGATGTTAGCACAATATAAAATACCAATCCCGCTTCGAGGGGGATATTGCGGTATATCGGGTCATCCGCTATTATGCGGGGCACATAGGGTCTCATCCACTATATAATGCGGGAACATCAATCACTCCAATATATATACTATTATACATCATATCATATACAGACTAATAATAAATCATCAATCCAAGCAATCAACCAATAATTTAAATTCTTAACAATTTTAAATTCACCAGTAGTCCAATTTGAGTGAGATTAACTCACCTTTATTTTTATTGCAATCCACTCCAAACCGGCTCGTCTCTCTATGATTTTTGACCTTGTATAAACATTATATGGTTTATTAACATTTGAAATAATCTAAAAATGAATTACCATTTATTAATTTAATTTAAACTAATAATTAAATTTTAAATTAATTTTCCTATGATAAATAAATTTTTTTAGTAAGTAAATAATCAAACGAGGTAATTGAACATGTTAATCAGCATAATATATTATTTTAAAAATTAAACAATAGGTTTATAATTTCCATCTTACAATCACCTTAATATTTTTTTTTTCTTTTTCAGTAAATACCAAAGATAAACATTTACTTCACTGCTAACAAATTTTTCCCTAGCCGATATATACATATATTAAATTAATTAAAATATGAAAATATCCTATACCTCACTACACCATCGAACGCGACTTCGCACGCAGATGCCGAGGCCCCACAACCACATCGGTCGCTTCCCCAAAGGCTCGCTCTGACCCTAGGTGAGCAGCTCCCCTATGTCGAAGTACCAACTTCGATACCTGCTATCCTCCTCGCGGTTCTAAACGACAGAAACACGCGCGCCTAACTTCGCTGACGCCTCCACTCTCGTGAATCATCCCGCCTCGTGAACGATGCTACACAGTGTCGCCACCCTGCTGTGCCTCCACTCTGGCAACACGACTCGGGTCTCCCCTTCCAGCTTCACCTCTGACATGAGTTGCCGTGCCATTACACGACCAAAGCATCACGACCTCGTCGCGATGATGATTTTTTTTCTGGTTGATTTCTATTTGAAAAAAGGAAACGTGATTTTGATTTATTGATTTTGAGGCCATGCATTTGATTACAGAAAGGAAGGAGGGAAAGTCAAATGCAAAAATCGAATTTGGGATCTTCGTTCGTTTTATTATTATTTTTCTTTGTCCATTATTTTGATTTTTTTGAATGACGATGAAATTCTTTTGAACTACTCGCGTGTTTTTAAAAAGGAAGAACAGGGGGACAGGAAGGAATGTTAGCATGCAAAGGCATCTTTATGTGTCGGCTGAGGTTTGTGTCCAGTGATTTGAAATGAAATGATAAAGCTCTGATGTGAAGGAAATACAGCTGAATGTTGGGTTGTATATGTGAATATGTATATGTATATATATATATATATATATATATCAAACTGAATTTAAATTGTCTCGATTTCACAACTCAAAATCCCGAACTCCTATCGAGGCGTGCCGCCAGGCGTTTATAATGTTATACCCCTATTCCGAACGCAATGGAAAGGTTTCGAGTCCTAATTTGATTGTATGGAGAAGATAGCTTTTTGGACCCAGTTATTATATTAAATTTTTGATATAAATTTCAGCGTGTTTACGACTCGTACGGCTACACGATAACTCCAAATGCTGCGAAAATGGATTCCAATAATAATACAATATATGGATCCAATGGAACTAGTTTTGTCAAATTCCGAGACTGTGCCTCGGAAGGCTATTTTTAAATGTCAATTTAAATGGTATATTTTTTAAAACTGAACAAATCACCTTTAAATTCAATTTTAAAGCCTTCCTCATCTTCAGTACTATCAATCTAAATTTTATAAGCCTTTGAAATATGTTTAACAAGCTTGAAACTCCATATTTCGTATTTTACCCAATTTCCAATTGTTTAATCTAATAGTTTAATTACCCAATAAATAGTTACATTTGAAATCCAATTTAAAAATTAACTTTTAAATATTTAAAATCATTAAATATTCCAATTTCAAATATCCAAAATTATGGATCGTTACATTCCTCTCCCCTTATAAGAATTTCGTTCCCGAATTGCTAGTTAAAAAGAATGGTCCACAACCCGTTAACTATTTCCAAACAGTTTTTAACAACTTCCCCAAACAATCATTTTATTAAAGACACACTATCACTCTTATTAACTTCCCAAACTCGCCTATTGATTGCAACTAATATTATCTACTCAATCATTCAAATTGTAGTTTAATTAAACAAAATTTTAAACTATCACAATTTTCTTCAAAAAATTCCTAACTCTTTAAATTTCGAAAAATTTCGCCAGCGTCTCCTTTGCGCAGCTAGCTCGAAACAACTACAAAACACCTCTATGGGCCCCACATTTTCAAAAGAAAACAAAAGCCAAGTGGCTAGATCAGAAAATCATTAAATTTCATATGACAATTTAAATACTTACCTTTTGTTGGAAATTCAAATTTACCTTATGAAATAAAAAACACCAATTTTCTTTTGCTTTTAAATACTTGTATCCTACTTAGCAATAATATCCCATCATAGAATCCAAAATCATTTTACTCCTTTTTTACAAAATTTTCAATATTTGCTTTACTTAAGTCCGTACGATGTATACATATCATCCGTATGCAATATCAAATCTGATCGCTCACTCGATCACACAGTTTCACTTCCTAGCTAGTATCGTTCACCCGACTTCCTAATGCGGACTCAGATCTGGTACCTTGATCAGAAACCGTCATCCTCCTTGCATAGCCATATACTATGATAGACAATTTTAGGATCAATCAAAAATCCATATCCAGGGTTCGCCATCGAAAATCAAGTGAAAAATCCCAACTCGGATCGATATAACTACCTCGAAATTCTATGCTTGAATCTGGTCAAATCGTTATGCGAGTAAATAATTTACGTACATCCTACATATTTATCTCAATTGATTATTAGCTATATCAATTCTCTTTATTCATATTTATTTTGATTTCCATTCACTTATTCACAATTTCCCTTTTCACCACTTTTATTAAATCTTCATTCAAATACTTACTAAATATTTTCCCAATACCAAATTTTGCTTAAGAATTTCTCTCAATTTTCTTAAGTTTATTATAAATATCTTATACAACCTTCTATAGTTATTTTTTCACTTCAACACTAAAGTTATATCCATTTTTCAATTTTTATTTCCAGATCCATTTATTTTCAATTTGCCTTCCAATTACTAATTTATTTCCAAATCAAACCAAATATTGACTTCTTTTACCGGCTACCTCTCAAACCACATTTAATTATCCAATTCCCTTAATTAGTTCCATTGACTCCTTTATTTATATCTCAATCAATTTTATTTTCAAACCTTTCATTTTATTTGGTCCACTCAAACTAATTTTCCGATTTCACTTTACTTACACAATTCAAATTAAATATAATTCCAATATTCATTTTCAATTCATTTGCTTACCCATTTAAATCAATTAGTTTACTTACTAATTTTGTTTCCAATCCTTTGTTTTGTTTAGTCCAACTTGGGCTAAATTTCCAGATCCCTCTTAGTTTAAGTTAATTCCCTTTTCAGTTAGATTTTCAAATTTTTATAAGTTCAAACTTACCGATATTCTATTCACCCATTCCTTCCCATTTTATTTCACTTAATTGGTTTATTTACTCATTTACTTTAACGTATTTCAAATTTAAACATTATTCAAATGCTCGATTCCAATTTCCGTTTGGTTACATTAAATAAATTTATTCATTCACAAATTATTTCCAACTTAATAAATTCTTATTCAACAGTTATTTCTAGTTGGCCTACTTAGGCTTAATCTCTCAAATTCACTTTTATTTAACTTAATTCAATTAAATTCCTTTTCAATTCAAATTTAAACTTCTATGAGTTTTCCAACTTATTTACATTCCAATTTAATTCAAATCTTATAAGTCTTCAAACTTATTAATATTCTATAAATATTTTTAATTAACTTCCCAAAATTTTTAAACAGTCTCTTAAGTATTTTCAAAACTATTTTTGCAATCAATTGTATCCAAAATCCTTTGGTATATCCAATTATACCTTTGTATTTAAAAATCAAAACCCATTTTTTCAAATAACTCCAATTTAAAACATTCAGGTAGCAATTCCTCCTTTGGAAACTCGAAAATGAATATCAATGATGCTGTAGTCATCACCGAAATTATTTTTCCAACGACCGTAGTGAGTTTAGTGCTTTTATTCTTTTAAAACATTTCAAATATTTCTAATTCCAAATCCCACCCGTTTTCACATCTAATTCAAAAAAATTTCAAATAATGTCACTATTATTCCTCCAAGCCTTTAAACAAAATCATTTTCAAACCCAAGGGAAATTAAATTTCCCAAATCTTCAAATTTCAAATCCTTCGAATTTATATTCAAATATTACTGTGGAATTTTATCTTATTTCAATTATAAATCACATTTATAATTCACATTTACAAATTCCATTTTGTTATATGAATCTATTTCCTTAACTTTTTGGTTATACATTATTTTCTTATTTCAATTTCCACACAACAATGATAATAGTCTAATATTATCATTTCCTAACAACCAAGCAACCAAATATACATATAATTTAAGAAAAATTATTTCTTTCATATATAAAAATAATTTAGGTAAAATTATTTCATTTACCCTATTTAAATACTACTATGTTGAATTGTTCTATTCAAGTGTTTAGAGATCCCTATCAATAACGTTAATTACTCATATTGACCAAATCCATAAACCACTCAAAAAACCAACCAACACAATATAAAACAATTTTATATTCGCTAATAAATACGCGCTCATATCTATTAATACACTTAAACTCATTCTATGGCACTACTGACTCTATCTCTAATGAGAAATCTCCACCAGACCGAAGGTTCTCGCTTACCCTTCAGCTCTAATACCAACTATAACGGCCCGCAAATCTATGCCCCATTCAGTCGACAATGTTGAACATTAATTCAACTCAAATTGGACGGAAATACGAACCATTATGGGAAAAGAAGAAAAAAGGTAGAAGAAGAAGAGAAAGTAACAACATCAGAATCTCACAATCGCACCGGAACAATATATAATAGATAACAATTGATCTTTATACAAAACGAACTATTACCGTTTTATACATTACATCATCAGAGTAAAACACCAAGCAATAACACAATACTGGATAGTTATAATAACTTGTCCTCACAAGGCTGAAAATACAGCTTACCATACACAGGAGAATATAAGTCAGATGCGTGATATACGCCTCATCATCCAACTCGTCTTATGAACTCCATTGCATCCTATCCTATATCTATAATACTCAGTCTGACCCGAGCATTATATTAAAATAACACCCGAGTCAGTCTAGGAAACCGGCATGAGAAAACACACTCAATTGAATTATTATTAAGTTTCTAAAATCCTTTGAAATCAAAGGTATCTTGTAAGACCATGCCACAAATAAACATGCTGGGTTTTTATCTTAAGATAATCAAAATATTTTTATCAAATCCGTCTGATATTATAATAGTGTCTATAGAAAGTAAAATAGAATCTAGTTGAAATGCTTGCATCTCACGCTCTAGCAATTGTTGGGCATAATCAAAACCGTACAGGCGCTTATTGGAGAATGGATTCCATACAATGGCAGGGCTACTGGGGTACCGCCCGTCACAGTACCTGGTCTAGATCAGAGTACCGAGGACCACTCCCGATCCCCTACAACACAAGACCGGAGCTACCCTTTACTGGATAGTCCAAATAAGATCACCCCGTGGTTGGGATCAGCAACCGGCCACACAACCGAGATCAAAGGGACTCTAGACAGGGATGACCTTACCCTAATTGGGTGCTACCCACTTAGCCTTGCCGCACTTCCCCTATTTTAGCCATTCTCGGTTAATGAGGCTTGAGGCTAAGCGTTACCATTTTAGAATATATTCACTTAGAATGCTCATCGTCCTCCAATGACGATGATCTGATAGCATTGTCCATATAAGTTGCACATTTGTTTGGACAAACCAAATCACCATCTTCATCATCTTCACCGTCATCATTCGCTATGTTCAAACCGTATCGAAGTGGTTTTCGGATAATTGAATCCGATCTCAGTCTCTTCGAAACGATCGACGCATTGGCCAATATTGATAGTCGGTTGTTTAACTATCAAATTTAAACAATCATTCAATCTATTAATTTATTTCCACTGAAAAACACCATGTCTTATTAAATTTAGATTTTAAATAAATTAAATCACTTTACCAAAAATATACGCTTAAAACATTTAAAATAAAACTACTTAAATCACTTTATTCTTAATAATAATTATAAAATTCTATAATAATTTTCCCAAGTAAAACTTTAGCCAAAACTACTTTTAAAGTAAAAACTGTAATATAAGATATAATATTTAATATTTATCCTTTAAATCATAATGCTAATTTAACCTTAAAAGATAAGTAACTATTATAATTAATTTAATTAGTATTTACTTTAAAAAACAATTAAAACTATTATATAATAAATTTTCCTAAAATCATTCTTTTAAAAGCACCTTTAAAACTTCTAATTTATACTTAAAATTCTTTCTTTGAAAACATACTTTGCTTTTCGGGAAATACACTTCCCACTCCAATCAGCACGTCTAATCATAAACCTTCCGATTTATCTCCTGTTTAATTTACGTCCCAATCACGCAAATTTCCTTTCTCATATTTTTAAAAATAAAACCATTATTTATTTTTAAAATGAATCACCATCTCCTTATAAATTCCCGTCGTGAATTTAAAATCTCAAATATCCACTGATATTTGCTTCACTTTATTTATAAACCCAGTTTACAAATCCCAGTCTCATTTCCCATTTAATCATCACTTTTAAAACACTTAATCGATTTTCAAATCGATTTTCTTGAGTTAAATTCGATTTTTAAAGTTTATTTCTTGATTTATCCAAATTTATTCCGAAATCCATTAATCCCAGCTTCACTTCTTTATTATGATTTAAAGTCTAATTTAAATCTAAAATATCAATTTCCACTTTATTTCAACTTCTCCTTTAGTTTTCCCAACCCATTTAAAACTTAAATTTAAAAATAAATTATTTGCACTTAAAATCAATAATGATTAAGTCCTTTCTTTTTAAAATCCTTTAATTCACATTTATCCAAAGTCTCTATTCTTTTTCTATGTTTCGAAATTTATTAAATAGGATTCAAAATTCAAACTATTTATTTTCCAGATTCTTTTCTATTTAAATTTATCCATCTTTACTATAAATTTCTTACTTTAAATTTTTCCTTTTTACCCCCTTCAAAAAATTCAATATTTATATTTTTAAAATGCCATAATATATCCAGCAATATATTAACATCAAATAAATTAATTTTTTCAACGTAATATATCATAGAATATTATTCAACATTTCATATATCACTGAAATGAAAATAAATTTAGCATTTTTGAGGAATCCAGTTGGATCCCTCCAACCTATTTTCCCTGCATCCACAAATGTTAGCACAATATAAAATACTAATCCCACTTCGATGGGGATATCACGATACACTGGGTCATCCGCTATTATGCGGGGCGTATAAGGTTTCATCCGCTACATAATGCAGGAATATCAATCACTCCAATATATATACTATTATACATAATATCACAACCAAACGGATAATAAATCATCAATTCAAGCAATCAACTAATAATTTAATTTCTTAACTATTTTAAATTCACCAGTAATCCAATTTGAATGAGATTAACTCACTTTTATTTTTGTTTGCAATCCACTCCAAACCGGCTCGTCTCTCCATGGTTTTTAGACCTTGTATAAACATTATATGGTTTATTAACATTTTAAATAATCGAAAAATAAATTATCATTTATTAATTTAATTTAAACTAATAATTAAATTTTAAATTAATTTTCCTATGATAAATAATTTTTTAGTAACTAAAATAATCAAATGAGTTAATGGAACATGTTAATCACCATAATATATTATTTTAAAAATTAAACAGTAGGTTTATAATTTCCAGTTTACAATCACCTTAATATTTTTTTCTTTTTTAGTGAATACCAAAGATAAACATTTACTTCACTATTAATAAATTTTTTCCTTAGCCGATATTTACATATATACATATATTAAATTTAATTAACATATGAAAATATTTTATACCTCACTGCATCATCGAACACGACTTCGAACCCCGACGCTGACGCCCCACAACCACATCGGCCGCTTCCCCAAAGACTCACTCGAACCCTAGGTCGATGCCCCACCTTTGACGCCTGCTATCCTCCTTGGGATTCCAAATGACATACACACATAGACACGCCTAATTGCACTGACGCCTCCACTCTCGCGAACCGTCCCGCCTCGAGAACGATGCTTCACAGTGTCGCAGCCCTTGCGTAGTCGCTCGCCTCGCACCTCCACCCTGGCAACTCGACTCGAGTCTCCCATTCTAGCTTCACCTTCGACACGAGATGTCGTGCCATTGCACGGCCAGAGCATCGTGACCTCGTCGCGATGATGATTTTTTTTGATTGATTTCAATTTGAAAAAAGAAAACGTGATTTTGATTTATCGATTTTGAGGCCATACAACCGATTACAGAAAGGGAGGAGGGAAAGTCGAATGCAAAAATCGAATTTGAGATCTTTGTTCGTTTTATTATTATTTTTCTTCGGTCATTATTTTGATTATTTTTGAACGGCGATGAAATTCTTTTGAACTGCTCGCGTGTTTTTAAAAAGGAAGAACGGGGGGACAGGAAGGGATGTTAGCGTGCAAAAGCATCTTTGTGTGTCGGCTGTGGTTTGTGTACAGTGATTTGAAATGAAATGATAAAGCTCTGATGTGAAGGAAATGCAGCTGAATGTTGGGTAAATATGTGAATATTTATTTATTTATTATATATTAAATTAAATTTAAATTGTCTCGATTTCACAACTCAAAATCCCGAACTCCTATCGAGACGTGCCACCAGATGTTTATAATGTCATACCCCCATTCCGAATGCAATGGAAAAAGATTCGATTCCTAATTAGATCGTATGGAGAAGATAGCTTTTTGGACCCGGTTATTATATTAAATTTTCGATACTAATTTCACCGCGTTTACAACCCGTACGGCTACACGATAACTCCAAACCCTATGAAACTTGGAATCCGATAATAATACATTATTACGGATCCTATGGAACTAGTTTCATCAAATTCCGAAACTGTGCCTTGAAAGTCTATTTTTAAATGTCAATTTAAATGATATATTTATAAAACTAAACAAATCACCTTTCAATTCAATTTTAAAGCTTTCCTTATCTTCAGTACTATCCATATAAATTTTATCAGCTTTAGATATATTTTTAACAAGCTTGAAACTCCAGATTTCATATTTTACCTAATTTCCAATTGTTTAATTTAATAGTTTAATTACCCAATAAGTAGTTATATTTGAAATCAAATTTAAAAATTAACTTTTAAATATTTAAAATCAATTAAACATTCCAATTTCAAATATCCAAATTCTTGATTGTTACAATGGTGGTAAAAAATATGCATATTTATATGCACATCAAATACCCCCACACTTATCTTTTTATTCATCCCCGAATAAAGCAAACTAAGATAAATCCGTTTTCGTAGGGAACACGATTGCATAGAGCATATGCAACAAGCTGATAAACCTCTGGGTCCCCACTAGGACAAATGTTGTGTCGTGAAGGTTTTCAGCGGATACTGCCCGTAAAATCCAAATGCATAATGAAAATATTTACAAAATGCAAGGTTTATTTACAAAGATGCGAATGCAAGTTTTTGAAAATATTTACGAATGAAGAATTTACTTTCAACTTAACAAAAATAATTTAAATATAGGTTTTGGTTATTATCAAGAAATTTAAGATCCTTTACTTGTCAACATTTCCAACAAAAATCAAGTTATCATAGCAAATAGACTATAGTTTTTTAACTCGTTGTTTTGGTTGATAACATGTTGTAATTATGAAATGGATCCTTTGTTGATTACCAAAGTTTATCAAGGTGGCATTTTTATTTATTTTCAATAACATGTCAAATAAAACAAGTTAAAATAGTGCTTGGATTTCATTTGCTTACTCTCTCTATTTTTTTGAAAATTTTATTGATATTTCCAATATTTACATATGCCTAACTCAGATAAAATGAGGCCAGATATATTACCTGTGCACTGCCTTTCGGACTAATGTGAGGGGAATACAGAGCGTGGCGAGTGAACACATGGGGGTGGACACTTACCGACTGTTGACGTTATTAATAAAAGAATTTTTTATATACATACACCTAACTCAGATAAACTGAGGCCAGATATACCGATCGTGCACTACCTTTCGGGCTTACGTGAGAAGGGTACATAGCATGGTGAGTGAACATACAAGTGTGAACACATGACTCTAGGTGTTTATTGAAAAACACATACATATATACAAAAAATATATATTTTATTTTTGTTGCTTTTTTTTGTTTTTTTTTGAAGAGAGAGTTTTGTAAAATCATCTTAGCACCATTTAACTTAGAAAATAAGAAAAAATATTATATCCTTCACTTTAAATCAACCACTTTTAAAAAAATCAATTAGAATATATTTCATAATTACCTCCATGAATCTTCCTATATACTAGTTAAACCATTATTATTTGTAATCAAACTTCATTTTTATTTTTGTTAAGATAAATAAATTTTCAATTTAATAAACCAAAACCATATATTTATCCTATAATGTTTCTTTAAAAATAAATCAAAAATGCTTCAAAAAAATTTTAAGATTTTTTTTCTAAGTTTTGGAAATAAAAAATAAAAATAAACCATGAAAAATTAAAAATGAAGATGAGATTCCTCCCACACTTGATTTTGACCGTGTCCCCACAGTCAACCCAAGTGAAAGGAGAAAAATAAAAATAAAAAGATGATCTATGTTTACATGAAAACAAAAAGATTATTTTTTACAAGAGTTCAGAAAGATATCGTCACAAAGTAAATGAAACGGTCTTCCAAAGACTGATTCATTTATCTCATCAAGTATGCGAGACACAGCTTAAGCTTGAAAAACCAAATCATAAAAGATTTCAAAGTTGAATGTGGATTTGGAAAAACGAATGTCGTTTTATTGAAAATCATATGAACTATTTTATTTTCAATGATTTTTGGGTTTGATAAAATAATTGATTGAAATTCATGTTTATTTTCACCAAATTGAAAGTTAAGCTCATCATCAAATTCTTTTTCAAAACTATTGATTTCAAAATTGAAATGGTGATTCAAATCTTCCCCTTTAGAATTTAAAAACTCATTTTCGAAAAGTCCATATAAATCATGTTTATTGAATTCATCTTCCTTTATTGAGTTATCAATAATTTTATTACATGTGTCAAGTTCAAAATCCAAAGTTATTGTGTTCAAAATGTCAAAATCGGGATAAGGAAGATCGAATCTTAAATTGAGTTTCTCATCCTCAAATGAATTGAAATCCAACTCAATTGTCGTGTTTTCAACTACTCACTAAGATCTTCATTTTTAGTTTCAAAAGTTGTTGTTCGAAAATCGTCGTTTTGGGTAATAGATGGATTATCATTTGACTCGTCACACATCGGTATTTGATTTTGTTTATCATGAATTTTTTTCAATGTTTTTACCAACAAATTCATGTGATCATTGTAAATTTATTTCATTTGTTTAACAAAATCCAATTTGTAAATATTAACTTGAGGATCTTTGATTTGGACTTGTTGAGAACAAGAATCGCCAGTTTCGATAAACGGTTGATTATTAATTGACTCTTCACAAGTTGAGATTTGATTATGTTTGTCATAAATACGTTTCACGCAACAAGGCCTCGTTATCTTTTTTCATTTGCTCAACTAAATCAAATTTATGAATATTAATTTGAGAATTTTCAACTTGAATTTGTTGAGAACAAAAATTGTCAATCACATCGTTATTGAAACTATTCCCATTGCCAAAATCATTTGTAAAATGATTCACATTTCCATTGTGATTTTGAAATTCATTTTGGAATTCGAAGTTGAATTGGCATGGGTTATAATCAAAATCATTTGAATTTGTATGTGGATTCAAATTTTGATTATTTTGAAAACTTTGACTTGAATTGTTGCACAGATATGATTTACACAAATCATTAAATTGAATTGTTTGTTCAAGTAAAGATTCAACTTTTTCAATACATCTTCCAAGAGTTAGGGGTTGACCATTATTTTGAAAATTTTATGGTTTAAAAATCGAATAGTTTGTATAATATTCAGTATTAAAATATCCATAAGAATTTTGAGTGGAATTATATGGATTATATTGATTTTCACAACTACTGTAAAATTCAAGTGAATATGGAAATTGAGTTTTTTATAAGTTTTTGGTTTTTTTGTAAAGGAAAGATATTTACGCAAAAGGAATTTATTTTCCGAAAAGAAGTTTTAATTTTTTTTTTGCTTGATATTTCAATTTTTTTTGAAATGATTTTATATTTTTTAGATTTTATATTTTCTAAAAAAATAGTAAGTAATTTTTTTTGGATTTTTGGTTTTGATAAAACAAAAAAATTCAAAGGAAAAGGATTTAAAAATTTCAAAGGAAAAAGGAATGTTTACAATTTTTTTAGTTTTGGATTTTGAATAATTTTTTTCATATATGCATGAACTAATACAACTAAATGAATGCAAGGGTTTAGTTACAAATCATTTATCCTAACCCAAAATTGTATAATCACACTTTGTCTTAAATCAACAAGAAAGTTCTCATCCAGGTAACAGACAAGATTTATCGGTGCACCACGAATCACCGTAGTAATGCAACCGAAGGTTTAAGTATCTTCAGAGAAACAATTCAGTATAATATTTACGAATCAGCGTAATATTTATAACTATTATTGCTCTACATTAGCCTAGACATCGAGAAATTAAATTGTTCAAAGAAGACAAAATGTCAATATACGATTAAGAGCTATCGTTATTATTAATCAAAATAGTAAAATGAACTGCAAAGCAGAAATTAAACGTGTATTAACAATGCAACTACGAATGGATTTTGTTTTTATTTTTTTTGGTTATTTCAATATTTTTTAAAATGCAAGGAAACTACAATACAAGACAAATAAAAACAAAAGATAGAGGTTAAAAGTAGCAGAATCATTTATATGCAAGCAATTTACTTGGCAAGCGGAGCAGTAATTTTTAGCAAGCAAGCAAAGCAATTATTTTCCTTGCAAATTTCTGCTTCAGCAACCTGAAATTTCATATAAGATATATAGAATATTCTTTTTCTTCTTCTTAAAAACTAAGAAAATTTTGAAAAAATAAATAAATAAAATTGCCAAAACCAAATTCACTACATTAATAAAACCTAAAACAATTTTTTCCAAAGAAAAAGAAAGACTAAAACAAATGGAAAATCAAAGCAAATAAATGAAACAAAATAAAATAACTACTCAAAACAATTCAAAACCAAACCAATTCATATTGAACCAAGCAAAAAAAAGCCTTTTTTTATGAATAGAACAACTCTAACTCAAAACAATTCAAATTCCTTTTTATAAACCCGGCCCAATCAAAACACACCTGAACCACTTCGTTGAGTACACACCTACTAATACTTCGCACTCACGCACAAAACTTTCACAATCAAAAATATTTTCGCACACAAAATCACGAAAATGAAACCGATAGTTCCATTAGTCACGAAAATGTATTTGAAGGATGGTTGTTCGATTGTTGGCAGTTCGATTTTGGTGGTATAATTTTTTTTTATTTTCTTTTTTCAGTCCCGAATTTTAGGTTATAGAATTTAAGGGCTGAGGCAATTGGTCAGCGATTGCGGTGGGTGAAGTGGTGGTGGTGTGGTGGGTTTCAAGTGAGGCGATTGATGTTCTGTTTTTAAGGGTTGTGGGATTTACTGAAGTGGTTGTAGTTTTGAAGTGGTTTGCAGAGGCGGGTGGTAGAAAGGGTATGGTCGGAGAAAAATGAGGATGGAACAGGGGTTGTGAGAAGTTCAGGTGGTAGATGAAACAGGTCGATTTTGCTGTAGTTGCAATATGGCCAGTGGGAGTTGGATGAATGGAAGTTTGTGACTGTTTTGTTGTGGGTAAGGGAAAGGTAGCAGCGGCGGTAGTGGGTAGAGTTAATAGGTTGTTTTGATGATGTTTGGTCAGTTGACAGTAAAGCGTGGGGGGTATGGCCAGTTTACAGTATAGCGTGGAGTGACGTAGATCAATTTCAGTCAGTTTGGTGTTTCTTTGTGGAGATGAGGCGATTGTCGAAATATGCATAGGCCACTTAATTTGGCTGCGGTGTAGTGCTCTGGAGGTTGTAAGGAAGATGCAGGCAGGGGATGGTTGCAGAGCAGTAAGCAGCAGTTGTAGTTGAGGTTTGTATGTAGCGAAGAATGGCAGTTTCTCTGGTGGTGATGTCGGTAAAGCAACAGTGATGCTGAACTCTGTTTGGGAAGGTATGTTGGAGATGTCGAAGATGTATGTTTGTGAAGGAGGATAGTAGTTTGATGTTTGTTCAGTAAAGTGGCAGCAGCAGTATTTGAGAAGTGCCGAGGCGGGAATGGCTTCTTGATTTATAGTTTCAGGTAGAAGAAGAAAGTATATGTGGTTTGTGGAACTGATGATGTAAGAAGTTGTAAGGAAATGTTATGAGGGTTTTTTTTGTTATAGTCGGTGAAGTTTGTTGATAGGCAATGGTGAAATGTGCAGAAATGCAGCTGTGTGGAGTTACATGACTTGGGGAAGTGGTGGCAAAAATGAATGAGTGATGATGGCAGAAACTGCTTGGCTGTGGCTGTTAACAGAGGCAGTTAATAGCAACTATTTGATGACAGTGGTTATTTGAAGTGTTGGCTGGAGTCAGAAGTGCAGAAGTTTGATTGTGATGTCTGATTTTGGAGGGGTATTGATGAAATGGTGGAGCAGTGGTGTGTTTGATATTGTATTGCTGTGCACGATATGGTGGAGGAGGATGCACAATGTTTTAAAACATAAAATATGCACATTGAATATTTTGAAACAGAAAATGAAATAGAGAGGAGTTCAGGTCACTAGGAACAGTGAGTGAATGTGCACAGAGTTGTAATTTTTTCAGGAAATTATTGCCGAGGACAAAAATTTTCAGCATTTTAGCCTTAAGACAGACCTTCGGTATTGATGAAATGCAGCTGTGTGGAGTTATATGATTGGGGGAAGTGGTGACAAAAATGAATGAGTGATGATGGCAGAAACTACTTGGTTGTGGCTGTTAACAGAGGTGGTTAAAAGCAACTATTTGATGATAGTGGTTATTTGAAGTGTTAGCTGGAGTCAGAAGTGCAGAAGTTCGATTGTGATGTCTGATTTTGGAGGGGTATTGATGAAATAGTGGAGCAGTGGTGTGTTTGATATTGTATTACTGTGCACGATATGGTGGTGGAAGATACACAATGTTTTGAAACAGTGAATATGCAAGTGAATGTTTTGAAACTGAAAATGAACCAGAGAGGAGTTCAGGTCACTAGGAATAGTGAATGTGCACAGAGTTGTAATTTTTTCTTCTTCTTTAAATTGTAAATGTAAAGCAAAATCATTAAAGGAAAATGAAATTGCAAATGCAAAACTGTAAAAGAAATGGAAATGGAATAATTTTTTTTTATAAATTATGTTTTTTTTTCCAAAATATATAAATGCAATGCAAAATGCAAGTAGAAAGTAAGCAACAAACAAGCACACAATAAAATGCATGCAAAAATCAAACAAACACACAATTTTTTTAGATCTTTTTAAATGCAAACACACATAGAAAACACACAATAAAAATCAAACAAAAATAATTCGAAGAATAAAAAATAAAATCAAGGCAAATTACCCGGCAACAGTGCCAAGAACTTGTTCGTCGTCCAAATTCTATCGAGTTAGAAAATTATCCGATCGAATATATAATAAAATTAACCACAAGCGCACGGCGTACAGATGTTAGTATGTGGCGAGTACGGGCCGATTCATAGGGAATTGTTAGATTTTAAATTTCTGTTCAATCAAATTAACCAAAGATTTGAGAATGTTGTTAACTAAAAATTGAAAATGTAAAAACTAACAAAAGAAAAACTACAAAAGTGAATGAAAACTATGAGAATAAAATGACAATCTACAGATAAATCCACTTTTTGGATCATATAGTTCAACAAATTATGAAATTACGATCTTTTTTCTCTCGTCATTAGTGTAATTAGTTGATGTGCTTATCATAAATATGACATATTTGTGTTATCAATCAGCTCAACATAAGCCATCAAACTCTAACACAACCACTAATATACTTTTAACTTTCATGAAATATAAAAACAAAGTTGAAAGCAAAATCTATTTTAAGCATGGCCTATTATCTATTGTTTAGAAATATAGGTCATCGAATTTTAATTTCAACATTCACTTCTTTGCCATAATCATATTTAGATGAAGAGGCAATTTGTGTTATGTTTGTTTAAGCATAACTTATTTAGTGTCAACAATATAGACTATCAAATTCAAAGCTAAAAAACAACATTAAACCACTTCAAATGTTTCCATGAAGCACAAAAAAGAGCAAAGATTATCAAATTATGTTGAAGCTACATGATTAGAGAACTTTATTACCCCTAAATTAAAGGGATTTAGCCTCTCATTTATATTATCGTATCAACACTTGTAGCATGCAATATGAAACTAAAAAGAAAGAAAAACGAAAACTAATGAAAAAGAGACTAATCTAATTGCATAAAAGAAAATCTACACTACTTGCATAAATAAACAAATCTACACTACTTGCATAAATAAACAAATCTACACTACTAACATGTAAGGAAATAAACAAAATAAGAAAAGAGTATGATTAAAAATTGCATAAAAAAATTACATAAAATAAATGGCTAAGTAGCCATGAAAATAAAGAGATCTCTTATTTTATTTTTGATCTAAACTAAGAGAAGAGAGCCTAAAAGAAGAGAGTAAGAGAGGAGGAGAGGATTACATGAAACATAAGGGGTATTTATAAAACCTAATTCATATTTTTGGGAATGCCCAAATTGCCCTTGAGGTAGTGTGTCCACCAAATAATTATTAACATGTGCTAATTCTCCACTTAAATTTGCATGAAGCTTTAATGGTCTTTTAGCATGTGCATTTGCTCCTAATTGAAAATCAGGGTAAGTGGGTCCTCCATGATCATGGGCTTGAATTATTTTCATCTGCATTTGCTTTGTTTCCTTTCGTGCATGCATATCTTCATGAAACCACTTGTAATTTCCATCCAATTCTCCTGCAAAATAGTATAGAAATTTCTAATTAAATTTTCTCAAATTAATATATGTATAAAAATGACCATTTTGCCCCTATATGAAGATGAATATGTGACGTTTTTGAAAATAATTTGAAATTTGGTTTAAGCATGTGAAAATACCCAATATGATCGTTTATTTAATTTAATTAGATTAAATATGGTAGTAAAAATGTGCACATTTACGTGCACATCATATTGCGATACTAACTTGAATTCAAAGGATGAGATTAAATAGATTGATGATTATAGTAACCTTAACTTAAAAATTAAGATTATACCTGATAGCTGTTATCATAAGTGAATTCAACGGGATGGAGATGATCTTTTCAAGATCGTCCATAATCAAGAACACGGGCACGAAGAAGATCTTCTAGAATCTGATTAACTCTTTCCTTTGGCCATCGATCTATGGACGGTAAGCTACGCTCAGATTTAGACGAGTACCTAGAGCTTTCTGAAATACTTTTCAAAACTGGCTGGTAAAGTAATGTGACGACCCAAATTTCGAAAGGTTTAAATTGACAATAATCCACGTATGTCCAACTTAAACAATCCGAAACATAGATAATCAATAGGATTAATTAAGAAAATAGGAAAAGAAGAAGAAAACAAATACAGAATCTCGCAGCGGAACGACAAAATAAATTAATCAAATAAACAGTTCATGAAGCTATTTATATAATACATTTGGTTATAATCTATACAACATTTATCAGAGTTATAAATACATCAGGAGTAAATAAAGTAATGCAGCCGACAACATGATGCAGGAATACTAATAGTAATAATATATCAAATCTTCATCTTTGTCCTCCATAGTAAGTCTTCAATAGGCTAAAAAAACTCAAGACCGACCCGAGCGTAATGAAAAGACAAAACACTCAAGTCAGGACTAAAATATCTTTACGTAAGTCAAATCAATATCGCATATAACATGAGTGTAATAGCGTCAGATATGTTTACGGAATTTCACATCTCATATCCAGTGTATAACATGCATGCAATAACTCAAGAGATGTTAGGGGGATTTTCCATCTCTTAGGGATCCGTTAAAATATTTATATATGATAAAATACGCCACATATATAATGTCTAATCGATAAAATAAATATTTTTCTTAGCGTCAAGGCTTTACATTGATCCCCTTTAACTTGTTTTAAGCATTATTGTACAGTTTGCATATAAAACACCAGATAAACAGTCGGTGGATAGGGGTGCACCGTGATACGACAACACTAAACTAAAATCGTATGGGTCTCATAAAGGGATAAAAGTATGAAAAGGCACGTGAGGCAATGTCCAAGGTAAGATACTACCAGTTTGAGTCGTAGGACTGGTGGTGACACATCATAGCTATGACCACTCACCGCGTCCAACACTCTCATAATTCGAAGGGTGATCACCAATAACAATCAAAATAGTATATTCAATCGAAGAAATGTGTCCACTCGGTGTAGCCAGCCCCCTTGGCCCTGTCAAGCAATCCTATTTTAGTCAATTCAAATTGGTGCAAGTGCCGGGGTCTATCCATCATCGTTCCTTCAAATCCAACAATCGTCGCCAAATCTATCACATTGTTTTGGAGTCTCTCCCACATACACAGTTGTTAAAGTGGTTCCGGTATCGACAGGGAGTATGCCCATATCCGGCTCCGGTCTCTTTAACAATCAAACGTCATTTTTCACACTAGTTGGTACTTTACATTTCGAAAACAGTTTATACTTGATATCAAAATATCATATTTGCTTCACAATTAAATCCATTACGAAATCATCGTATTTAATCAAAATATACTATTTCAATTCAAAATCATTTTCGCCTTAATATCACGATTTCGTTTCCATAATTGTTTCGAATTTCAATTTAGGTTATAACTTTATGTTAACCCAATTCATATTTAAATCCAAGATTCAAATATAAACATTTCACCCTATTGACCAGCTTGAATTTTTAGAAAATAGTTTGAATAGTTTTAAAATAGCTTATATAATTAAAATAGCTAAAAATAATGTAAATCGTTAAAATAGTTAAAAATAGTTTAAATGGTTAAATAGTTTAATATAAAATAGTTTAAGCATTCAAATGGTTTATATAGCAGAATAATTTGAAAAACCAAAATAGTCTGTATAATTAAGAATATAGCTTTTAAATAGTTTATATTAAATAATTTATTTGAAAATAGTTTCAAAGTCAAACCTATTCGATTCCAACTTCCCAATTCAAATCAATTCCAATTTCCATTAAATCGATTTAATTTCGATTTCAGTTCAAATCAATTCCAACTTCGATTTCAAATTAATTCAATTCCACCTCCAAATCCAATTAATTCATTTTCAATTTATATCGATTTCGAGCTTGATTTTCAAATATTGATTCAAAACATTTAAATCAAATTACCCTTCAATATTCAGTTTAAAATCCCAATCATCAAATATAATTCAATTCCGAGCTTAATTTCATAATATCATTTTTATATCACTTTTCCTTAATAATATTCAAAGTTCAAATAAAAGTTCAATCTTTTAAAACAAATCAGTTTCCAAAAATTCAAATTATATGTCGATTATAACCTCAAAATCTCAACTTCGATTATTTAAACAATTTCGATTACCAAATTTAAATTTCAACATTCAGGGATCAAGTTCAAAAATAATTGGATTTCCATAAATTTTATTTTTATTTCTTTTAAATCAAAACCATTTAAATAATTTCTAATCAAAATTTTTAAAATCATTTAATTTAACCAATTGGGCGTCCATATATAATTTTCTATCATGGCCAAGAGATTGGTTATTTCAATTTAATTTCAGGGATGGATATATATCATTTCAATCTAAATCACAGTGTCATAGTTATATATCATTTCAACCTATTTCTTAATTTATTCGAAATAATTCAATTTACAGTTTATATACTGTAAATAATATAAGGGTGATAATATGAGATATCGTAATAAATCAACAACCAAATCATCCAAAATATCAACCAATAACATCCATCGCAATCAATCATCTAAACAGTCATTATAATCTACAAAAATTTCATAATTATCGATATCAGGTAATTTATTGGAAATCACTTTCCAATTTCAAATTTAATAGTCAATTTTAATATCTACAGTCAATCCATATGTCAATTTCATTTTCAATTAACAGTCAATAAAATTACATAACTTCATGATTCAATTTTAACGAACATAAAAATATTATAGTATGTCATAAGCGTTAAAAAGACTCACCTTGAGTTTTTAATTTTGAATCAAATCGGACGACGTTCGATTTAACCTAAAATTTTAACTAGCTCCAAACGACTCCAAATCAATTTTAGAATGTAATGCTCGTTGCCACTATCTTATCGCCGCTTGTTTTGTCTTCGACCTCGTATGATAAAGATATGCTATTTATAAGATTACACGATTTAATTTATAATTAATTTACAAATTAATTTACAATTTAATACTACCAACGAATCATAGCCGCTCATTTCCTTTTGCTCAAATCTGGCCGCACACATTTTCCTTCTCCATCGTTCGAAAGCACGCGATTACCAGTCAAGAGAACCCAAACACACGCAATAAAAATATGATGGCCGCTTTCCCATCGATCGTCGAGGAGACGATCGAAACCCTTCAACTCGAAGTCCTACGCACCCAGCACCACCTGCCCTTTGGAGAGCTCGGTGCCCCCATACCTTAGAAAAACGCGAATGATGGCCAATTTTCCACCAATCCGCTTCGCCTTAAATGATCTTGACCGTTGGATTCGTAGCTCTCGTCGAGCTCTAAAATTTTGTAGTTTAGAGTTTCTCGTGAAATCGAAGGATTGTGAGAGATTTGAGGTGGAAGACAATCAATTTTTGGCCATTAATTAGATGGAGGCGCGGCAGATGGAATAGGGTAAGGGTTTACTGTGTGGACGCATGTATATATACATGCAAACTTATTATTTTAATATTATTGTTTTCAACTTTTCCGGATGAACTTCAAATGAAGCGTGTCGCATAACGTTTATAATATTTTATGCCTATTCCGAACATAATGGAACATGTTTCGAGTCCTAATTCGATCGTATATGGAAGATAGCTTTTGAAACCAATTAAAATATTAAATTTTCGATATCAAATTCAACGCGTTTATATCCCGTACGACCAAACGATAACTCCAAATGCTATGAAATTTGAAATCCGATAATAATACAGTATTACGGATCCAGTGGAATAAGTTTCATGAAAATCCGAGACTGTGCCCTAGATCTCTACTTTTAATGTCTCGATTATAATATAAAATTTCTATTTTCCAATTATTCACTTTTAAATCCAATTTTTAAATGTTAATAATCTTCATTGTTGTTTAAATAAAATTTAAATCAACTTTCGATATCATTTTCAATCATATTAAATTTAGAATTCAATTATTCAAACAATTTCCAATATTAAACTTAAACAATTTAATTGTTCAATATTCAACAAATTTCGATATTCGATTTTAAATGAATTTTAGTTATCAATAAATTT
The DNA here is from genome assembly GCA_030765085.1 of Allium cepa. NCBI lineage: Eukaryota > Viridiplantae > Streptophyta > Magnoliopsida > Asparagales > Amaryllidaceae > Allium > Allium cepa. The sequence goes on from CM060937.1 coordinate 958,342,799, forward strand.
CATTATTTACGTCTAATGAATTCAACGTTTATTATTTAATCCAACTATTGATTGTAAACACATTTAATACATAGCCTTACCTCCTATTACTTGCTATTGCTTAAATCTTCGAAATTAGTTTATCTCAAAATTTTATTCAAGTACATGTCTAATAACTTATATTCAAAATCATTAAATTTTTATTTTTATCCATTTTTATTTAATAATTACACTAAATTTAATAATTTAAAATAGCTAAATATACTGGTCGTTATAGATAGGATCTCGATCACAAACAATGTTGGATAGAACACTATGAAGCTTGACAATCTCGCTCATATAAATCTCAGCTAAACTCAAAGCATTGTGGTTCGTCCTGACCGGTATGAAATCAGCTGATTTAGTCAGTCTATCAATAACCACCCATATACTCTCATTACCCCTTCTCCTCCTCAGTAATCCATCAATAAAATCCTTAGAAACCTGTTTCCACTTCCAATTGGGAATCTCAAGGGTTTGCAATAATCAAGTGGTCTTCGGATGATCACCTTAACCTATTGACAAGTGGCATATCTACTAACATAAAGAGAGATATCTCGCTTTATACCACTCCACCAATATAGCTTCTTCGTATTCTGGTACATCTTTATAACTTCGTGATGAGTAGAAAGTCTAAACCGATGATCCTTAAGCACTTCTTGCCTCAAACCATTGACATTCGGAACACAAATGCGATTATTAATCCTTAGAATTCATTTATTATCAATATATGCTCGCATTCCATCTTGGTTACCACCTTCCCTATGACAAATATTCTCTTTAATAAGCTTTAGCATCTCGTCTTTATCCTACTTCGCAATGATACGATCCATAAGGGATGAAGAAACAACAAGCTGACATAATATCGCCTTCTTCTGACTTAAGCCATCGGCTACCACATTAGCCTTCCCTAGAGTGTAGTTGATGTCGAGGTCATAAGAAGCTAGAAACTCGAGCCATCTAACTTGCCTCTAGTTCAAATCCTTCTGGATGAAAATATATTTCAGCTACTGGTGATCCGTAAAGAGCTCAAACTTAGTTCTCAAAAGATGGTGCCTCCGTAACTTCAAAGCAAACACTGCAGCAAGCAACTCTAAATCATGAGCTGCATAATTGGCTTCATGGGTCTTCAACTGACGACTAGCATAAGCAATAACTTTTCCGTTCTGCATCGAAACAGCTCCCAAACCTTCTCAACAAGCATCAGTGTACACATTAATCCCTCACTTCCGTTAGGAACGGTAAGAATTGGTGAGAAAGTTAGCTTGCGCTTTAACTCATTGAATGAAGCTTCACACTTATCACTTCATATAAACTTGGCATTCTTGTGAGCCAAAGCAGTGAGAGGTGCAACATTCCAAGCAAAATTCTAAATAAACCTCCGATAAAAATCGGCAAGGCCCAAGAAACTATGGATATCCGAAGGAGTCTTAGGTTTTTCCCAATCCTAAAATAGAATAGGGAATTTGAATTACGAATAAAGATAGGATAATTAAATTATAAAAGGATAAAGGTGGATAGACTTACATTGATCGTAGCGATCTTAACTTGATCAATCGAAACTCCACTTTCAAAAACAATACGTCCAAGAAATCGGACTTCATCTTCCCAGAAATGGAATTTCGAGAATTTAGCTTTCAATTGATGACTCCTAAGGGTTTCAAGGACAAAACTCAATTGTGATTCATGCTTCCCCTCTGACTTAGAATGGACAAGAATATCATCGACGAAGATAAGATGGAACTTGTTGAGAACATCATGGAATACATGATTCATAAGATCAATGAAGAAGGCTGGGGCATTAGTCAAGCTAAAGGGCATAAGTAACCATTCATAGAAACCGTTCGTAGTTTGGAAAGCAGTTTTGGGAATGATTTCCTCAGCCACTCTAAGCTGGTGGAAACTGGTGGCAAGATCAAGTTGAAAGAACACTTTAGCTCTATAGAGCTGACCGATCATATCACTGATTCAAGGCATAGGATATCTATTTTTCATAGTAAGCTTATTCGGCCCCTATAATCAACACACATCCTCAAAGAACCATCAGACTTAGTGATAAAGACCACTATTGCTCCCTATTCTGAATGACTCGGCCTAATCAAACCCTTAGAAAACAAGTCTTCTATCTGCTTCCTCAACTGGACTTTCTCCTTGGGTGCCAACCTATAAGGAGGAAGAACTACATGCGAGGCTCTAGGAATAAGATCAATGCAGAATTTGATTTCCTGCTTAGGAAGTAAAGAAGAGACTTCACCAAAAACATCAAAAAAGAATTTGAAAATAGGAGTTGAGTCAAGATCACTAGGATGAGAGTGAAGAGAAAAGATAAAGCTGCCAGCATAATCCTGAGGCATACGACATCCGATCACCAAAGGATTACCCTTATCATCAACTAAAGAAACAATTTGGGCTTTGTAAGAGATAATAGCTTCAAATTTCTTCATCCAATCACCTCCAAGCAAAATGTCGAAAGCATCAAAATCAAGAACATGGAAATCACCAGAAAAACGATGGTCGTTGTAAAAGAGTTTTACTCTCTTACAAATCATACAAAGGTTGGTGGGATCGCCGATGGGATTAGATACACATAACAATTCGGATGCACACTGAGATTGCAAGATGTGTTCAAACTTATTACAAAGATCCGCAGAAATGATGCTATGAGAGGCTCCATTGTCAAATAGAACACGAACAGGAAAATTAAGTAAAGAAAAGGTGCCCTGGAGAGTACCTTGGGTATCACTAGGAGTAGGAGGAGTGGAAGAGGTGACATGGAAGATTCCAAATTCCTTGCCCTTCTACTGAGTGAGGCAATCCTTCTTGAAGTGACCTAGTTGTAAGAAAATATGACATAGATCACGCCTAGTCATCTGAACTGGTGGAAAAGAAGCTCCGACTGAACTAGGACAGCTGTTGGCATAGTGTCCCTTTTGATCACACTTGAATTAAGTAATAGAAGATAGATCAATAGGATGCCTCTGAGAAGAAGATGCTAAACCCTGAGTTCTTTGACAATTCTTCTTCTACTGCTGGAAGCTAAACTTCCTCTTCTTGGAGCTTTTGGAAGAAGGCTGAGATGGAGGTGCACGAACAACAAATGCTTCCCTAGAAGTGGGGTTCTTATATCTAATAGCCATATCCATCAATCTAGTAAAACGTCTATGCACATGAGCAATCAAACAATCATAATACTCTGGCGAGCTCCTGCTATAAACTTCTCATTTTTCTTAAGTGGGGTGTCAATCAAGCTACGACCAAACTTGGACATTTTGTTGAACTTCCTCTCATACTCAGAAAATGTCATATTCCCCTGCTTAAGGTCTATAATTCCCTATATAACTGAGATTTCCCAGCTTTGGGCATCGATTTAGCTACCAAAGCATCCTTGAAATATGATACTCAATACTTAAGGAAGATTCCAACGAGATAACTTAACCAAATTTGAATCCAACTCAAGATTTATACCTAAACTGCTCCCAAGTGATATTTACCTCAATAGTGTGGGCTGTAAAAGACTCCCACCAATCCTAGGCCGCCTCTTGCAACTGCCAAACGGCTAACTAACGCTTCTGGCATCGATGATCTCAAAACCTATGAAAATCTTCCCTAAACTCCTCAGTCACTGCTCAGCCTTAATGATGCTCTCTGCTCTAGTAAACTTGGTACTACCAAGCTGAGTGTACTCCTTGCAGAAAGTGGTGAACCTGACTGGTGCAACGGGTTCTAGTGCTGAGGCAATTCTTCGACCCCTACCTCTGGCATTCCTATAATTCATCTAAAAGATTCAAGAATGGATTTTAGAACAAAGGAAGAGATTCAAATTCAAAGGAATCCCAATTAAAGAGAATTCTTACTAAGAATCAAGTTGAAAATAGAGTGATTATGTAATTAATTCTACTCATTCTAGGATATTACTACCTTATCTCTAATGAGATTTTACCCCATAGACTAAGGTTTTCCTAAAACCATAGCTCTGATACCAAATGTAATGACCCACTATTTCGAACCATTCAAATCGACAGTAAAACCATACATGTCAGACTTGAATCATTCAAAACAATAGGTTGTTAATTATTTTTGGGGTAAACAGAATCAATCACAAAATTACAGACATAGAATGTGCAGTGGAATAAATAAAACATAGCATTTCATAAGTAACTATAGAAACAACAAAGTTAGAAGAAAATACAATAGAAATCTAAATACATAAAAGTTCACTAATATATAAGAAAATGACAAATGTCGGAACAGAAAAAACTAAATAACTAAAATAACTAAGCAGGTAGATAGATAGATCCCTAGCAAAGTCTCCACCTCCAAAAGGTGAGTCCCAAATTCCGTGAAACTCAGACTGACCCGAGCATAAAGAAAAACAAAACATTCGAGTCAGGACTAACATTCTCATGTAAGTAAATTTACTCAAGTGAAATGTAACAAATAAAATGCAATAATAACTCAAAGGATATTTGTGATTCCCATCATTTTAAGGATCCGTTAAACTATATACATATGTAGTAATATACGCTATATATGTAATGTCTAGCAGTAAAGTATAATATATTGAAAAAAGCATTAAGGCATTACCCATATCCCCTTTAACACATTTATAAATGCCGTAGTCTATACAGTACTGTAAACTCCACCAAATCGATGGGCTATCAGGGAGCACTCCAAAGGTACGACATAAACCAAAATCGTAGTGGGCTCGATAAGGCATATGACAAGGCACGCAAGGCAATGCCGAGGGTATGATTCCACTGTTTTGCATGTCCGGACCAGTGGTAAAACATAGCAGCTACTACCGTCCACCATGAGACAACACTCCCATAATCAAAGGTTTGCACCAAATCAATTATAAAGCAAAAGATATGGTTTTGAAGAAGTGTGTCCGATAGGTGAAGCGACCTCACTTGGCCTGGGATAGCTTCTGTTTTAATCATATCAAGCTGACCAGAAGGTCAGGGCTGCATTTCTTACCTTATAATAGTAGCATTTGCCAAACCATCATACTTCATTTTGGATTCTCCACCATGTGCGTAGTTGTTAAATTGGTTTTAGAATTGGCAGAGAGTATGACAATATCCGACCCAGGTCTATTTAACAACCAAATGCTTACATTTTTCACACCATGGTCATTTTTATAAAACATTTAAATAATAAATCTTAAATTATAATTTAAATCAATACTAGAATATTTAACTTCAATTATATTTTAGATTTAAAACATTTATCTTACAATTCATGTTAAATCAAATTATTACATTCCAAAAATCATATCTTTAAACTTAAATAAATTCTTATTTGAATTTTTGAATCCTTTAAATAAAATTTAATTACAAATTATTGTCCACTTAATTCTTAAAGTTTATTTATTAAAATTATTTATGAAATTCTATACTTATTATATTAAATTAAAACTCTATTTATTACATTAAATTAAATTATAATTAAATTTATTAAAACTATATTAAATATTTTATTAAAATTTTAATTTATTAAAATTATATATTTTAAAGCCAAATAATCTTAGAAGTTAAAACATCAAATTTCATTTAAATCATTTTTAGCTTATAATTTAAAACATATAAAATAATTTAAAACTGACCAATGGTTATGTATATAATTTATACCATATGGTCAAGTGATTGGGTATATATCATTTCAACCCAAATTATAATTATATCTCCGGGTATATTCATTTTAACCCGTATCCCAAATTTATAATCCCAAATCAATAAAATCGCTTGGGTCTATCATTTCAACCCATAACGATTTTTCCTAATCTAAAAGATCATTTGGGTATGTATCATTTCAACCTATAGTTAGGGAACTTACAGTGTGATATAAATAAATAAATAACATATCATAACATATCATAGTATATCATATAACATATCACATCGTGCCACAGGTGGGCATCATATCATACTAGAATCATATAGTATAATCTAAACAATTCTAATTATAACAACATCTCAATTTACATTTCAATTGGTGTTCATGCACTTAAACATAAGAAATTAGCTGTGAATGATTGCTCACCTTTCATGGCCAACGAAGGTGACAACAACACGAATGGATACTAAGCGGATACGGAGATGGAAACCACAAATCAAGCACAACGATCCAAAAGGAACGAACACGAACAAAGTTCTTTTTTTCCTTTTTCTTTTTTTTTATAAAATGAAGAGGGAACAGGAGGAAAAGGGGTTCGGCCTGGCTAGGTGGGCTCGACCAAGTGGGTGAGTGTGTGTGGGTGCGTGTGGCTAAAGGGTAGAGAGTGTGGGTGGGTACGACTATGGGAAGAGGGTGTAGGCGGGTATGTGGGTTCTAGGTGTGGGTAGGTGGTGTGTGGTGGAGGCCGAGAGGAGGTGGAGGGGTATGTGGATGTGTGTCCGAAGTGGGTAAATTGAGGGTGGCCAAGTGGTTCGACCGTAGGTGCTTGGTCGTAAGGGGGAGGTGTACGGCCAAGGGTGGGACCGTGGATGGTAGGTAGGCGGTGGCAAAAGAGGGAGAGGGAGGAGATAGAGGGGAGAGGCTTGGGTTAGAAAGGAAGGCTAGGCTAGGAATCGGAGGGGATGGAGAGGGGGATGGAGGAGGAGTTCTATAAATTACTGTAATCTGATTTCATAAGAAGGAAGTGAGGAAGAGGAAGCTAGAAAGAAAATTTACGTATATTCCCTCTCAAGGGATATGTCTGTTTGGGAATAGGTATGTACCCATTCAGGTTCCCCTTAATATCCCAGCCCGACAACAAAGCCCAAATGACCAAACCCAAAAACCAAACCCAAATAATTTTTTTTGGAAAATACACAAATAAACGTGCGTTTTATATAGAAAATTGCAGATTTAAAGATGTAGGAATTGGATTTTAACAAAACGAAAAGTGGAGATTAGAATTTACTTAAAAAAGAATAAAGTTTAAAATTTCAAAATTTAATTTTTCAACCAAAAGTCAAACTTTGACCAAATTTTGGAATTTCAGGAAATTTTCTAATTTATTGAATTTGGAAAAATATATTACTCAATATCCAAAAATTGTTCTTTAAATTCAAATTTATTTAAAATTTTAAAATATTTAATTTAAAAATTCAAATAAAATTTCTTTTAAAATTTGGCTGAATATATGGATCGTTACATTCTTACAATATTAGAAAGGTTAGATGTACCCATTTCATTTTTCTAATAAGGTTCCCATCAGATTTTTATGTTTCTCAAAATCCTAAGATGAAACATAGAGGTTTTTGTGCTTCTCTAGTGGGTGTTAGGACTCGTATGCCTTAGGATTCTGACCTTGAGGAATGCTCAACAAATCATAGGCATGCATATGATGGAAGACTCCTTATTATTTGTATCATATACAACTCCTATCTCGTGATTCCTTGTCCTAATCTCATTTTTACCTTGAGGAAAGCCCAATGGGTAAAAAGATATTATTCATTAGTACCCACCATTTCGCGATGGCCTAAGTAACAATACATACCTTTATGATAGCTCAACAAGTATGTATAAGTATCTTGCCTCGTCTACTCTATGCATTAATAATATTACACATAACATCTATTGTATGAGGAAAGCTCAACAGCTAGAGAGTATGCAAGTAATTTATTAATGCATACATCATAGAGCACAACTTCATATTAAAGATTCATAATCTTTAATATATTATATCGAGCGATATCTACTTATGACATAATGTATTTCTTATAATATTTCTCTTGTGATTCAAGTATCCAACACATCAAAAATCATAGTATAAAACTTTTACGTATGTGTTCATTCCTTAAGTTTATTTAGGATTTATTTAACGTTCCACCTTTAGTTTATACTTTTATATTATATAAGTTATATTATCATTTAACGATTCTACTTTACTTAACTTATATAATATTTTATGCATAACATTATATTAATTAAATATTCTTTAATTAATTTAACTCAACACTTTAATCAAACATTATATTATTCAAATATAACATAATATATAGGATATATATATAACCTTTATAGTAACACACATATATCTTGTATATATATACGTGTATTTAATTTATTAAATAAATTTTAATAAATTTATTTAATTAAAAAAATTAATTAAATTTTATTAATTTTGAAAATTCCTTTATACACACATGTAAACTCATAATGTCTTAAACAATTTAAGACAACATAACATATATCATTATATAGTTTATACATGTATATATTTAGTTAATTAACTTATTTAACTAATTCATTTATTTTATTAGTCATATTAATGAAAATATTTTCAGAATTAATTTTACAACATTTTCAAACATTTTAAAAAATTATGTTATAACTTTTAAGATATGTATTTTATTTTCAATTTAACTTTTGACTTCTAAATTTTATTTAAAATTTAACTTTTAAACTTAAAAACTTTTATTTTAATTTCAAAATAATTTTGAAATTAGCCTAAGGCCCAAATTTATATTAGGAATGACCTTTAAGTTTACATCATCATTTTTGGACTTGGCTAGAGTTGGACATGGTAGAGTGCTTGATTATCTAAACCTAATACTTTTATAGACACCCTATTATATGAACAGGCTTTAATAAGTTAGCCCTATTACTACTATTTTAGACTGCATAGGCTATTTTTCTCTGATGTCATTTGTTGGAAATAGGGTAGATGTAGTAGGGTAAATGGGTAAATTTTAAAAAAATCATTCCATTGGGATCTTTATTGGGCATATTATTTGGAAATTTACTAAATTTTCTTTTTAAATAAAATCAATATTTAATTTAATTCATAAATAAAGTTATATTTAATGTAGTTTGTATTATATATATTTTTATGTGTGTATATGTGTGTGTGTATATATATATATACATATATGCGCATATGTATACGTGCAATATAATAGGGTGTACATGGTTTAACATGTCCATGTATAAATGTTGGGATATACACCGTAATAAACATATTGCTTCCTCTGTACACAAATTCACGGTCTAACTATATATAAGTGTGTGCACGCGCGTGCGTCAAAATAATATGAATATGTACATGTGTATAAATATAGTTATATTGTGTGTATATATTATGAAGTACTAGTTATAAATAAACATATATAAAATAGCTATAAAACACACACACATATATATATTAAATTTAATAAATTATAAAATTATTTTAAATATCATCTTATAAAATATTTTAAATAAATACTTAAAATATAACATGTAATCCTTACGGGAAAAAATTTAGTTAAAAATAATTTATATATATGATATATACATATATATATATTACATATACATGTGTATATTTATAAATTTATATAATATATATATGTGTGTGTGTGTGTGTGTGTGTGTGTGTGTGTGTGTGTACTACGACAATGCTTATGACTTGGATTTTTTCGGTTGTATGTGTATGTGTGTATGTATTAAATAACAAACATTTATTATTTAATTTTAAAAACCATATGGAAATGTTCAAATAAATAAATATTGAATTTTGTTTGAAAACAAAATGAATAATATTTCGTTCTAAATCTTGTACTAAAATTTTAAATTATTTACATAAATATGTATAGGTATTTTATTTGTAATATCAACTTTAAAGTCAAATGAATAATTGGTTTTATAAGTATAATATATATATGTGTATGTATGTATATATATAAAATTATTTTTTTAGTTGCCGAAAGCATTGGCATATAAATTAACGTATGTAGAATTTAAAATATATATTACATTATGTTATTCTTTTAATTTAAGTTTTAATTAAATTAAAATCATTTTTAATATTATTTGACTTTTGATTTTTTTTAAGTGTGGTCATGAGCACTTTCAAACACACGTATATAAGAAATTATTCTAATATATGCACACACATATATACAACCATTAATATGTAACAACACATCGTTATACAAATTCGCTATAATTTCTAACCGATTGGTGTGTGATACAATAATTAAATAAGCATTTTATACATGTTAATAAATATGAAATGTACCTTTCCCCAACACCAAGGATTTGCACCTTGAAACGATGAATTAAGCAGCTTGAATCCAACTCCAAGTTTAGAAGTTGCTAGCCCCCGAACTGCTATACCACTAACGATTGTATTTGATTTGATTTGTACATAATATGCTTGAAAATTTAAAGAGACAGGGAGGTTGATTTTGGAAGGTATAAGGAAGATATGTAGGCTCCCAAAAGTTAGTGAATTGCATGGGTTAGTGATAATTAAATAATGAGATTCTGAGTAGTAAAACAAGGATCTAGATCCTTATTTTTCTCACACCAATTCCCTTTTTTAATTAATATTCCAACCCACATTAGCCATCAATATATCCGACCTACCCTTGCTTATCCTATTTGAAAATAACAAGTCACTTTTGGGCCTCGAAGTCACTTCAAGGCCAAATAATATTTATTGTATTTAAATCTAATTTAAACACGTTTTGATATCGTATAACGATTAGTGTTTATAAAATTACTATATGCACACTATATAATATTCTTCAATTATATCAAATAAATTTTATAATTGAGATTTTAGAAATATTAATTAAATTATGATGATTAAAAACCAATTAAATTGGGTGGTATTTAGTTTTAGTCCGTGAGATGATGGTTTTGATGACAACAACCTTAGAATAGATTATAAAATATAAATACGAACAGTATAAGTTTAGATATATATGTATATGCAGGATTTAACCATGCACGTAACAAGAATGAAGACTGTACAGTATAGAGATTCAAGACATCAAGATTGAAGACTTATGAGTATCAAGATTATCAAGGGTTCAAGAATTCAAGTGATTTATTATTTTTAATTATAAATTGTTAAAACTCATAGAAAAGCATTGGCATCTTAAAATCCAATTTATTCGTGGAATGGAATCCACTTCGAGCCTGTTAAAGGGATGGAACCCTAAGTAGGATGGAACCTATGAAAAATCTAGTGGAACATTGTTTTGTATCCGCTAACTTTTTATTCAAAATGATTTTTCAAAATTATATTTTGTTTTCAAAATAATTTCAAAATCTTCCTTTTAAAAGCATCAAAAAACATCTATCCTGATTTCAAATACTTATAGCCTCAAAATAATCTTTAGTTTCAAAATCATATTATTCTTGTTTTTAAACTATCTTTTAAATATAATATATTTAACTTCTAAAAATTTATAATTAGATATTAAATAAAAAATTATTGTAAAATTTTGTATATATTATTCTTTATATTTTCTTATGTATTTTAGTTATAGTCAAGTATATTTATAAAGTTTAAAATAGTTTTAACATAAGATAAAGGTTATTTTAAAAGAAAATCAAAACACCAAAAATCCCTTTGGGATGTCGACATACTCAAGTACCCTATGTCGACATGGTGTCAGTTGAGTTCAAAATTTAAATTTCAAAAGAAGTGCCTATTCGTCATAACTCTTCATGTATGGACATAGCTCTTATTCTTCTATAAGTAGGGGTTAGTTTCAACAAATTTTAGTTCAGTTTCTCTAGTTTTTCACTCCTCTTCTTCTTCCACATTTCTATATACAAATTCTTATCATTACTCTGCCAAAATCAACATTGAATCTAACTAGATTATCTCTAGTTTGATTCTCTATCACTATATCAACAAAATCCTCAATGCTATTCAGAGTTATAGGATTTTTGTAATCAACATAGCGAGAAAAGGTGTGATTGTAGCCTTGAAATCAATCAAGCGAGATAAGGTGTGCTTGTAGCCTTAGGAAATCAATTGGGTGAAATTGTTGCCCGGGAAATCAAGTATCTCTACCCAGAGGATTGTGATTCTGGAGGGTGTACCTCGTAGCCTTGAAATCGAGGGTGTAATTATAAAGATTGTTTTTGAAAGGAAATCCGTACTTGTGTGCGGGACTGGATGTAGGGTAACTCTGAACCAGTATAAAATCCGGTATGCTCTTTCCTTTACTGCTTTTACTTTATATTTGCATTTGTGTTTGATTCTATGATCATACCTGTGTATGAATATTGCATACATTTGTGTTTAAACTAACAAAAACTCAAAAAGATTTAACAGTTCTCTAAAATACTATTCATCCCCCTCTAGTGTTTATCCTTAGCCTTAAGATCCTTAATCCGTATTTTTCACATTGGTATCCGAGTAAGGTTTTCAAAGTTTCATAATCTGATTTTTGAAAAAGTTTTAAAATGGCTATGTTTGTTAATACTAGTTTAGAATATTCATATCATCATTTTGTCTTTTGAGTCTGCATATAATCAATGTTCAAATTCAAGTTGTCTACCAAAATTGTCTGATGTATAGGAATCATGCTTTATGGCTATTGAGGAATCAATACAGAACAGACAAATTATGCATATCAGAAAGGAAAAATGGATACTCGATAGTGGATGTTCTAGGCACATGACTGGAAATCTAAAGACAGAGGGCTGGTTAACTTTGGAGACAATTCAAAAGATATGTGATTGGCATCGGCAAAGTCGGTAACTCTGAAACTCCTATTATTACTAATATTTTGCTAGTTAAAAATCTAAAACATAATCTGCTAAGTATAAGTCAACTTTGCGATAAAGGATATAAAATTAAATTTGAAAAAGACAAATGTCACATTGAAGATAATATTTCAACTATAATATTTAAGGGAATTAGGAAAAATAATATTTATATTCTTAGTATGAAAGTTTCAAATGATAACTTATGTCTTTTGGCAAATACAAGTGACCCTTGGATTTGGCATAAGAGATTTGGGCATTTGAATTTCAAACTCTTATCTGGACTGTCAAAACATGATCTAGTAAGAGGCCTCCCTAAAATGAATTTTAAAGTAGGTAGTCTATGTGATGCATGTCAATTAGAAAACTTAGAAAAAGTTCCTTTAAATTAAAAGATATGATTTCAACTTCAAAACCTCTTGAATTACTTCACCTTGATTTATTTGGTCCATCAAAAATTCTGTCAATAAATCATAGTAAATATGCTTTTGTAATTGTAGATGATTATACTAGATTTACGTGGACAGTATTTTTGAAACATAAAAGTGATACTTTTGAATGTTTTAAGAACTTTTCAAAAAGGATTCAAAATCAACTTTCTCTAAAAATTATAACCATTCGTAGTGATCATGGTGGTGAATTTGAAAATGAAAAGTTTGAGGAATTCTGCAATAAAAAGGGAATAACTCGCAGGTTTTCATTTCCAAGAACTCCACAATAAAACGGAGTAGTAGAACTTAAAATAGGACGATTCAAGAGTGTGCAAGAACTATGCTTTCAGACTGTGAATTACCAAAGAATTTTTGGGCAGAAGCAGTTGCTACCATCTGTTATATTTTAAATAGAATTTTAATTAGACCTTTAACTAATAAGACTTCTTATAAACTTCTTCACTCAAAGAAACCTAAAGTATCTTATTTTAGAATTTTTAGAAGTAAATGTTTTATTTTAAATACCAAAGATAACTTAGATAAATTTGATCCTAAATCCGACGAAGGCATCTTTATCGGATATTCTAATAGAAGTAAAGCATATAGAGTATTTAATTTAAGAACTAAAACCATCAAAGAAACAATGCATGTGTCATTCGATGAAAATTTCAAAAATTTTGAAGATACAAATGATGAAGGTGATTTAATTACTCAAAATCAAGAATCAACTGAAACTAATAATGAAATTAATCATCCTAATAGAAGAACTAAACTTTCAAAAGACCATCCTATTGAAAATATATTGGAGATATGCAATCTGTAGTTAAAACTAGAAATCAACTAAGTCAAATGAGTAATGTATCTTTTATATCAACTATTGAACCAAAAAATCCAAAAGAAGCATCAACAGATGATTCATGGATTTTGGCTATGCAAAAAGAACTAAATCAATTTACTAGAAATGAAGTTTGGGAACTTGTTCCTAGACCTGAAAATAAAACTATAATTGGAACTAAATGGGTTTCTAAAAATAAAATGAGTGAGCAAGGAGTGGTAGTTAGAAATAAAGCATGTTTAGCCGCTCAAGGTTTTTGTCAAGAAGAAGGAATAGAATTTGATGAAACCTTTGCTCCCGTATCAAGATTAGAAGCCATTAGGATTCTACTTGCCTTCGCAAATCATAATAATTTCAAATTATTTCAAATGGATGTTAAAAGTGCCTTTTTAAATGGATTTGTAAAAGAAGAAGTGTATGTTGAACAACCACCACTTTTTGAAAATGATAAATTACCAAATCATGTTTACAAACTTAAGAAAGCTTTATATGATCTAAAACAAGCTCCTAGAGCCTGGTATGATAGACTAAGATCTTATCTGTTACAATCAAATTTTGAAATTGGTAAAGTAGATAACACTCTTTTTATTAAAAGAAATAAAAATGATATTCAACTAGTACAAGTCTACGTAGATGACATCATTTTTGGATCAATTAATTTTGAAATGAATAAAGAATTTTATGAAATAATGAGAAAAGAGTTTGAGACGAGTCATATGGGTGAATTAAATTTCTTTTTAGGATTACAAATAAAACAATTAGATAATGGTATCTTTATTACTCAAGAAAAATATGCTAAAGACCTAATTAATAAATTTGGTTTGACTACTGCAAGTAGAAAACCCACTCCCATGGCAACCAATGAGTACCTTAGTATAGAAGATCTCTCGAAAGATGTAGATCAAAAGTTATATAGATGAATGATTGGATCACTACTCTATATTATTGCTAGTAGACCTGATATCATGCATAGTGTTTGTCTCTGTGCAAGATATCAATCCCAACCTAAAGAGACCCACTTAAAATCTGTAAAACGTATCATAAGATATGTTAAACACACCTCTGATTATGGCTTATTTTATCTTAAAAATGATTCCTTTGACTTAATATCCTACTGTGATGCTGATTATGCTGGTTGTAAATCAGACCGAAAGAGTACAAGTGGAACTTGTCACTTTTTGGGGCATTCTCTGGTTTCCTGGTTTAGTAAAAAGAAAAACATAGTTTCTTTATCAACAATTGACGCAGAATGTATTTCTGCTGCTTTGGCTTGTACTCAAGTAATATATATGCAACAAACTTTAAAAGATTATGGTTTAAAATTTTGAAAATAATCAATTTATTGTGATAATACGAGTGCTATAAATTTATCCAAAAATACTACTCAACATGCTCGAACTAAACATATTGATATCAGACATCATTTTCTCAGAGATAATATAAGTAAGGAAGTAATCACTCTAGATTATATCAATTCTGAGAATCAAATTGCTGATATCTTAACAAAACCATTGAATGAATCTATATTTACTAAATTAAGAATAGAATTAGGTATTTGTTCAATAAATGAAATATAAAATATAAATAAACAAAGTATAATTAAAAATTAATTCAAAATAAATTAAATAGGAAAAAAATTCAAGAACCGTGTCGACATACTCCTCTACCCTATGTTGACATACAACGTTTTAAATTTTTGAAATTTTTCTCACCAAAATTCAAATAATTGGTTATATATTCTTCACATTTTCGAAATTTTATTCATCCTTTCTATTATCTCTCTGTTCTTTTCTATAAAAATCAAATAATCAATGTCCTCCTCTTCCAAATCAAACATAAAATCAACCTTTTCGTTCTCCTCTCATACATCTGGTCCATTTCAACATACTACTCTCGCTCGTGTGACTAAAATGGAGGATTCTCTAAAGGATGCACTTCAGTTAATGACTAAAATTCAAGTAATGCAACTTCGAATGGCCAAGGAACAAGAGAGGCAAGGCAAAATCCTTAGGAATTTGCAAAAATTTCTAATGGACAATCATGCTAACCCAATCTTGATTGACGAAGATTCTTCAAGAGATCAGGAACATGAGTCCAGCGAAGAAGTAGAAGAACCCATGGATGAAGCGCATGCGGAAGATGACGACAAAGTAGTTTGCGTTGGAGAAGTGTGTTTTGACAAAGATGGAAATCTTGTCGAACAACGTGGAAATTTCCGTTTCCACTATCCAAACTGTTCGATCCATAGATCTCCTATATTAAAAACACACATTAGTTTCTTCTCTTTCTTTACCATTGTTGTTTATTCCCTCTTACGTTTACAACTAAAATGTAAATATAACTATATGATTAATAAATAAATTGTGTTCTTATATGTGTTCTTCCCTATTAATAAATATAACTATATGGTTGTCATATACTTAGAATAGTTAGTAGTTTAGGATTAGGTTTATTATTAGATCTAAGTGTTGATTATTTATAATAACACTATCATTATAATCACATATCATAGAGTATTAGATTTAGGGGGAGTTCTATAGTTTGGTGTTATTTAGTTTAGAGTTATTTTTTGTTGATGACAAAGGGGGAGAAGTATAAAATAGGGTAGTTAGGCATAGATTAAGGGGGGATTATTAGTTTTAGGGGGAGTTATTAGGATAGAAGTAATATTTTATAAACAAAGGTTATCATCATCAAAAAGGGGGAGATTGTTAGTCTGTTAGATGATGGTTTTGATGACAACAATCATAGAATAGATTATAAAATATAAATACTAACAGTATAAGTTTATATATATATGTGTGTGTGTGTGTGTGTGTGTATGCAGGATTTAACCATGCAGGTAACAAGAATGATGACTGTACAGTATAGAGATTCAAGATATCAAGATTAAAGACTCATGAGTATCAAGATTATCAAGAATTCAAGTAATTTATTATTTTTAATTAAAATTTTTGTTAAAACTCATAGAAAAGCACTGTCATCTTAAAATCTAATTTATTCGTGGAATGGAATCCACTTCGAGCCTATCAAAGGGATGGAACCCTAAGTAGGATGGAACCTACGAAAAATCTAGTGGAACATTGTTTTGTATCCGCTAACTTTTTATTCAAAATGATTTTTCAAAATTATATCTTGTTTTCAAAATGTTTCAAAACCTTCCTTTTAAAAGCATCAAAAAACATCTACCCTGATTTCAAATACTTTTAGCCTCAAAATAATCTTTAATTTCAAAATTATATTATTTTTGTTTTTAAACTATCTTTTAGATATAATGTATTTAACTTTTAAATATTTATACTTAGATTTTAAATATAAAATTATAGTAAAATTTTGTATATATTATTCTTTATATTTACTTGTGTATCTTAATTATAGTCAAGTATGTTTATAAAGTTTAAAATAGTTTTAATATAAAACAAAGGTTATTTTCAAAGAAAATCAAAACACCAAAAATCCCTTTGGGATGTCGACATACTCAAGTACCCCATGTCGACATGGTGTCATTTGAGTTCAAAATTTAAATTTGAAAAGAAGTGTCTATTCCCCATAACTCTTCACGAATGAACATGGCTGTTGTTCTTCTATAAATAGGGGTTAGTTTCAACGAATTTTAATTCAATTTTTTAGGTTTTTCACTCCTCTTCTTCTTCCACATCTTTATATACAAATTCTTATCATTACTCTGCCGAAATCAACATTGAATCTAACTAGATTATCTTTGGCTTGATTCTCTATCACTATCTCAACAAGATCCTCAGTGCTATTCAGAGTTATAGGCTTTTTGTAATCAACATAGCGAGGAAAGGTGTGATTGTAGCCTTGAAAATCAACCAAGCGAGTTAAGGTGTGATTGTAGCCTTGGGAAATCAACCGAGTGAACTTGTTGCCCGGGAAATCAAGTATCTCTACCCAGAAGATTGTGATTTTGGAGGGTGTACCTCATAGCCTTGAAATCGAGGGTGTAATTGTAAAGATTGTTTTGAAAGGAAATCCGTACTTGTGCGTGGGATTGGATGTAGGGTAACTCCGAACCAGTATAAAATCCGGTATGTTCTTTCCTTTACTACTTTTACTTTATATTTATATTTGTGTTTGATTCTGTGATCATATTTGTGTATGAATATTGCATACATTTTTGTTTAAATTAACAAAAACTCAAAAAGAATTAACAGTTCTCTAAAACACTATTCACCCCCTCTAGTGTTTATCCTTAGCCTTAAGATCCTTAATCCGCATTTCTCACATTTAGGAGAATTCAATGTTTTGGTTGTGAGGCTCTTATTGCAAACTTAGTTAGCGATTAATATCAGAATAATTCAAATATTAACGTTCACACGTCACTTAGCATGTTATGTGACATTAGGGCCAAATTGATTACTTACTCAGCATCGGTAAAATCTAATTTTACTTTGTTAAGTGTTACCTGGTAGTGACAATTATTTACACTAATTCTTCGTCAAAACTATGTTGCATTGGACTTATGAAATTTGGTAAGGGTCAAAATTCCAACATCGTCCATATTCAACTCTATAGTTCAAACACAAAATCCTTGGTTGAATAAGAACAATTATTGTTAACCAAACTGCTTAAGCCAGAGACTTTGACTTTGAGTTGACTTTAGTTGACCGTGTTACTAACCCCATATAATTGAGGAGATAAATCCTCTTTTGAATAGTGTTTCACTTACGATGCTTCCACTCGATCCAACTATAGTCATTCGATGGACATTGTGCCACAATTTAAATATAATCAAAGAATAGCTTCCACATTAAACATCAACTATATTCTCGAGCTAAGAAAACCGTGTAATATTGTCACATTGATATTTTTTGTTTGGCTTAGTTATATTTGCCACCAGAAAACTATCGAGTGCATCATTTCATATTTACGCAATATCCATCAATACGTAAACCCTTGATGCCCTTAACAACCATGAGTAATAAACTACCCAATATTTGAAGAGCATTACATACTCTAGTTTTGTTGGATGTATCGATGTCCAGTCTCAATGCATCTTTACTAGGAATATTTAAAACGATATGTTTATTTTATTGTGATAAATCACTCATGATCACAACACATTATAGCTACTATCAAAAAAACATATGATTTATGGATTTTCTATTAAATATACCTTTAATTAAGTTAATTAATTAATATAGCACATTATATCATGTATATAATAGAAAGAGAACAACTTTTATGTCGAACAAGATCTGTTATCGAGTTAGATATTTGTAATAATTATATAATTTCCCCTAGAGCATACCCCTAACTCTAAGTAAAATTTCAGTCACTTACTAATGTCTAAGAATTTTAATATCAATGTTCATACAACACCGTGGTTAGTAGTGAGATATTTGGATCAATTTTCACTTATATGTCTTTTTAGTAAAAATTCAATTTTATAGGAAGCATACGTAGTAGTAAAGATTATTTACACCAATTCTCTACGTCCAAACTATTTCAGTTTAGGATTTATGGAATTAGGATTTGGTCGAAATTCCAATATCATCAAAATTCAACTTATTTTATCCAACACATAATTCTCGGTTTAATAATAATAATACTTATTATTAATTGCACTACTCTAGCCAGAGACTTTCACTTTTACTTGACTACAGTAGACCATGGTACTAAACCCCTATAACCGAGGAGAAGAATTCTCTATTGAATAGCGCTTCACTTCGAATGGTTCAATTCAAACTAACTATAGTCGCTCAATAGATTGCCATGCCATGATTAAACTATAATCAAAGTAAAGTGTCCATATTAAAGTTCCATGGGGAACTGTAACATCGTCACTTCGAGATTCTTTATTGACCTGTTACATTAACAAATAGAAAACTCTTGAAGGAGTCATTTCATAGCTATCCAATAACCATCAGTAGGTAACTCCTTGGTGCCTCCAGCAGTTATGAGTAAAACTGTAGCTTCAATAGATGAATCAATATTCTTTCTTAAAACATCTTAGCTACAAATGTCTAAAACGATATGTTATTTAACATGATAAAATTCTTATGATTAAACAAATTGCAATTGCTCACATAACATATCAATTTAAGGGTTTTCTATTCCTTGTACTTTATTAATTACTTAATTAATTATATTACAATATAACGAAGTATAATATAGAAATAAATGCCTTTAGTATGAATAAGGTTGGTTATTGGTTTAAATATATGTAAAAAATACATAATTGCCCCTAAGGCATAACTTTAACTCTATCTATCTCCCTCTTGCACTTAGGGTCGACTATGGAGTCTTATTCCAACTTTGTGGATTCTCAAACTAATCGGGCCAATCGCTTAGTGAATGGGTGTGACATGTTGTTTTAATTATCCACTTTATCAATTAACTCTCCTGATGTTGATAAACTATCTGTATCACACAGAACACTTTAAATTATGTTTTCTGACTTCTAATGAACTTTAAATTCTCTTACAAACTATATCACAGCTTTGTTATTGCGTAACAATGTCATGGATTCTCAACATTTGAAATCATCCCTTTCTCAGTTATAAACTTGTGCATACATCTATGCTTCGTTTATTGCAGTGTTATTTAAGGCAATGTACTTGGCCTTTGGTTGAATCAGCCACTGCTTATTGTTTGGAAATTATCAAACTTAAAGCTCTTAACTTAAGATTGAACATGAATTTGGGATCGACATACTGTAGTTGATATCATTTATGATGTTCGAGTACATGCACTCTTTCATAAGTAGTTTGTTGTTTCTGTAAATAATTCTCTAATATTTCGTGGATACTAGAAACACTCTGAACCATCAAACATTGATCTTATTTCGGATTTGATAATATTTCTATGTATCGAATACATAAGAAAAATAATGCAATATTGTTAACAAAATAGCGTGTATGATAATTCTTATTGCCAATGAATGAGGAATCCGTCTAGCATGCTCTATATTAAACAATTTAATATGGTTTTTGTGCATATCATTTTGGGACATTCTCAACATCCTTTTAAATTGATTATAAAAGATGTCAATTTAAAATCCAATATTGAGAATTAAATAAAAAAATAAAATGATTTTAACATGGGTACATCATTAACAATCATAAATTTGTTTTTTACTTAATGTTTTAGAAATATTTTAGTACCTTTATATTGCTTTCTTTCAGACACATACTTCCTTTGTATTTGACTGAAATTCAAACTATTTGATTTTCTATCATAATATTTGCTCAACTCTTATGCTTGTTGAATTCTATTTCACTATCATTTTTTGGATCATATCCAACAACCCACAAACTTAAAATCACTCCCACTGACTTTGGGACAATTTGGTTTTTACTTGCAAACAACATATTCAAACTCATTATTTAGAATTTTTATTTCAACATACATATACCAAAACTCAAAAACATATCGAACGATAATTTTGTGAGTAAAATCTGAATTATCTTATGTACATTGAATGAAAAATCTATTACTTTAATTTCAACAATTAAATTTACGATGTTATTCATCAATGTAGAGCTTACCATATTCCAATTGCATTGGCCTTCTTCTTGGAGGCATTTTTATGGCACGTGGATCATATCCTTTCTGATTATCAAAATCATATTTTGATAATGTACTTGGAATCCATTTTGGATTTGCACTATATGCCATATGGTAAAGTCAATACTCCTAATGGCTTATTAATAACCGAGAAAATCCTCTTCTCAACATTGACAGGAAAACTATAGTTTCCCTTTAATATATGGGAGTATATATTAAACATTAATTAGTTGTATTTGTTTAGGCATGGTCGATTTAATTTCATCCTTTGTAATCAATTTTATCTTTAGATTGTGTGACGACCCACCTCTGGCCGTTGAGGAGAGGTGGATGTCAGGGGTAAAAGAAAATAAAGATAGAAACACATAATCTCACATCGCATTGAACAACTATTTTTTTTACATATAGATAGTACATACAATCACTCTCAAAATGATGTATCAAAGTTATGGCAAGTACCAACCTAGCTAGGGACAGTTATAACTACCTATCCCTACACAGGTGCTAGTATGTACTTATACATAATACAGTGGAAATAAAATGGACAACTACCTACAGAGGAATCTTTTGCTCCATGCTCCAAGATCTTCCAAAATGCTTCAAGTTAAACCTGACTACTTGGCTGGTCGAAAAAATAGGCATCTAGAGTTTAAGGGAAAAGAAATTAAACTATGCGACAATCAAGGGACTGATGTGAGAAAACTTAAAAGAACAGATATTTTTGAAATGAAAGGGTACCTTATAAGACAATGTCATACATAAACACATGCGAGTTTTTACCTTATGATAACCAAAACATTTGCTACATAAAATCAAGGATATTATTTTTAATGACATTCTTTGAAACCCTTTTTAAATAACATATTAATCATAACTAAAATTGTTACATTAGTTAAATTCTAGCATACTAGCTTCTACAATCAAAACTGTAAAGGCATATATTGAAGAATGGATCCAACAACCATAAGGTGAGGGACTACCTTCCGATGTTACATCTCTAGAGGAATGTACTAAGGCACATCCCCGCTGTCCTTTACTAACACAAATCGACCTACCTCTATTATAGATAGTACTGAATATCTCATCACTCTGGTCATTTCTGACCTGTCCGTGGGATCCCAAAGCATACACAAAAAACCCAAAAATATAGAGGGTGATCTAGGACGGTGATGATCATATCCTAATGGTGCAACCCACTTAGCCTACCACATCTACCATGTTTTTTCCATTACCGATGAATAAGGATTGAGGTAAGGCTTTACCTTTCATATGACAAATCCCACTTTGAACGCCACATTGCCAATTCAGATGACACACTAATCAGTTCCAAAAAAGTAAACCCTTGAGTTCATATGCCTTATGGAAGGGTATTAAGTATAAGAGGGGTTACCTCCTACACCACCAAATAAATGTACGTCTGTAGAAACCAATATACGTGATCTTGGAAATGTAATATCGGACATTCGTCCATACAAGTTGCCAAAGAATAGGAAAAATTGAAGGTACTTCTACTATGTTCTGTTTGGGAATCACCCCTAGAATTAGTAGCAAGTAGTCCTTGCAAAATGAAGATATCATTACCACCATATATAGATATGTGAATTACCTTAGAGGTCAACCCTACATCATGAAGATTTCCATCTTCAAAATCACTGTCTTCAACAAGTCTTTACTTTCAAACGCATTATTAGTTCGAAGTGGTTTACAAATAGGAATCGCCCAAATCCGATCGCGGTTTCTCTGAACCATTATCAATAAAAGATATCAATTATGTGGGTGATTACTGTTTAATTAATCAATATTTTTTATCCAAGTAAAATATCTTCTTCGAGATATTTGTCTTTAAAGCATTTTCTTTTTCAGCATACATGGGATTATTTAACACATACGAAAACATTATTGAGTAAAAATGATCTATAGAAATTATACCAATTTACTCAACACTAATTTCTGTATTCAACCTATACTATTTTTCAAATAATTGTGAAACCACCTTTGAAATTCACACAGATAGTACGAGTTCCCTCCTCGAAATTGTGAATTTAACTAGAATATTACCTGTATCACCAAACATCTTATTATTTTAAAGTCTGATTTAACCTTTGAAAAGCTCCAAATCTCCTATTCTTTTGTCTTAGCAAGATATGGTCTGAGTAAATCAAATTTACCATTCCCTCGTTGGGCCAGTCCGGATAGCTAAGGAAAGCAGGAAATTGGTTTTTCATACCCAAGCCTAGAGACTATCTCTCTTTCACCCATAAAGCGGTTAAGTTATTTCATCAACTCTAAACCCCTTAAAATACTTGATTTATTATTTGAAAAACATTTATAAATGATACAGGAAGAAAACCCAAGTTTAAATTTTATTTCAAAAATTCCCAAATTCCTTTGTTAAATTACCTGTAAATAGTGCTTTTAAGGGCTTCGTATCACAGTTCCATTTTAAACCTTTTATATATCAAAATTTTCCATTTCAATCTCTTTTAAATATTTTAACACATTTTTAGAAGTTATCTCAAATTTAAAGGTTTAAAATATCTATTTTTAAGAGTTGAAATCCATATTTGATGAACTGCCAAAATACAATGATTTTAAAAACTTAATTTGGTCGTATCTTAAATTTTACAAAATGAAATCTTGATTTTTCTCCTTCATTTGGAAAAAATAGTTTTAAGAGTCTGAAATTTTTTTATTTCAAATAATTTCAAGTTATATTCTACTCTACATATTGATTTAACTTTTATGGTGTGAAATCGCAAACCAAAGTTACGCGATGTGCGTATTTTGACTCAAATTTCGTATCTTTTCAAAACTTTGCCAAAGTGAGTTTTAGTGTTTATAAAATATTTATAAACCATTTTAACCCATTTTTATTCATGTTTAAAGAGGTTTAACTATGCCATAAATCTTTTATAATTCATAAGAGAAAGTTTTTTCTTTATGTAAATTTGACGTGTATTTACCGTGAATTATTTCCATAATCAAGCAAACATATTATCACATCCAAAACATGCTGATAAAACATAGGAAAACAAGCATAGAAAAACATACCAAATAATCATATAGTTTAATAAAATAAACAACTAGATTAATTCTCACATATGTAGCTGTCATTCTCCTCGTGTTACGAAATTGACTATAGCTTCACTATTCCCGCATCGAAGCTTATGGTATCTACCTTAGGACCCTATGGTATGCTCGGCCTTGTACTAGAGAGGGTGGAGATGCTTAGATGAGCTTATCCAAGCAAGAAGAGAAGAGGAGAAGATCACTTGCTTTAATTTCAAACTATGTTGGTATATCTCTCTATATATTTTGATTTATTTCGGCACAACTTCGACTCGATTTTGGAATATTTTTAAGAGAAGATAGAGGCCACCGTGTTGCCTTAGAATAAGAAGAGAAGCTTATGAATTTTTAGAGTGAATGAGTGAATGAATTTGTGAAAGTATGCCCTGCTATTTACAGACAAAAATTTGTAAAATATCTAAACATCATCATAACACATCACGGCACCTTTCAACCACCATTCCCCCCTCATGATTCGTCCATGCACTCCCATACCCCCTACATCATTTCCGTCAATTCCCTTATCTCTTCAGGCATGCACTTGGATGAGAATGTGGACTAAGGTGGAGAAATGTCATCATTAGCTTAGATAAATGTCATGATATTTAATTTTATTTATCATTAGTAATTTTGAGATGTAAATGTAATTCTAATGTGTATGTATTTGTATATGGATGTATTATATGTATATATGCACATGCATGTCACATACAACATATGACGCTGCACGACTTCTTCATATCAAACCGTTACGAATCCAGAAACCGATTTCCAGTCACATTTTTACTTCTTAGTTAATATATAGATATATAATTTAAAAATGACATTTCTACTCATTTGATTTTAAAATAATTACTAACTCATTTAAACTCAATTTAAAGTAAAAAATCAATTATTTAAAAATGATGACATCATTGATGGAAATTTTATTTCCAAAAACAAAATAAATAATTTTATTAAATATTCTTGCTTAAATGGAGAAATAAGTGTGTAAAAAAAATCTTGTGTGACTTCTGACGGTTGAAAAGCCGTTTATCGATAAAATAATTTTTGGATATATTATCGATATTTTTCCAAAGAATATATATTTGTAAAAAATTTTCCAGAACAAAATCACTATTATTATTTATCACATAAAACATGATTATTTATGTTAATAAACTTATATTTGAATATTTTAAATTAATTAAACATTCCAGATCAAAGCGATAAAATTATGGGTCGTTGCATTCTTTCCTCCTTAAAAGAATTTCGTCCTCGAAATTTAAGATAAGAAGAAAATAACTCAAAAGGAATATGTTAGATATAATGAAATATATACAAAGATACGATAAGTGACTAAACCATAGGCGGTGAGTACACTACATCAATACAATATGTATATAGATTGTCCATCCAACCGAAACTCAGGATATGCCTTTCCTATTCTATCCTCGGTTTCCCAAATACTGTCTTTAGCATCACTATTCCACTAAATTTTAACTAACTCACAATCTATCTCCATAACGGCTTCTTATCACGATTGATGATTCGAATTGGTCTTTTAATAATCTCCAAGTTTGGCTCTACTTATGAGTCTTCCTGGGCAGCTGCCTCTACAATTAATTTTGGGTCATGCACTTATTTTCGTAAATAGGGCACATGAAAGGCATTGTGCACACTGATAACCTTTATAGTAATTTCACTCGATAGGCTAGTGGGCCAATCCACTCAAGAATGGGGAAATGTCCAATATATCGAGGTGATAACTTTGCATCCCTTCCATATCTTATCACTCCCCTTATCGAAGAGATTATCAAAAAATATAAAATCTCCAACCGAGAATTTTCAATTCTACGCCTCTAATAGACATAACTTTTCTATCTGCTTTGAGCTTCCTTTAGCTTCTTATTGTCATATCTACTTTCTCCAAGGCTTCTCGAATCATATAAGGACCAAGTACTGACCGATCTTCGATTTCGATCCAACATGATAGTGATCTACATGGACGACCATATAAGGCTACGTAAGGTGCCATGCCAATACTTGCCTGGTAGCTATTATTATAAGAGAATTCCACAAGATGAAGATTGTCCTTCCATGAGCCTTTAAAGTCTAAAATGCAAGCTCTTAGAAGATCTTCTTATACTCTATTTATTTTCTCAGTTTGCCCATCAGTCTGGGGATGATATGTGGTACTTAAACCCATCTTCGTTCCTAAAGGAGTTTGTAATGCATCTTAGAACTGATTGGTGAAAATTGGATCTCGATCATTACTATGCTGCTCGAAACTCCATGTAAATGAACAGTCTCCTTCATGTACATATCTACAAGGCTTGAGGTAGTCCTTGTTGGCTTTACTGGAATAAAGTATGCGCTTTTGGTCAATCGGTCTATGATAACCTAAAAGAAACTTCTTTATTTCCCTTCCTCATTCAAGGTAAGCCGTTGATGAAATCCACTGATATTTGCCCCTACTTCCAAGTTAGAATCTCGAGAGGTTAAAATAATCCAGCAGTCTTTTGCTGATCGCTTTTGATTTGTTGATAATTTGCACATCCGCTAACATGAATGAAGATGTCCCTCTTCATACCCTTCCACCAAAATGTCTGCTTTATGTTTTGTACATCTTGTGAACCTCAGGGTGAATATTAAGCTTGGATTAATGGCATTTAATTAACACTTCCTGCCTTAAGCTTTCAACATTGGGAACAAAAATTTTGCCATTTAACTGTAATACCCCTTGGTTATCTATTTTCAAGCTTGAATCCCGCTCTTTGCTTATATACTCAGTTATCTTCTTTAGACGCCCATCATTTCTTTGTTTGGTAACAATTCTTTCTAGGAGAGTCGGAGTCACTACAAGATAAGTTATGACATCATTCCTTCTTCTTAATGCATATGCTAGTACATTGGATTCTGTAATGTATATAAAATGTCCCGATCATATAATGCAAGGAATTCTAACCAATATTGTTGTCTCGTATTTAAATCCTTCTGAGTGAAGATATTTTAATGATTTATGATTCGTGAAGCGTTCAAACTTTTCACCTATGCCACAATAACCTCAATACGAACAAAACGGCTAATAGTTTTAAGTCGTGTGTTGCATAATTTCACTCATGATTTTTTTCAATCGTCTACTTGCATGAGGGATAACTTCCCCAAGCTTCATTAATAACAAACCCACTCCTCCATTAGCATTTGTGTATACGATCAAACTGTCGCTTCCTTCAACAATAGCTATGAATTGAGCACTGGCCAACCTTTTCTTCGGCTCATTAAATGCTTCCTTACATTTTAGTGTCCAGTCAAATTTTACATTCTTCTTGGTTAACTTCAATAGATGGGGGGAAATTTTGGAAAAGTCTTAAATTAACCTTCGGTAATATCCTGCCAATCCTAAGAAGCAGCGGATATTTGTAGGAGTTTGTGGTTGCTTCCAATCTTGTATAACTAAAATCTTCCCTAGATCCATCGAAACTCCATCCCTTAGCACTACATGTCAAAGGAACCTTGCCTCCTTCTCCTAAAAAGGCAATTTGAGAATTTTTCTTTAAGCACATGTCTCCTTAATATCCGTAATACAATCTCCAAATGTTTTTCGTGTTCCTCGTCGATCTTTGAATAGATAAGAATATCGCTAATAAAAACCAACACAAATTTGTTAAGCACATCTCTTAACACTATATTCATGAAATCCATAAAATAAGCGGGCACATTGGTCGGTCCAAAAGGCATAACCAACCATTCATAGAAACAATCTGGCACTCTGAATGCAATTAATGCAATGCAATCTTTTGCTATCGTTGGTTGATGGAATCCTGTGGCCAAATCCATTTGCGAGAATATTCGAGTACCATGAAGCTGATCAAACAAGTCATTTATTCGGGGTAGAGGATACTTGTTCCTAATCGCCTGCTTATTCGGGTCTTGATATTCTACACAAAGCCATAGGGAGCCATCAAACTTTGCAATAAAAACTACTGTTGCACCCCAACTTGAGTGACTAAGTCTAATCAACCATTTCATTAGCAACTCATCGATTTGATTCCTCAACCCATCCTTCTCTTTTAGAGCCATCCTTCAAATGTGGTGTATAACAAGCCTTGCATTACGAATCAAGTCAATACAGAACTCGGTTCCCCGATTTAGGAGCAAACTTTTCATTCTTCAAAAATATACTAAAACTCCTTAATAATCGGCATAGTTTCTAAACATTTTTGGGATGAGTCTCGTGCATACATGAAACTATCCCTCATCGGACTAGGTGCTTCACACAATATTTCAATAAACCTCCCAAAATTGGTCCATACAGTCATCGTCCTCTTAACACAATTAAGAATAGTTTTATACTTAGATAACCAATCCATATCGAGTAAAACTCCAAACCCAATAAAGTCAAGAACAAATAGGTCGCATGAAAAATTATGGGAAAGGTAGCTAATTCGGACGTCTTCACAAACCATACAAAGATTAGTTTTACCATCTATGGGATTAGATACACAAATAAGGGTATACTATATTCATGATCAGTTTTAACCTATCAACCTAACTTTTAGCAATAAAACTATGGGAAGCCCCAATAGCTAAATTCTCATTAACATAGATATTACCTTCTAGAACTCTCTGGCCCTTTACATCTTTAGAGCTTGAAGCCTCATCCTTGATAGCATAAACCATAACCTACTGTCCTTTCTTCATAAGTGGGTAAGCATTTTTCCAGTGTCTGGGTTGATGGTAGTTGTGGTAGAGAGAGACGGGACCCAGTTACTATTTCTGAACATTAGGACTCCTGTAGAACCTAGAAAAATGGCCCTTCTTTCCATAGGTAAAACACTCCACACTCTTAATCAGTTCTCCTGGGATCCTCCACTGGTCTTTCCTCGCCAGGGGTTCTTCCTTTTATTGTTGTTATTCCTTGAATTGCTACCAGATTCTTTTTGTTCAAAGTTTCATACCAAAAACCCATATCCACCAGATCCACAAAGGTTCCTTTCACATGAGTGGTCATCTTATCATGATACTGCTCCTTCATTCCAGTAATAAACATCTCATTTTTCTAATGGGAAGCATTTACCAGTCTAGGCCCAAAGCGAGATAATTCATTAAACTTGCACAAATATTCTTCCATGGACATTTCTCCTTGTTTCAGATCCATAAAACTACTATATATGTTGGACTTTCCAACATCGGGCATGTATTGTTCTTTAAAAACTTGTTTAAACCTTGCCTAAGAGAAATTATTTTTAGATTCGTTAAGAGTAATGGCTCCCACCATGCTAGAGTCCCATCCTTCAATTGCTAGGAGGCTAAGAACATTTTTTGATCATCATCGATGTTTAATCCTTTAAAGATTTTCTCACATGATCAAAGCCAAGCTTGTTCTTCAATAATAGATTCTATGCCCATAAATGGCTTTCCTCCTAAACTAGTATAATCTTGCATAGTGCGGCAAAGTTAACCCGAGATTGCACATGAACTACTACTTCTTTAATTACTGCAGCATTTGGATTTCGACCATCAGTGGTCATTGTGCTGTTATTTCTCCCTCTATGTCCTCTTAGGTCACTCATTTCCTACTATCTGCATATATAGTAAGGAAACAATTTAAGAATTCATAGACGAGATTATCTTAAGGAATGGGTATAAAATAATCGAACATTTTTATTCAGGTAAAAATTACAAACACACTCTTATTGACTAAACTCATTCAGAGCATTACTAACTCTATCTCTAATGAGTCAACCCCATTAAGGCCTAGGTGTTTTCTCAACCTTAGCTCTGATGTCAAGTGTGACGACTCACCTTCGGCCCTTGAAAATCCATAATATACATTTATGGATTCACATGCCGCGGTTCAAGTACCGAAGAGGCAGACGATCAACGGTAAAAGAAAATAAATATAAAAGATAGAAACACGGATTCTCACATCGCATTGAACAACTAATTTTTTTTACATGTAGATAGTATATACAATCACTCTTAAAATGATGTATCAAAGTTATGGAAAGTACTAACCTAGCTAGGGACAATTATAACTGCCTATCCTTACATAGGTACTGGTAAATATTTATACATGGGGCATTTCAGTAGAAGGACAAACTTTGCAGTCCAATTAGTTTCTAGGACACACGTCCACAAAAATTAAATTCAAGGCCAATTTCAACAGAATAATTACTTTTAAGGACAAAATCAGTAGTCTAATTACTTTCAAGGACATAATTTCATAGGTTTTTAGGCCTTAGAAACTAATTATTTTTCATTTTGTCCTTAAAAATAATTATTTCAGTTGTGTGTCCTAGAAATTAATTGCACTTGCTAAAGAGGCCCTTGCGGCTAATTTCCACTTTATACATAATGCAGCAGAAATAAAAATGGAAAACTATCTATAGAGGAATCTTCTGCTACATACTCCAAGCTCCTCTAAAATGCTCCAAGTTAAACGTGACTACTTGGCTGCCTAAAAAAATAGGACACTCAGAGTTTAAAGGAAATAAAAATAAACTCTGGATCAGTCATGGAACTGGTGTGAGAAAACTCAAGAGAATGGATACTTTGAAATCAAAGAGTATCTCACAAGACCGCACCGCTCATAGACGCAGGCAAGTTTTTACCTTATGATGACCAAAACATTTGCAATGTAAAATTTGGGATATTATTTTTAATGACATTCTTTGGAAATCCTTTTCAAATAACATATTAATCATACCCAAAATTGTTAAATTAATTAAATTCCAGCATACTAGGTTGTATAATCAAAACCATGAAGGCATGTATTGAAGAATGGATTTCCAATAATGATAAGGTAAGGGACCACCATTCGATAGTGCATCTCTAGAGGAATGTACCGAGGCACAGCCCGCTACCCTTTACCAACACAGAACCAGCCTACCTTTACCATAGATCGTGCCGAATGTCCCATCACCCCGGTCATTCCCGACCTACCCGTGAGATCCCAAAGCATACACAACAACCCAAAATATAGAGGGTAATCTAGAAAGGTGATGATCATATCCTAATGGGTGTGACCCACTTAGCCCTGCCGCATCTACCGTATTATCGCCATTACCAATGAGTGAGGGTTGAGGTTACATTTTACCTTTCATATGAAAAATCCCACTTTGAATGCCATATTGTCATTTCAAATGACACACTAATTGGTTTCCATAAAAGTAAAACCCAAGTTCATAGGCCTCAAAGAAGAGTGTTAAGTATAAGAGGGGTTACCTTCTATACCACCAAATAGATGTACATTTGTAAAACCAACGTACGTGGTCATAGAAATGCAATATTAGACATTCGTCTATACAAATTGTCCAGGAATAGGACAAACCGAAGATACCCTTACTACATCCTGTTTAGGAACTACCCCTAGGTTTAGTAGCAAGTAGTCCTTACAAAATGAAGATGCCACTACCACCATATATATAATAAGTGAATTACCCTAGAGGTTAGTGGAAAGCAGCCCTACATTATGAAGATTCTATCTTTAAAATCATTGTCTTCAACTAGTCTTCACTTTTGTAACGACCCGCAAATTTCTCACTTTGATAAGTTATATTTATTGTTAAAATTATTCAAATAAAAGGTTGAAGATACAAATAATATCGTTTTGAGTAATAATAAATAATAGTAATCTTATTTTAAATAGATATTTACAAAAATATTTTCCTCGGGATTTGAATGATGAAATGGCCATAAACCGTTTTACCGATAACTAGCTCTATAATCATAAAACATCGTGCATAGAACAAGAATATGAAATAAAATAAAATTATTTTATTTTCGAAATAAAATGTATTTAAGACATCATCAGTGATGCCCTTATATTTAATGAATTGATTTATTAAATTTAATTGAGATTTAACGATTGAATAATTATTATAAATATTCAATGAACTGTTTCTAAATGATGAAAATTCATTTTAAATAGTTATAAAGTGATAATAAATCATTTGTAATAATTTTATGAAGATATTCTTATCCCCCATTTTGGCCAGGCCGTGATACCAAGGACTCGATTAGAGACTGAAGAAAATCCACTCTAGATTAATTTTATGCACTTCACGACGGATACAAGCAAACTTGGTCCGAGTCTGCATCTAGCCAAAATCAACATGACATGACAAACAGAGCTATGCAAAGCAATGTTCCAAATTTTAGGTCAATCGGAGTTTGTATGCTCAAGTGATGGAACGGTTAAGATCCATGAGAAACAACCTAATCTCGTATCCATCATTCGTATCCGTCGTTTTGTATTGATCAACATTGATACGAAATGGACGTAACTCAAGTACTCGACATCCATCACTCATATCCATATGGTTCAAAATCATAATGATGGACTACGACACTTCCCCAATCGATCACACTTCACTTAGCCAGCAATTTCCCTTTTCGTATCAATCACTTTCTTGATCGATACGAAGAGCATAGACTAAAATCGATACGAAGATGGAAGCAAGGCATTGATAAGGAAAGGAAGCAGTGGATGGATATGAAAGAAGCAAGCCGCATATCTAAAGCTTCGAAAGAAGCAATCAACCCGAAAGAAGTGGTCTCACCACTATGCACAAATCATGGATCTCCACAAAACACGCATGCCACGTCGTCAGTACGAAGGGATCGATAAGAAGGTATCGATACGAGGGCTTTAGCCACTCCATGTTTGCAACCCTGATCAATCAATAACTCCACAACCACAACTCCAAATGCATTGAGATTTTCATAGCAAGTTGCACAAAAAATAGGTAACATCCATGATCGATCACAGCTCAATTGGAGTAGTTTTTCTATACGAAGTGATGTTGGATCGATCAAGGATCAACTCAAATGACCCTGGATCGATTGTGTGGCCTCATCTCTGCTTGAGAAAGAGTATTCCGAGATCTAAGGCAGATATTTCCAGATCCATAATTATAAATACCACCTCCATTGCAAGTAAAAAGGGGCTTTATATTGCTACTTGAGTGGAACTCCATTGTAATTCAAGTGCTAACTGTTGTACTGTTATAACTCAGTTTCTAATTAGCAATAGACATCAAAACCTTCAAAATGGACATAAGCAATAACGCCGAACCACTATAAATTCTTGTTTTCTTCTTGTTATCGCTTACTTTCTTGGTGTGATTGTCAGATTAGCCTCATTTTTCATTTTACTTCTTCATTCCAATCTCTTCAATTACACCCAAGGAGTGTTGTACCCATTTTTGGTACAAACACTTTGATGCTTTCACTGAGAAAACTCTGTTTTTTCTCTGATTCTATTGATCCTCTACTGTTATGGGATTGCTAAAGTCTAAGGAGGAGATCCAGATCTATCATCCAGTGGTTCCTTATATTCTATTTAGATTGTTCCAGATCTATGAAGAACTACAATCAACATGGTGTGAACTACCATAACCGCTTCCAACGTGCTGATCCAGAAGGAAGGGATAGGCAAAATCCCGCGTAGCTGACTACTACAGGCCAAATACCAGTTGGAGCTCCTGATCCATCCGGTCCAGTAACTAGAGAGGAATACCAGACCCTCATGCATGAGCTCACTCAAAGCGGTCAAGAGCTCACTCAAAAGATCTGTGCCAACATGGAACTTATAAACAACTAAATGAAGAAAGGCGGGGGAGATCTAGAAGGGGGCATATCTCTTATTCCTTGTCTAAAAGCTCAGCATCATCTGGCTTCTATCATAGATCGACACGTCGTTGATTAGATGAGAACTATGTGGAAGCCTATAGGCATCCACATGCTATGAACCCTGGACAAATGGGGACAGGTACTTCTACAGGGCATGAAGCTGCACCTTCCTCACGAGGGGGGACACTTCCTTACAGCACCGCTCATGACAACGCAGCTACTACTATAGATCTGGATGCTGAGATCCAAAATCAACCAGATCCAGCCCCTTGTCACCGCACTCATGCCTAGGATCCTTACTTCTGTAAAGCTCGGTAGACAAGGAGGTGTAGAATGGACCGTAGACAGTGACTGAACCATTCTCATGACATGGAACCCAACTATGCCTTGTCCCCGAATCTCCAGATGCCTGATATTCCAACTATGATATGCCAGATGGTTAGAGAAATTAAAGGCCTCACAAATGATGATTGGGAAATTTCTAGAAGTCACACCCCATTCACCAATGACATTTTACATGCGGAGCCACCCGTCCATTCAAGATGCTGAACTTGCCAGTCTATGAAGCAAATTCAGATCCCAACCAACATATTCTGAAATATGAATGGCTCATGAATGCTACTCGAGCTAACGATGCGGTTAAGTGTAGAAGTTTCCCTATCTCCTTGGGGGGGTATTTCGACTATGTGGTTCACCCGTCTACCACCAAGATCTATTTCATGTTTTCACCAGTTAGCTACAAAGTTTATTGAGCAGTTCTGTATGCATGCTACAAGACCGAAAGATGTTAATACCTTGTCTAGTGTTACTCAAGCTCTAGGAGAGACTCTTAGAAAAGATTCCATGTTGCCTGTGTTGAAGTCAGCAATCCCAATGACAACTCTATTCTGATGGCACCGACTAAAGGGATTGATCCTAATTTCGAGTTTGGTGATTGGTTGGCTGGGAATCCCTTTGCTTCGTTGGACCACTTCTATGCAAAGAAGCCCAGTTTTTTAGGAGAGAAGATGCTAGACAGTCTAGGAAGCAGGACATCGCAAGGCCCAGCAGTGAAGGCATCTAGAGTAATGTTGCAGTGAAGAAGACCGGGGAGAGCTCCGGTAAAGTACAGTTAAATATTTAGAATAAACGTAGTCAGTAGAAGGGTGATGGTGGTCAAGGAAAGAAGAGAGACCCAAAGCTCCTATGTTTGATTGATACACTCCCTTTAACACGTCGCTAGAAATTTTTTATCTTCAGACCTATAATATTGGGCAATACAAGAAGCCAGCTCTGAAACCTTCATCGGAGAAATAGATTCAGAGTGGGAAGTTTTGTCGATTCCATGATTGTTACGGTCATAACACCAATGAATGTCGTCATTTGCAAGATATCGTTGAAAGGTTGATCATAGAAAGAAAGTTAGAGCAGTTTGTCCGAGCGTCGCGGGATAGTGGTGTGGGCCCATTTAACCTCAATCGGGATCAAGGCCAGGCTAGGCCTAAGAAACCCACATGTATTGGCAGAACGTTGGTAATTAATACTGTGAGTGGTTGTCCTCATCCAGCTCATCGGAGTTGGAAGGAATTGGACTCATATGCTAGTTCGATTAGGCGTATGGACTTCGAGTGTTGTAGTAGTACCGATGAAGAGGCCTCGGCAAAGCAACAGAGACGATGACAGACGACATTGTTTTTAGAGACCGTGATGCCGACAGAGTCGAAGCCCCTACGATTGATCCATTGGTCATTTCTGCCCAAATAGGTCCTTCTTGGATGAAAAGGATCTTAATTGACAGTGGAAGTTTCGTAAATATACCTTTTAAGCATGCGTACGATCAAATGTTGATGGAAGCGAATGATTTGAAACCATTTCAGTCACCCATACATGGTTTCAATGGAATGCAACTATACCAGTTGGAACAATGGATTTACATGTTGAGTTTTCCATTGGTGATTTCAGAAGAGTTTGGATGTTACAGTTTGTGTTGTTTGATGTACATTCCCTATATAATGCTTTTTGGGCCGATTGGCCCTTGCGGAGTTTAAGGCGGTTATTGCCCTATGGTGTTTGACCCGGAAGTTCCCTACTGATAATGGGTTAGGGTTATACATGGTGATCAGGCAGCTAGACATGTCTGCTATGTTGCAGAGCTACGGGACACGCAACGAAAAGAGGAAGGTAAGGGCGTGGAGAAATCTATCTGCATCAGTTTTTTGGGGGATTAACAGTTAATGCCTGGGTCTAGGCTTCCTCGGTGGAGTTGACGATTGATGTTCCGATCAACGATGATGATGATCACAGAGTAGTAAAGGTCGGATCTCAGTTCGTCCCCCCGATTAGACATAAACTGGTTGATTTTTTGGAGCAAACCTTGATATATTTTCCTGGACTCATTCAGACATGTGTGGGATCTCGTCGAACATCGCAAGCTATACATTAAATATCGACCCGCGACATGTCCCGGTAAAACAGAAAGACGCGATATGGATCTAGAGAGATCTGCCATCTTGAAGGAAGAAGTGGATAAACTCAAGGCTAATGGGTTTATTTGTGATGCATTATACCCTGAGTGGGTGTCGAATCCAATGCTTGTCAGAAAGTCAAATGGAAAATGGCAAACATGTGTGGACTACTCAGATCTGAACAAAGCCTGCCCCAAAGACAGTTTCCTGCTTTCCAGAATCGATCAATTGTTGGATTCAACAATCAGACAGCTCTTATCTTTTATGGACGTATACTTCGGCTACAATAAAATCCCGATGCACCATTCTGACTAGAAGCATGCTAGATTTATCACCGATCAGGGACTTTATTGCGATAAGTTGATGTCGTTTGGACTCAAAAATACTGGAGTGGCTTATCAGTGGCTCATGAACCGAATGTTTGCAAACCGAATCGGGAAGAATACGAAGGTGTATATGGATGATATGCTTGTGAAATCACGGCTATCCAACAACCACATCGGTGATTTGGAGACGATGTTCAACACACTCCGATAGTACAAAATGAAGCTCAAACTATTGAAGTGTCATTTTAGAGTCGTATCTGGAAAGTTCCTTGGGTTTATTATCAACGCCAGAGGAATTGAAGCTAATCCCGAAAAGATCTAGGTTATTCAGAATCTTGAAACTCCCAGAACCGTCAAGCAGGTGCAAAGTCTTAATAGGAAGGTGGTATTCTTAAGCAGATTTATTTCTAGAGCCATAAACAAGTGCATTCCCTTCTTTGATTTGATCAGAAAAGGGAAATAGAATTTCGAGTGCACAGAGGAGTGCAAGTGCGCATTCCAGGCACTATTGCAACATCTGGCAACACCTCCCATCTTGTCAAAGCCGTTTGATCTTGAGAAACTGTGTGTTTATCTGGCAGTATCAGCAAATACAATCAGTGCTGCATTAGTTCGAGAAGAGGATCGGATCCATTGAACAGTCTATTATACTAGCAAAAGATTGACAGGGGTAGAAAGAAACTACCCAAAGGTAGAGAAGCTAGCTTATTATCTTGTTGTAGCCTCAAGAAAGCTCCGCCCTTATTTCCAGGCTCACCCGATCACTGTTTACATCGACCAGCCGTTACGACAGATCCTGACATGACCTGAGACGTTTGGTAGGTTGCTCAAGTGGAACATCGAGCCGAGTTAGTTTGATATCACTTATACCCTAAGATGAGCTATTCAAGGAAAAGTTCCAACAGACTTCGTAGTTGAATTCAACGTACTGGAGGACTTGCCCGAAACAAGTGAATCTTCCAACTATATATGGAAGCTATACATGGATGGTGCATCAAATGATAGGTGCTCAGGCGCTGGAGTGGTACTCGAAACCCCAT
Source organism: Allium cepa (assembly GCA_030765085.1). Taxonomy (NCBI): domain Eukaryota; kingdom Viridiplantae; phylum Streptophyta; class Magnoliopsida; order Asparagales; family Amaryllidaceae; genus Allium; species Allium cepa. Next base: position 958,380,590 of record CM060937.1, read on the forward strand.
AAGGTTGATCCATATGCTATGCTTTGAAGTTTGACTTCCATGCAACTAACAACGAAGCTGAGTATAAAGCGTTGCTTGCTGGGCTGAGGCTTGCCAAAGATTTGGGAGTCACTGATGTGGAGATTTACCATGATTCACAACTGGTGGTGTGCCAGGTTCGAGGAGAGTATTAAGCCAGAGACCGAAGATTGGCCTCCTACCTTATGCGGGTCCAGGAAGTGTTAAATCAGTTTGACTATTATGTTATCCACTGTATACCCCAAGAACAAAATCAGAAGGCCGATTCTTTAGTAAAATTGGCCAGCATTGGCGAAGCACAACAGATGAGACTCATTTTCCATGGAGACACTTAATGCTCCAAGCATTGATCAGATGGAGACAGACAGGGTTCATGAGGCAATACCAGAAAATGAGTCATGAATGACACCAATCAGAAAATATCTTGAGCACGGAACATTACCCGAGCTTAGGAGTGAGAAAAGACAGGTTCTATGAAAGGCTTTACAGTTTGTCATCCAAGATGGAGTCTTATACAGAAGGGGATTTTCTATTCCTTTGCTCCAGTGTACCGATCATGATGAAATCAAGCAAGTGTCGCATGAAGTGCATGAAGAAGAATGCGGCGATCATACTGGAGGGCAAACCCTTGCAAAGAAGATACTCAAATACGGGTATTATTGGCCAACCGTAAACCGAGACGCATCGAATTATGCTAAGAGATGTGATAGGTGCCATAAATATGCCAAAATTCCGAGGGCCCCGCCAACCAAGATTAGTTAAATGGTCAGTCCATGGCCGTTTGCCACGTGGGGGCATTGATATAATAGGGTCCTTGCCCCTAGCTAAAGGTGGTGCGAAGTACGCCATCGTTGTAGTTGAGTACTTTACCAAATGGGAAAAAGCAAAGGCCTTTGCTACTATCACGATGAAGAAAGTAATCAACTTTGTTTTATGAAACATCATCTATTGCTTTAGCCTCTCACAAATGATTGTAACTGACAACAAGGCCCAATTCGATAGTGTCGAGTTTAAGAATTTCTATCGACAATATTGCATCGGGAAAAAGTCCTCGGCAGTAGCTCACCCTCAAGTGAATGGAAAAGTCGAAGCTGTCAACAAAGTCATCAAGTCCATTTTGAAGAAACGATTGGAGAAGGCTTAAGGTAAGTGGGTCGATGAGCTTACCATGGCCTTATGGGCATATCGAACTACCCACAAGTCCACGACCGGCCATACTCCATTCGCACTTTCTTACGACTCTGTAGCCGTTATTCCAGTTGAGCTAGAAGTACCTTCTCACTGTGTAACTTATTATGATCCAAAGACGAATGCCATCCTACTTGCAGAATCTCTGGATTTATTAGATGAGAAGCGTAAAGAGGCTAATTTGAGGGTAGCTGCACATCATAACCGAGTCTCCCGATTATATAATGCTAAGTTCCAAACTAGAACATTTGAAATTGGCGATCTTGTACTTAAGCAAATCTATCTGGTCCCATCGCGCATGAAACCGACATGGGAAGGGCCATATGCCATCGAATGGAGGCTTGGAGATGGCAAATTCAAGCTATCGACCGTCGATGGTCACTCTACCGAGGGTATAGAACAACGAGAGTCTCCGTTGTTATTCCATATAACTGGGTTTTATTCATTTAGTATGCTTTCCCTTTGAAGTTTGTTTATGCAATTCGAGAATTTGTACTCGTAATAAGTCAATTGAATTTTCCATCATTTCCTAATTCAATAATAAAGCGCAGGCTCATTAAGCCAGATTATTGATTCCTAAATGCATCATGCAACCGCCATGATGTATGATAAGCTGAGTTCAATCTTACAGCGGGACTCATTCAAATAGAGAGTGATCGTGATCCGATCGGTCACTCGCTAAATGATACACCGAGCTTGGGGGAACACAACAATCAATTAAAAGAGAGTTGAAACATGAAAATTATCCAATGAACTCTAGCTCCAAGAGTATGAGCTGAAGTGCGAACTCCAAAATCAGGAAGTGGATCGACCATCCAGCTCGAGGAGGATGGACCCATCCATCCACGACCTTGCTCATGGCTCGAGGAGGATGGATCTGTCTATCCACGACCTCGCCTCCTTACTTGGCTCGAGGAGGATGGATCCGTCAATCCATGACCTCACCTTCTTACTTGGCTCGAGGAGGATGGATCTGTCCATCCATGATCTCGCCTCTTTCCAAGCTCGAGGAAGATGGATCCATCCATCCACGACCTCGCTTCTTTCCAAGCTTGAAGAGGATGGATCCATCCATCTATGACTTCTTTTACTGGATCAAGGAGGATGTGATCTGATCATCCATGACCTTAGCCAAATCATTATACTCAGAGCATGAATAAGATCCTAATCCTAAAATAGATGTGATCGACCGTTCGTCAACTGACTCTAGATTTCTCGGAGTGTGATTTGGATTATAAACATTAAACGGGTGTGATCGACCACCTATAAAATAACTTATGTCCCCAGAACATGGACGTAATCCTAAACAATAAGCAGGCATGATCGACCACCAGCTTACAAACCTAATCCTCAGAGTGGATGCAAATGCTAGCAAATGAGTGAGTGTGATCCGACCACTCAAACTTATGTTAATTTAACTTAGTTCCGACTAAGTTAAATCAAAGTTGGTGAAGGTAAAGGATGACTGCCAACTAACAAATTCAACTATCCCCAGAACTAGAGGTATAACTCAAGTACCAATCGTTTATCAAGACAATGCAACGTTGGGACTCAATTCAACGTTTGATTATGACCCGAGGCCATGACCTTAGGACTTAAAGACTGAACTCAAGTTCAACTCAAAGACTAAAGCTTCATGAGTACATTGAATGAAAATATGAATGCTTGAGTACTTAAAAAATAAATGCAGAGTTATGCCAAAAATAAAAAAGGAATTTTGTTTACTATTCTTCAGGAAAGAAGTACAAAATCTGTCCAAAGAATTCCTATAGGCGGGGGCCAAGCCGCATCTATACATGGCCTATAAAAAGAAAAAGAAATGAAGCTTATTCTAACTATCTATAGAAGAGGAAGTCAAAATGTAAATCCACGCCTTCGGTTTCCTATCCTTTTTTACTCTCTTTGGCGTAGGCCCGCTCGAGCTACCGCCCAGACCTCTTTTGGAACCCTTGTCTCCCCAGCTCGCTTCAGTTGGCTTGTCTCCAACTGAGGGAATCAATGCGGTATCCCTTAGGAGCCTACGGGGATTGAAGTACCCCTTGTATGTGAAGCTGGTGGAATAGTAGCACTTTCGATGCCAGAATAATAAGGTGTGCTTGTCTCAATCATGGTTTCACATGGAGAAATCAAGAGAATCAGGGTCGGGCTAGGACCCTCCATACCTCCGTTGGATCTAAGATCCTGCTCAATCTCGGCCTCAATTTCCCTCATTATTTGTTCCTCCCAGTCTACGTTCTCGCTAATTGAGATATTTCCTGTTGGACCCAAGGAGCCCGTGATAATAATGTCTTCATCTACATTAAAGAGAATCTCAATGCTCGGATCGCTTTGGCGGCTAAGAAGCACCTCCACCAGTTGGTCGTCAGGCATACCACCGCTATCATGTATCTCCCCAGCCGAAGTAGTAATCATCGTACTTGTGGCCTCTGTTGTTAACGCTTCCTGCTAGTGATAAACTTCTTGAGTTGTAGGAGTGTTAGCCGATGCGGAACCTAATGCTGGATAAAGATAAGAGAATATATTAGTAATGTCCTCTGATAACGTTCCTACTTTCTGAAAAATAGGAGAAGTGTTCAGAATACCTTCCTCAGACTGGCTCACGGGTTGAGCCGACATGTCTTTCGAGCTATGCTCGATGATTGGAGAGAGATGAGGCCTATCGAGATCGTACCCCAGGACGGTTGGGGTCAGTAGAAGATGTGGGCACAGATTGAGATGTTAGGGGCACTTCAGAAGTAGAGTCATGGTGTTTGCCCCCAAATCCTTTTCCAGTCTCTAAATATTTAGCAGCCAGGGCTTCTCTCTGGATCGAGATAGGTATGTCATGAAGGACTTTGGGCTCATCTCCGATCACTACTTGAGCTTCTAATACAAACTCATCAATAGTTTCAACTTTTTTAATCTTCTTTTCTTCCTCAACTAGGCGATTCCATGCCTTGTACAACTGAGAGGGGTAATCTTCACTGAGCCAGCTCAGATTGTGGTATTTGATAATATTGGCGTTGTAAGTGACCAAAAGGTCCATGAATTCAGCGTCTGCCTCGGCCTTAGTAGCTTTTACTTCCCTTTCAATTCTGGCATCAACTTCCGTGGTGTTTTGTTCTGCTTTGTCCCTTTCATCTTTCAACTTCACAACTTCCTCACACGCTTCTGGGGCGATCTTGTTAGTGTCATCGTTTTCTTTAGTCGCCTCCAGTAGTTTTTCTTTTATCTCGGCATTTTCTTTTAGGGCTGCTTTCTTCCTTTCTATCGCCGCATCCCTTTCTATAATGATTATGGTGTTGCGGCGCCCCATCTCTTGCACCAAGTCCATATGGGTTTTTGTCATTACTTCCATGGACTTCTTAGCTTCCTTGGCTCTCTGGCTGACTTCCATCTCAGCTTTTCTTTAGTACTCGAGCTCATTGGAGAGCACCTCTATTATCTTGTCCTTGTGAGAAAGTTCACCCTCCAATCTCTCAATTAGCTTGGCTCGTTGGAAGGACACAGCCGAGACTCGCTCTGCATTTTTTACCCACTCATGGTATTAGCTGCATGCATCGTGCATATAGTCCTACACCAGATTCTTTATATCATTTGGGATTTTCTTCAAGTTGGGGGTAAATTGGAAACCATCGAAGCATATGTTTGGGAAATCCTTCTCCAATTTAGCAATGCAGATGGCTCCTTCCCCACTGGCTCTATAACGGTTTGTTCTACGTCAATGGGAGCGTCTGTTTCACTTCTACAGTGTTGTTCGTCGGTTTTTGGAGCGTGAGATGGTGTTGTTTGGTGTGAAGATTCAGAGAGGGGCTGTTGGGGACACAAGGTTTAGAAGGCGCTTTCGGTGGTGGAGATTGCAACCAGGAGCGTCGCTTACTTTGGTATGATTTTTCTTTTTCCCTATCATAGCGCTAACGTTCCCGGCTAGAATGGTAGGCACATCCATAATCTCTCTCACTCTCGCGGTGATGTGATTCAAAATGCGATCTAGACGACTGGCGCGAAGAGCGGAATTATCAAGCATAGAACCTTGTTTCACCATTGTATTTGCAAAAAAGAAGAAGCAAATCCATCGTCGTCATGTGATGACGTGTCGTGTAGTGCCCTGGAGTGCGTGTATGCATGTGCAAACCCCCAAACCGATCGGTTGTAGCAGCTATGCTTATTGGAGTTTACTCCCTTATATCTGTTGAAGATAGGCCTACACTAGTTCTTGAAGGGAAGTGGAGCCCCTCTAACTCAAGATCAGAGAATGATGTTATTTCCTCAGGAATGGGAATCTCTGATAAACCCTTTAACGAGCTTTCTGCCTGCAGGGAAGAGGTCTCTAGACATATGAAAGTAATAACAAATTGAGCTGCTTCAGTAATTTTTCACCTCTTGATAATAGACATAAACTTTTCCTTTTCTCTTTAATTTGGATGGCCAAGGGCCCTATGGAGGAACGACCGCGGGCTCGTGACTAACTTTTATATCCTCATCATTACGTGGTACGATGATTTTTATGTCGGGCGCGGCCTTAGCTCCCTCTATTGGGGGACGATAGGAGCCCATCTTCTGCCTTGTCTTACTGGGGCCACTCTTGAAATCCCTGTGAGCCCTATGCTCTGCCCTTTCTCTAAAAGCCCTGCGGAAACCAAATTGTTGTCTGTGAGAACTTCATCTATTTCTCTCAACTCAGCAGGAACAGCCTAGAGTGTCCTCGCTATCTCTCTATACCGTGCTCCTTCGGGCCGTGGAATAAAAGCTGTAAAAGAAACATAGTGGTGTATTCAGAATCGATCTATATTATCCAGATGTGGATAAATAACAAAACAAGTAATAACACTTATGCCTGGCCAGCCATCACTTGGCAAATCCTAGTGGGCATCTTACGTAGAACCACTCTGTTTTGAAGTCACTCCATTTTGAAGTAGCTCAAATTGCTCCATGTTCCTGCCACCACTTGGCAGTTCCTAACAGCCTCCAGGAAGGTGAATGATGGGTTATCCGCCCGACTCTTAATATTAAATAAATATCAAGTCTCGTCGACAGTTAGAGGACGAAGGAGGTGTTCCATTAAATTATGTACAAGCTATTGGGTAGCGCATATCCATCCGGATGAAGCTGAGAAGGTGCGATCCTTAGATAAAATAGCACGTCCTTAATGAATTGGTTGAATGGGAGCATTGTTTCAACCTAGCACATAAATTGTTACATGTGGTGAATCCCTTTGGGGAATCGTGTCTCTATCTTTCGGTCTCGTTAGCCTGACTTCTTCAAAAGACAGCCCATGTCTAAGGCAAATTCTACCTAGCACCTCTTCTGTAATCTTGGACTGGATAGAATCTACTGGATTCATTATCACCTCTGCATTCGATAGCTCATCCGAAGCATGATTTACTATATCAGCTGGGACGTCCGGCCTATCTATTTTGGGGATGGGGGACTTTGAGCTTCTTGTTGTTCTAAGCTTCCAGGATCCATAGCTATAGATTTCGGTAAAAATCACTATTAGATGATAGAAAACCCATATCCCTCCAGTACAAAGTGACTGATCGTGTTGTGTAGTGAAGTGCTGCATAGTACTCTATATTTCTACGAGATTAAGAGATGGTAAAGAGACGAGACTTCAAAATTCGACTGAAGCGACTGTCATTGTTGACCATCTTAACCATGCCACTCTGACTTTGACTAATATCCAAACTAAATTTTATTATTTTTAACAAGTCACAGTTCCATCGACGAGCTTTGAAGGATAGTCACATATGTAGTTCTACAGGAAAGTCCAAATGTGCAAGGCTAAACGCTCATCGGAGTCCAATGTTCAAATGTGCAAAAGAAATGGAGTTCATACCCATCATGTTCGAGTTCAGATCGTTCCCCTGATGCAAGCTTTTGTATCAATCGTATGTCACTCGTTCATATCGATCAATGATTCAGATCGATAACCTCTTCATATCGATCGAACATTTGGATCGATGACTTGTTCGTATCGATCACTTCATCCATAGCCTTCATTCATGTTGATGTTCTCCGTATCGATTAGTTTTTTTCGATCGGTAATCTTCTTCATCTCGTTTCCAGAGGCAAGCTTTCATATCGATCCAAGAGATATAGTTATTTCGTCTCGATCAAGGGTCAGAACTTCCACTTTGCCCGCTTGTGTAGATTGATAGATCGATCCATAATCTATGTCTGTATCCATTGATACAAAACCACTGCTTGCCTACCATCGATACAAACTCATGGTTTAAACCACATAAGCTTGAAGCCAGTGGATACGAGCCCAGTTTTTCTTCTCCAACCATTTATCCCATAGATCCATCTCGCCTCCTTCTTCTCCAATTCCCCAATCGTCATTGTCGACTCTCTCAACTTCACCTCAGTTGCACTCCAACGCTAACAACACCGGGATGGTGATTACGATGAACGAGGAGGGACGAAACTCGAGTCTCATTGATATAGGAATGATTCTATTAATTATTTACCTAGGTTAGAATGATCTAGGTTAAAGATTAATGATTTGGGGTTTGGGGACGAAAGTTCTGCAGTTTTTCTTTCTTTTCCTTTTCTTTGTTTGCATACGAAACAGCAAGGTGAGAAAATATGCTGAGTACAAAAAAGTATATATACTCCTTCATATCCAACATAAAAAATGATTCATAGTTTTCCCACCGATTGAATCTACCTATCGATACGAAATGCACCATGTACATATGTTCAGATTGTTCGTATCCATCGATACGAAGTGCATCTGAATCCCTATATCTCGTATCCATCGATATAAAGTGTTCCAATACGTTTGTGCTTGTAACTCTAGTATTCATCGATAATAATTCCACTCAAATGCACCGCAGATCGATACGAAGAGAGGCATCAAAACAACCATCAATTGTTGTTACAACTCAAATTTCGCAATGATCCAGGAGAACATCGATACGAAACTCAATCTAAAAGGAACCATCGATCGATGGCAAGAACTTTTTCACCAAAATCCTTTTTTAAAAACTTGATAACGAACCCAAAATGTGCAAGTGTGAACGGGAGTCAGGTCCAAATATATACATGTGCCTACATGCTATACTAACGTTTGATTCTTAAAGTTAACAGGAATTGAAGGCTTACCCAGTGACAACTAGAACAACGACAACAATTTGATAACACTCGATATTCAGCTACAACAGAAATTGTGTAATCATCAGCAATCTACAATTCAAACTTTATACTACTAGAAATCGACCTGGAGTCATGTCTACTGAAAATTACATCTCTAGACGAAGGGACAACGACTATTCATCGAATTAAATAGGGTCTTTTCAGAATAAATTAGAAGCTCTACAAAGCAGATCATGTCCAAACATGATGTACTTTGGGGGAAAATGTTATCCTACCTTTTGGCAAGGCCATGATACCAATGACTTGGTTATAGACAGAAGAAAATCCTCTCTCGAGATCAGTTATCTGCAACTTCACGACGGACATAGGAAAATTTGGTCCGAATCCGGATCAGGCCAAAATCAACATGACATGACATGACTAATAGAGCTATGCAAAGCAACATTCCAAATTTCAAGTCAATAATAGTTCGTATGCTCAAGTTATGGAACGGTCAAGATCCATGAGAAATATGCTAATCTCGTATCCATCATTTGTATCCATCATTTCGTATCGATCAGCACCGATACGAAATGAACGTAACTCAAGCACTCGGCATCCGCCATTTATATTCATATGATTCAAACTCATAATGATGGACTTAGGCACTTCTCAGATCGATCAATTTTCACTTAGCCACCAATTTTCCTTTTCGTATCGATCATCTACTTGATCGATACGAAGAGCATAGCCTACAATCGATACGAAGATGGAAGCAAGGCATCGATACAACAAGGAAGCGGTGTATGGATACGAATGAAGCAAGCCACATATCTAAAGCTCCGAAAGAAGAAGTCAACCCGAAAGAAGCGGTCTCACTACTATGCACAAATCATGGATCTCCACAAAATCCACATGCCAAGTCATCAATATGAAGGGATCGATATGAGGGATTCAGCCACTCCATATTTGCAACCCTAATCGATCAATAACCCCACAACCACAACTCCAAATGCATTGACATTTTCATAGCAAGTTGCACAACATATAGGGAACATCCATGATCAATCGCAACTCAATTGAAGTAGCTTCTGATCGATACAAAGTGATGTTGGATCAATCAAGGATCGATCCTAAATGACTCTAGATCAATCGCGTATCCCCACCTCGGCTTGAGAAAGTGTATTCCAAGATATAAGGAAGATATTTCCAGACCCACACATATAAATAGCACCTTCATTGCAACTAAAATGGGACTTTATGCTACTGCTTGAGTGGAAATCCATTGTAATTCAAGTGTTAGTTGGTGTATTGTTGTAACTCAGTTTCTAATCTATAATAAACATCAAAACCTTCAAAGTCGAGTAGGCAATAACATCGAACCACTATAAATTCTTGCTTTCTTTTTGTTATTTCTTACTTTCTCGGTGTGATTGTTAAATTAGAATCATTTTTCATTTTACTTCTTCATTCTAATTTCTTCAATTATACCCTAGGAGTGTTGTGCCCATTTTGGTACAAGCAGATATATACTTGATTTGAAAATATAACAAAATTCGTATTGCTTTATCGATATAATAATGATTTTTGTAAATAACTATTAATGTTAATTATATGGTTTTATAAATAAAATGTGATCATTTTAATTAGGTAAATATGATAAGAAATTTATTTTTAATTTTTATTTACATTTACCCATAATTTATAATATAGGTAAAATATGATCGAAAATTCAATTTCTGATTATCAATGGTTTAACGAAAGGAAGTTGTTCAAAGTTGTTGCAACCATGTTTATATGTCATGTGCATATATATAACATACATATGCACACCCTAACATACACATGAATACATATATATACACATACATACGTACAAATATACATATACACTTAAATATACATATATAAATATATTACAAAATATTAAGATGCTTTACCAAAACTTAATATTTAAGCAAATAAAAAGCAACCATCATGTCATCTTACACTACCTTCATCGCCACCATAAGGGAAATAGGGGGCAAATGTGTATGGCACATGGAGGGATGATGGAGAAGGCTTTACCTAATGAAAATCCTATAAATACCCATGCATTCCTTCTCATTTCCACACACCTTTCATTTCCTCTTCTTCTTTATTCTTGAGCTTTCTAAATGCTCTTTAATGGCTTCCATGGAATTCTCTTTTATTTCTCAAAAAAAGAACTTGAGAAAAAGTAGCAGGGTTAAAAATAGTAGAAGTGCTCAAGCACCAATCCATTGATTACTCTCTGACTTTTTCAAAAGTTAACCAAATCTTCTCTAATCTCTTCTAAACTCTAGTATTGAGCCTAAGTCATCATGGAAAGCATGATTGGCAAGGGAGAGGTGGTTAGACCAAGAGCAAAAGTAAAGGTAGAGGGCCATGGCTTGGAGCTTTGGATGTTTAGGAGAAGTTTAGTGAAGCATTGATTTATTTGAATGTTGGTTAGAAGTATTGGTTTGGATTATGGTGACAAACTCCTAAACTATAGTTATATATATTATTGGATGATATATATGCTTGGATATGGTTGCTAAAGATGGTTGTTTGATATATGGTTTGTTGAATATGTACGCAAGTCATGTTAATACACATCGATAAGCACAAAGGAAATTGCTTTCTTTTATTGAATGAAATGATGTATATGATAAGCATAAAGGAAATCACTTTCCTTTATTGAATGAAATGCTGTATATGGAATGTTTAAACCTCTTAAAAATGGTTTAATATGATTTAGAAATGTTTTATAAACATGTAAAACTATTTTGGTAAAGTTTAAATGAATATTGAAAATTGAATCAAAAATAGGCACATCGCATAGCGATAGTTCGTGATTTCACGATGTAAAAGTCAAACGAATATATTGATTGGAATATAGCTCGAAATTCTTCGAGATAAGAATTTTCAAAACTACTATATCCATAGCTTTCTAAAAATAAATAAAATCAAGATTTGGATAAGTATATTTTGTAATATAAGTAAAATTGGTCTTTTGGAAAAATCACGGTTTTGTAGTTCGGAACCCATAAATGGATTTATTTAAAAATTATATTTTAAAATTGTTTAAAAATATGACATAAATTCTAAAAATCTTTTAAAACATTTTAAAAGTGATTTGAGTTATAAAAATGAATTTTCAAATGATAGAAAAGTCGTTTTGATCAATATAGCTTAGAAAAGCACCATTCACAGCACGTTTCATAGCACTTCTCTATAACTTTTGAAATATGGTTTTAAACTTAATGATTCTTTTTTGAATCTATTATAAATGTTTTAAAATAAATAGTTAAGTGTTCTAATAATGATTTGGAAGTCTTATAATTTATTTAAAAATGTTTAAATAGATGATTTAAAGAAAAGTTGTCAAAAAAGTCATGTGATTTAATCTTTGCCCAAAAGCCGACGAGTAGACTGGATTTTTCTGTTTGTGAGATCCAAGTGAGGTGCTTAAACTAAGAAGATATTCATAAGCAACTAGTGCCCTAGCTCAGCTGGTCACTCCTGGGTGAGGGATATATAAGGTTGTAATGTCGGAAATGAGTTAAATATAAAAGATTAAATTTTGCAAATTTAAACAACTTGGATTTTATGGAGATAATCTTCTTATACTTGGTGTTAATACCCGAAGAGGAAAATCGTACAATTCATGATATTTAAAAGATGATTTCGCCATTATTCCGCCCATAGTAGTTGTTTAATACGGTAACTGATATTGAGTAGAATTAGATGATTTCTATAGAGTATCTCACGTAATATTTACTAGTTTTGGATTAATATCCTAGATAACATGGTTTTAACTTGATCAAAATTTTGACTTTTGAATTAAGAAATCCTTGTTAAGATTTAAATGAAATGATTTGGAAAGATTTTCCTAAGTAAAATATGAAATGATTTAGAACTATTCCGAGATTTAAAAAGGTTTTAAGTAATCAAAGGATTTGATAAGAGAGGATTAATGAATCCATATATACTTGGAAGAAATGTATTAAAAGATACATATCTCTTGAAGATATTTTTTATAAAAAGGAAGTAATAAATCAAAAGAATAAGTCCCTTTTTGCTTAACGTTTCTTTTATCATTGACTGTTTTAAAGGAATCGGGGTCGGATTTGGGTGAATCCTACCCAAAGACCACTTTGAACCAATTTACGTATTCGAAATGAAGATTTGAAAATGATTTGGAAGATCGAATGTAAGGCTGCTTGTCACTGACCCCCGGTGGAAATTTCCCACATCATATTATGTTATAGTAGTCCTTTATTTAAGATCTTTGATGCTAGGACTTCTGGCTACTAATCCTAGGGGTAACTTCCGGCAGGATGTGGTATGCGAGTGCCTTCGGTTTGTCCTATTCCTGGATAACTTGTATGGACGAATGTCTAGCATTACATATCTAATTAAATAAATTGATCTCCAAGAACATATCATCTATTTGGTGATGGAGAAAGCAGTTTCTCTTAGCTTAGCACCCTTTACTGAGTTGTATGAGCTCTGGAGTTACACGTTATAGAAATCCGTTTTGTGATATAGAATAGCGATGTGGCATTCAAAGTGAAATGCGCTATGCCAAAAGTAATCGTTACCTCGGTCCTCATCACCTTGAAATGGCTTAAACAGTGTATGCCGTAAGGCTATGAGATTCGCAACCATTAGGATATGATCATCACCTTTCTAGATTACTCTTTATATATTGAGTATGTGGTGTATGCTATAGGGCCCCAGATAGGTCGTTACTAACCGAAGTAATGTCACATTCGGTTTCTATCCAGGCCATGTATGAGTGCCAAATAGGGATAGACCGGTCTTGCAAGATGCAAAGGATTGTTTATGTATCCTCGGTACATTCTTTTAGATATGTACTGTACGGAAGGTAGTCCCTTACCTAACATTGTAGGGAAATCCATTCTTCAACATGTACCTATGGACTTGTTTGTAAACTTATTATGCCGTTAAATTTGACCAATGTAACAATTTCGACTAAGATTCGTAAGTTTATTTGAAAAGTATTTTCGAAAGAATGTAATTAAAAATAGTATCAATTATTTTTAATAACAATTGTTTTGGTTATTATCAGGTAGATTCCTGTTCCGTTTTTATGTGCGGTGTGGTCTTATGAGATACCTTTGGTTTTAAAATGCATATTTTGAGTTTGTCACACTAGTTCCATGACTGACTCAGAGTTTATTTTTCTTTCCCCTTAAACTCTGGGTGCCCTAATTTTCTCGAGCAGCCTAGTGGTATGGTTTAGTTAGAAGATATCTTGATGGAGCTCGAAGCATGGAGTTAGAAAATTCTTTTGAAGATCGTTATCCATTTCCACCACACTCATATATTATTGGATTCCACATTTGTAAGGACAGATATTTATAACTGCCCATGTTTAACTCTAAAAAATGTATTAAAGATTTCCTCTATAAAGATTATATCTTGAAATAATATATGTTATTCCATCTATGTGAGATTATGTTCTATCTTTATTTTCTTACTTACCCTTGAGAATCCGCCTCTCCGACACTTGAATTTACGGCACTCCAATATCGAGGACGTATTAGTGTCAATTTCCAAGGCTCGAAGAAACGGTTCCTCACATTTGCTATCAAAGCGAGAGGTTAAGCAAGAACCTTGGTTTTGGTAGGGGTAAAGACTCATCAGAGATAAGGTTAGAATACCCTAGGATGAGTAACTCATTAGAGATAAGGTTAGTAACACCCTGGACTGAGCTTGAGAGTATTATATATGAGTGTGTATTTGTTAGTGATATATACAAATGATTTTGGTTTTGAAAATTTGTAAATGAAATAATTTTTCCTAGGATTATATTTTAGATGTAAAGAATATTATTTTACATCGTTATTTGATCACAGAAATGACAATACTTAGTTATTATCATTGATTTATTGGTTGTTTAATTTAAAAGTTTAAATATGAACACCTCGTAAATTTATTTTCACAATTTGACCATGGGGTATTTGATAAATAATAATGTTGGTTTAAGATCAAAAGAATTTATTTAAGATAAAGAATTCATATGTATGTGTTTTATATAAGTGATTTTATAAACTGAATTTATAAAACATGCTTTATAAAGGAATTTTTGAGAATTTAAATTCTGGTATTTTTGAAAAGAATTTCGAAATGATTTTTGGAAAAAGAATAATAATGGTATTATTTATAAAATGGGATTTTGAAATGAAAAACAATCTTATGACTAATTTGTTCAAATGGCTAACTAAAAATGGACAGAAGATGTGTTCGCATGGTAAAAGCTTCTCTTAAGCATTCCCCTTGTTATTAAGGAAATATGCGATACTATTGGTGCTACCCGGTTCCTTGGTATCATTTCTGAGTTACTCGATCCATATAATTTTCTAAACTTAAAAATGGATAATTTGAATCATTAATTGATAAATTAATTGATGGTTGTCAATTTTTATCAAGTGTATTATCTTAGTTGGTAAGCATGGGTATTCTTTGATGTTTAAAAGAAATGGTTAAAGTTATTAATAAATGGTTTTGGGTTTGTAGTAAACGATGTTTTAGAAACATTTTTTTTTAAACCCTTGAATGAAACTTTGGAAGAAATCTTATAGATATATTTAGATAATAACTAGTATCGAAATCTTTTAAGAAAAAGATAGTAAATGTTAAATGTTTACATAATAAAAGAAAAGGAGTTCACTATGACAATGTTTTGTTTTTAATCTCTTTGATTATATGTCAAAGTAAGTAAAACTTGTTAAGTAAATTATGAATATACTTAAATCAGTTGAATAAGTATATGAATACTCTATATTTTGAAACTGTAAAAGTAAAGGAATAAATATGTATAAAGGGAGTTTAACTAATAAAAGAGTATTAATTAATATAGTAAGTTTTAACTAATAAAAAAAGTTTACACGTTTAATATTGGTTAAAGGGAGTTTATGGTAATTCATCAACTTAATGAATTATTTTGAAAATGAGTTTTTCATAAACCATTAAGATATGTTTAGAGATGTGTAATAATAGAAAGATATGTATCTTTGAAAAGATACATTTTTTTAAGTAGAAACATTTGGAAATGAAAATGTAAAACAGTTATGTATAAAGAATTATCTTTATAAAAAGTTAAAAAAAAAGATGAAATGTTTTCATAAAAACTTTTGGGAAATGTTTTTTAAGTAGAAATATTTATAAATAAAAATGTAAAATAGTTATGTGTAAAGAATTATCTTTATAAAAGTTAAAAAAAATATGAAATATTTTCATAAAAACTTTTGAAAGATTATTAAATTCATATGAAGTATGTGGATTATTTCTTTGCATAATTTGACCTAAGATTCGAGTACAGAGCTTTGAATTGTTTACACCAGTCCGAAAAAGAATGTATTACTCGATTCTTGATGACAAACATTGATGAGGGTTGGTGGTCAGATATTTGAGTTTTCTATCATAGTTGAGAGCTATGTGAGGAAAAACTAAAGTTTTGAATAGAAAGCCTGTCCGGAGTCCGCTTCAAAGGATCCGGGGATCAATACTAGTTCAGAAGTAAAGCTGTGAATCTGAATAGAAGATCGAACCATATATTGTGTACGGATGACCAATGTACATCATACGGTTGTAGGTTTAATAATAAATATTTGGGCAAAACCTTTGGGTTCTTGTTTTGAGTAATTTTGGGGACGAAATTCTGTTAAGGGGGAAGTAAGTTATCACTTTGATAAGTTATATATATTTTTAAAATTATTCAAATAAAAGGATGATAATACAAATAATATTGTTTTTAGTTATAATAAACAACAGTAATCTTATTTTGAATAGATATTTACAAAAATATTTTGATCGGGATTAGAACCGATAAAATAGCCAAAAACTGTTTTACAGATAACCAACTCTATAATCGTAAAACTTCGCCCACACAGCTGGATACATGAACTTATTTTTATAATTGAATAAGAATATGAAATATAATTAATTATTTTATTTTTGGGAATAAAATGTATTTAAGACATCATCAGTGATGCCCTTAAATTTAATAAATTGATTTATTAAATTTAATCGAGATTCAATAATTCAATAATTATTATAACTATTCAATAATTATTTTTAATCATGATAATTCATTTTAAATGGTTATAAAGCGATAATAAATAATTTGTGATAATTTTATGAAGATATATACTTGATTTGAAAATATAAGAAAATTCGTATTGCTTTATCGATATAATAGTCAATTTTGTAAACAATTATTAATATTAATTTATATGGTTTTATAAATAAAAATTTGACCATTTTAATTAGTTAAAAATTTTAAAAAAAAAATTCATATTTTTTTACATTTATGTGTAACTTAAAGTATGAATGAAAATGTGACCGGAAATTGGTTTTTCGATTTTCAACGGGTTAACGAACGGAAGTTGTTCAAAGTAGTTGCAACTTTGTTTATATGTCATGTGCACATATATACCATATTGTGCACACCCTAACATATACATGAACATATATATATATATATATATATATATATATATATATGTACATACTAATATGCACGTACACTTAGACATATATATATATATATATTACAAAACATTAAGATATTTTCTTAAAACTTAATACTTAAGCAAATAAAAAGCAACCATCAAGTCCTCCTACACCACCATCTTCACCACCACATGGTAAAGAGGTGGCTAACGTGTCTGGCACATGGGGGGATGATGTGCACATGATGTGGGGAGGAGATGGATTTGAATAAGGCCTTACCTAATGAAAATCCTATAAATACCCATGCATACCTTCTCGTTTCCACACACCTTTCACTTCTCCTTCTTCTTCTTCATTCTTGTGCCTCCTAAATGCTCTTTAATGGATTCCATGGAAGTCTCTCTTCTTTTTCAAAAAAAAACTTGAGAAACAGTAGGAGGGTTAAAAATAGTGGAAGTGCTTAAGCACTAATCATTGATTACTCTCTAACTTTTTCAAAAGTTAACCAAATCTTCTCCAATCTCTTCTAAACTCTAGTATTGAGCCTAATTCATCATGGGAAGCATGATTATCGAGGGAGAGGATGTTGGGCAAAGAGAAAAAGGCAAGGTGAAGGGCCATTTACAAGTTTTTTTGGAAAAATCATGGTTTTGCAGTTCGGAATTTATAAAGGGATTTCTTTAAAAATGAAATTTAAAATTATTTAAAAATATGGAATAAATTTTGAAAATCTTTTAAAATGTTTTGAAAGTGATGTCTGAATTATAAAAATGAATTTTCAAATGATATAAATGTCATTTTGATCAATATAGCTTAAAAAAGCACCATTCGCAGCACTTTTCTATAACTTTTGAACTACAGTTTTGAACTTAACTATTCTTTTCCAAAACTTTTATAAATGTTTTCAAATAATAAGTAGTTGTTTTAATAATGATTTGAAAGTTTCATAATTTATTTAAAAATAATTAAATAAATGATTTAAAGAAAAGCTATAAAAAAAATCAAGTGATTTAACCTTGGCTTTAAAAGCCGACGAGTAGACTGGATTTTTAAATTTGTGATATCCGGGTGAGGTTCTTAAACTAATGAGATATTCAGGAGCAACCAATGCCCTGGCTCACCTTGCCTTTTTTGGGGTTTCTCACACTAGTACCATGACTTATACGGAGTTTATTTTCCTTTTCCCTTAAAATCTGGGTGCCTTAATTTTCTCGGCTAGCATAATGGTCAGGTTTAGTTAGAAGAAGTCTTGATGGAGCTCAAAGCATGAAGTTAGAAGATTCTTTTGAAAATTGTTATCCATTTCCACCACACTCATGTATTGTTGTATTCCACATTTGTAAGGACAGATATTTATAACTGTCCATGTTTAACTCTGAAAATGTATTAAAAATTTCCGCTGTAAAGATTATATGTTGAAATAATATGCATTATTCCATCCGTGTTAGATTATGTCATGTCTTTATTTTCTTTCTTACCCTTGAGAATCCACCTCTTCGGTACTTGGATTTGCGGCATATGAATACGAGGATGTATTAGTCTCGATTTTCGAGGGTCAAAGAAATGGGTCCTTACAACTTCAGAACGCATTTATCGGTTCGAAGTGGTTTCAGATAAGAATCAACCAAATCCAATCCTGGTTTCTCCGAACCCATTATCGATAAAAAGTGCCAATAATGTAGGTAATTTTTTTCAATTAATCAATATCTTTTATCCAAGTAAGGTATCTTCTTAGCGATATATGTCTTTAAACTATTTTCTTTTTTCGCATACACAGGACTATTAAGCCTTTTTCTAATTTTGGAAATACCAAATAATTTTTCTTTAATCACATAGGAAAATGCGATTGATTAAAAAGGGATCCATAGAGATTATACCAATTATACTTAATACTAGTCCCCATATTCAACCTGAACTATTTTTCGTATAACGGTTAAATCACATTTTAAATTCACATGGATAGTATGAGTTCCCTCCTTGGAATCTAATATGGAATCTAACCAGAATCTTTCTTATATCACCAAACATCTTATAACTTTAAAATATGGTTTAATCTTTGGAAAAATCCAAATCTCATTCTCGTTTACCTTATCAAGCGTGGTTAGAGTAAATCAAATTTACTATCCCCTCCGTCGGGCAAGTCTAGATAGCTAGAGAGAGCAGGAAACTGGTTTTCCAAACTCACGCCTAGAGACTATCTCACTATCAGCCATAAAGCAGTCATGTTATTTGATCAACTCTAAACCCCTTAAAATATTTGATTTATTATTTGAAAAACATTTATAAAGGGTTTAGGAAGAAAACCCAAGTTTAAATCTTATTTCAGAAATTTTCAAATTCCTTTATTAGATTACCGGTGAATAGTATTTTTAAGGGCTACGTATCACAAATCTCTTTTTTAAACTTTTGTATGTCAAAATTTTCCATCTAAAACTTTAAAATATTTCTAAAT
Source organism: Allium cepa (assembly GCA_030765085.1). NCBI lineage: Eukaryota > Viridiplantae > Streptophyta > Magnoliopsida > Asparagales > Amaryllidaceae > Allium > Allium cepa. The sequence continues at coordinate 958,399,794 of CM060937.1, forward strand.
TTATCTCATATTTTTAAAGATTTAAAAATATCTACTTTTAAGAGTTGAAATCCATATTTTATGAACCGCCAAAACACGATTATTTTAAAAACTTGATTTGGACATATCTCAAATTTTACAAAATGAAATCTTGATTTTTTTCCTCATTTGGAAGTTATAGTTCTAAAAGTCCGAAAGATTCTTATTTTTAATTAATTTCAAACTATATTCCATTCTACACATTGATTTAATTTTTATGGCTCGAAATTATGAATTGTCGTTACGCGACGCGCCTATTTTGACTCAAATTTCATATCATTTCAAAACTTTTTCGAAAGGATTTTTAATGTTTATAAAGCATTTATAAACCAAATTAGCCCATTTTTATTCATGTTTAAAGAGTTTAACTATGCCATGACACTTTTATAATTTATAAGAGAAAGTTTATTCTTTGTGTAAATTCGACGTGTGTTTACCGTGAATTATTTCCATAAACAAGCAAACATATTATCACATCCAAAACATGATGATCAAGCATACAAAACCAGCATGGAAAGATATGTCATATCATCATATAATTTAATAAAATCAACTGGTGGAGTAATTCTTACATATGTAGCTATCCTTCTCTTCGTGTTACGAAATTGACTATAGCTTCGCTATTCCCGCATCGAATCTTATGATATCTGCCTTGGGACCCTAGGGTATGCTCGACTTTGTACTAGAGAGTGTGGAGATGCCTAGATGAACTCGGCCAGGCAAGAAAAGAGGAGGAGAAGGTCACTTGCTTTAATTTCAAACCAAAGTGGTATATCTCTTTATGTATTATGATTTATTTTGGCACAACTTCGAGTTGATTTATTTTTAAGGGAAAATGGTGGCCATCATTGTTCCTTAGAAGAAGAAGAGAAGCATAGGAATTTCTAAAGTGTGAAGGTATGCCTTGCTATTTGTAGGCAAAAATTTGTAAAATATCTAAACATCATCATAACACATCACATCATCTTTCCACCACTACTCCTCCCTTCATGATTCGACCATACACTCCCCCCCCGCATCATTTTCATCACTTTCCTTTATCTCTTAAGGCATGCACTTGGACAAGAATATGGGCTAAGGTGGAGATATCTCATCATTAACTAGGATAAATATCATGATATTTACTTTTATTTACCTTTAGTAAATTTGAGATGTAAATGTAATTCTAATGTGTATTATGTGTACATGGATGTACATATATGTATCATGCATGTCACATATAACATATAACGTTGCATATCTTCCTCATGTCAAATATGAATCCAGAATCTGATTTCCTATCACATTTTTGCTTCTTAGTTAATATATATATAAACAAAATTTAAAAATGACATTTCTATTAGTATTTAATAATTAAAAGGGCCTTGTTTGATTTTAAAACAATTATTAAATCATTTTAACTCATTTTAAATTCAAATATAAATTATTTTAAAATGATGACGTCATTGATAATGTCATAATGACATTTTATTTCCAAATTTTTTTTATTACATATTCTTGCTTAAATGGAGAAATAAGTGTAAGTAAAAAATCATGCATGACTTCTGATGGTTAAAAAGCTATTTATCGATAAAATGATTTTCGATCATATTATCGATATTTTCCAAAGAATATATTTTTGTTAAAAAATTTCCAAAATTCTAAGAGTTCACCAATTCTTATGCTTCTCCCACTGAATGGGTGCTTTGCGCATAGCATTTGGAATACAAGTCACTAGTATAATATGATTCATAATCACATGATAAATGAATTATTTCGCAAAACTATAGCTTAATCTATAATCTCAAAACAATTATAAGATTTCAGATACTTTTATATTTTCTAACGCACCGGTTTGTTATGAAAAATATCATTACTATAGGATTATCTTATAATGAAAATTCACAATATTCATACATAAATAGAACTATGTTCATTTTTAGTCAAAATTGAAAACTATCATTATTTCATAAATAATATTTGGTATGTCTATGAGAATAATATCATAATTTGACGCATCCACTAAGAGACGCTCGTACTATTTCCATAATCTATAGTAGTGTGCAAAATACGAAACTTCATTCAACCAATTATGATGAGATTTTATTTCATTCACTGTAACTAGTTCACAATCGTGAGTTTTAGATCAATTATCTTGAACTCGAAGACATAATTTTATAGAAAATAATTTTTTATATGAAAATACACATGGAACAGATTTCACATTTCCCATTCCATAATAAGTATCTTTTTTAATTTTAATTTTTTCTTATTTCTGATATCCTTTGTGAAAGGGAAGACACAGTTCACTCTCTTCATGCTAATTGTGCATATTTTGTTTCCACTCTCAACAATTCCCTTTTCTTTCAGATGTTCGTACAATTCAAAAGAAAATTTTACTGTACCGACCTTGAAATTCGAATACTTCTCCTTCGAATGTCGAAACATTCTGATGTATAATTAAGTGTTATAAATATGATTTATAATCATATAAGACATTGTTTAATTAATAAATGATGATGAGAAACTTGTTTTTGAAATCTGTTAACAAAAATATATTCTTTAAAGAAAATTCGACATTGTGACCGAAAATAGGTTTATCATAAAATGACTTTTTGATCAATATAAGTTGTTTGAACTCTTTGGCACTTGTCAAATGGTCAAATGAACAAATTACCAACTAATTAATACACACACACCTCTTCATTCATTTTTTGAAGGCTCTAGAATGTTCTAATGGATAAGAGATATTATTTTGGTGAGGGTATAATGGTTATTAGCATAAATGAGAAGTGACATAAAGGTGCATGTGAGAAGGAAGCTCCTTTATGACCTTCCATGAGAGGTAGAAGGTTGTAATGACCTCATTCCTAAGCTTATAAAAGGAAGGCCTTGGCCATAGGAAATAATCACAAAATTTCCAAAGCTTGAGTTATAAAAAGTAATGGCTTCACTTCTTCTTTTGAAAAAATACCCAACTAATTAACACGCACACTCTTCGTTGAGCTTTGAAGGTTATATAATGTTCTAATGGATAAGAATATTATCATGGTGAGGGTATAATAGTAATTAGCATAAAAGAGAAGTAACATAAAGGTGCATGTGAGATGGAGGCTCCTTTGTAACCTTTCATGAAAGGTAAAAGGTTGTAATAACCTCATTCCTAAGCTTATAAAAGGAATTCCACACCTTTAGGAAATAATCATAAAATTTACAAAGCTTGAGTTATAAAAAGCAATGGCTTCTCTTCTTCTTTCTCTCTTATGTTCTAAAAAGAAATAGTTACAAATCAACTCCAAATCACTTAAAACTTTTCCACAAGGCTTAATATAATACCAGGACACCTTCCACTAGCCAAAACAAGAAAAATTGAAGCCATACTCACCCTACGTGGGATGGTCGTGAGCATTAGAGAGAGGGAGGAAGGCAAATGAGCAAATGCAAGGTAAGAAGGAGGAGAGATGAGGTGGTTGCAGGGAGGGGGTTTGACTTGGGTTCTTGGATTTGGTTGTTCGCGAGGTGAAAGGTTAGTTAACACCTCACTTTAAATGAAAATATAACACATACATAGGTCGTGTCGAATGGTGTTTAAGTTGTCTAAATTGTTGTAGACATATGTTAAAACATTGGTTTGGATTCTTACTTTAAAAGTAGGTGACATATGTGATGCATGTTTATGAACTTGAAAAACTGGGATTGAACTTGAATGGACTTGTATGACTTGTGACAAGACCTTGAACAAAGCATATAGGAAATAGATGACTTTGGTTTAGATCGGATTCAGATTTGAAAGTGCACTTATAGCGATAGTCATTGTAGATGCAGTTGTAAATTGCCTTGTTTTTTGCTTTTGCTATGGAACTTTGTAAAGATATCCTTAGGGGCTTCTCACCATATTAATAATTTTTTATATGTATGTTTTTACCTATCAAAATCTTGAATAGTAAAAACTTAAGTAACATCTTGAAAAGTGGCCAAAATTTCACTTCTGAAAACCTACCGCCTTTAGACTTGATTTAAGACTTTAAAAGGTTTGAAAAGAAATTTAAATTAAGTATTTTGTTCCATTATTTTTACAAATGTTTGTTAACTCATATTAGGGTACTTTAAAAGTAGTTTGAGATATTTATGAATTTTTAAGAATTAGTTGTAAATTTTGAACAAAGAGTTATTTTGCTCAAAACATGTTGTTTTCATGTTTTAAGGAAAATTTTAAATTTGTTATATTAAAGTAATATTTTGGATAAAAAATTTTAAACCTATTATAAGTATTTTCAAGTATTTTGAAAGTATAAACATAAGGCTTAGAAAGGGGTTAGAATTTCTAAATGGGTAAATGGTTGATTGTTTAATTACTTGTTTAAAAAGTAATTAACTATGCTTAACACTAAAAGCTGACGTAGTAAGGCTTATTTATTTGTAAGAGGCAAGATTGATGTTGAGTAGGGATAGAGCAGTAGAGCTCTAACCTACTAGGCTTCCATCTTGACCGAGGAATAGTAAGTCGGAAACATGTTAATCGTGTTGATTTCTCATTGTTTGTGGAAATCATTAGTATTATACTAACATTAAAAACCGATGAGGTAGACTTATCTATTTGTGAGGTATAATAAGGAAGTGTCTGGGCAAGGCATAATGCAACTAATGCTCAAATTTCTTCGGCTTCACTCTTGGGCAAGGAATAGTTGAGCTGGAATGTAAGAAACGAGTTAAGCGTACGAACCATGATTTGTATATGTAATTTTTTACTAGATAATCGATAAGTCGATATTCGAACTTGACCCAATATTGAATTAAGAAGTTATCGAAATGCTTTGTGTATCTTAGTATTCTTATTTCTACTACATTTATGTATTGTAAATATTAGCATTGTGAGGAAGGAAGATATAACTGCCCAGCTAATGATAGTACTTAGTTTTTAGTAACTCTGATATTTCTGTATTCAGAGTTACCCTTTGTATTGGTCCTTTGTTATTATATATTACTATTCCTATGAGATTATGATATTATGTTCTTCTTCTCCTTTTCTTTTTCTTTTTATCCTCATTTTCTATCTTTCAAGCTCTTGGGTGTTCGGCACACAAATACCTTGAACATATAAACATTGATATTCGTGGGTTGAAAAGTCGAGTCGTTACCTAATTAGAAGACTGCACCAAATTCATTACAAAAGGGCACTCGGGTATTCTTAACACTTTAAGAATATCAATAAGTCACATAAGTAGGCCGATCGAAATTGGCAATTCAATGATCAAATTCCTCGATCAGTTTTTAGTGCTCTGTCCTTGGTCGGTCTTTAGTGCTTGTTCATGATTTTGCAATGTTGTTTGTTTGCCCATTTAGAGTAAATCAATTTTACCGATTTTCATACATTAAGAACATGAATATTCACCATATAGCTCTTGAAAGTGACATGATATGGATCAAACGTCCATATTCTTATATTGCTCAGAGTTCAAAACTCGTAGAAGCCAACGTCCAGTCTTGAAAAAACTAACACTTATATGACCGAGGCATGGACGTTTTTTGTCATTGTATAATTTCGGCAATCTTAATGTGCCAGAAGAATTATTGGTAAGTACACGTTGTATTTTTATTTCAATCTTAATTTAGTTCCGTTTTATAATTTAACTAATAATCATTTTATCAATTATACTAGTTGCACAAATTTATTTTATTTGGACTTGTATAGCATACATTCTTACAGTATCAGAATGATTAAATGTCACCATTTCATTTTTTAATAAGGCCCTAGCTAGTTTTTTATTTTCTCAAAACCTGCAAAGAAAATGTAGTAATCTCTTTATTTATCCGGTGGGTGTTAGCACTCGTATTCCTTGAGATTCTGACCTTGAGCAAACTCAACAAGTTTTGCACAAGGTTAGTTACAAAGAACTACATAAACCAAAAAAGGAAGGTAATGTCGGTCTTAAGAATCTGTTCGAAAGTAAAAGGTTATATGGTTTCAAATTAGCTTAGAAAATCCTATTGTCTAACAACTTATGGGCTAGTAGGATAAGAGCCAAGTATTTAAAAGATAATTTTTGGACACTTAAAATTGACAACAATGCTTCTACTATATGGAAAAATATTTTGAAACAAAGGAAACTATTAAAAAAATTTGATTGAAAGACAAATTTCTAATGGGGAAACCACGGATCTTTGGAACGACCCATGGTTAAATAACAAAAGCTGTATAGAAAGACTTGAGTGGGATAGTTTCTCTACAAATGGAAGTCCATCCTGCAAGATTGCAAGCATTACAAGGGGTAAACAATAGGACTACACATGCAAATTGTTACTAGAAACTTGAGACAAGAAATTGAGACTACTATTTTATTCTCATGGAGAATAAAAAATATTTGAGGTTGGAAAAGTAATAACAAGGGCCAGTTCAAGCTTTACGATGCATGGGAGGACATAAGAACTCAATTATGACTGTGCACTAGCACAAAACATATGGAGTAGGTCAAATAATCCTAAAGTCGCACATACTACCTATAAAGCTATGATCTTTAGGCCGCCCACTAAAGACAGACTTCTAAATTGGGTTTTACTTGATTATGCAACATGTAGTTTATACAGTCTAGACATGGAAACACATAACCACTTTTTTTTGAATGCAAATACAACAAAAGAATCTTGGATATTCAGAAGTTAAAATGCTTGCAAATTGAAGATGTTAAGTCACTACAAGAAGAGGCTACTTACCAGTACAAACGGGGAGATATGTCTAATTTGAGGGAGGAAATCAACAAAATTTATCTGACAGCTACCGTATGACATCTCTAGCAGGACATGAATGATCAGGCTTTCAATAAAAGAAAGGAAAGATGAATTAGCATTCTCGAATTTAATTACTCATGATGTTACAGTCATAATTTGAAGATTATCAAAGAGAAAACTCACTAGCTTGGTAGCACATGAACGATAAGTATTGGCGCATTGAAACTGGAGGGTTGAGAAGAAGGAGATCAAAGAGGGATGTTGCAGCCATCATGTCTGTTAATCTTCTAGCCTAATTAAGAATTTTTTAGTTAAAGTGAGGAATGTTTTTACTGTACTATAAGGTGGGGCTTTGTATTGTAAACATTTGGATCTAGTTGTATGGGCTCGAGCAGCAAAGCCTAGTGTGAAATAAAACTGTTAATCTAGTTTCAACATACATATACATATATACATACATACATACATATATATATATATATATATATATGTATATATATATATACACACACACACACATGCATACACAAACACACACTCACACACAGATATATATATATATATATATATATATATATATTCAAGGATTTAAAAAAATGCAAATAAAGCTAAAGGAATAGGTAACAAATTTTATATGTATATCTCTATTTCAGTTCTTCCCAGATCTATAATTTCTGTAACACCATGTAAAATAAATAGTAAATTTAATAAAGAAAAATTATTAATTAATAGTAAGGTTTAAAATGAGAATTTTGCATACTTCAGAATTTGGCCGTAAAAGTTAAACTACCGTGTTCAAGGTGATTTTCTAAGAAAATTTCTTATATAAAGTTTTGCGCTTGGAGTTCAAATAGATAAGTTATTAGCGTTTGAAGGTTCCGAATTTAAAATAATTCTAATGAACTTATATTTAAAAATTAATAAATGCCAGCGTTTAAAATTTAAAATGTTAATAAATAATGGAACGTTAAGTAATAGACTTAACATTGAAATAATGTTAATGGTAGGGTTAAATGAGAAATAAATAAGATGACGTTAGAAAGTTAATGGTAGTAATAAAACTCGGCCAAGTGAAAAAGGTTCATCGATCAGTTAAGGGATGGAGGCTAGTAGTTTGTGTTAAAGAAGTTTGGGTTTTTTATGCCATGGGAAATTTCGTATACCAAAACCTTAATATTAAACCCTAAAAATTAATTATAAGATGTCAATTCTCGGATTAGTTGGAATCTCAATTGTTTTATATTTATATAATAGAATTTTATTTTGTTATTTGTAATATGAATAATTTATGTTCTATTCAATTTTTGCTTTTACATTTACATTGTTGTGACAAAGGGTTCTAAAAGAAAAGAATTAGAAAATGATATGAAAAGTATGGATTTTCCTACTTATATTCACACCGCCTATTTCCGTAATTTAGGCAAACATGAATCTTTTTTTCACTTCAACCTTGTATGTGTAAAAGTTGAATATAAATAAAGTATTCAAATTATAAAGTTTTGTTTCCTTGAAATAAAGGCATTGGTTTTACTATGTTAATGTAAATTAATATATGTATTTTACTCATTTTTGATTATGCAAGTCTATTTTATTTGGCTAAGGATATTAGCTATTTTGTATACTATTGTATGGGATCGAGACCTGTGATAACACGCATAGGAGACTTTAGTGTAGAAATATTTTTACGAACGCCTAGCAATATTTAGTTAGCCTAAAATTTACTTCAGGCATAAATATATTAATAATATAAATAGTAATGTATAAGTTGTATCTTATAGAATAAATAGGTTAATAAACATCGTTAAACCCTATAAGAAGAAAGTTAGGATGATTATGGAAATTAATCCATAATTAAAGGCAAAATAAGAAGTTTCCCTTATATAGCCTTAAAGAGTAAACGCGGGTAAGGTATATTATATATAGTATATATATGGTAGTATATTCTAAAAGCGAAAATATTACTAAGTTATAATGAAGAAAGATCAGTTAAAAGCACATAAAAGTCTGCCCAGCTAATTTGGCTACAAGCACCATGACTTTGGAACTAATGTGAGACATTGCCTATAATAATCACTCATAATGGAAGTGAGGTTAGTCCAATTCTGTAGGGTAAACCTACCCAAATAATCTAGCTATCAACATCTATGAATAGTTCGTCCAATGCCAGATGTCACGATTTTGTTACGGGTTATAAGATGGATATCCCAACATGGGCCAGCTTGTGGGTTGAAGGTATTATGTGGTTGTTGTAGGGTATGCTTCTTTCCACTCAAGAAGTATTAAATGGTCAGGATTACCTTTTAGGTGCGGTCATGGGAAATCTTCAGAGGGGGACCGTTTTGAGGTTGAGGTATTAAGTAGCAATTGTAAGGTCTGCCACTTTCCTATCAAAAGAAGTATTAAGTGGCCTTATGGGATTTCTTAAGCTGTCAGATGGGAAGTAAATTGATAGGGATCTGCCTATGATACAGGTATTAATTGATCTGATTCTGTATATTTCCCAAAAAAGAGGTATTAAATGACTTAGATGCTTTCTCTCGCATCGTTATGGCATGATTGACGAAGGTGGGTTGTTAGACCCTATAGTTGTATTGCATTATGTTAATTGCTATTAAATTAGACTAGAAAGGATCATTGTCCTACAATTAAAGTTACATTATAAAGTTGGACTAGAAGAGCCTTTGGCTTACAATCGGAGGTATACTCGGTAGGTTCAGTATAGGATGTGTAAGACATAATACTTATCTAAATTATACTGTCCAAATACTAATATGGTAAGACATGAGATTTTTATTTACTGATCACTATTGTTCTGACTTCATCCTCATTACAACCCACAAATTGGGGGAAACGATGCTGATGGAGAAGATGAACAATACTAAGAATCAAGGGTGCCGAAGAACATGTGGCAGCTATGCCGCCTACTTCAACTCCTATAAATACTAACAACCATAACTTCATGGAAGGGGCAAGTTCTTCCTATCACTTTGCTTAAATTTTCAAAGCTGTAAACCCTAAAACAATTTGGAAATTTAGAGTACCTATTGTAAATTTGTGACTTCTTGCAAACAAGAACTTGTATAAATCAATTTTGCATAGTATACAACATGTGAATAAAGATTCTTGACTATGATATGACTATGACTTGCATATGATTCTTATGTCCAGTTGCTTATGAAATGATCATAACTTTTCTTTTGAACATGCATACTTCTTACAAGTTGGCATAAGGCTATCTAAGTCTATCTCTAATCAAGCCTATTATTAAATCTATTTTAAATCTTATAATATATATATATATATTTAAAGTAATAAAGTTATAAGAAAAATTCTATAAATTTCATTTTAAAGCTTAACTTATAATTTTAAAATATCCAAAACATATACTTTTAAAAATCTAACTTTACATATATATTAAAATTGAAATCTTTATATTATATTAAAAAGTCAATATTTATTAAACCTCATATATTACCTTTCAAACTTTGAAAATAATTTTCAAAAATAGACCAACAGTGTCCATATATAATTTTCTATCCTATGGTCAAATTATACGGATATTTATCATTTTAATCTGCAATCTAAATTTATTTTTTACGGGTTCATATCGTTTCAACCTGCAATTGCACAATTTCAAAAATCAATGAAAATCACTTGGGCTTATCATTTAAACCGATAACGATTTCCCCCCTAATATATAAGATCGTTTGGGTATGTATCATTTCAATTCATAGGGAATTCTAAACTAACAGGGAACTTGCAGAGTAAGAACAATAAGATAAAATATAACATATCAACAACATGCATATGTCATAAGTAACAAATTTTAATATATACAACTGGTATGGTGTCATATGTCATAGGTGAACGATTGCAGATAATGGCATATCATATTTAACGATTAAATAATTTAACACTTCAAATTTAACAGCATATTCAATTATCATTTCAAGTGAATTAAATTTACTAAATATAAGAATGTTAATCGTGAGTGATTGCTCACCCTTCGAGGCTATAGAACAACAGGAAAAGAACACGACTCCTACATGGACTCGGACATGGACACGCACATGAAGGAAGCAAAAAGCTGCTGCGACTAATTTTGGACAACAACGTGACAAAAGAAAAGCACGATAGACTAGGTTCAATGGAAACAAAATATAAATTATATTATCATTTTCTTCTCTAAAATCAATATTTAATTAAAACACATATTAAAAATAAAATTTTCATAATATGTTCTTATTAAAATCAATATCCATATATTATATTTTAAAACCAATATTTAACATCAGCATATATATACTAAAATAAATTCTTTTTTCTTTATAATAGAGGCTAAGCTTCACATCAAAATATATATAAGCTTCAGAAAAATATGAAAGCAACTTCTCTGATGAAAACAACTCAGTATATATGCTACAGGTAAAATGAAACGTACTTAATATATATATATATATATATATATATATATATATATATATATATGCTACGAATAAAAATGAAACATACTTAATATATATATATATATGCTATAGATAAAAATGAAACATACTCAATATATATTTGGCCAAGAAGAAAATGAGGGGAGACGAAGCGGGTTGTGTGCTAAGCAAGCCGGGGAGGATGATGGAGATGGATCATCGGCAGGCGGTGGAAGGTTGATACAAGCAGCTGTTGGTGTTTATGAAGGGCAGAGGGGATTTTTATGGGCGGAAGACGACTTGGTTGTTGTGTGGCTGCTTTTTCCATCAAGCAGTAGTGTGACTACCTCGGGTTCTGGAGCATGGCAGGGAGGTTCAACTGGGTTATAGAGGAGATAGTGGAAGCTGCGGCTATAAGTGTTCGGCAGGGAAAACATGGCATCGTTTGGCGGAGGTTGTAGGCAAGGCTAGCAGTGGAGATGTGGTCATGTAAGGCTGCTGTCATGAAAGCTAGTGGTGCGGAGGTTGAAGGGCTGGTGGTTGCGGCCAGAGCCTTGGCAGTGGTGAGGAGGGGGCGATTTATCTAGGTGGTTGTTGCGTTGATGGCGAGGTGGTTCAACTAGAGAGGGACTAGAGGCAGGTGGTTAAGGTGGTCGGCATGGTCATGACGAGAGATGTGGGAGCTACGAGTGGTTTGGTGACATGCATGCTTGGTGATTCAAGGAGGGGCAGTTGTGTTAGGTGAGGTGTGGGAACTGATTGGAAGTTGGTGGAGAGAGAGGGGGGATTCATGGTGGATGGTCAAGGTGGGTGGAGTCTTGCGTGGAAGAGACGGGATAAATATCAAGTTGCTAGAGCAGAGCGAATGTCAGGAAGGAGCAAAGTTGAAGGAGTTGGAAAATATATAATCTTTTATATATATACACATGCTTTATTTTTTTTAATTTTTTTAATAAGAGAACAGAACAAGAACAGAAGCAAGAATGAAAGAGGAAGAGAATAAAGAAACGAACCAGAGAATATCGAATAAAGTGAAAAACCAAAAGTCATGCCTGTTAAGTTTTAAAATATTAATGATTATTGGCTATTGTTTCTCAACCGCTGAACAAATGAATGGTCATGGAAAACCAAAAGGTTAAGAATGGGTACTGATACGGCGACCGTTTCACGGGTTTCTCCCATACCGGATGTCGAATTACAAAAGTGAATATACTGTAGAGACCGGCATGAGGAGACGAACAGAACGGTACATAGATATGAGAGATACGATCGTCCTAGCAAATCTCGAATTTTCGTTGCCGAAAATGCTGCTAAATGCCAAAAATAAGATAAAAGGGGCTGGAGCAGTCCAAATTTGACGAAACGAAATATGACATCTCATTCAAAAAATAGTTTACAAATTTATTATATAAAAATATTCAGGTTTCGTAAATATTTTATTTCCATCAAATATTAACTGATTTAAATTGAAATTGAAAATTACACGACAGAACTAACTTCCATATTTTCTGATGAAAATCTGACACGTGCTACGTTTAAATAGACGCATACCAAATATCGAATTTCATTCCAAAATTTAATGGTTTATTTTCAAGAAAAATTCAGTTAATTACGTTACTTAAACTGTTAAAATGTACGGTTCATTACACTCTCCCCTACTCAAAACTTTTCGTCCCTAAAAAGGAACGAGATAGGAGAGTAGGAACAACTAGAAAGAAAAGATAGATTGAAATACAAAATACAACAATTAATTCAAAACTATATAAATTTCATTTATTTTATTTCTTTCACATATAATATTCCTTTAATGTCAATATCACTTAAATAACTCTTCAATGAATTATTTAAGTTTAGCATTAACATTCCATATTTATTGACATAAATAGCATTTTATTTTTATTTTTAAATTTATTTCTCTTAACATATCTTACAACATATATTAGGTGTATAAACAGTTATTATAACCACTCAAAAACAAATTCCCTTAAAAATTAAATTTTTGGACATCTTATTACTTACCTTTTTATTGCATATTATTCAATTGCATGCTCTCATTAACATTTAAACTCTTCCCAGGTAAGTTTATAAATGTTTCTGAGTGTAATTGAACACTACACAAACTTACCTTTATTTACAACATTACCATTAAACAAAAATTTAGTTTGAACATTATTATTACCTAAGTTTCTCTTGTATAAACTTCAATTACATATTCTCATAACATCTTAACTTTTTGAATATTTTAGGTAAGTTATATATGTTTTTAGAATGCAACTGAGTATTATACAAATCAGTTTTATCCTATTTCAACCATTTCAAATTATTTCAAATTCCATTTCTTATTTAAACACTTAAATTATTTAAAATTTTGCTTCTTTTAAAAAATTTGAAAACCATTACTTTACATAGAATTTAAGAATAAATTTCCAGTTTCACTTCAAATCATTTTGAAATAAATATATACATATATATGTTTTGTACATCAAATTATATTCAATAAATTCAAATTAAATCGTACTCAAGAAATTTAAATCAAAATCCATTTTTTCCAAAACAAAAGTGTGGCAAAGTTACTGAGTGGTCTCTCCATTTTGAAACTCGAAAAGGAATATCGACGATGTCGCAGTAATCACCGAAATTATTTTCCAGCAATAATAAGAGGAGAGTATAGACTTACTTTTCTTAAAAAAAAATTGAAAACAATTTGCATTCGAAAATACTTTCAAACAATATATTTTTCAAAATTTTGAAAACCAAATTTTGAAAAGTATCAAAAATTAAACTTTCAAATTCGTAATCTAAATTCATTTTATTTGTAAATCGAATTTATAAACCATGTTTATAAATTTTAACTCCTTATAACACACAACAAAAATCAACAGTTTAAAAATGCTAACAAAATATTAAATGAAAATCTAGTATTACCATTTCTAACAACCAATTCATTTAACTATCTAATTTCAAAAAATTATACCTTTATATATAAAATATAATTATACATAAAATTATTTCAATTACCAATTTCGAAAACAATAATGTGTCGGTTTGCTCTGTTTAAGTGTTTTGGAATTGCTATCGATAATGTTGGCCAAACGAAGAAACCCAAAATTCAAACTTAACAACTCAAACAACACAATATAAAACATTTATATATATATATATATATATATATATATATATATATATCAATTACAAACATGCTCACTTACAGAATGATTTAAGAATGGATTGTAGAACAAGGATAGAGATTCAAATTTAGGGGGGCCCTAACTAAGAAGATAGGCTTGGAAGGAAGATAAAATAATTAAATTACAAAAGAGGAAGGATAGATAAACTAATGTTAATCGCGGGTGACCTTAACCGGTCAACTGAGACTTAGGAAAAGACGAGAATATCATCAACGAAAATAGAGACAAACTCGTTGAGAGCATCGCAGAAAACGCTATTCATAAGATCGATGAAGAGGGCAGGAGCATTGGTTAATCCAAAGGCATGTCTAACCATTCATAGAAACCATTCGTCCAGGAAGAAGGACAATAGGTCAATCTCCAGGAATAAGATCGATATAGAGTTGAATTTTCGGACTAAGAGGGAGAGAAGTGACTTCACCAAACATCAGGATAATCCTCGAATATCGGGTGGAGTCAAGATCACTAGGCCACGAATCAAGCGAAATGATAAAATTGCCTGCACAACCCGAGGAATTCGACGTTGATCAAAAGAGAATTACCCGGGTCGTCTACTAGAAACATTTTGGGCTTTACAAGAAATAATAGTATCAAAACTGAGGATGTAGAAATCTCGGATGAATCGACGCCTGTTGTAAAGGAGTTTCACCCCTTTACAAATCATTCTAGGGTTGGTGGGACCGTCGATGGGATGAGTCACACGAAAGGATGAAGTTGCCAATTGAGGTAGTAAGATGTTCCCAGAATAATTATAGGGATCAACAGAAATAGAGCTATGGGATGCTCCAGTGTCAAAATGATCACGGATAGGAAAAGACAAGAATGGATTTTAGAACGAAGGGATAGTTCCAGAGTTCAAAAGAAATCCTAATCAAAGAGGATTCTAATAAAGAATTTCAAGCTCGAAAGAAGATGATTTTGTAATTAATCCAACTCATTCTAGGGTATTGCCACCCTATCTCTAATGAACTTTTACTACATATGTTAAGCTTTGTCTAAACCAGAGCTCTGATACCAACTGTAATGACTAGGTATTTCGAACCGTTTGAATCAACAGTCATCCACTCATGTCAGACTTGAATTGCTCAAAACAACAGATTGTTAATTTATATTTGGCAAAACTTAGCATCTACAGCAAATAAACCAATCATAGAATCACAGACATAAAGTATTATAATAATAAGCAGCAGAATAGATGAATAGTAGTTTATTAAGCTATTATAAAACAACAGAGTATGAAATAAAATACAACAGAATCTCAAATACAAATGAATCTCTAATACATAAGCAACTGACAAGTTTGAACATAAACGACTGGAATAAAATGAAGTAACTGAAATTTGGATAGATAGATCTTTAAACAAAACTCCAATCTCCAAAGGCGAGTCTCAAATGCTATGACACTCAGTCTGACCCGAGCATAAAGAAAAAAACAAACAATCGAGTCGAGATTAACATTCTTATACCAGTAAATTCAACTCAAGTGAAATGTCAACTACAATACAAGTAACTTAAAGGATGTTTGGGATTTCCATCCTCTAAGGATCCGTGGAACTATCTACTATGTAGTAATATACGCTATTATAATATGTCTATCAGTAAAGTAAAGTATTAAAATAGCATTAAGGCATTACCCATATCCCCCTTAACACATTTTATGTATTAGTAATATATGCTATTATAATATGTCCATCAGTAAAGTAAAGTACTAAGATAGCATTAAGGCGTTACCCATACCCCCCTTAACACATTTTATTTATTCCCAAAGGTGAGTCTCAAATTCTATGACACTCAGTCTGACCCAAGCATAAAGAAAAAACACAAAATACTCGAGTCGGGATTAACATTCTTATACCAGTAAATTCAACTCAAGTGAAATGTCAACTGCAATACAAGTAACTTAAAGGATGTTTGGAATTTCCATCCTCTAAGGATCCATGGAACTATCTATTATGCAGTAATATACACTATTATAATATGTCTATCGGTAAAGTAAAGTATTAAAATAGCATTAAGGCATTACCCATATCCCCCTTAACACATTTTATATATTTCTGTAGTTTATACAATGCCATAAGCTCCACCAAACCAGTGGTTTACCCAGAGGACACCCCATAGGTACAGTACAAAACAAACTCATAGAAGGCACGATAAGGCATGTAATAAGGAATGCGAGGCAATGCCCAGGGTAGGATACTACCGTTTTGTGGATCCGGACTGGTGGTAACGCATAGCAGCTGCTACCGCCCACCTCGAGACACGCTCCCAAATCAAAGGTGCACCTAACCAAATCACAAAGTAATAGAATGATATTGAAGAAATGTGTCTGATAGGAGGAATGACCTCACATCGCCCGGCATGGCTCTTATTTTAGCCATATCAAACTGACTCGCGGGAGTCAGGGCTGCTTTGATACCTCAAATAGAATCGTCGCCAAACTATCCTACTTCATTATGGAATCTCCACCACATATATAGTTGTTAAAGTGGTTTTCGGAATGGGTAGAGAGTGTGACATTATCCCATCCTAGTCTCTTTAACAACCAAATGCTTATTTTACAACGTGGTCATTTATAAAATCGCTTTTATAATCATTTCAAACAGTTCATACTTTATATCAAAATATTATATTCTTTTCAAAAATCATATCGCTTTTGAAATCATATTTACTTCTGAAATCACATCACTTTCGATATCATATTCACAAAATAGTTTAAACCATCATATAAAAATATTAGTATTTAAATACATTAAATCTGCATTATAATAGTTCCAACTTACATAGTTTAAACATTGAAAATAGTTTTTATATATATTTTGAAATAGTTATAAATTAAAAATATTTTATGTTTAAAAATAGGTTTTAGATTAAAATAGTTTATATATTAAAAATAGTTTATATATTAAAAGTACTTTATATAATGAAAATAGATCCCTCCAATTTCACAAATCGCCAAATCACCTTAATTACAAAATTCAATTTAGATCAATTCCAGTTCAACAATTTCGATTTAAAAGGTTAAGGATTCAATTCAAATTCTCAATAAATCATTTCAATTTATATAGATTTCAAATCTAGGTTTTGAACTATCACTTCAATTCCAATAAAATATAAAGTTTAAATATTCAAACATTTACAATATAAATTTCATTTATATTTCAACATTAAACTTTAATTTTATTCAAAATTGAAAATATTCTCTTAATCGTTTTAATAACAATTTAAATAAAATCTCAATTTATAAACTTAAATTAATATTAAATATTCGGTTCAATTTTATTTAAAGTTGAGAATACTAATTTAATCATTTTTTTTCAAATTAAGTTATATAATCATACCTTAAAAAAACTCAAATCAATAAGTTCAAATCAAACCTTATTTAAATTAAATTCTAAACAAATTTAAATATAAATCAATTCTTATTTAAGTTTATCTTTCCAACCTCCATTTATTTAAAATTATTACAAAAAACTATTTTAGAATATTAATATAAATTTAAACAAACACTTAACATATTATATATATTTAGTTAAATTAAATTCTTAATAAAATTATTATATTAGTTATTATTAAATTAAATCTTATTATTATTAAATCTATTTTAAATCTTATAATATATATATATTAAAATAATAAACTTATGAGAAAAATTCTATAAATTTCATTTTGAAACTTAACTTATAATTTTAAAATATCCAAAACATATAATTTTAAAAATCTAACTTTACATATATATCAAAATTAAAATATCTATATTATATTAAGAGTCAACATTTATTGAAACACATATATTTCCTTTCAAACTTTGGAAATCAATTTCAATAATGGACCAACGGTGTTCATATATAATTTTATATCCTATGGTCAAGTGATACGAATATTTATCATTTCAATCCTTAATCTAAATTTATTATTTACGCGTATATATCTTTTCAATGCGCAATCCCAAAATTTCAAAAATCAATGAAAATCACTTGGGTTTATCTTTTCAACCCATAACGATTTTTTCCCTAATCTATAAGATCATTCGGGTATGTATCATTTCAACCCATAGGGAATTCAAAACTAAGAGGGAACTTGCAGAGTGAGAATAATATGATAAAATATAATATATCAACAATATGCATATATCATCAGTAAAAAATTTAAATATATACAACAGGTATGGTGTCATATGTCATAGATGAACGATTAAAGATAATGGAATATCATATTTAACAATTAAATAACTTAATGTTCAAATTAACATCATATATCAATTGTCATTTAAGTGAATAAATTTACTAAATATAAGAATGTTAATCATGAGCGATTGGTCATCTTTCGAGGCTAGAGAACAACAGGAAAAGAACACGATGCCTAAATGGATCCGGACACAGACACATACACGAAGGAAGCAAAAAGCTGCTGCAACCAATTTTGGGCAGTAGCGAGACAAAAGCAAAGCACGATAGACAGGATTTGATGGAAAAAAATATAAATTATATTATCATTTTCATCTCTAAAATTAATATTTCATTAAAACACATACTTAAAAAAATCATAATATATTCTTATTAAAATCTATACCTACATATTATACTTTAAAACCAGTATTTAACATCAGTGTGTATATACTAAAATAAACTCTTTTTTTATAATAGAGGCTAAGCTTCAGATCAAAGTATATATAAGCTTCAGAAAAATATGAAAGCAACTTCTCAGATGAAAACAACTCATTATATATGCTACAGGTGAAATGAAACATATTATATATATATATGCTACGAATAAAAATGAAACATACTTAATATATATATATATATATACGCTACAGATAAAAATGAAACATACTTACTATATATATGCTACAGATAAAAATGAAACATACTCGATATATATTCGATCAAGAATAAAATGAGGGGAAGCGAAGCGAGTTGTGTGACCAACAAACCAGGGAGGATGACAGACATGGATCGTCGACAGGTGGTGGAAGGTTGATACAAGCAGCTGTTGGCGTTTGTAAAGGGTGGAGGGGATTTGTATGGGTGGAAGGTGGCTGGGTTGTTGTGTGGCTGCTGTTGCCATCAGGCGGTGGTGTGACTACCTCGGGTTCTGGAGCATGGCAGGGAGGTTCAACTGGGTTGTGGAAGAGATAGTCGAAGCTGCGCTAAGAGTGCTTGCAGGGAAAACATGGCGGCATTTGGCAAGGGTTGTAAGCGAGGCTAGCAGTGGAGATATGGTCATGAAGGGCTACTGTCACGGCAGCTAGTGGTGTGGAGGATGAAGGGTTGGTTGTTGCGGCCAGAGCCTTGGTAGTGTTGAGAAGGAGGCAATTTTTCTGGGTGGCTATTGTGTTGATGGCAAGGTGGTTCAACTAGGGAGGGACAGGAGGCGAGTGGTTAAGGCGGTGGGCACGGTCGTGATCGGGATATGGGCACCGCGAGTGGTTTGGTGACAAGCGTGCTTGGTGGTTGAAGGAGGGGTTGTTGTGTTAGGTGAGGTGTGAGAACTAGTCGGAAGTTGGTGGAGAGAGAAGGGATTCATGTGGATGGTCCAGGAGGGTGGAGGCCTTGCATGGAAGAGACAAAATGAATATCAAGTTACTGGAGCAGTGCGAATGTCAGGGAGGAGAAAAGTTGAAGGAACAGGAAAATATATAAGCTTATATATATATATATATATATATATATATATATATCCATGCTTTATTTTTACTTTTATTTTTTCAATAAGAGAACAGAACAAGAACAGAAGTAAGAACGAGAGAGGAAGAGAATAAAGGAACGAACCAGAGAATATGGATACAGTGAACAACCAAAGGTCATGATTGTTGAGTTTTAAAAATATTACTGACTACTGGCTATTGTTTCTCAACCGCTGAACAAACGAACGGTCATGAGAAACCAAAAGGTTAAAAACGGGTACCGATACGGTTGATCGTCCGCGTACCGAACGCCGAATTACAGAAATGAATATACTATGGAGATTAGCAAGACGAGACAAGATACACAGATATAAGAGATACGATCATCCTATCAAAACTCGAATTTTCGTTGTCGAAAATGCTGCTAAACGCCGAAAATAATATAAATGGGGCTGGAGTTGTCCAAATTTGATGAAACAAAATATTACATCTCACTTAGAAAATGGTATACAAATTTATTATATAAAAATATTCATGTTTCAAAAATATTTTTATTTCCATCAAATATTAACTGTTTTAAATTGAAATTGGAAATTACACAACATAACTAACTTTCATATTTTCTGATGAAAATCTAACACCTGCAACGTTTAAATAAACGCATACCAAATATAGATTTTCATTGCAAAATTTAATGGTTTATTTTCAAGAAAAATTCAGTTAATTACGTTATTTAAACTGTTAAAAAATCCGGGTCGTTACAATATACACTGTTTGATACTATCCGGGTATTGATACCTACTTTATGTACAAATTTATTTGAAAAATGTTTTCAAACTAATGTCACTAATGATAATATCAAAAAAGAATTGCTATAAAGTATTTTGGCTATCGTGAGGTAAAAAACCTGTCTGTGTTTATGTGCAACGTGATCTTACGGGACGCCCTTCTTTTCAAAGGTTTTGATTGGCATCAATATGATCTATGACATTGTCATATATATACATATACATACATACATACATACATGTATATATATATATAATTCGTATTTCACACGATGGTTTGCCAAGCCTAATCCGGGTATTTTTAATACTCGGGTCAGATCCAAGTAGTTTCACGGTTAGCGAAGATATTTGGAGTTTCCAGAGGAGAGTTGGAGATCTTCATCAATGTATGACGTAGTTTAATTTTCTGTGTGTTTGTTGTTTTTATGCAATGTTAAGGATATAGATCTGCAACTGTCCAGACTAAATATAGGTCAGACTCTGATATATATATTTATAATTTCCACCGTGAAAGATTTTATGACTAATAATATATGATATTTCGTTCGTGCGAGATTATGTTTTCTACTTTATTTCTATCTTTATTTTCTTTTTTCCCCGAACTATCCACCATTTCGTTCAAATTAGGTTAGATATGTGAAGTTCATTGTCAACTTAAAATATACGAAATTGTGGGTTATCATATAATTTTTCATAAAAATGATAAAGATTATATAATTTCATTCCAAAGGAACTATTTTTGAAAAATAATAACAAAAGAATTTGACAAATTTGCCCAAAGATGGAAAGGATTAATATCATCCATCCACACGAATCAAAGTTTGAGAATCTTTAAATAGGAAACTTACATATGCTGCCAATATACCAATCCAATACTATAAGAGAACCAAGCATTAGCAAAAAGCACAATGCTTTAGAAATATCCAAACTTTAAGTTTTCATTTCCTTACCACACCTTATGAAAATATATACCTCCTAATTAAAGAAAGATTAAACTACTGGCCTTCAAAAAAGAAGCGGCCAGGAAATAAATGGAACCTCGGAGGTTCTTATTGCCAATATTGTTGAAGGATTGTACACGAAACCAATCAATGCCATGCTCTAAAAGGAATGGTCGATATTTTCTTGGAAAAAGTAGAGCCTCAAGAGTTTATTAGCAATTTAAGCAAAAGGCAAACGTGTCTACAAAGAACAAGGAACCAATAAAGAAGAATGCTTCATTAAAGAGGATTAATAAAATAAACGAAAAAGCCTTTGATCTTGCCAAAATGGCCTGGTCAAAGCACCTCCGAGAGAGAGGTTAGAGTAAACTTTCGGTCCTACCTACAAGGCTTGGCCAAAGCATTGCGAGCCTTTCGCCCCACCTACATGGCCTAGAAGAAGCGCCTCTGAGAGGAAGGACGACGTAAGCCTTTGGTTCTACCTAAGATGGAATAGCCAGAGCAACGACCAGCCGTCAGTCCCACCTATAAGGCATGTTTGAAGTGTCTCCTAGAGTGAGGATGAAGTAAGCCTTTGGTCCTACCTAAGATGGTCTGGCCAAAGCACCAAGCTAGCCTTTGGTTCCGCCTAGAAGGCCTGATCAAAGCGCCACCTAGAGGAAGGATAGATAAGACTTTGGTTATATCTAAGATAGCTAGCCAAACATAACGACCAACTTAAATCATTACCTCTAAAGTAGTAAGGGCTCAAGCCTAAATCACTACCAAGAAGAGTATTAAGTAGCAAAGGAAATCAATCAAAGCCTAAATCACTACCCAAAGAGTAGTAAGTGGCAGTCTTCTAGAGTAAGTTTAATCGAATGAAAAAGCAATCTTCTAGAGGAAGAACAGTCAAACACGTTTAATTTTCTACCAAGGTAAAGTTAAAACAACTTCCAAAGGAAGAATCAAATGCTATTTATCATGCATAATTGAGAATCTTAATGTCAGATAGTGATATTTGAGAAACTATGACTTATTACTCGAGCCCGAGGCTTCATTTTTCGAAATAATGAATTAACTCCCAATCCATATTAGAATTCAAATTAGTAAATAACGAGAATCGCCATTAATAATCAAGAATTATAAATAATAGGAATCTCTGTTAACAACTAGATTTCTAAATAACGGGAATCTCCATTAATAATTGAGATTTCAAAACAACGATAATCTATGTTAATAGTATAATTTCTAGTGCTCTTACCAGAGAGGATTTTGGACTTATTATCAAATGGAATTCTATACTAATACTAAATGAATTTTCGGCAGATCAATTTCTTGTCTTGTATTCAATCGCAGATGATTTCTTGGTCTTCTATTTCAAAGTTATCACCAAATGGTTTTCTGGTCTTCTAATTAAGTTATTACCAGAAGATTTCCAGTGTTCAGTACAGATGAAATTACAATTATCAAATGGATTTATGGATATTTACTCCTTCGAGACTAAAACTTCAAGCGTCGGGCTC
This sequence comes from Allium cepa, assembly GCA_030765085.1. Lineage (NCBI taxonomy): Eukaryota > Viridiplantae > Streptophyta > Magnoliopsida > Asparagales > Amaryllidaceae > Allium > Allium cepa. The sequence continues at coordinate 958,422,989 of CM060937.1, forward strand.
GGATGACTACATGATAAGGCCAAAAGACGAAGTTATTAAAAGCTTCACTCCTTAAAGTGCTATATTAAGTCTCTTAAAACGGAGTTCAAATTTTCTAATAATGTAAATTTTTGTTATTAGATGCATTTCCAATTTCCTATTAAATAAAAGTAGGGTTCTTTTAAACTTTTGATTAATAAGTTGCTAACCTTTTTATCAAAATTGATTTCAATTTTTAGCGATAAGGTTTATATTAAGAAAACTAAACAATGCTCAATCAAAGGCTACATATCATATTGCAATCAAATCCAAGCTCTGGAAAACAAGTTTTATATTCAAACAATTCAAAAATATCATAAAGAAGAATAGAAAGATTAATTCGAGGTAACAATCATTCAGATAAAATTTATTATCTTAAATAAACTAGAATTACAAGAATTAATGGTACCAAGAAGGGTAGCCAAAAGGGAAATCTACAAAAAAATCGTAAGAAATTCTTTGTTAGATGTCAAGTTTCTATAACTCCCTTTTCAAATTTTAGTGACCGAAGGAGAATTTGTAGTATGACGAATAGCCACATCTGAAAGTTCTTTCGGTTTCTTTTCTTTCTTTAAAACATTGTTTGCAGCATCATTAGAGCCAATTTGAACTTCCAATGCATACTTAAGTGTTTTATTGGCTCCCTTTAAAGTCGGGATCTTGCTCTTTAATTTCTTTACCTCATGTTCAGGAGCATATTTTTCATGCTTAAGTCCCTCCACCTAACCCTAATAATTGTTGAGATATTGAGGAACTTTTTCATCCCATTGCCTGTTCAAGATTGAATGCATTCATATCTTACTCTATGCCATCATCTAAACTAAAAGGTAGGTTCAACAAAGCTAAAAATTATTCTTTGCCAATTGAAGGAATAGGAGTAGGAAGGTTGGATTTGCCTCCGCTTGCAATGTATTCTAAGGATTGATAGGATACTTGGATTTTCAGTAAGTCCAGTTGGGAAATTTCAATATCAACACTAATTCTTTGGACTGAAAGTTCAGACTGCCCACCGCACTCATGTCTCCTTTCAAATCCAGGATTTCTCTATCTTTCTCTTTAATATTTTCCTCTAAGTTGGAAATCATCTCCTTGATACTACTTAACGTAGATTTCAATTGGTAATACTTTTTGTGTCGTTTCTATGCATCTGGATTATCTGAAACAAAAAAGTTGAAGTGCCTTAAGAAGAATGTTTCCCCTCCATAACTGACCTATCCTGGGTGTAATATTATCCAATTGATAAAGGAGATTTAGACTACTAAGTGTAAGCGTTGAATATTTTTCCTACTGAAAAAAGTAAATCGGTACACAAGAAAATGCATTCTTTATTAACAAAAAAAAGGTATACAAGCACAAGAAAATTCAAATTACACTAACAATAAAAGTATTATATACATTGTCAAAGTTCAAAGATAGTAGTTTGGGCCTTTTTGACTGAACCCACAGACATAGGAAGGGTGGCTTAAAAAGGAACATTAAAACCTGTCGGGGTATTAACTGATGGAAACTGATGATAGTCACATTTCCTAGCCAGAGAACTGGTGTAACAACCCGCATTTTTGAAATAATAAAATAAGAGATTTTATCGTAAATTTACCAACATAAACTTGGTTAAAAATCTTAATTATGTTATTAAAGTGATTCATAAATTTTGTTATGAAGAAATCATGAGTTTGAGAGCTAAATTCTATTTTAAACATGTTTTACATTTTTGTACAAACCTGAAAATGTCTATTTTCAATAAATTATTTGAAGGGTCTACCGACCATAAAATTGAGTGATTTCGGTTTCACTGCAAAGATTAAGTTTTGTGTTAATTTTAATGTATATGTTTGCATTTTTATGAGTTTTGGTTAAGGAGATATTATTTTTCAAAGATAGACTTAAAACATGTTTTGTGTGTAATATAAGTCAAGTTTGATTTAAATAAAATGAGGTTTTGGGCTTTAGTATGCTTGGCAGCTCAGCTAGCTAGGAGAAAATCCTCCTTCTCCTATACAGTATGTTCATTTGCATTTCACAAAACTTCTTAAAACAAAAGAAAGAAACATGAACTCCTCCTTCTTAAACTCTCTTCACCCGAACTCTAGCTGTTTCAAAAATCATAACAAATCAAATAATTCACCCAAAATTCTCAAATTTGGATATATTGTTGCTAATATTTCCAGCATCACTGCACCAAATTTCGTGGCAATTGGTTTAGTTTTGATGGGTCAAAGGTCTTCTTTTCTCTAGTGGTTTACAAGTTAGATTTGGGCTGAAAACGAAGGTGAGTAGAAAATTCATAACTGATTGTATAAAAATCATAAAAATATGAATTTTTTTAATGTTGTTCTACCTCATGAATACACCTTCTGTAAAAAATTTGTAGGAAAATACTTAGTTTTCCATTGCTAAACCCTTGCTGCACTGAGGATGAAAACACAGATTTTTCAGTGATTTGTTTATGTGTTGATGCATGCGATTTTGAAGATGAAAGGTGAGTTTTGAGCACTCACAAAATCTATCTCTAAGGATTAGGCTATGAAATGATTTTTTTTCTGTATGCTAATTTATTGTATGATGATTGTTATGGCATAAGAGTTAAATTAGTTGATTTGGTTGCTTAACTTTATGTCAATTTAGATTCATTAAACTGAGCTGAAAATGATGGTTAAAGAATATGAAATCTGTACCAATTATTTAGGTTTTTGGCTTTGAAATTCTATACATATAATCTAGACTAATATTCAAAGCTACTATAAAAAAATTGAGTGAAAAATATTAAATTTTGAATTTGTATGATTTTTGCAAAGTGGGTATATGTAAACTGTGATTTACAAATCTGAGTTTAAAATGGTTGTTAAAGAATATGAAATCTGCACCACATGTTTAGGAATTTAGCTTTGAAATTTTCTACATATAAATAAATTGATATTCAAAGCTACTATAAAAAGTTTGAGTCACTTGCCTAAGTGCGTTTAACTATGTGTTTTCCTGACCATTATTCTGTTGTTTTGCACTGTTTTCTTCTGTATTTTCAAAAATGAATTATGATGTTTTCAAAAGGCTATTTCTATACATTAGAAAGCCTATATTCTGTGATGATTTTAAGTCGCAATGTTGTTGATTTATTCGAGTTCTATTTGATAAAACTCCGTTGAATTTGAATTGATTTCGATGATTTCTTGCACGGATTTTATAATCGACTTCAAGGTGATTTTTCTATTTAAAAACCAAATTTGAAATAAATATTTTTTTCAAACCGATTTTATAAGTAAGGATTTATTTCTAAGCCTAAATCAATTATAAAATTGGTTTCCTCAATACCACTGACCCAACCGAACGCATAAATGCAAGTCGCTTGATAAATGCACAAAGGCAAGACAAACTTCAAAAAAAAGAATTTTTATATTTAAATTACACGTTTTTGCATATTTCGAGCGAACGAGAAGGAGAATTAAATGGTTAGGTAAAACACTGATATGGGAGATGTGCATTTATCTTATCGGTTAATTCTCGACTTGTCTGTTTAATCATTTTGACCTTCGAGTCGAGTTTACTGATGAGATGAGCTAAACCTTTTACTACTTTGAGTGTGAAATTTACTAGCGGTTAGTAAACTGTTTAGTGCAAACGTGTGGTATGGGACATGTTAACGTAAAAATCAGACGCTAACACCCCGGTGTATGTAGAGTAGATGTGAAAGCACCACCCGTCAATACGGGGAACAGAGACAAGAAGAAAATTACAGGAAAGCAGTAAAAGACATAGTTTTTATAGTGGTTCGGCTTATAGTCAAGCCTACGTCCACTTTAGTTCTCTTTATTACTGACTTAAGTACAACTTATACAACTTTCTTCAATTATAACACACTTTAGACTAGTATCTCAAACTTCGATGTAGAATAATCTTTTGAGTTCATATTGAATGATGTAGATTCTCTCTTGAAGTTTGTCGTAGTGTCCTTGGTGCTTGGGGTGCTTGAAGTGTTGTTTGAGTTGAGAAAATGGCAGAGTGTTGATGCTTCGGAGAATGATCCAAAAGTCCCCTGAATGTTGGAGCTAGTGCTGTATTTATAGGGTGAACTCAGAGTTAGGTCGTAGGTCGTAGGTCGAGGGGCGACCTAGGGATAGGTCGGGAATGACCTAAGGTTACAGCTTAACAGGGTAGCTCCTGATCCTCTCTGAGCGAGCTAACGGGTCGGGCGACCTAGGGATAGGTCGGGCGACCTAGGGATAGGTCGGCTATAATTTAGGTCGTGGGCGACCCAAGGGATGGAAGGGAAGAGAGAAGTAATCTACCAAATACGGCCTAAAGAGGTTGCTTCGACCTACTTAGGTCGTGAGCGGCTTAGTGGAAGGGATTAGGTCACAAGCGACCTAGTGGTCGTGCGACTCTGGTTGTAGCTTGTGGAAGATGTTAGGTCGCTTGAGTATTGGGTGGTTAGGTCACATCACCCCATAGGTCGTTAACCCGATGTTGGTCCATTAGCTCATTAGGTCGCTTCGCGGCTTAAGCCGTTAACTCGTTGAGTCGTAGGTCGTTGGACCATCTGATCCTTTAACAGGTTAAGCCGTTAGGTCGCGATACCTTTTAGGTCGGTACTTCACTTCAGCAGTTAGGTCGCTGGTCTTCTTAACTCGGTCATGCTTTAGGCCGCTAATAGGCTAACTCGTTAGGTCGCTTGGGCTGTTAGGTCGCCAGGCCCTTTAAGTAACTAGGCCGCTGCTTCATTAGGTCGGTGAGCCACGAAATTGAGGAGTTAACACTTGCCCCTCGAAGTACACGCCTTAGATCGTAGGTCATGTGCTTCGATATCTTTTAACCCATCCCCTTCTGAGTCGCTAGGTCGCAAGCGACCTAAAGGCTTGGTTAGGTCGTTCGTGCCGTTTCAGGTTCTTCCATCTCAAAGTATAAGTCGTCCACCTTCTTCTTTCTTCTCATTACTTACTCCTTTATTCGAATCCGCCATTAACGAGTCCTCGAGCTTCCCAAAGACAATTTCAAACCGGCTAATCACTGATTATCCTTAATACTTCATTGCGTAAGTGAATCTGCTTCCTATTCAATCCTCGATTATCATTGAATCACGAATCCCACTTTCCATCTCTGACCCACTTCCTTACGCCACGTGTTACTACGAATCTCATTACATCGATTGTTGATAGGCTTGAGGTAGTTCGATTTGGCTTTATACGATTCGCAAGGAGAAGATAATGGGTTACGGTGTTTTTAGGCTAACTGATTTGTGGTTCTGGAGGAGGTGAGGAGATTGTCAACGGGCTAGCGAGTTATAGGGGAGAAGACTTAGGATTTTCCAAGGGGATACGGCCTGAGACTGCCGATCTACCTCTGGGACGATCTAGTGGATCAAGCGAGTTAAAGATTCTCGAGATTTAGGGGAAAACGAACGACCCACTGGCTCACAACCTGGCGTGCCTGCGACCTTCCCTTCTTGCGACTTATCATGCTCGAGTAATATAGGGCCTAAAGCAGAACGACCTTACTTTATAACGACCTAACTATCAACGGCATAAGTGTTAGGTCGTAACCGAGCTAGGACTTGGATGATTTTACATCACTCTGACCCGAGATTCCTTTTTTTTAATATGCATCACGATTTAAAGAACCAACGACTTAACTTAACTCGTGGCACATCCTTCTCGCGACCTAACTTATTTGCGGCTCAACTTGCTGGGGCATATGTCTTGGGTCGTGGGCGAGCTAACTCTCAGGCACTTGTTGCGACTTATTTTCCCTGCGACTTAAGCTTTTAGGTCGTGCGCGGGTTTTGAACGACCCAACACTTAACCAAATCTGCTTTGCCCTGCCCTGAGGTTCCACTCCTTGAACCATTTGACTTGGACTGTAGCTTAATGTCTTGAACAAAACCTGAATATTTGCACCATCCAACAGAACTTGATTGTATTTCAACCTTGAACCGCTAGAATAAGCTACTCGGACTTTGTTGCACTTCTTTACAGATTACACTAACTTTAATGCTAACAACCTGTTAAACACAACACTTGCAGAAAAATGGGACGAATATACTGCCACTGATCGCCCACATCGAATGACAGATTAGTCTATAAAATATAATCAACTTAAAGAAATTATATTAAATGTTGTGAACCAACAAATTCAAGTGAAGTAGTAAAGCAATGTTAATCAACTAAAGCCGATTTGTTTGCATCAATACTGCACTTGCATTTGGACTTAAGGCGACAAGTCCTGAAATTTTACGATTGTCATATGTTTATTAATTTAATTCCAGTCATACTTGCTTGTCACTTTGTTAGTTTTACACAACACTTCACACATTTAGGAAACGTGCACCTTCACATTTGAATATCCAGTTCCTTGTGTAGAATGTCTTCTCAAGAAGAGATAATCGAGCAATCTGAAGGAGTCTTCTCGATAGCCATCCCATTGGATAATCCTCCAGAAAGAACTCCAACTACCCTCAGTCAGCGGGCATTCAACCAATTACGTATTCAATTTGGGATTGCCGAGGCGGATGCTATTCTTCCTGGGCCAAACGATACCGCTAACAGGCCGCCTCTCGATTTTGTCGCCGTCAACCGTCAGATGTGCCTTTGCGGCGCCATTCCTCCTTTCAACGAATTTCTTCAACAACTCCTTCTCCGGTTGACCATCTCTCCCTTCCAAGTGCATCCCAATGGCTACGCCATCTTAATGGGATTATGCATTCTATTTAGGAGGATACTTGACCGTCTTCCGAGTTTCGAAGAAATTTGCTACTTGTGCACATTTGCGAAAAATAAAGATCATCCTTCCATTATACTTGTGAGAAGCGCTAGAAACCGCAAGCTTATTACTGATTTGTCCGAAAGCGCTCATGGTTTTTTGAACCAATTCTTCTTTGTTCGTTGCCCCCCAAGATTTTATTCTATCTGGAGAGTAGGAAGTAAGATTGCTCATCCCGATTCTTCTCTTTTCTGAGTTTTTTCGAGATCTGAATTTGCTAAGTGTTAACTTCATTCTCTACTTTTTTTAGCACTTCCTCCTCCTTCTAGAGACTCCAGCCACAGGCCCACTTTTGAAAGGTTAAATGCTGTGGCGGCTGAGGAGAGAAGTATCAAATTTTTGCTGAGAGATGAATTTCTACATCAATTCGGACTTCTTCACTCTTCTCGCTCTACTCAACCTCACGAAGTTCCCGATTCTCCGGCCAAGTCGCCAGATGCCCCAGTTTCTGCTGAGGAACCTATACTGAAGGAACCTACTTCTGAGGCTTTACTGGTGAAGTGCTCTACTTCCACTGATATTGCGGGGACATCTAACAAACTTACACTTGCCCCGATCATCGAAGAGGAAGAGCCTTTTCATCATTCAGGGAAATCCGGTGATGAGGGAACCGAGAGAGCGAGTCCTGCCAAGCAGAGTGGGGATGACATTTTTGAGGGCTTGAGCGACCTGATGATCACTTCACAGGAGCTCTTTAAAGACGGCCCTGTTACCGCTAGAGTTACTTCTTCAGCAGTTGAAGCAACATCCATTTTACAACAAACTCCGTCAGCCCAAGAGTTGACGCTATCTGTAAAACCCATCATTTTCCCGCAACCGAGGAGTGCTTCGTAGTTTGATGCGCTAGTTTGCACATTACACACACTTAGGATTTTTCAGCACTCATACGCACTTTGCCTCTTTACTTCAGAGATTCTCTAGTTTTGCATGTTTCTCAATTTCAGGTTCTACAATGGGGCGACGCAGCTCTTACTATGACGACTTCCAGAGTTACGGAAGGCGTGGCTCCTTTGATCCCAAGAGATATCTTCCTTCCTATAGGGAGACTGACGAAGAAAGAGCTGCGTGGAAAGCTCGTGAAAGGCGTGCCTATGAAGAACATCATGAGAGACGGGATGAGCGACATGATTATTCCCAGAGGGAAGACGATTCTCACAAGCGAAAATCCCGTGACGATAAAGGGAAAAGTCACGTTGCTGAAGAGATGAGTAAAAGGGCCAAACATGGTGAAGTGCTGGCATCCGAAATTTCCGAAAAGCCCGCTGCTCCTATGCAATCCCAATCTCCTGCCCTGGCACGTACTGATATTCAAACAATCATTGGCAGGCCCCCATATCAGGTCAGACCAGGCCCGACTACTCTTCAAAGTCGATTTCCGAACTGGTGCTTAAAGGGAGTGCGCTTTGATCTTGACCTGGTCCCGATCGACAAGCAGGCAATGCTGCGCAATCTCTATGCTGTCAAACTCGATATTGAGAGAATGTCGGGTTGGCAAAAGCTTGTCGATGAGCTTCAGAGGGTAAACCGTGCAAACCTTGAGGCCATGCTAACAATGGAAAACGACAAGTCTGAATGGCAGAAAACTCTTGAGCTGCATGATGCAGAAATGAGGAGCATCGCTACTTATAATGAGAAGCTCGAAGCGAAAGTTGAAAAACTTAAAGAAGAGCTTGCCACTTCCTCCACTTCCTATTCTCAAAAGGAGAAAGTGCTTCAACAATAAGTGCGAGATGCTCACGCCGCTCAAAGAGATGCCGAAGCTAGGCTCGAGAGTCAGGAGAAAATTATGGAAGGCTATCGCATGGATATTGTAGAGCTGCGCAAGAAGACTAGCTCTCAGGACGCGGAGATCGAAATGCTAAAAATTCGACTTTCTAAAGCTGAAAGAGAGCGTGATGAGGCTGTTGCCGGCAAAATTGTAGCTGAAGAGTCTCATGAGGCAACGAAGGCCAATATCAGCTCAACATTATTTGACTTCTACTTGCATAGCGTCCTGGGGCACGGTAGTCTCTCCTTTCTAGGCCCCAAATATGACATAACTCTGGCCAAAGTGTGGGAGGCCATACTTGATATGCTCGGCAGTGCTGGCTATGCTGAGGCGGATTTAGAGGCAAACTATCTTGATGACAATACACGCGCCACTCTTGCCAGGGGAAAGGAACAACTTGCCAAAGAGAGAGCCGGAATGGCAGAAGGAGAACATGTAGGGAAGGCAACTTTAACCGACCCAGTTCAACCTTCGGTTTCGACCGATATCGACATTGTTGGTTCCGGTTCCCATTCTCCGCCTCCTACTAAAGCCATCACTGAGGGTGCAACCGCTCACAATGGAGATGAGAGTCAAGAGAGCGGTGACGCGCGGGGCTTTGAAGTTGACATAGTAAAGCCTGCTTCGCCAGGTAACCTTACTGCTGATCTTGCTCAAGTGGAATGCTCGTTCGCTTCACATGAGTTTGATGAACTTCTTGATTATTTTTTAAATATCGACGCGCCACTAACTCCTCTCTTTACGAGAGATACTGATTTTAACTTCTTTTCTTCTGTAGAGAAAGCACCGAGCATTGTTCAGACTTCCCCTCCTCCAGTTATTCCTCCTTCGTCTCTTCAGGTCACTTCTCCTTCTGCCTCTCAGCCGAGATCACAAGAGGAGCAGATAGAAGCTCTCCGTGGTTTGGATGATCCCATTGCTTCTCAAGAACCGAGGGGAGAAGAACCTGAAGAAGGTGAGAAGACTCCAGAACGAACTGCTTCTGATGATATAGCGTTATCCGCTCTTTTTACTCTAGGCAGTGGGTCTTCTTCTAAGAAGAGGGGGAAAAGTGGAGTCTCGAAGAAGAAGAAGGAAGCTTCAGCCGGCGAAGAAAAAGCAGAGGAAAGTCCAATTGTTCCCCTTTCTCCTTCTTCCCCTACTCTTACAAGCCGGCCTAAGAAGTTGATCATCCGGCCAGGAGCAGGCTCGAAAGGTGGAAGGAAGAAGAAATGATGGCTTTGGCCTTATGCTTTTTATCTCTCTACTTGCTTTTTGCTTGTATATATAAACTTGCGTTGACCGGAGAATGTGCGAGTACCGGTCCCCGCCTTCTTTTATTTTGAAACCTGCACATGTATAAAATTCTCATAGCATAGAATAAAACGACTCTTTTACTTTCACAAACTTCAGTCTGTATTTGAGAATGCGTTTATTTTCCGCCTTTATGAAAGTTTCTTTATTTTCTTTATGTGAAGTTGCAATAAGCCTGTGGTATGTTATTTGAGCATTGCTTTTATGAATGTAACTATATTATATTGCCCCCATACCATGGATTATTGCAACTTCTTTCACTTTGTCAAAATTTTGGAGAACGACTCTTCTGCTTCGAGAAGACTCGTATTCTTTCTTTGGAGAACGACTTTTCCATCTTGGAGAGGCTTACATTCGTACTTTTTTTTAAAAAGAATAATTTTTTCCTTTTTCAGGAAATATTCCTCTTATTTAGCACAATGTGCCCTGTGTTGGTGAAGTTATTCCCTCCCTCCCTTTTTTTTACACTTTAACTTTTGGAGATGATCACTCTTCTCTTCTTCTTTTTTTAAGAAAAGTAGTGAATTTCCAGTTCGATGAAGTGGGCTTCAAAAGAAGGCTTTGATTTGGTACTTCAGCTCCAAGAGAAGGATATTTTCATTGTAGAGAGATTGATCTTCTCTCAAGAATAGAAGTACGCCTCCGAAGAGGGCTTTTTTTACATACATACATACATACATACATACATACATATATACATATATATATATATATATATATATATATATATATTTGTTGTGCCTCGTTGGAGGGCTTCCTGTTTTCGGAGAGGGCAGGTGTGCCTTTGGAGAAGGCCGGTGCCTCCGAAGAGGTCTTGTGGTGCCTTGGGAAAGGGCTTTGTTGCATTTCAGCTCTGGTGAAACGGACCCCCGAAGAGGCCTTTAATCATTTCAACTCCTGGTGAAATGTGCCTTCGAAGAGGTCTTTTCACATCTCAACTTTTGTGAAGTTTTATTTCAGATCTCAGTGAGATGTGTGCCTCCGAAGAGGTCTTGTTATCATTTCAGCTCCAGTGAATTACTTCAACTCCTGGTGAAATGAGCCTCCGAAGAGGGCTTTTCACATCTCAACTCTTGTGAAGTTTTATTTCAGATCTCGATGAGATGCGTGCCTCCGAGTATGCCTAGAAGTTACTTTCACATGGTTAGCTGGATTCACGGGGCGGACGCAAGTTACTTGGATGTTTATTTGCGCAAACTGTCTCAGCTAGTGAACAGGCGCCCTGTGCCTTCCACTTGGAAAGGTGCCTCCGGTCATCACATGGACTCACGGGGCGGTCGCAAGTTACTTGGACGTTTGTTTGCGCAAACTGTCTCAGCTAGTGAACAAGCGCCTTGCCTTCCAGTTGGGAAGGTGCTTCCGGTCATTCCATACCAATCTTTTTTGTTGAGAAAGAGAACTTTCATTTTCTGGCATGCCCCGTTTGAGGTCATTATCCTTCGAAGAGTTGTGCCTCCGAAGAGGTCTTTGGCTGTTTGATGCCTGCTCGCCCATGTCTTTTCGCCATTTATTCATATCAGCGATCCCCGTTATCTTTTCCAAGCACACCTCCCTTTCTATTGCCAGTAATTTACTTTATCCAAAGAAGTGTACTTCATAGTTAAGTGAGTTCGCAGGGGCAGACACAGGCTATTTAATCGGATGCTTGTATGTACAAACAACCACAATTAGTTAGCAAGGGCCCACCTCCAGCAGAATCACTAACTTTTTTGCTTGAAGCACTTCTTATGCAGGATTTGAGTATGGAGATTTTGAATGACTTAGCATTTGCTTGTTGAGTGATGTCAGGGATCGTTTATTCTCGAGATGGGTAAGCTTTGTTTTTCATTGCCTGCAACGTTAAATCGACATTTTAGCAATACATTCAAAGTACTTTTTATATCGAAATAAACAAGCATTCTATAATAGTAGAGAACACAAGATTTATAGTGGTTCGGCCAAAAACTGGGCCTACTTCCACTTTGTGGTTCTTATTATTCACTTGCACTAGCTTTTACAATGGCTTTCATTACAAGAATCAAACATTCAATTCTTTTACAACATTTCAGCAAAGCTTTTAAGTATAATATGGACGCAAGTGATTGTTGTTCCAAGCCCTTGGAATTGGGTCTCCTTCGACAGTTATGAGTTTGAATGTGCCATCAAGAAGTTTTTGGCCTATGACATACAGCCCTTCCCAGTTCAGCCCAAACACGCCTGTAGCTGTCATAATTCTTTTCAAGATTAGATCCCTAACTTCAAAGCTGCGTTGGCGAACTTTAGAATTGAAGTGCCTGGCTATTCTTTGCTGATGAGCCGCAATTCTGAGCTCAGCCTCTTTCCTTCTTTCATCAAGGAAGTCAAGGGCTTCAAGTTGCGGCTTTTCATTTTCAGCTTGATCGAAATGGATTCTTCTATGTGAAGGGACCTCTGTTTCCACCGGAATCATTGCCTCTGATCCATATGCCAGTGAAAATGGAGTGTGCCCAGTCGCAGTTTTGTGGGTAGTTCTGTATGCCCATAGTGCTAGTGGCAGCTTATCGACCCAACCACCTTTTGCTTTCTCAAGCTATTTTTTGATGGTTGACTTGATAATTTTGTTCACTGCTTCCACTTGCCCGTTTGCCTGCGGCTGAGCCACTGCTGAGAAGCTTTTTCGGATCTTGAATCGTTTGCAAAAATCCTGGAATTCTTCACTTTCGAATTGGGTACCATTGTCTGTGATTATCTTCTGAGGCACACCATACCTGCAAATGATATTTTTAGTCACAAAATTTATCATCTTTTTAGAGGTAATAGTAGCTAGTGGTTCAGCTTCAGCCCATTTAGTAAAGTAATCAACAGCAACAAGCATATTTGATTCCGAATTTGGCAGTCGGTAAAGGCCCAATAAGATCTATCCCCCAAATAGCAAATGGCCATGGGCTGACCATCTGCGTTAGCTCAGTGGAAGGTGCTCTAGGGATTTTGACAAATCTCTGGCATTTGTCACACTTTCGGGAATATTCGGCAGCGTCTCGATTGATATCCGGCCAAAAATATCCATAACGGAGAATTTTCTTTGCTAAAGTTTGGCCACCTGCATGATCTCCACACTCTCCTCCATGTACTTCGGCTAGAATTGTCTTAGCTTCTTCCTTGGTTACACATCGGAGTAATGGCATTGAAAACCCCCGTCTATACAATCGGCCATCTTGAATTATGTATCTCGAAGCTTTTCTTAACAGTTTCTGGCGTTCTCTCGGATTTTCTAGCAGTGAACTGTTGAGAAGATATTCCTTTATCGAGGTCATCCATGACTCTTGCTCTTGAGATACGGTCATGATCCAGTCAATATCCATTTCATTAATGAAGGAGTTGACAAGACTTCCATAGGAGCTAATCCCAATAATTAAGCTTCACCATTACTGGAATACTTCGCAAGAGAGTCTGCCTTCCTGTTCTCCTCCCGGGGTATATGGCTTATTGTATAGTAGTCAAAATCACCAAGAAGCTTCCAGGTCTTTGACAAGTAAGCAGGCAGATTTCCCCCTTTAGCTTGAAACTCTTTCTTAACTTGGCACACGATAAGCTGAGAATCACTGAAGATCTGCAATGACTTGACGTTCAGTTCTTTAGCTATCTTCAGGCCGGCAATAAGAGCTTCATATTCTGCTTCATTATTGGTCGAAGGAAATTCTAATCTCAATGCATAATACAATGAGCGTCCTTCAGGGGTCTCAAGAACAACACCAGCTCCAGAACAGTAATCATTCCTCGCGCCATCCACATACAACTTCCATTGAATTGGGTGTTATCAACCACCACTTCCTCACCATCACCTTTGTCTGTACATTCTGCGATGAAATCTGCCAAAGCTTGTCCATTAATTGCTCTTCGGGGATGAAAAGTGATGTCGTATTGGCTAAGTTCAATATTCCACTTTAGAAGACGACCCGAAGTTTCAAGGCGAAACAGGACTTGTTTCAGAGGTTGATCGGTGAGGACTTTGATGGGATGAGCGTGGAAAAAAGGCCTCAGTTTTCTTGATGCAATCAGTATACAATAGGCGAGCTTTTCCAATTTTGAATAGTTCATCTCTGCCCCAGTGAATCTATTGCTGATGTAGTAGACTGGACGCTGAACTTTCGCGTCTTCCCGTACCAAAGCTGCACCGAGGGCATGAGATGAGATTGCCAGATATACAAAAAATCTTCACCGTTGTCGGGCTTACAAAGTATTGGAGGCGTTTCCATATGGCGAATCAACTCATCAAAAGCTTTCTGGCATTCAGGAGTCCAGTCAAAGTTTTTCCTTCCTTTTTTCAGAGCATCAAAGAATGGAATGCATTTATCAGTAGCTTTGAAAATGAATCGACTCAAGGCAGCAACTTTTCCATTTAGACTTTGCAATTCCTTCTTTGTTCTAGGAGCTTTGACTTCCCTTAAGGCAGTGATCTGAGCAGGATTAGCTTCAATGCCCCTAGCACTCACAATGAAACCCAAGAACTTTCCGAACTCCACCCCAAATGAATATTTCAAAGGATTAAGCTTCATCCCGTACTTCCGGAGTATTGCGAACATTTCTGCCAAATGATCGATATGGTCTACTGCTTTCTTTGATTTCACCAACATATCGTCGACATAAACTTCCATAGTCTTTCCAATTTGTGGTTTGAACATCGTATTAACAAGTCTTTGGTAAGTTGCCCCTACATTCTTCAGTCCGAAGGGCATGACTCTGTAGCAGTAAAGACCAACATCGGTGATGAAGCTCGTGTCCTTTTGATCGGGCTCATGCATCATGATCTGGTTATATCCGGAGTAAGCATCCATGAAAGATAACAATTCATGCCCCGTTGTTCCATCAACTAACTGATCAATCGTGGGTAATGGAAAGTAGTCTTTGGGGCAGGCCTTGTTTAAATCTGAAAAGTCAATGCATACTCTCCACTCCCCGTTAGCTTTCTTAACCAGTACTGGATTTGAAACCCAATTCGGATAAGTAGATTCTCTAATAAAGCCGTTCTCCATGAGCCAATCTACCTCTTCTTTCAATGCTGCTGACCTCTCGGGACCCTGGGTTCTTCTTTTCTGCTTTACAGGTGTAAACTTCGGATCAATATTCAGAGTATGTACTGCAACTTCTGGGGATATTCCACACATATCAGCATGAGTCCAAGCGAATACGTCCAGATTTGCTTTCAAGAATGATATCAAAGAATGAACCATTACCATAAGTTGCGAACTCACATTCAGCACTTTATTCGGATTTTTCGGATCAACGGGTACTGGCACCGTTACTTCCACTGGTACCACTCTATTTTCCTCTGCACTGGCCTTTCTGGGATCCATTTCTCTTCATGCACTACTACATTCGCCAGTACAGGGTCCACCTTGTAATTGCTACAAGTTTGGTTCCTTGATGCGGACTGGGGCCGCCGCATCTTTTCTCATTTCTCTCTTCCTTGCTTCACGCAGTTCTATCAAATAACATTCTCGTTCCGCATTCTGATCCCCTTTCACAACACCAACTCCATTTTCTGTAGGGAATTTCATGGTAAGGCACCACGGGGCGAGAATTTCTTTAAAAGCTGCAAGAGTTGGACGGCCTAGGAAGGCGTTGTAAGCAGAAAATTCATCAACAATTACAAAAGTCTGCCTTCGGACCACCTTTTTCTGCCCCTCTCCAAGTTCAATGAATAGGTCAACAGTTCCAATCGCCTGCCTGGGTTCCCCAGTAAACCCAACAATCTTTTGTGACGAAGCTTGAACATCAGTCATTGGAATCTTCATCTGATCGAAGGTCTTTTTGAAAAGAATATTGCAAGAAGCACCACAATCAACAAGTACTCTTCTCACGATAGCCGGTCCAATGCCTGCAGAAATAACCAAAGAATCTATGGTAGGGGCTTCAACACCCATAGAATCCCTGACTCTGAAGACAATGTCATCATTAAAAGTTTTTTGCTGCTTCAAAGGTGCAGCATCCTCCAATACAAAAACACTTTCTTCTGCTGGTACATACTTCAAGGCACGAGCGTATCGTTCCATCTCACCCCAGCTTCTGCCTGCTGGATGAGGTCCTCCCGTAGTCACATTAATAATGGGCCTCTCCGATTCATGAGCTACTGCCTTTTCACTTGAGCTAGGATGATGATGAAGAGGAGCCTGTTGTCCTTGGGTTAATGGATTTGGGCCATTCCTGCTCCTTTTCACATACTGCTGGAGTTTGTTTTCTTTCAATGGTTCCTCAATCAACTCCTTCAAGTGGTGGCACTCATTTGTATCATGCCCGGGTTGGTTGTGAAATCGGCAGAATCTTCCATTCTTCTCAGCTTCCTTACTAACCCTTTGTTTAGCTGGTGTGGGGTATTCGACGGTGTCCTTAGTTGCAAAGAAGATGTTTTCTGGTGTTCAGTCAAGGGAGTGAAGTTGAAGGGACGGTTTCTCTTCGCATCTCCTTACTTCTTTCCACCATCGTTTCCCTCTTCTGAGTGCCAGATTCCTTCTTACTCGGAGCAGCATTATTGTTTCCAGCTTCTGTCGATACCACTTTGGCTGGTGCTTGAAGGCTTTCCAAGCGCATGAATTCATCAGCTTTCTTATAAAACTTGTCAAGCGAATTCGGCTCCTTCATTTTCAACCACTTCCCGAACTCACTTGTCTTGTCAATAGCCTTCATCAAGTATGTCAAGATCATTCTCGGCTCTGCGTTGTCTACTTCAGCCAAAGCTATATTGAAGCGATTCAAGAAAGATCTAATAGGTTCCCCAGGATTCTTCTCCAAGCTGGATAACAACATTATATCTTTCGCCTTTGAAGCATACAATCTGAATTGTTCCTTGAACTTTCGAGTCAAATCAGAAAACTGGTCTATAGATCGGACCGGCAGCTTTGTAAACCAAAGTAGAGCTACACCTTCCAAGTATACCGGAAAATACCGGCATTTGATCTCATCAGATGCTCTGGCACCAGTCATGTGCCAATCATACTTGTACAGGAATTCATTAGGGTCACTCGTCCCCTTATAAGCCGGTATGGTAGGAGGAACGAACTTCCTTGGAAATTCTGCTTTCAAAATCCTTTCAGTGAACGGAGTCTTGCTTGGAGCGAACCCCCATTCTTTTTCTTCTTCTTTCCTTTGCATACTTTCCTTCATGATTTGTCGAACCATTCCTGAAAAATATTCCTCACTATTAAGGGGCTCAGCAGGACAGGCATCGGCCATTCTCTCGGAAGTTTGCCTTGACTGGCGCTCACAGAAAGTTGGCTGTTGTCCCGATCCTCCCACTTGGGGAGGTGTCTCTTTAACTGGGCCAGCTGCCCTTTGAGGAGCATCTCTCTGTTCAACACCATGAACATTATCAGCAAAGTTCTGTTCGTTATTCGCTGGTTGACGAGCTCCGAGCAAAGCATTCAACCTTTCCAACATCAGATTTTTTTGGGCTTCCATTTGCTGATATTGCCCAGAAACGACAGCATCCAACTCTGCTCGCGTAACTCCGACGGTTGGAGTTGTTTGACTTAAAGGAGGAGAAGTGGCTGTAGTCTCGCGAACATCGTCGGATCAAACAGACTTGCGCTTTCTTCCAGGAGCCATTATTTTTTATAGACTTCTGGTTTTTAGAGAGATTCTTTCCACAAACTTCTGTAAAGCTATGATGACAGTATCCTGAGTTCAGTTCTCAGTGAAAGCACCAAAAATGTTAACGTAAAAATCAGACGCTAACACCCCGGTGTATGTAGAGTAGATGTGAAAGCACCACCCGTCAATACGGGGAATAGAGATAAGCAGAAAATTACAGGAAAGCAGTAAAAGACACAGTTTTTATAGTGGTTTGGCTTATAGTCAAGCCTACGTCCACTTTAGTTCTCTTTATTACTGACTTAAGTACAACTTATACAACTTTCTTCAATTACAGCACACTTTAGACTAGTAGCTCAAACTTCGATGTAGAATAATCTTTTGAGTTCATATTGAATGATGTAGATTCTCTATTGAAGTTTGACGTAGTGTCCTTGGTGCTTGGGGTGCTTGAAGTGTTGTTTGAGTTGAGAAAATGGCAGAGTGTTGATGCTTCGGAGAATGATCCAAAAGTCCCCTGAATGTTGGAGCTAGTGCTGTATTTATAGGGTGAACTCAGGGTTAGGTCGTAGGTCGTAGGTCGAGGGGCGACCTAGGGATAGGTCGGGAACGACCTAAGGTTACAGCTTAACAGGGTAGCTCCTGGTCCTCTCTGAGCGAGCTAACGGGTTGGGCGACCTAGGGATAGGTCGGCTATAATTTAGGTCGTGGGCGACCCAAGGGATGGCAGGAAAGAGAGATGTAATCTACCAAATACAACCTAAAGAGGTTGCTCTGACCTACATAGGTCATGAGCGGCTTAGTGGAAGGGATTAGGTCACAAGCGACCTAGTGGTCGTGCGACTCTGGTTGTAGCTTGTGGAAGATGTTAGGTCGCTTGAGTATTGGGTCGTTAGGTCACATCACCCCATAGGTCGTTAACCCGCTGTTGGTCCATTAGCTCATTAGGTCGCTTCACGTCTTAAGCCGTTAACTCGTTGAGTCGTAGGTCGCTGGACCATCTGATCCTTTAACAGGTTAAGCCGTTAGGTCGCGATACCTTTTAGGTCGGTACTTCACTTCAACAATTAGGTCGCTGGTCTTCTTAACTCGATCATGCTTTAGGCCGCTAATAGGCTAACTCGTTAGGTCGCTTGGGCTGTTAGGTCGCCAGGCCCTTTAAGTAACTAGGCCGCTGCTTCATTAGGTCGGTGAGCCACGAAATTGAGGAGTTAACAGGACATACGTTAACACTGTTTGGGTTTCTATCCGAGAGTTTGTGACACATTGCCATTTCGGCGTGCCAATACTGGACCTTCGGTCATAGCCGTTGCGGCGTAATTGTCCTCGAGAAGTTTGCCATTGTGGCGTATTTTTCATTGCAGCGTATTTGTCATTATAAAGTTTTCCCTCGGGCGAGATACCTATTTGAGATACCAGTACTCGGCAAGGCTTCGGCCACATGCACGTACTAAACTTTTGGGATGATTTCTTTGACTATTTTCCCTAGTGTATCGCCCCTTTCTGGAATTGGTCCTTTAAATCATTTGATATATCATTGTGGCAATTACCTTTTGGGAATTTGAACTCTTGGAGGTTCTATTTTTGAGATTTGAATTGCCTACACTGATGTTATATGAGATTTTCCTTTTGACGTTTACTTGAGATTTTATTCTCCTCTTTGGAAATATATTTGCCATATGGCGTGTTTGAGATGGGATCTCTTTATAAATGTTTTGGGTTTGTCAAGATGGCGGGTTTAGGTTTTCCCCTAAACCATATTTGCTATTTTATGAATGCTGATGATATGAGGCTCGCTACTTTTAGCGTTTTATGAGTTATCTTATCTCTTTTGAGATTATAAGTTTGTGTAGTGATACCATATAGTCACTTGATGTAATCATACACTTTAGTTGTCTCTCCTCACTCGAGAATATTATCATATTATCGTTTTTCTCTGTTAACTGATTTGTTTAGCTAGACTAACCCGTGAATTTTATACTCGAGTCAGACCAAGGTGTTTCAGGTTAGGTACATTTGGACATAGCATGTTCTGCTTCTGCTTGGACTCTATTCTGCTAGCTCTTTTTGTTATAGCTTTTTATGTAGTCCTTTTTGGGTTGCTACTCTGATATGTATATTCTTTTAACTCGCTTGTATTTTGTGATTGCTATACCACTTAACATGTATCATTTTGTATACTCTGTGATGTATCTGTATATGTATATATATGTGATTATCTCCTGTTCTGTGATGTGTTTTACATTTAAATTTTTGTATTTTGTTCTGAGATCCTATAGCCACCTATGGCTTTGTATTAAGTATTTATTGGATATGTCGATCCACTTGAGATAGAGAATTTAAAAAAAAGATGGCATTTGTCGATGTATTCAATAGATATTCAAGACAAGGCTATAGATGGTCGCTCCTATCCAGCCTTATCCTCTGCATTAGCAAACAGTATTACCTAGTAATACTCTTTGTTAACGTAGGTCTCCGAGTTGGGTGTCACTGCTTGGTATCAGAGCTGACTTCAAAAAAAAATATGATAAGCGCAGATATTACGGCATATCAAATTATGATACAAGTGTTACGTATCCCTGAATCATCATGCCTTCGTTCTTTTCATGTCCTTTGGGGTAGATAGAAGTTTAGGAATATGTTTAGGAATGCATTTTAATTCCGTAGTATTCCATATTGGAATTAATGATATCTTTCTTGTGAATAATAGTTATCTCCAGTTCAGAAAAATATAGAATATAAGAAGCACTAATCTTGACCTAGATAGATTTAGAGTCCCATCCCTTGGGTGTGTTGGGTTGATACTCGAATTTATATCCTATACAAAATAGAAGTATAAATGATTATTGAGAATGATCATTGGGACGTATTTGTAGTGATTCTAAAATTTTTTATAAATGTTTTTTATAAAATGATATTTGAAAGTTAAAGGTTATCCATTAGTATGTTGATCCATTAGTAATTAGAGTTGCGAAGCGGAAGCGGATAAACTATTTCCGCTTAGCACCATATTTTTGTTGTTTATTTAATTATAATTAAATATTGAATGCACGATAAATGTTTGTATCTTTGAATTGTTATTGATGGATTTTCATTTTTATGAGAATTTGAAATTTATGAATTTTGAAATTTATTTTGTGTTAAATTGCCTATGGAGTGTGTTATGAATTCTGATCGAGATGTAAGACACCACGGTATCGATAGGGATTTCTAAACACTTTGATGAGACAGTCTGACCCAATAGTTTTTGTGTTCCAATATTAAAAATGTTTTTTTGTATTAAGTTTAGATGACGTGCATAGTCACCGAACCTTAGCAATAGCAAAAATTTATGGCGAGGCCGTGTTGATTTTGCAATCAACATTGCAGCCATTTGACAAAAAAATTTGCTATAAATAGATGGTAAGACAAGTCATTAAATTGATTATTAAATTGTAAATTTTAAACGTTTAAATTTTTTATATGTCAAGAAGAATAACATATGATATTTTTATTTGCTAGTAAAACAATATTATGCCATAATATTTGAAGTGTTTAAATAATTACGAATATATGGAAAATAATATTTAATGATAAGAATGACTTTTGAGTGAGTTAAATATTATTTAAATTGAGATATAAATGACTTGGAAAGCATTTTCATATATACAAATGTGTTAGGTTTTCAAAACAAGTATTTTGGAAATAAAACATTGTTAATGCCTTATATATAAAATGGAATGACTGGTTTGGAAATAAAATCATTTCATGAAAATAAAATATTCTATTAGAAGTTGAATTTGAATAAGTGCTTTCAACAACAAGTTTATTTCAATTTCCCTTATTCCAATCCTTGGCTATGAAAGCCATTATGAGCTTTCCTTTGTTAACATTTGAATTATTGCTTTTTGCAATGTCTTATTTGTTTTCAATATGATTTTGTATTTTCAGTTGAATAAGAAACTGAATTAAAATGTTCTAATAAAAAAAGTGGTATGAAACACTTGCGCTTACTTCATTGATTAATTCTCAGACTTATTCGATTGAACCCATATTTTAGTCAAGTAGAATTTATCATCTTTTTGTAAATAATTAAGTAACGCAGAGTGGGACATTGGGCGACACTCGTTTATTTAATAACTGAGAGTATCTTATACTTATTGATCAAGAATGATCATTTTATGATTTGACTTAGCATGAGCTTGTCTCTAGTATCGCCGAGGGGATTATACCTCGATTGTGTTAGGCGTTATCTTTTGATACGTCTCTAATTAGGCATAGCGATGTGCTCGTCTTAATTATATCCTAGTTTTCTGGCCAGACTTTGATTTTGGATTTATGAGATATATCATTGGTTTTTAGACCATTTTTAGATTTGGATTCATGAGAGCTTATGCTCACTTATGGAGCTTTCCGCTCATTTGTGCTTTATGGATTTTACATCCATTTATGGGTCCTTTGGACAATTTATGTAAACCATTGTGTTAGATAGATTCATATGCTGTAACAACCCGCATATTTTACGATTTAATATTTTAATATTTTATTTAAATATTTCATCGTTAGTCAGATTATAGTCCAAAAAGCTGCTTTTTGCAAACGGTCGAATTAGGACTCGAGACCACCCCCATTGAGTTTAAAATGACGTTTGCGACCTTTTTGAGTATAAACATTGATATGTTTGAAGTTAGTAGAATTTTGTTACTTTATCACTTTGGGCTTTGGTTTGGGTTTCAGCCCTATATCCTAACACAAGCCCTAGCTCCACCCCCACTTATCTTCATTCACTTAACACTCTCAAGTTCTAGATAAAAATGGTGGAGGAGAAAAGGAATTAGGAAATCGTAAGCCTAGTTCCAATTGCAAAATCCAAGCTTTAACTACAAATTCAAAGAAGAAGCTTTGGTAAGCTTTCTTTTCACCTTCTCCAACTCGTTCTCTTTTCAATCTCAGAAATTCCTAAACCTAACTTAGGAAATGTTTCTCTTTTAAGCTTAGATTCAAGCTTGTTGGGTTGGAATTGAAGAGTGATTGTCCTTGCCATTGCTCTATAGCTTCTTCTTCATTTGTTTTGGGTTTAAAGGTGAGATTTTTATCTCACGTCTATGTCTATAACTATCCTTGTTGTTAGGTATGAATTCCTAACACTTATTCATGTGCATTTGCTTTTGATTTGGATTGCTTTGGCGAGTATTCCAATTTTTGGTGTTTTGGTCTAATTTTATGAAATCCTATTATGGATATTTGGACACTGATATTCGAGGTGTATCGAGGAGCCTTTAAGGATGGGTTGTCGCTTGGCATAAATCCTTAGTCGTTGTTGCTCGTCCGATCACTCCCGATAATCGTTTTGGCCATCTTTGGCCTAGGTTCAAAGAATGCCTGAAATTCAGTTTTCAGACATCTGAATTTGTATTTCCAGACGTCTAAATATTATACTAGGAATTTTTATTCCCCAGTATTCAGACGTCTGAATCAAAATTCCAAATGTCTGAATTTGCTCGTGAGCAACCAGAAAGGAAATAGGCTAAAAATGCCTATTTCAGACGTCTGAAATATAGGGTTCAGACGTCTGAATTATGTTCTGGAAAATATTTTATTTTCCAGATTCAAACGTCTGAATCATACACTTCATAATTCTGAATCTGCTTGTTTTTGCATATTTTGCCTATTTAGCTTGAGTTTCCAAATTTAATCGATTTGTGTTGATTCCCATTTTTTGTTATCATTTATTATCGACTTTGATGACATTTTCTTCGGAATTTTTGGAACATCCACCTTGATGGATTCGGTATCGATTTCTTTGGATTCAATTCACGTCTTCGAATGTGAATTTTGGTGATTGGTTATTTCTATAATCATTTCTGTGATTTGTCACTTTAAAAATAAAGGTTTTCTATACTAGTAGTAAATATCAAAACTCTTTCATCAAAATGATTTTAACACTATTTTATTACAAAGCCCATTTATTAAGACCATTTTCCTACCTATTAGTATATATAAACCTTTACCTCATTCGTATAAGAAATCTAATTAAACGGCTTAGCAAACAAGTGGTATGAAACGCTCGCGTTTACATTGTTGATTAATTCTTGGATTTGTTCGATCGAATCTCTTATGACAATTTTCAAGTGGAGATCTATAATTTGTTCGTAAATATTTAAGTTAAGCTAGTGGTTATGGGACATGAAGCTAAACTCATATATTTACTAGCTTAGTGTAATTGACACTTAACCTCGAGTGGAAGTCTACAATTTGTTCGTAAATAATTAAGTTAAGCTAGTGGTTATGGGACATGAAGCTAAACTTATTTATTTACTAGCTTAGTGTAATTTACACTTATCGATCAATGATGATCATTTTGTGATTTAGACTAGCAATGTGCGATGTCTCTTTGTCTGCGAGGGAGACTAAACCCCGTTTTTCGTGGAGCTTCGGCTTGGTGGGGTAGTGACACGTGTACTTTTAATGTGTTTCAATTCATCTGAAGTACCGTTTGTACTACATCGATGTATCGGCTTTTCGATTCATTGGACGTACCGTTTGTACTGCGTCGATGTTCTTAATTGTTTTGTGTTTTAATTCATCTGATGTACCGTTTGTACTACATCGATGTCTCGGCTTTTCGGTTCATTGGACGTACCGTTTGTACTGCGTCGATGTTCTGAATTGTTTTGTGTTTCGATTCATCTGATGTACAGTTTGTACTACATCGATGTCTCGACTTTTCGCTTCATTGGACGTACCGTTTGTACTGCGTCGATGTTCTGAATTGTTTGTGATAAACGTGTTGGTGAGTTTTCATGCTCCCGCTTGGGATTGGCCATCCTTTTCTTGTTATTTCTGGATTTCTAATTATTGATTTATGGAATTTATGTTTCACCAACTTTTACAATTGGCATTGATATGTATGTCATTTTGTGTGGCTTGGTGAATTAAATAAAGAATATGACATTCTTTTTGATGTTATGAGATTCTTGAGATATTGTATGACTTTTGTGGATTTTCTATGTATACTTGTCGTAGTATGACATTTTTGGTTATCATACGTTTTATTATTATATCTCTTCTTATATCTCATTTTATCTGATATTATAGCTAGACTGATCCGTGTATAATTTTCTTCTTAAGTAATACTCAGGTCAGACTGAGATTTTACAGTGCTTCTGCTTGAGTCCTTATCGGACCATCATCTGACTTTTGGCTAACTACTTTATATTAGTAGTTTTTTTGTATACATTTGAGATATGGACTCCTTGATGTATACTTATCCTTTTGTCTTACACATGTATCTATTCTTTGGTGATATTGTGGATCTTATTCGACCACTACTCTGATGTACACTTTTCTGTGTAATATTCATATCTATTTCCGCTTATGAGATTTGAATTATCTATGACTGATTTATGTTATGCTTATTTCTATATTTGTTTCCAAAGATATTATAGCCACTGTGTAGTTGTCTTGTGGTTGTATCGGTATGTCGGATTTCCTCTTGAGATGAAATGATAAGTTATTATTTTATCTGACATATCGGCGCTTGCACAAAGTCATTACATGGATGGTCGCTCCTCTACAGCCTTATTCTTCATGCTGGTTGACGGCATTAATCTGTAGTGTCCTTGGCTAGCGTGAGTATAGAGGTGGGGCATCATAGCTTGGTATCAGAGCCAAACTTCGGAACAATGTGGAATAATTTAACAAGGATCATCGTCCTAAGTCCATCTTAGGAGTCGTGTCTTATGATTTTATTCGAGTCATTGGACCCGTTCTATCCTATTTTCTTTGTGATGCCCTGTTTTATCTATCGTGATTGTTTGATATTCATTTTGAGAATAACCGTTTTCTTATTCTTTCTTTCTTTCTTAAAGAAGAAGAGATGGTTAGTTCTGGCAGTCCTAGCGCTGGTCAATCCAGTAGTCCTTCTCTGCATGGCGTATTCATGTCTACCCAACAACTTTTGGATCTTGTAAAGAATCAAAGGTTTATCTATTCTTTGAGTAATAACCCCGAAATGGTTTCACCTCTGAAACTTGAAGTTCCTCTTTCAATCAGCTGGAGGATATCACTCTTCGACATGAAGAGGCTGATAAAGGAATTGATGATGATATTGGGATTTTCAAGAAGAGGCATATTAAGTTCAAAAGCCCT
Source organism: Allium cepa (assembly GCA_030765085.1). Taxonomy (NCBI): domain Eukaryota; kingdom Viridiplantae; phylum Streptophyta; class Magnoliopsida; order Asparagales; family Amaryllidaceae; genus Allium; species Allium cepa. The sequence continues at coordinate 958,448,493 of CM060937.1, forward strand.
AATCCCAATAAGAAAGTGAAGCAAACTACTTTGGTAGAAAAGACTCCAATCCCTAATCGTGGTGGATGCTACAATTGTAATTCTAAGGAACACTATGTAATTAAGTATCCGAAACCCCTTACTTGCAGCTATTGCAAAATTTCGGGTCATCACTTATCTTCTTTCCCCAAACTTCAAAGTAGGAGAGAGGGAAAGTTGAAAGTTGTGCAATCCTCTTGTTACACTTATCTTGGTTAAGGTATTTCTCCTTTAATCCTTAATGACATTAGTTTTGTGATCATCCAATTCAAGTTCTTATTGATATGAGTTCATCTCATTATTTTATATCAAAAGAACCTGTTGATTCTTTTTCTTTAAAACATTTTGGGCTTGATGACTTCTTTGAAAATTGCGAATCTGGTTGGTGGATCCGTAACCTTTACTTTATTTTCTTTGAATTGGTGTCGAGATTATTTTATGTGATTTTTCTTTTCGAGCCGATTTTTTTCTTAGGTTTCGAAATTGATTTTTTTTGAAAGGATTGGCTTAATCATTATGAAGTCCGTATCCTATGTCTCGTGTGGACTATCCATCTTTGACATTTTCAATCTGTTAAGTAGATTTCTATTTTTCTTTTTGATTTTGACTTCAATTTGGTGGCATCTTTTTATTCTTTAAGCCCACATGTTGAGTAAATTGTTATTTCTCTCATTTGGGTAGTTGTGAATTTTCCATTATTTTTGAGCTTGTCTTAGGATTATCACCTAAGAAATATTTTGAGTGGTGTTGAGGTCTTTTCAGCTCGACCTTGCCACCGGTTTTCATTTGCTATGAGTTGCGGAAGTTAGAATTCCACTTACTACATTCCGCACTCGTTATGATTCTTATGAATGACTTGTTATGTCATTCAGTTTGTCCAGCTTATTTCATCCATTTTATGTATCGAGTATTCTACAAATATCTCGATGACTCCATTCTTGTATTTATTGATTTTGGATGAAAACAAAATTAAAATTTTGCAAATATTTTCCATAAGATTTATTTATAAGTATAATTGGATTTTTGTTTTAAAATGAGTAAAGAATCTACTTAAAATTTTTGGGAGATGTTTTTATATATAAAAGATGATTTTGTGTTGTTTTTCCCATTGAGTGCTTTAAGAATTCTGGTCGACACGCCTGATCAACGTTATCGATAGGAATTTCCTAAACGCTTTGATGAGACAATCAGACACAGTAACTTGATTTGGAATAAGTAAAAATTTTCTAGAAAAAAAATGATTACATAAAGTTAATTATAATTTTTGGAAGTTTTAGCTTTTCGGGAAAGAGGATCAATTAAAAGAACTCATTTACGATATACCTACTTTTGTGATCCCCGAAGGGAACCAAGGTTTCATCGTTTCTACCGATGCTAGTTGTATTGGTTTGGGTGTCGTCCTCTTGCGAAAAAGAACGTTCTACCACTTGTGCTTCTAAATCATAAAAGCCGATCGAGACTAGGTATGCCACTCATGATCTAGTGCTCGCGGCTATTGTTTCTGCTTTTAGAGTTTGGCATCATCATTTTTGGGGGAGAAATTTGTTCTCCACTCGATCATAAATCTTTGAAATGTTTATTTTCTCATAACGAACTTAATGTTGTCTCGAGTTCCTTGCATCTTATGATCTTGATATTCTTTATATACTCCCGGGAAGGGAGAATCGTGTTGCCAATGCACTTTGTCGTAAGCAACAAGTGGATGTTTCTTTGATGATATCCGAATGAAATGATCTTTTTACCAAGTTCATCGGATGTTTCGATGTACCTCGATTTATTGAGCTTCGTCTCATTTCTTTTATAGACTAGCGTCCGATGTTCCTTTATGGTGTTCGGTTCATCGGATGTACCGTTATTGTACTACATCGATGTCTCGGCTTTTCGGTTCACTTGACGTACCGTTTGTACTGCATCAGTGTTCCGAATTATTTGAGTTTTCATCATCTAGCGTACCGTTATTGTACTACACCGTTTCAACGGTTAAATCTTCTGCTATTCATGACGTTTTCCACGTCTTTTATCTATGGAAATGCCTTAGGGATTCCGATTTTATTCTTAAGACCGGTGTTATTGAAGTTTCGCCTATTTGATTTTTGAGCATTTTATTCGCATCATTGCTTGGAGGTTGAGCGCCTTTGAAATAAAGATGTTCTTTTTGTGAAAGTTCAATGATTCTCAAATCCTAAGGATCGGGAATCCAGAGAACTCATCGAGCGAACACGTTCGGAATTACTCTTTCGCGCTCTTTATGGTGAACTTCTTATTTCAAATTTTCTTTTGTGTTGATATTCTTTTATGGTTGTTACTATTTATTTTCTTCTTAAGTACTGCGAGATGCAATTTCTTTAAGTAGGGGAGTCTGTAACAACCCACAAATTTTACGATTTAATATTTAAATATTTCATCGTTAGTGGATTATAGTCCGAAAAGCTACTTTTTGCAAAGGGTCGAATTAGGACTCGAGACCACCCCCATTGAGTTCAAAATGACATTTGCGACCTTTTTGAGTATAAACATTGATATGTTTGGAGTTAGTAGAATTTTGCTACTTTATCACTTTGGGCTTTGGTTTGGGTTTCAGCCCTATATCCTAACACAAGCCCTAGCTCCACCCCTACTTATCTTCATTCACTTCATTTTCCTAACACTCTCAAGCTCTAGATAAAAATGGTGGAGGAGAAAAGGAATTAGGAAATCCTAAGCCTAGTTCTAATTGCAAAATCCAAGCTTTAACTCCAAATTCAAAGAAGAAGCTTTGGTAAGCTTTCTCTTCATCTTCGCCAACTCGTTCTCTTTTCAATCTCAGAAATTCCTAAACCTAACTTAGGAAATGTTTCTCTTTTAAGCTTAGATTCAAGCTTGTTGGGTTGGAATTGAAGAGTGATTGTCCTTGCCATTGCTCTATAGCTTCTACTTCATTTGTTTTGGTTTTAAAGATGAGATTTTTATCTCACATATATGTCTATATCTATCCTTGTTGTTAGGTATGAATTCCTAACACTTATTCATGTGCATTTGCTTTTGATTTGGATTGTTTAGTGAGTATTCCAATTTTTGGTGTTTTGGTCCAATTTTATGAAATCCTATTATGGATATTTGGACATTGATATTCGAGGCGTATCGAGGAGCCTTTAAGACTGGGTTGTCACTTGGCATAAATCCTTAGTCGTTGTTGCTCGTCCGATCGCTCCCGATAATCGTTCTGGCCATCTTTGGCCTAGGTTCAGGGAATGCCTGAAATTCAGTTTTCAGACGTCTGAATTTGTATTTCCAGACGTCTAAATATTATACTGAGAATTTTTATTCCCCAGTATTCAGACGTCTGAATCAAAATTCCAGAAGTCTGAATTTGCTCATGAGCAACCAGAAAGGAAATAGGCTAAAAATTCCTATTTCAGACGTCTGAAATATAGGGTTCAGACGTCTGAATTATGTTCTGGAAAATATTTTATTTTCCGGATTCAGACGTCTGAATCATACACTTCAAACGTTTGAATCTGCTTGTTTTTGCCTATTTTGCCTATTTAGCTTGAGTTTCCAAATTTAATCGATTTGTGTTGATTCCCATTTGTTGTTATCATTTATTATCGACTTTGATGACATTTTCTTCGGAATTTTTGGAACATCCACCTTGATGGATTCGGTATCGATTTCTTTGGATTAAATTCACGTCTTCGAATGTGAATTTTGGTGCTTGATTATTTCTACAATCATTTCTATGATTTGTCACTTTAAAAATATAAAGGTTTTCTATACTAGTAGTAAATATCAAAATTCTTTCATCAAAACGATTTTAACACTATTTTATTACAAAGCTCGTTTATTAAGACCATTTTCCTACCTATTAGTATATATAAACCTTTACCTCATTCGTATAAGAAATCTAATTAAACGGCTTAGCAAAACCAGTGGTATGAAACGCTCGCGTTTACTTCGTCGTTTAATTCTTGGACTTGTTCGATTGAATCTCTTGTGACAATTTTTGTGTGGAAATATACAATTTGTTCGTAAATATTTAAGTTAAGCTAGTTGTTATGGGACATGAAGCTAAACTCGTATATTTACTAACTTAGTGTAATTGACACTTAACCTCGAGTGGAAGTCTACAATTTGTTCGTAAATAATTAAGTTAAGCTAGTGGTATGGGACATGAAGCTAAACTCATTTATTTACTAGCTTAGTGTAATTTACACTAATCGATCAATGATGATCATTTTGTGATTTAGACTAGCAATGTGCGATGTCTCTTTGTCTGCGAGGGAGACTAAACCCCATTTTTAGTGGAGCTTCGGCTTGGTGGGGTAGCGACCCATGTACTTTTAATGTGTTTCGATTCATCTGATGTACCATTTGTACTACATCGATGTCTCGGCTTTTTGGTTCATTGGACGTACCGTTTGTACTGCGTCGATGTTCTGAATTGTTTTGTGTTTCGATTCATCTGATATACCATTTGTACTACATCGATGTCTCGGCTTTTCGATTCATTGGACGTACCGTTTGTACTGCGTCGATGTTCTGAATTGTTTTGTGTTTCGATTCATCTGATGTACAGTTTGTACTACATCGATGTCTCGGCTTTTTGCTTCATTGGACGTACCGTTTGTACTACGTCGATGTTCCGAATTGTTTGTGATAAACGTGTTGGTGAGTTTTCATGCTCCCGCTTGGGATTGGCCATCCTTTTCTTGTGATTTCTGGATTTCTAATTATCGATTTATGGAATTTATGTTTCACCAACCTTTACAATTGGCATTGATATGTATGTCATTTTATGTGGCTTTGTGAAGTAAATAAAGAATATGACATTCTTTTTGATGTTATGAGATTCTTGAGATATTGTATGACTTTTATGGATTTTCTAATGTATACTTGTCATAGTATGACATTTTTGGTTATCATATGTTTTATTATTATATCTCTTCTTATATCTCATTTTATCTAATAATTATAGCTAGACTGATCCGTTTATAATTTTCTTCTTAAGTAATACTCAGGTCAGACTGAGATTTTACAGGTGCTTCTGCTTGACTCCTTATCGGACCATCATCTGACTTTTGGCTAACTACTTTAGATTAGTAGTTTTTGTTGTATACATTTGAGATATGGACTCATTGATGTATACTTATCCTTTTTTCTTACCCTTGTATCTATTCTTTTGTGATATTGTGGATCTTATTCGACCACTACTCTGATGTACACTTTTATGTGTAATATTCATATCTATTTCCGCTTATGTGATATGAATTATCTGTGACTGATTTATGTTATGCTTATTTCTATATTTGTTTCTGAAGATATTATAGCCACTGTGTAGTAGTCTTGTGTTTGTATCGATATGTCGGATTTCCTCTTGAGACGAAATGAAAAGGTATTATTTTATCTAACATATCGGTGCTCGCACAAAGCCATTACATGGATGGTCGCTCCTCAACAGCCTTATTCTTCGTGCTAGTTGACGGCATTACTCTGTAGTGTCCTTGGCTAGTGTGAGTATACAGGTGGGGCGTCACATATGCTCACAAGTTGGGATATTCTAGATATCTCACCATTTTTGTTTTTCTAAATTTATTTTGTTGATTTCTAGATTCTACTTGATTTGAGCTTCCATCTAAAATCATCTTGAGTATTTCTTTTGAAAAAGTGCAGTGTTTGACATATTAATGTTTAGCTTTATTTCCAAATTTCTATTTTAATTTTTTTGAATTTCTTGAAGTTTGAGTTTTTACATGATTTTGGAGTGTTTGCATTTTTTTTACTAAATTGAATTGGTATTTGGATGAATCAGCTTTTATGAATGTTGATGTTCTTTTGTGATTTTCCACTAAGGCAAAATTTCATGAATTTAAGAAATTGTGGCTCATTTCATTAGGAATTGGATTTCCTAGTTTGTAAAATACTAATATGAGAATTTAAATTAAAAATGGAATTATGAATGAACCATTGTCATTTTTTTATGTTAAGAAGAAAAATTAACTGTGAAAACCACTATAGTAAAATTGGAATATCTTGCTGAATAATCATCTGGATTGGTTCAATCATTTTTTCATAGAAAGTTATTTAAATAAGCTAGAAATTATCTTTTGATAATTTTTCCAACTACTGCATTTTAAAGAATTTAAATTGAGTTTGAAACCAGTGTTATGGTTCGGCCATATATAATTTTTTGAGATGATACCTGAAAGTAAAATGGCCATAACTTTTTAACTATATATCTAGTTGTGTTGATACATTTTGCAGTAGAAAGAAAATTCTCTAAGGAAGAACTTTTTTTAATCACTTTTTCAGGTTTTGAAGTTTTCTAGGTTGAAATCAGGTTTTAAACAGAGACATAATCGCTGCCCTGAAAAATATTTTCTGTGCTAAAACAGTGTTTATAATTTGGGCATAATTTCCTCATTTCTTATCGGATTTTAAGAATCTTTAGTATTTTGTAAATTTCAGATGGTATTTTTATATGTTTCATTTTTGAGTTTTGAAATTTTAGAATTAAGATGGTCGAAACTACACATCTTTTCGCTATCCTGAGAAAAAGCGACAAAGATATTGAAATTTTGAAAAGCTAGAAAATTAATGAACATTTTTCGTTTGAAGTAAATTGCAAGGTTTTAAAATTTGCTAGGCCTAACACATAGTTTTCTATCGCTGTCCTACAATGTTTATATGCATTTTTGAAAGATCTAAACTAAGTAAAATGATAATAACTCATACCACATATCATATATATGATCCGAAAGTTTCTTGGAAAGTTAATTCAATATGTAACACTTCATTTTATGAATCTCGTCATTATACTTTCATTGTGAATGATTTAATTATGTTATGGTTAGAAACTTGTTTGATGTCAATAATAATTAAGAACTATTATTCTCTCCTTTTCGATATGAAATTGATATTAAAATACTAATATTAGTTTGAGATAATTGCAAGTATCTAAATTTAAATACATACCGTTTGAGAGATTATAAATTATTGCTTAAGGAATATTAGTGGACTCGCTAATATTACAAAACAAAAGGTACGTATATCGGATTACATATCATAAACTTTGTTTTTCCCTACGGCATGCCTCATCCTTATGATGAGATGTACATTGTATCATTATATACATATTGTGAATTTTCGAAATGTTAATCGCACAAAGGAGACTATGGTGAAATTTTCCAAAAATATAAAGGTGTTAGAATTTTTGTTAGAACTTGGTAAATTTTGCTAATTGAAATTTGATAAGAAAACTTTATATTATTTTCATAAGATTATCATAAGTAATGTACAAAGTGGATTTTACAAAGTAGATTATAGACTTTTCACTTAATTGGAATTGCGAGGACGTAATATCTTTAAGGAGGGAAGTCTGTAAAAACCCGCATTTTTTAATAATAAAATAAGCGATTTTATTGTAAATTTACCAATGTAAACTTGGATAAAAATCGTAATTATGTTATTAAAATGATTCATAAATTTCATTACGAAGAAATCTTAAGTTTGAGAGTTAAAGTCTATTTTAAACATGTTTTACATTTTTGTACAAACCTGAAAAGGTCCATTTTAATTTTATTATTTGAAGGGTCTAACGACCATAAAAATGAGTAGTTTCGGTTTCACTGCAAATATTTAGTTTTGTGTTAATTTTGGAATATAAGTTTGCATTTTTATGAGCTTTGGTTTAGGAGATATTATTTTTCAAAGATAGACTTAAAACATGTTTTGTGTGCAATATAAGTCAAGTTTGATTTAAATAAAATGAGGGTTAGGGCTTTAGTATGTTTGGCAGCCCAGCTAGCTAGGAGAAAGACCTCCTTCTCCTATACAGTATGTTCATTTTCATTTCACAGAACTTCTTAAAACAAAAGAAAGAAAAATGAACTCCTCCTTCTTAAACTCTTTTTACACAAACTCACCGTTCCAAAAATCATAACAAATCAAATAATTCCCCAAAGACTCTCACATTGGAAAATATTGTTGCTGATATGTTCCAGCACCACTGTCCAAATTTCATGGCAATTGGTTTAGTTTTAATGGGTCAAAGGTATTATTTTCTCTAGTGGTTTCCGGGTTATATCTGGTCTAAAAACGAAGGTCAGTAGAAAATTCATAACTAATTGTATATAAATCATAAAAACATGAAATTTTGATATGTTGTTCTAATATCATGAATACACCTTCTGTAAAAATTTAGTAGGAAAATATTTAGCTTTGCATTGATAAACCCTTGCTGCACTGAGGACAAAAACATAGATTTATCAGTGATTTGTTTATGTGTTGATGCATGCGATTTGGAAGATGATAAGGTGAGTTTTGAACACTCACAAAAATTATCTCTAAGGATTAGGCTATGAAATAATTTTTTTTCTGTATGCTAATTTATTGTATGAAGGTTGTTATGATATAAGAGTTAAATGGTTGATTTGGATGCTTTACTTTATGTCAATTTAGATTCATTAGTCTGAGCTGAAAATGATGGTTAAATAATACGAAATCTGTACCAATTGGTTAGGTTTTTGGCATTGAAATTCTACACATGTAGTCTAGGCTTATATTCAAAGCTATTATAAAAGGTTTGAATGAAAAAGATTAAATTTCTAATTTATATGATTTTTGCAAAGTGGGTATATGTAAACTGAGATTTACAAATCTGAGTTTAAAATGGTTATTAAAGAATATGAAATCTGCACCACTTGGTTTGGAATTTAACTTTGAAATTTTATACATATAAAATACATTTGTTTGCTCCAAAATTGGTTACAAACACCCAATTGTCGATGAAAGCACCAGTTCACATTCACAGATAACAAGTATGTAGAGAATTAAAAATGAAGAACATTCAGAAAATTAAGAAAAAAAGCAGTAAATAACACAGAGTTTATAGTGGTTCGGCAATCCGGCCTACGTCCACTTTGAAGTTGATCACTTTATTGACGTTTTCTTGATGATTATAGTTGATTACAGCGGATTATAGTGACGAATTTTGTGTAGTAGCCTTAAAATGCAAAAAACGAATTCTGCAGAGTCTGGACGTGGAAGAAAAAGTCGCTTTTCTGTTGGCTCTGGGATGCTATTTACAGGTGTAGGCTGCAAATATCTCGCACAGATCTCAAGAGACTTCTTCTGCATGTGCATGGACCCACGCGATTTCAAATCGATCTGTGATCGATACGAACGAATTTTGTATCGATCAAGATTTGATCTAATCGTGTCAAAACGTGGCATGAACATCCCTTATGTTGCACGTAAGCTTCTGCGAAAATTTCATAGTATTTGGACTTGTGGATTGCATGTTATGATCAATGCAAATTAGTTTTTTCGGTCACGGTCCCTTCGTATCGAAACCGTTCGTATCGATCGCTTCGACTTGACGTTAAGCATGTGTCTACGAGTTGATGCGGCGCTTGATTTTTGGATCGCTCCACTTTCGATGCCGAGTTGACCGAGTCACCCCAAGGTTTTTTCCCTGTTCATATTGAAGACCGTTGCTTTGTTCGTATCGGTGGAAATGGCTCAGTTCGTACCGATCTTGTGGTCTTGTTTGTATCGATCGAAGTTGTTCTAACTTGATGGATATGAACAGTTGATAATGCGATGGATACAAACAGATGGATGTGAGATGATATCGATGGATGGATACGAAGAGTCGGTTCCTTATGGATACGAAAGAAGCCTTTCGGTTAATGGATACAAAAAGGGCAATTCTCCGGATAGATACGAAATCGCACGCCTCTAATCGATTCGAACAAGATCGGTACGAAGTCAGATTTTCCCTGGGTGCTTTATGGATACGAACAAGGTGGTTACTGACAGATTCGAACAGATCGACCCAAGCATGGCGTTTTTGAAGGATACGAACGGTTTGTTTTTTGGAGTTGTATCGATCATATCTCGAGCATACGAACTCCGATTGACTTGAAATTTGGAAAGTTGACTTTTATAGCCTTGCTTGTCGTGTATTGTCAATTGCATCCTGATCCGGATTCGAACTAAATTCATTGATATCCATAGTGAACCTGTGCATAACTGGCAATCAAGGAGAACTGTCTTTGGTTTCCAGTTAATTTTTTGGTGTCACAACCTTGCCAAAAGGCGAGATAACAACATTGATATTCAAAGCTACTATAAAAAGTTTGAGTCACTTGCCTAAGTGTGTTTAACTATGTGCTTTCTTGACCTTTATTCTGTTGTTTTGCGTTGTTTTCTTCTGTATTTTCAGAGATGAATTATGATGTTTTCAAAAGGTTATTTCTATACATTAGAAAGCTGATATTCTGTGATCATTGTAAGTTGCAAGGTTCTTGACTTATTCGAGTTCTATTTGAGAAAACTCCATTGAATTTGAATTGAATTCGATGATTTCATGCATGGATTTTATAATCGATTTCAAGGTGATTTTTCTATTAAAAACCGGATTTGAAATAAATATTTTTTCCAAACCGATTTTATAAGTAAGAATTTATTTCCAAGCCTAAATCGATTATAAAATTGGTTTCCTCAATACCACCGACCCAAACGAATGCATAAACGTAAGTCACTAGATAATTGCACAAAGGCAAGACAAACTTCAAAGAATGGATTTTTATATTTAAATTACACGTTTATTGCACATTTCAAGCGAATGAGAATTAAATGGTTTAGTAAAACACGTGGTATGGGAGACATGCATTTATCTTATCGGTTAATTCCCGACTTATCTGTTTGATCGTTTTGACCTTCGAGTCGAGTTTACCGATGAGATGGGTTAAACTTTTTACTGCTTTGAATGTGAAATTTACTAGTGGTTAGTAAATGTTTAGTGAAAACGTATGGTATGGGACATACGTTAAATTGTTCGGGTTTTTATCCGAGAGTTTGTGGCACATTTTCCATTGCGGCGTGTCAGTATTGGACCTTCAGGTCATTACCATTGAGGCATTTATCATTGCAGAATTTTCCATTGCGGTGTAATTGTCTTCGAGACGTTTGCCATTGTAGCGTATTTGCCATTGCGGCGTATTTGCCATTGCGGCGTATTTTCCATTGCGCGTATTTTCAATTACGGCGTACTAGTCATTGTGATGTTTTGCCTTCGGGCGAGATACCTATTTGAGATAACAATACTAGGCAGGGCTTTGGCCACATGCACGTTCTAAACTTTTGAGATGATTTCTTTGACTATTTTCCCTAGTATCGCCCCTTTCCGAAATTGATCATTTGAACCTTTCGATGTATGTTTTCAGCAATAAACTTTTAGGAATTTGAATTCTTGGAAGTTCTTTTTGTGAGATTTGAATTGCTTACACTGGTGTTATATGAGATTTTCCTTTTGGCGGTTACTTGAGATTTTATTCTCCTCTTTGGAGATATATTTTCCATATGGCATGTTTGAGATGGGATCTCTTTATGCATGTTTGGGTTTGCCAAGATGGCGAGTTTAGGTTTTCCCTAAACCATATTTGATGTTTTATGAATGCCGATGATATGAGGCTCGCTACTTTTTGTGTTTTATGAGTTATTTTATCTCTTTTGAGATTATAAGTTTGTGTAGTGATACCATATAATCACTTGATGTAATCATACACTTCAGTAATCTCTCCTCACTCGAGAATATTATCATATTATCGCTTATCTCTGTTAACTAATTTTTTTAGCTAGACTAATCCATTTATTTTATACTCGGGTCAGACCGAGGTGTTTCAGGTTAGGTACATTTGGACTTATCCTATTCTGCTTCCGTATAGACTCTATTCTGCTAGCTCTTTTTGTTATAGCTTTTTGAGAAGTTCTTTTTGGGTTGCTACTCTGATTTGTATATTCTTTTAACTCGCTTGTATTTTATGGTTGCTATACCACTTGACATGTATCATTTTGTATACTTTATGATGTATCTGTATATGTATATATATATATATATATATATGTGTGTGTGTGTGTGTGTGTAATGATCTACTATTCCATGGTGTGTTTTAAATTCAAGTTGTTGTATTTTTTGATAGATCCTACAGCCACCTATGGCTTTGCATTAAGTATTGATTGGATATTTTGATCCACTTGAGATTAAAAAAATTAAAAAAAAATGGCATTTTTTGACGTATTCAATAGATATTTAAGACAAGGCTATAAATGGTCGCTCCGATCCAGCCCTATTCTCTACATTAGCAGACAGTATTACCTAGTAATACTCTTTGTTAATGTAGATCTCGGGGTGGGGCGTCATAACTGGCTTCGCCACATAACAGATTGGCATAAGTAGTTCGCATTTCATTAAGAAATATATCCTTTTCATCATTTAAGGAATGAAAGCGAAAGTGAGGAAATCGTATGTAAACTTCCTTGAGATCTCTAGGAAAATAATATTTCGCTAGCCAAGAGTTTCTAAGAATTAATGATTTCTCTTTAAAATCTCTCTTTAATCTAGTGAATTTACTTAAGAGTTCCATGGAAACAAGACAACCCGATGGCTTCTTAATATGTATGGTTTTTGAGAAATAAGCTAAATTGCAAAGATATAAGAAATGGAAATATTGAACTTCATAAAACTATTTGAATTATACATTACAAACAAAATCACTTGGATTCATACAATATTGATCCTTTGTAAAATTTGAAAATAAATCTCTCCTTGTTAAATTTCACTTTCTCAGAAGAATGTTTTGGGAAAGAGGAACGCTCGCGACCTTGGGAAGAATTCAGCATTCTTCGTGATGGGGATTGGTTCCATGCTCATCCAAATATCTACTATGTAAACGCCTAAGCAAACCTCTACTTTTTTATCCTAAGAATGAAAGTTTAGTAAGATCATTTCTAGAGTAAATTTTATAGAGGAACTCCAATAAGTATCCCTATCTTCAATAAGCCTCCAAAAGAGAGTAGTCGGCTCTGCATTTTCTCTTATGATTCTCTCCTGATGAAGGCGAGACTTCTTCAATAAGTAGCTACTTGTTTTTCTTTGAAGTTTGTTAACAATACGGCTTAAGCAATAAGGCGCTTATACTTATTAGATAAATTATTATGCTCCTTGATTACCCTTTCAAGTTCTTTATTCAATCGATGGACCTCCCTCTAGCTCTTTTCATATAGAGTCACATAGTAGTATTTGGATCTTCTCCTTACTGAAGTGATAAACTTATTAACTTAAGGTTGATAGATAATGTTGGGCATTTAAGTAATGAATTCCATACCTACGTGACCACAACCTGAGAAGCTGAGACTTAAGCCTTTTCCTTCAGCTATTGGTTGAGGGAAGCAGCGTCTTTTGGAGGGATATTTTCCAATGAAGCACCTCGAAGATCGAGTAAGTTAGAAAAGTCTGCATCGCAGAAAGACGACTCATGACCACCTAACTCATTGCCTCTATCTCTTGGTCCTTCTAGACCCTTTCCAGTGTCATCTCCATCTTGATTATCATCATTATCATCGTTGTTATCATCATCTTCATCATTATCCTCCTCTTCATTTGATTCGTTGCCCTTCAAGCGGAGGGTCATCAAAATATAATAGCTTCTTAGGATCAATAGTTCACTCTTTAGTAAATTCATCTTAAAGTGATCCCCATGCTCTCCTTAACATAAGATTGAACCCTATTAGACAAGAAATCCAATGGTACATAAAAGATAATGAGATTACCCCTCATGTTACTCCATCCTATACTCCAAAACACAACAGTGTATTGGAGCGAAGTAATCGAACCCTATTAGATATGGTTCATTTCATAATAAGTAAGGCTGAGTTACCTCCATCTTATTGGGGATATATGTTAGAAACCACATCGCATATACTGAAGTTGATGTCCATTAAATCTATACCTAAAACACCATATGAGATGTGGTGTGGTAAGAAACCTAACTCAAGTATTTTTACGTATGGGATGTTTGGCCTACATTAAGAACATTGGTCTGAATAAACTAGAGACAGGATCAGTACTGTGTAAATTTATAGATATCCTGAAAAATCAATGGGATGTATATTCTACTATACTGGAGAATAAAATATTGTTTCTCGGCATGCTATCTTTTTGGAAAAGGAATTTCTATTAAAGAAAATTTACAGAGAGGTTGTAGACTTGGATGAGATTCAAGAAGCTAACACTCAATCCAAACCAATGGAAGAACCATGTTTACCCTATATGAAAACATGCAATCTATTAGAATGTCTAGCAGGGAATCTTGTGCAATAGAGAGACACTATGATTTTCTTATGGATGGAGAAATGGAGGACTACGTCTTAGATGGTGACGTTCCTCTGTCTTTCCAATAAGCACTATAGAGTATAGACTCTATACTCTGGCTTGGAGTCATGAAATCTAAGATGGATTTCGTATATGTAAACAAACAATAAACTTTGTCGGATGTACCTGAAGGGATAAAACCCATTGGCTACAAATGGATTTTTAAGGAAAGTCTAAATGCGGATGGACAAGGAGGGACTTAAAAGGATAGGATAGTTGCGAAAGTTTTTTGTCAAATTCAAGGTGTTGATTATGACAAAACCTTTTTCCCTAGCCATGCTTCAATCGATTCAAATTATGTTGGCCATCGATGGATTATATGACTATGAAATATGGTAGATGGATATAAAAATGACATTTCTTAATGGTGATTTAGAAGAGACCGTCTATATGTCGTAGTCCAAGAGTTTTATGGTCAGTAGGACTGAGGGCAAGACTTGCAAGTTGTTAAGTCCATTTATAAATTCAAACGAGCTTTAAGGAGTTGGAAAAAGTGTTTTGATTAAGTAACAAACAATTTGGATTTTATCAAAACATAGACGAAGCATGCGTACACAGAAATGAATAAGGCAATGCTATTGTATTATTAGTGCTATATGTCAACAATCTTGTATTGATTGGAAATGATATTTTGTTGTTGCAATTAGTGAAAGCTTGGCCTTCCAAGGACTTCTCCAGAAGGAACTCGAAGAAGCAATCTATACACTAGGTATAAAGGCCTATGGAGATAGATCTAAAAGGCTGTCGAGTTTGTCCCAATACCTGTACATAGATATCATACCAAAGAGCTTTAGTACAGAAAATTCCAGATGTGGAAATGTTTCAACACAATCTAGAATCATCCTTCTAAGAAGGATGCTCTTCATACTGATGAAGAGAAAGAGCATATGAAGAGGATTCTCTATGCTTCAGCCATAGGATCCATAATGTATGTTATGCTATGTACTAGATTGTAACAACCCATCTTTTTTACCATCAAAAGTCGACACCGAATACTACCAATGTGTTCTAATGTCACGCATCCAATTGACAAAAGGGAAAATTGTTAGGGTAGATAAAAAAAGAAAAGAATAGAGAACAGAGAAAGTCAGAATCACTTAACAAAATAGACAAGATATAATATAATAAGGACAATAGAAACTATAACTCCAAACATACAAAGTATATTAGAGTTTAAAAAAACCTTATCAGCCGGACAGTTATAAATTCTAACTTTACAAATGCCAATAGGTATACTATATAATACAGCGGAAATAAAATACTATGATAGGTGAAACTTCAGCTCCCCTCCACGATCTTCGAAACTTCAAGGACAACTTGGGAAAATACTCGGTCTAACCCGAGCGTTATAAATAAATAACACTCAGATCAATCTGGAAATACCAACGTGTAATAACTCGAACAATGGGTAACATACATAAAAATTCCATGAGACCACACCATAGACGTGGAACGGGTTTTTCCTCATAAGAATAACATCCATACAAGCAAGGGAAGAAATAAATATCGGGAAACAAATCCAAATATGATTGAGCATAAATAATATTAAACCAAACTTGAAAGGATGGAAATAAACCAAGTAAAATCCAAACTAGATAGAATGGATAGAACAAGGAAAAACAGTCCAACTAGATAGAATGGACTAAATAAGGTAACGGTCCAAACTCGATAGAATGGGCTAAATAAAGTAACGGTCCAAACTCAATAGAATGGGATAAATAAAGTAATGGTCCGAACTCGATAGAATGGACTAAATAAATGCTTAAATGCCATGATGAGGAGTTTTCTCTACTCGTGGCAATTTTAAAGCTAAAACAGATTCAAGGATACGAATCAAATAAGAAAAGAAAATTTTCCAACAAATGATCCGGAGGGTGCTCCCCCCTCATCGAAAGTATACCTCCAGAAATATACTTGAGAACTCCGATGGCTCTTGGAAATCTCCAAGCCAGACCCCGCCAACTGTTACCGAGTATCTAAGTATTTCACATCTTAATGCACAACACCGAATCCAATCTAAAGTGGATGTGAAAATACCTTAATGGGGGCTACCTCAATGGCTTTGCCCACTGTCGCTCTTCGGTTTTAGTCATTTTCGACAAAGGATAACAAAGCTCAAATGAGAAACACATCTTTAGTCAATTCCAATAAAGGATAACAAAGCTCAAATAAGCAACACATCGTCTTAGAGTGACGAAATAAAGTGGCTGAAGTAACCGATGGTTGAGATACCAACTATCGAGGACATAAAATGATCATGTATGGAAATTAACTCTTGTATACTTATCACCACTCATTGAATTCAAACTTGTACTAATTATGGGTAAAAAATAATATTGGACAAATCAAGGTAGTGTTACCCCAAAGTCACGTCACATGATTATTCTTAAATTTCGAAGCAACGACAAGTCTACTTCTTCGATGTATAGTGCTAATTATATAAATAAACTGTTTCCCTATAAGTGATTCGCTTTACAGAAATAATTCATTTCCATAAATGAATCAAACTTTTTCTTTTTAAAAACGAACAGAACTTTTTGGCTTGATTTCCATATTGGTAAAACACTTTTAGAATTAGTTCCAAGTTGTCAAAATGTTAAAAGAATAATTTTTCCAAGTGCGCGACCCCAAAGGTCCAAACCAACATCTGACCGAACACCAAGAAGGTTATCCAACTTAACTTCCCTATAATCGAGTTCCAATTCTTTTTATAATTTTTAAAAATAGTATTAATTATCCTAAAAAATAATTAATCACGTTTAAAATCCCTTTAAATAAACAATAAAATATATTATTATTTCCAAACACTTTTATAACATTGGTAAATTAACTTTAAAATCTCCATTAAATTAGTTTATTAACTTTAAATTAGTTTATTAAAGCAATTTTTATTATACTAGTTAATTTACTTTAATCATCTTTATTAAATAAATTAATTAAAATGGATTTATTTAATTCATATAGTGATTAATCAAATAAATAAATAATTTCAAACATCATTAATTAAAACGATAAGTAATTCTAAATTCCATTAATTAAAACACTTAATTAAGTTCAAAATAATCATAAATTAATCGGATTAATTAAATCCAAAATTCATTAGTTAAACCGGTTTATTAAAACATCATTTGTTAAAATGATTTATTTAATTATAAAACGTTATTAATTAAGCTGATTTAACTAAATTCTAAAAATCATTAGATAAAACAATTAATTAAATTCAAAAACAATCATTAATTAAAATGATTAATTAAATTCAAATATCATTATTTAAAATGATTAATTGCTTTTAAATATCATTAATCAAAATGATTATTAATTCTAATTATCATTAACTGAAATACTTAATTTAATCCCATCATCACTGATTAAAATAATTAGCTAAGTTTGATAAATTAATTAAACTCCACTATTATCAAATAAAGAATTAATTGATTAATTAAACTCAAATAATCATTAGATAAAATGATTAATCAAGTATAAAACATTGTTAGCAAAAATGATTAATTCAATCTAAATATAAACCAATTTTAATCATCATTTGTCAAATTGGTTAATTAATCACAAATTAATTAAAATTAATATTGATCAAAATGATTAATAGATTTTCAAAATTATTTTTAGCAGAAACACAAGCTCAAGTTCATAAGATAGGGTTTTGGGGATGAAAATTTAATAAACGATAATATAGCTAAAATCGCTATAACGACATTTAAAACCATAAAAGGGAATATTAGTAATTAATTTCAACAAACCATAAATCTAACATCATAATGATGTAAATAAATAATTTATGGTCAAGATACCCCCTTTGGTCTCTCTACAGATTTTTCTGGCAAAACAATGGTTACCGATGATATATAGATAATCATATGGGTTTATAACGATCAAATTAATATGACATCCATTTTCCAAATGGAAATTCAACCAAACAAGCAATCAAACAATTTTAACTAACATTCAAACAATCAATAAACGATTGTAACATCATTAATATAATATAATAAAATTAAATGTGAGTTAAACTCACCAATGGTTTTGAAAACTTGAAATACTTTAGTGCTCGAAAAACTTTGAAAACCACAAATTCTCGTCGAATATTGGTCATTTTGCACTCGACTTTTGGACCCTTTCCTCTTAGATTTTGGAAAAGTGGCCAAGAGGAAAGTTTTATCAATTCTTTTTTCTATCGTATAGAAAAAAGAATTACTCAAACAAGTTAAATTTTGAGGAAGTTATTGCCAAAACAGTGAGGGGTATTTTGGATATCAAAATCTAGGTTCAAAAACACTCTTGCAAAAAAATGAATTTTTGGAGCATCTAAGCTCAAATAAGAAAAAGTAGTAAACTATAAAGTTGTAGCCACTAGAAATACATGGTTGGAAAAAAAGAAAATATGGTTTTGGAGTCTTTGTAAGAGGTTATGGCCAAAACCATTTTGGGTAAAATGGAAGAGATTTAAATGGAAAAGAAGGAACATGTAAACAAGTTTTTAAAACATTTAATAGATAATTTTTGAAATCTTAAAACATGAAAAGTTACTTTGAAAGAAATTTAAAGGTTTCATGAAGCTTTAAGGAAGATAAGAGAAGAGAAAATGAAAATAAAATCGGTAAGAAAGGTGAAAATTAGTTTTATATGAAATAGAAATAGGAAATTACATTTTTGCCCTCATGTACTCTACCCTCCACACATGCATGTCATGTCGCACCCTCTCCTCTACATCACCCATTTCAGCCCACACCCAGCCACCCTCCTATCAAATCAAAGTCAACATGCATAAGTACTCTAATGTTATTATTTCTTCTAATGATGTGACATTCTCTTTTTATTTTTTATTATAGTTGCCAAAGTATCACATCATCATTCTTTTACTTAATTAATTACACATATCCCTAGTTAAATTACTAATCGATGTTTATAACAATGCCTATATTTGAATATACATATACAAAAATGTGCACGCAACATTTCAAATCATTTTATATTATGAAACGTCAAAAATTCAGAAAACGATTTCCATTCACATTTTCTGTATTCATCGAACTATATATTTTTGTAAACAAATTTTAAAAACCATTTCACCATTATTATTTATTATTAAAAAGAGTTTTATTTTCATTATAAAACCGTTTATCTGAATATTTAAAATTAATTAAATATTCGCAAATCAAAGTAGTGAAATTCCGAGTCGTTTTATTACAATCTGATTTTTCTTATTATTTATTATATTCAAACCATTTGTTATAGTAATAAATTTGCAAAATTATTCACCATTACCATTTATGAATTAAAAGAAGTTAAATGACACTATTAATTCTATTTAATTCATATTTGGTTCAACATTCAAATATTTAATTCTTAATGCAAATATTTAATCGATCACTATTATTGAATTCTAAGTACTAAATTCCAAAATCCAAATATTTAAATACCTAAAATTAATTAAATATTTAAAATCAAATGGCCAGAATTTTGTGTTGTTACATTCTCCCACCCTCCTAAATGAATTTAATTCCCGAAAGTCCTAATGAAGAAAATGTTTTCAAACCCTTAAGTTTAAAACTATTAATTAGAATGGGTCATTAAACTTATTAACTTTCCAAAACTAATTAATTGGAATAGATTCCAAAATTTTCAAATCTTCTAAATCCATTCACCTATAACAACTAATTCTCTTTCACTCATTCATTCCAAGTTATAACTCAAAAATCTAATTTTAGTTATCAAAACAATTTCAAAAATTCCTTAAAAGTATTCCAACTCTAAAATTTTCGAAAAATTTCGCAAGCATCTCCTTTGCATGGCTTGATCGGTACAACTACAAATCGCCTCTACGGGCTCCAAACCAATCAAAGAAAACAAAAACCAAGTGACCTCCCATTTTGGGAATAAAATAATCAACCAATTCAAGTTTTCTAAATTTATTACATACCTTTTTACCTTTGATTTATATTTTGGCAAGTAATTTATTATCTCCTATGCAGATGCAGGTGCAAAAGTATTGATAGCAATCTCTTGCATGCCTGTACGTACAAAAATCTAAAAGAAAAATCATGCTGGCAAAAGCAATGTGGTGAAATTTTATATGTAAAAACTAGCATGATATAAATCTACATGTAACTAACAACCATATCTCGGTCATATGCAACAAACAAGTGGATATTCTACCATAGATCTTATGCATCCAATTATTTTCAAATGACAAATTTAGACCTAAATATATGGGTTTTTCAAGCCAGATTTATTTTCAAATTTCTGAAGCGAGAAAAATCAAAGATCAAAATCAAAAGGAAAAGGGGGGATTCCTCCAAATAAATTATGGTGAAACTCTAGAGTCAAAACAACATGGAGCATCCAGGGGTATTCCGGTTCCTCCAAAAACATCAACTAGGGTGAATAAATATCATTCCTTTCTAAAAATATTTAAAAATATCCTTTTTCAAAAGCACCAGGATTAGGTCTTAATATCAACAATTAAAAATCCTTCGTCTATAATTTAAACTTTATAGACAATGGTATATGAAATTACAAAACCAATCAAATCCAATCAATCAAATTCCATGAAGGAATAAACTATCACTAACGGTCAATCAAATTCCCCAAGGAAAAACTTATCACTAAACATTATTTTAATATGTCAAATGACTAACGAACAAATTTTAAATTAGGTTCAAAACGTTTTTAATTTTCCAAAAAAATAGACAATTATCTAAGCGTACCGTTTTGCCATTATCCTTTGGTTATTGCTTAGAAAATTATTCAAACCTACTCAGGAAAAATGGAAAGTTATACTCTATATTTTATTAAAATTTTATGTTTCAATATTATTTTTAAGAATAAATTTTCAATATTATTTTTAGCAGAAACATAAGATCAAGTTCATAAGATAGGGTTTTGGGGATGAAAATTTAGTAAATGATGACATAGCGGGAATCGCTATAACGACATTTAAACTATAAAAAGGAATATCAGTAATTAATTTCAAAGAACCATCAATATTAAAACATAATGATGTAAATAAATAATTTATGGTCGAGAGATCCCCTTGGGTCTCTCTATAGATTTTCCCTTTAAAACAATGGTTACCGGTAATATGTAGATAATCATATGGGTTTATAACGATCAAATTAATAAGTCATCCATTTTCCAAACGAAAATTCAACCAAACAAGCAAATAAACAATTTTAACTTTCATCCAAACAATCAATAAACAAATTTAATGTTATTAATATGATATAATAAATTAAATTTGAGTTAAACTCACCAAAGGTTTTGAAAACTTGAAATACTTTAGCACTCAGAAAGCTTGGAAAACCAAAAATTATTTTCAGAAATGGGTCATTTCATCCGATTTTGGGACCCTTTTCTCTCATATTTTGGAAAACTAGTTAAAGGAAAGTTTTAGATAATTCTTTCCTCTATCATATAAAAAGAATTACTCAAAAATGTTAAATTTTGAGCAATTTACTGCCAAAACAATGTAGTGTATTTTCAGACGTCAAAATCTAGGTTCAAAAGAACTCTTGCAAAAAAAGGAATTTTTGGAGCATCTAAGCTCGAAATAAGAAAAAGTGGTGAACTACAAAATTGTAGTCATTGGAAACATACAAGGTTTGAAAAAAAGAAAATCTGTTTTTGAAGTTTTGAAAGAAGTTATGGCAAAAACCATTTCGGGTAAAATGGAAGAAAGTTAAATGGAAAAGAAGGAACCTTTAAACAAGTTTTTAAAACATTTAAAAGTTAATTTTTGAAATCTTAAAACATGAAAAGTTATTTTGAAAGCCATTAAAAGGTTTCATGAAGCTTTAAGAAAGATAAGAGAAGAGAAAATGAAAATAAAATGAGTAAGAAAGGTGAAAAATTAGTTTAATATGAAATAAAAATAGCAAATTACCTTTTTACCCTCATATACTCTACCCTCCACACGCGCATGCCATGTCACACCCTCACCTCTACCTCACCCATTTTAGCCCACACCCAGCCACCCTCCCGTCAAATCAAAGTAAACATGCATAAGTACTCAAATGTACTAATGTCTCCTAATGATGTGACATTCTCTTTTTATTTTATTTTTATTATAGTTGCCAAAGTGTCACATCATCATTTTCTTAACTTAATTAATTACACTTAACCTAATAAAATTACTAATCTACATTTATAAAATTGCGTATATTTGAATATATATATACACACACACACACACACACACGAATGTGTGCACAACATTTCAAATAACTTTTACATGACGAAACTTCGAAAATTCGAAAAACAGTTTCTGGTCACATTTTCTGTTTTTCACCGAACTATGTATTTCTGTAAACAAAATTTAAATACTATTTCACCATTATTATTTATTATTAAAAAGTGTTTTATTTTCATTATAAAACCATTTGTTTTAAAATTTCAAAATAAATTAAATATTCACAAATCAAAGTAGTGAAATTCCTGGTTGTTTTATTACAATTTGATTTTTCTTATTATTTATTATATTCGAAACATTTGTTATTGTAATAAATTTGCAAAATTACTCACCATTATCATTTATTAATTAAAAGAAGTTAAATGACACTATTAAATCTATTTAATTCATATTTGCTTCACCATTTAAATATTTAATTCTTAGTTCAAATATTTAATCGATCACTATTATTGAATTTCAAGTATTAAATTCCAAAATCCAATTATTTAAATATCTAAAATTAATTATATATTTAAAATCAAATGAACAAAATTTTGAGTTGTTACATAGATAGGATGTGGCATATGCATTAGGATGCATTAGTCTAATCCTGGAGAAAATATTAGATAACTATAAAATGTATACTAAAGTATTTAAGAAATACTCAAGACTTATTCCTTATATAGAGGAATGGAGACCTCCTTACGAAGGTTATATTGACTCTAGTTTTCAGAGCAATGTTAATGAAAGTAAATAAGTGTTTGATTTTGTTTTCATGCTTAATGGCGGGGCCATTGGTTAGAAAAGTTTCAAATAAGAAACAGTAGCTGAGATTTAACAATGGAGGCCGAGTACATCGTCCTTGATGAAGCAACTAAAGAGGCAGTCTGGATGTGCAAGTTTTTAAGTGACCTCGGGGTGATTAATGATAATGATAATCCAGTAGCATGTTCAGTGACAAAAATGTGGTGATAAAAATTGCAAAAGAGCCCAGAACACATAAGAAGTTATGCATATTCTTCGCATGTTCTACCTCATCAGAGAATTAATTGAGGAGAAAGAGGTCGTAATGTAAACGGTAGATACCAATGACAACATAGTAGATCTACACTAAGACTATAACTCGATCGACTCTCAATATGCTGATTAGAGGGATGAGTTTAGATTCCATAATTGACCCCAAATGCAAGTGTAAGATTGACAGAGTAATGGGTATGCCCTAGGGGCAATTCTTTAACTTATTGTAAATTATTAATTCTATAATGAATTCTCATTTGTAATAAAGGTGTTTTCTCTCTGTTATATATTTGTTATAATGTGTTATAAATAATTAAATGTTTAATTAAAATATATTTAATAGAAAGTCCATAAATGGTGTGTTTGTGACAGTAATTGCAACTAGTTGTAATCATGAGTATTATATCATAATATAATAAACACATCATTTTAAATGTCCCTGGTTAAAATGTATCAAGACTAGATATCCATGCATCAGTTAAGACTAAAGTACGTAACACTCCCTAAATATTGGACGGTATATTACTCATGACTGCTAGGGCCCCAAGGGATTACCTACTGATAGTTATTAGATAACTATGGAATGATTCATTCAATAGGTTTTTAGGCACCATAGTCTGAAGAGACTAAATCGATCATGTCAAGATCTTAGGTGGTCAAGTGTGTATCTACAATTGAATTCTGGACCTCCCTAAGCTTAGACTTCTTACACGGAGGAGGGATTAAAACATTATTTGGGGCATTGGAGCTCTCCTTCCTTTCTATAGCCTTAACAGCTTTCGTAATGAAAGCACTAATAGGGGAAAACTTGGTTGATTTGGGTAAGGTGGAAGTATGAGTTTTATCTATTCTAGAGTTGAAAGCAACAACAATCAAAGATAAACCTAAATCAAAAGAGAATTCATGAGACGCTGACATAAGAAACTTCATTTAACTATGATATAAACTTACTATAAGAATCACATTGGATAGGGGAAGAAGAAGAAAAGCCTTCCGATTACTAGCAACCAATGTCCACTTTCCATGTAAATCTCCCTTAACCATAGAAGGACCTCCGAGTATGCCCTGTTGCTTTCTAGGATTAGAGAGTATTTTCAGAGGTTGGTTTCAGCGAGAAGTGTGAGCATGTTCCTTATACTCTTGGAAACCTTTGGCAAGGCGGTAACTGTGGTAGCAACGGAAGGCTCGGTTCCTTTGGAAATAGATTCTGAAAGAGAATAATTATCATAAGAGAACAGCAAAATGTAATATAAATAGCAAAAAGTACAGAACTTAGTGGTAGCAGAAACGAACCTTTTGATTCGAGGGATATATCACTTAATGTAAAAGAATTGATTCTTCTAATCCTTGGTTTATTGATCATGTAAGTAACCAAGCTCTTCGGCAGTATATACAACTCTCTAACTGTCCTCCTACTTTTATAGGGTTTGCCAATAAATAAAGAATTTCAGCACAAAGTGATGGAAGGTTGGCTTCCCTAGTAAGTATCTTTAGGCAGTACAAATAATTATACAAATTGGGAGTAAGCTAAATTGGAGCAATACCCAGAAGTATGAAATTTTCAGGAAATGAAAGATATCCAGAGTGCCAGGTGGACTAGCAACCATGGCTTCTATATTTACATTTCCAAATTGTTGAAGGATAGAAACTTCTTCTTGCTGAGTAGTTATGAAAGATTGGTGGAGCTTGTAATCTCCCTCCTCTGAAGAGGGAGAAAGCTTAGAACTTTTATTAGACTTCTTGCTATCCCTTTGTTTGCTAGATGATATTATGCAAAATCAGGGAAGTATTGCATATTTTATAAAAGTTCGAAATACTCATAGATGCTAAAATAAACACTCGAATGCTTAATTAATGAGTACTTGACTAAGTAAAAACAATCTAGTTCATGATGATGGAATATTAATAACAAGAGTAGCTATACAAAATTATAACAAGGTAAAAATCCACTGAAGAGTCTACTCCAAAATGTCAAACTTCTAATAGAATGTCGAATTTGTAGAACATTTGAGAAATTTATATCCAATTAGGGAATTTATCAATAACCTTTAAATTTTTGATTGGATGTCAAGTTCATAACTGGAAAATAAGGTTCGGTTAAAGTAACATCATATAGATATAGGATATCAAATTAGTAACTTGATGTTGCATTTATAAAATTTTTGAATTCATAAATAATAAATGTGGTTAGATTTATTTAGAAATGCATTAACCATTTTAGATATTTATAGGGTTTTGAAAACACAAGCGGTTTCTGAATCTACGAAATGGTGACTGTATCATGGAACATTGAACCTAAGCAAAATATCAAATTTGAAGAGTGTATATCTATTCTTTGAGTAGTTATCGAATTTGTAAGAAGATATCGGCTCATTATGGATGTCGGTTTTATAACTAATGGAACCATCCATTGATTCAATTGTCAAATTCCTAAATGGATACCAAATTCTAATTAATTATTGAAACAAATAACTAAAGGGAGAAATCTTTTTATATTTAACTCCAAATTAAATGTCGAAAGACTAATAAATTCAAAAACGAAGAAAGTTATCATATTTTAAAGAGAATGTCAAATTTTTATCAACTAATCTTAATTGGGTGTCGAAAACTCAAAAGAGTGTCGGCTTTGTCATAATCAACATTCTAGGAAATTGTCTTTCTGAAGAGCTTCCGAATTTGTAGTAACAACTATCTACCTTCAATTAATCCTCAAAAGAAAATACCATAGTCTGCATCTGAATTCAAAAATAAGTATAACACTTCAATTAAACCCCAGACAATTCATGAAAATGCCTAATTAATCCCTAATTCAAGAAATCTAAATCAAAAACCCCTCTTTAGTCTTGTGTCTAAACTAATTAAAAACAAAAATGGAACCTTGAGAGTGAGCTTAAATGTTGGAAAAGGTTGAAGTTTCTTGAGTTAAACCCAAAATTAAATTTTTTGGCTTGAGTTTAATTTGCAGGTAAAAGTAAGAAGAGGAAGAAGATGTGTATATATAAAAGGACAGGGATGACAAGAGCCATTGATCTCATTTTGAATGAATGGACAAGATTTAGGAATGCCAATAGGCGTCCAGCGTCAATATCGAAGTGTTAACTCGAAAAGTCAACATTTCTTCTACACTAGAAGGAAAATGTTACTACAAATAAAGATGTCAAATATATTAGGGAATATAGCATGATTTAAGATGCCGAATATGTAGGAAAAAGGCAACCAAACATTTAGGAAGGGTAACAAGCTTAAGGTGACTTCAAAACGATGTCGAACTTCTATAAAAATGTGTCATGTACCTAAGAGAGGATGATGAGACTCCAAGTAATTGGCTAACCCAGAAGATGTCATACATGAATATATAGTTGCAAAGGAGGTGCATCGAAACTCTATAGATATCAGACCATTACGACTATAATAGTTGAAAAGCAAGTGACAAGAAATCTTGGATATTTACAAGCAGCAAGGGACGCTAGGCTTCAAAGAATAAAGGGGATGTTAGATATCTATTGTTATGGAGGATTCCAAAATCCAATGATGTGAATTAGAATGTCGTAGGTCATCTATGTAACGAGCAATGCCGGGAATTGATAATCCATGAAGGATGTCAGATATTAACAATATGGAGATGTCGAATATTTTCAATACAATAAAGGATGTCATATTTCACCAATGTAGCGAACGATGTGGTAAATCTTCAAGGTAGCAAGGATGCCATAAACCATCACTGAAAGATGGTGCCGCAATTATTCAATGTAAGTAGGGTTTCATCATATCAACAATATATAAAAGATTGCTGCATATCATCAACATAATGAATGGTGCCATGAATCAAGGATGCTAAAGGACATGTGGCAGCGATGCCACCTACTTCAACTCATATAAATACTAACCCCATAGCTTCATGGAGAGGGAAAATTCTTCCTATTAATTTTCTTATATTTTCAAATTTGCAAACCTTAAATTAAGTAGGAGATATAGAGCGCCTATTGTAAACTTGTGACTTTTTGCAAATAAGGACTTGTACAAATCGATTTTGCATAGTATACAACTATTGAATAAATATTTTGGCTATGATATGACCTATGACTTCCTTATGACTCTTATGTCCAATTGCTTATGACGTGAACATAACTTTTCTATTGAACATGCATACTTCTTGCAAGTTGGCATAAGGCTATATAAGTCTATCTCTAATCAAGCCTTATCTACCTTGTACATTTTGGTGTTAATAAAGTAATTTTTTAACACTTCTGCTATGAGATTCTAAATGTATAGATTGATAGCTCTTTACATTGGTTATTTTATGAACCAACAGTCAACCCTGGAATGGAGTAAAATTCGATTGGACTTTTATTGAATTGAAAATTAGGCCCGTTCTAGAGAGGCTTGTTATAATTTGTATCAGAGCCTTTGTTGCTCAATCAAAGAGAATGGGCATACATGAGAGCACATATTTTTTATTTTTGAAAATAATTTCCAAAATCATATTATAAATACACATATTTATGAAAATATGCGAACATGTTTGGCAAACTTTTAATTCAGCCAGTATTACTATCATAGGAAGTCGAGGTTAACCCAAAATTATGAACCTAAAGATAGTTAATAATGATTGAGAATAACACCTCTTAACTCAAAAACCACCTCTCTCAAGAGAAACACACCATTACGGGTACACCATTACGGTTCCAATAATATCTAAGGTTGGTGGGGCAAGTTCCCTTCCTCAATAAGCTGCAACATTGGAACCAGTTGCTCGGGCCACTATACTAGCACCCTGCCTGCTTACCTTTCCAAAGATGTGCAAGGATTTTCATAACAAGGGAGGATGAGCATTTTTTAGGGAGGAAAATTTTATAGCAACCAAGGTGTGGATTAATGTATGTGACTATTTATTCTAGGAGGTAGGATGAGAAGACAGGATTAAGAGGAAGATGGCTGCATCGCATCTAAAGGGAGAAGCGTAGGATTAGTAGACCATAGTCATTCAAGTAAATAAAGAGTTGAAGGGAAGGTTCTATCGCTACCATAAGGAAAGACATTACAAGAACCGGTGCTCGAAGCTAGCAAAGAAGGGACAAAGTGGGCAAGCTTATGCCATTGAGGCTACATCTATCTCAAGTAGACCTCTTTTTAGAGATAAAGAAAAGGTTGCGATGGAAGGTACAACTATTGTTTTGGAAATATTGTACTTCCTTATTTGATCCTAGAGCATCACATTTATTCATAGCCAAGAAAGTAGTTAATTCTATAGGACTAAAGACCTAATATGTCACCAACCCGATAATCATGTCAAATCCTATTAAGGCATCGAAACACATTCATATTATTTCAAAACTTGGCAATGGATATATGTAATGTCGATTTTATATGTAACGCATATGTTTAATGTTTTGAGCAGCATGGAATTATCCTAGGGATGGATTGGTTTTCTTACTATTGGGTTGTCTTAGATTGTGACAGGAGGGTGGTATGGTTGAGTTGTACGGGGAGAGACATAGACGTTCGTTGCATGTCCTAAAGCTCATTTGAGTTAAGTTATGTATTCTCTTAGCATATCATAGGTTGATCACTCATTTGTGCTCGTAGTTCAATACTTTCCTGATGATTTTGAAGAAGTCTCTGATCTCTTAGCTAAAAGGAAGATCGAGTTTAGGATTGATTTGGAGAAGGATGCTAGACCCGTTGCATTGCCATTTAGGCATATAGCCCCCAAAGAAAGGAGAGAACTGGATAAGCAGATTTCATAGCTATCACATAAATTTTTTCATCATAGCATATCAGAGTGAGGAGTGCCAATTGTTTTTTCCCTGAGGCAACGACTCTTTAAGGCTATGCATCGACTATTGGGAGCTTAATAGGTTAACTAAAAAACAGGTACCCCTTACCTAAGATGGATGACTTGTTTGACTAGCTTGTTGAGGCTAATGTATTTTCCCAACAAAGACTTGGCCACCATATTCCATTAGTTAAGAGTTGTTGAAAATAGCAAGGAGAAGACTGCTTTCTACACTTCAAACGGACTGTATGAGTAGGAGGTAATGCCTTTTTGGTTGACTAATGCCCTAGCATATTTCATGTATTTGATGAGTAGGGTCTTCAAGAGGCAACTGAATAAGTTCATCATGGTATTTGTTGATGATATTCTAATATTCTCTAAAAGTGAGAGTGAACATGAAAATCACTTAAGGGACACAATAGAATCAGCTACAAGCCAAATTCTCATAGTGTAATTTTTGGAGGAAGGAAGTAAGGTTTATCGATCACATTATCTCTAAGATAGGGTTGGCTACTGACCTGTAGCATCCCCTATCCAGAGGACCGAAGCTAAGAGCTACGGATGCTGCAGTCATCCATAGTATTAACTTTCAGTGACCAAATACAGTAATTTTAATAGTATCCATAATATCAGAAGCACATGAATATGAAACAAATCATAGATTTTAAAACAACATTTTTCATTACATTTCAAAACACATGTTCCATATTTAAATTACACAATCTCATAACGTTTCCAGGTAAAGATCAAATATAATTATTACATAAATACGACAAGAGTGACATATGATAATGCCCTTTGGTTGATCAGAGTGCTACACAGTCATAATTAACTTATTACACACAACAGAATCAACAACACAAAACAACAACTCCTAAATAGTTTTCCATCAGCCTCTTACTCATCTCCGTAAGCTTTATTCGCTAACCCACTAACAAACTGTAAACCTCAACCCTCGGTCTACTAAAATTAATTTTGACACCCGAGAGTTTAAGGGGAAAACATAAACTCCGAGTCAAACATAAAGCCTAGTGTGAATAATACTATACATCTCGGTAATTTGGATTAAGTGAGACCACGCCACTTAGCGGAAAGGGTTTCTCCTCACTAATTTCCTTTTAAACATATCTTTTGCAAATCTTTTCCTGCAACCAAAACTGGTTAAAACTGTAAAGCATTATCATATAACATACATATCAGGTAATAAATGGACTATCTATCCGAACACTATAGTTTAGTTTGGCTAACTATGAACCTTTGGCTGACTTGGGCCTGCCAGACAAAATTTACCTAACATCTGTTAGGCACTCTTCTTCTGTGCAGTGTATCCTTAAGTATCTATTAAATACTTCTCTTCTAGATGGTTTGTCTCTAACTTAACATCTCCTAGGGTCACCTTATCCTAATGGTTTTGCAGGCTCACCAATAACCAATCTGTATACAAATATAATTCTTTTCTGTGTGTAACCATAATTTTAGTCTTACTTGTGACAGCCCTACACACTAGAATTTTGGACTAAATTAGCTGGGATCAATAGCTACCAGTCCCATCTGGTATTTTAATATCCGAGTCATTTTACTTAGAGGTATCTCTCATTAAATTTTCCTTGAAAACCTTTTCAAAATGATTTAAAATCTTTTAATAAAACTTAAACAAGAAAAATACATATACTCCATGCTTTACTCAAAATCATATTGCCATGTTATATATATACTTTACTCAAATCTTAGTTGATGAAAACATTTAAACCTTTGAAAGTACTCCTTTCGAATCCATTGAAAGTACCCATCTCGAAACCAAGTAAAACCCTTTCTTCAATCTAAGCCAAAAGGCCAAAACATTCCTTTCAAAACCGTTTGTGGAAACCTTTTGAAACCATTGAAAACCGTAAAGCTTCAAAACCTTAGACATCTTTTCCTCTGAAACAGTTTAAAACCGCCTTTCGAAAACAATAGAAAAACCATTCCTCTTAGTCCTTTCGAAACCATTGGAAAACCTTGGTTTAAAACCTTTCAAAACCATGGAGGAACCGTCCCTTCAAAACCTCCATTTAAAAACCCTTTCGAAAGAAATAAATATTAAACCTTTCAAAAATCTTTTAGGTTCAGTTTAAAACATGTGGAAACCTTTTGAAACCATTCAAAGATTACTCCTTTGAAACCCTTTGAAAATAATTTCGCTCGAAACCATTTGGATTATGCCTTCGAGTAGAGAAAAAGGATCAAAAAACCCATTAAAGTCGAAAGCAATCTTTTAAAAAGAAATTCCAAAGTAAAGAGGCGATGGTGTCGAAACCAACCTTTCGAAAACATTGTAGAATTGGCCAAGTTTTAAAATAAAGTATACATTTCGAAACCATTAGAGTCGAAAGGTAGAAAAGCAGCAGCTAGGGGTTTCGACCCCCTTCAAAAGAATTACTTAAAACAATAGAGCGCACCCCATTCGAAACCATTTCTTTAAAACTATTTGATCTAGTCGAAAGCTAACCAAGTCGAAAGCAAAGCAGGTGCAACTTTATTTTAAAACTAAGGCATGCTTCAACCTTAATGGAACCATACATTTCTACTTTGTACCTTCTTTCTTTACCTAATTTGCTACGTACCAAGTATATTTGTACAATGCACATTGGTTTCGAAAGCAATAGTGGTGGAACATCTAAGGCGATACCCTTGGTGCCAAAAGTGGCGAAATAGGCTGAAAACATGTAAATTTTGTCTTTAACGTAAAAGGAAAATACTTTTTGACTAACTTGCTATGTTTGTTAAATTTCCATTTGTTTTTATATTTCTTTTTTAAAAGTGCTGCCTAGATTTCAAAAATAAACAATTATTTTATTTTATAAAATAACTATTCTCCTTTATAAATATATAAAACATTTAAGTCTTATCCCTCAAATAATTTTATATATTCGTTAAAACACTTAGGAGAACTCAACAAAAATTCCAAAAAATCATTTTTGATATGTTTTCTAACATTTATAAATTTTAGACCCAAACAAATAATTATTTAGCCGTAAATAATTTAAACCCAAATAATCATTTTCTACACTAGAAAATTAGTATAAAATCCACAATAATTCAAAAAATTATGAAAATTGAAACCCACCTTTAAATTATCATTTTTGGTCTAAATCTGAAATTGCAAGGCATTTGGATGTCATATATCAGGGTTTTCATATCAAAAAATTTAATAAAAATCGATATGAACATGCATAAATCATCAACAAGCATGTATAAACTTTTAATCATTCCAAAACATGGCAGTAACATGCAAAATATTTCACGTTAATTCATAAAACTAAAATCCATAAGAATGAGATATAGTAATTATTCACATTAGCTTTGTGATTTAGGATGTGAGGTTTGATCTTGATTAAGTGATTTGATTTTTCCTCTTGAAAATCCTAACATTATCTTCTCTTGAGATTTCTAATGGTGGACGGCCTCTTATTAGATTTAATTTTGTAAATGTAATGAATTGAGGATTCACAACTAAGGGTTGAGGGTATTTGAGTGTGTATTTTCCCATTTTACCCCTTATTTATTTCCTACACATTTTATGCATGTTATCTCATTTTGAATTACTCGTTAACATGGCATGACTACGCCAATTAATCACAAATCTCAACCCATTAATCATCTTACATTATTTTATTTTATTTTATTTAACTAATTAAATATCCTAAATAATATTACTAAAAATATGAGGTGTTACAGACTCCCTACCTTAAAAAATTTCGTCCTCGAAATTACAATAAGGTACACATCTGTAAAGACCCGTATTTTTTATAGTTGAAAATATAAAATCAAATGAGATTTTGAAATTAATATTGTTAGAAATTAAAATTTATGATTTATGAATGGAATTTTTTTATTAGAATATAATTTAATAATATTGACTGAATGAAACTGACAACTGTTTAATGTAATTTCAATCAATTGAAATAATTGTAAGTTTAATAAGGAATAAAATAAATGATGTATCAATGGTGAAATTATATGTTATTTAATTGAAATTGGTTTTAAAACTTGTAAGTAAATTTGTACTCCTTGTTTGTAAGCAATAAATGTATTCATGTGTTCAAATTATTTAAATGTAACAACTGTTCATTTCGCGTCTTATTTTTAAATCCGTGTTGGAATTTATTTGGGAATGTAATTAAATGTTGCAGTTAATATAAGGAAAGATGTTAACTATAGAGTTTGAGTGAAATAAAATGGGAACTTATGTTAATAGATTACATAAGGAATTGTTAATTCAATATAAAAGACTTTTAAATCAATTATTATGAATAAGTGTTAATTTAATAAAGAATAAAATAAATAAGTTTAGTAAAGGAGTAAACATATGTTTATTTGTTGAAATGTATTTAGTAAGAAATGTATAGCTTCTATTTGTACCCAATAACGTAAGAATACGTTAAATTACTATTAGATAGGAAATAATTGTTCTATTTCTCTTTGCATTTATTTAGTCCATTCTAATATTCACCTTTGCAATCAATTGAAATTAGTGTAATTGAATAATTTCAATTAACAAGAGAGAGAACATTAAATTGTAAATTAATAAGTGTAATTAATCGTAGTTTAGGTTTTGTGAAAACAAAAGGAAAGTTTGATTTAATGAAAAGAACATTTTATCAAATAAAGTGAATGTTTCATTTGTGAATATAAGTTTAATTTCACTATAATTGAATTTTGTTGCATGTTTCTAGTTGGAATATTCGATTTATTTAAATATTCAAATTCAATTGAATTTAATTTATAAAAAAAGGGTAAGAAAACAACTTGAAGGTCGGTTAAAAATTTGATTTGGAATAATTATCATGTTTACATGAGAAACATTTCAAATTTGAATGTGGAGTCCCAGTTCATCTTTTATTGTGTGTAGCGACGGTCCCCATTACATTAATTGCAGTGTTTAATTTTATTTACTGTGTACTAAATAAAGATATATAAAGGTGTAAATTTGAGTGTATTGGGGATAATAAAATAGGTCAAAACGAACGTTTTTAAATTTGGGTATATTAGAATTTTTCTTTCCATGTACAGTCTATCTTCTCAAATTTATTGCTCTCGTTTATTTTATTTTATTGCTTTCTTTTATTAAATACATGCCTCTTTTGGTTTTCCATTATGTTTTATTTATTTACACATGAGCCTTACCTTGAAATGTTTTCTACATGGTAATGAAATTAATTGATGTAGCATAGGTTTAGAAATTTTATACCAAAAGATTTTCTTGCCTTGTAAACATGTCTTCTCAAATTCCAACATTTGTCTTTCATTATTTGTTAATTATCTACGCATTAATCTCTTTTCATTTTGCAAATTTACATCTTCTTTTATCCTTTCCTTTCATATTACAATTTCTAAACGTGCTTACTCTTATTCATTTCCTATTTTGTAAATCTCTTCCTCTAACTTTCCATTTCCAAAACGTGTTGCTATTATTTCTTTTGCCTGAAGTTTTTCTTTTTATTGTAAAAAAAAATTGTAAGCATAATTTCATGAAGCCAGTCTTTTCCATTTGTTTGCAAATCCATTTCCTAAAGCCTCCTTCCTACATGCATGAGCCATCATGTCATTTATTTTTCCGTTGATTCTCTTGGTTTTAGAAACATGAGTAGGCTTCAAAATTCTTAAGTTTCATTTTATTATTAAAATGTATGTACATGTTTTTATATTTCATTTTCATAATATTCTTAGAACTTGAATATCTTCCGTATACGAACTCCAATTGATGTGCGGTTTCTTTCGTTGGACTCGTATCAAAATTTCAGACAACATGAAACTAGTTTTGTTGAATTCGGAAAGTGTTCAAATTTTGAGATTTTATTGGGTATTTAATCGGCTTTAAATCAAAGGTAAGTGATTTAACCCACTTACGCAATACTAAATCTT
Organism: Allium cepa; assembly: GCA_030765085.1. Classification (NCBI taxonomy): domain Eukaryota; kingdom Viridiplantae; phylum Streptophyta; class Magnoliopsida; order Asparagales; family Amaryllidaceae; genus Allium; species Allium cepa. The sequence continues at coordinate 958,483,584 of CM060937.1, forward strand.
CCTATGTTAGTTGAACTAAACATACGAAGTGATAAGAATTTTATTGGTTGCCATTGAGTAGTTTAAATTGACAATTTAATTGTAATTGAATTTTATATTGAATTAAATTGACATTTAAATTAGTATTGGATTTAACTGCTAGTTAAATTCCTGATACTGATAACTAGTAAATTGTTGTGAATTATTGGCCGATTTGGATGTTGAATATGATGGATGTCTATTTGTTGACACTTTGGATGATTGGATGTCTATTTATGTATTTTTATATCCCTATTATCACTTTGTATATTAAGTGACAGCATATAAATTATTATTTGAATTATTCTAAATAGAGTAAGAAATAGGTTGAAATGAAATATACATATGACACTTTGATTTGGATTGAAATAATATATCCATCCCTGAAATTAAAATAGAAATAACTGATCACTTGGCCATAGTGTCGAAAATTGTATACGGACACCGGATTGGTTAAATTAAATGGATTTTATAGTATTGAATTTGATTTTGGTTAATGATATTAATTAAAAGAAATAAATTTTGAATTTATGTGAATTGAATTATTTCTAATTCAAGCTTTGAAATGTTGGGGTTGAAATTGGTTAAAAGAAATTATTTTCAAGAATTGGATTAGAAATGTAAAGTTATAATCGATATATAGTGTATCTTACTATATATAGATCGTTTAACAGATCCTTGGGAGGGGGAAAATCCTGTAACATCTCTTAAGTTATTGCACTCACGTTGTACACTTGATAAGAGATGGAAAATCCCGTAAACATCTTTGAAGCTATTACACTCATATTAACTTGTTATTGATTTAACTTACACAAGAACTTTTAGTTCTGACGCGAGTGTTTTATCTTTTCACCATGCTCGGGTTAGCTTGAGCTTTTCAGTGTTGAAGACATTATTCCTTGAAGATGAAGATGGAGTTTTCTAGACCGTATTTACTATTATTATTCCGCTTCATTATTTTGTATGTTTGTTGATAGTACTCTGGTTTTGTTGTAAAAATTGTGTAGCCAAATTTATATTGTAAAGCAACTTCATGAACTGTTTATTTGATTATTATATTTTGTCATTCTGTTGCGAGATGTTGTGTTTTGTTTTCCTTCCTTTCTCTTATTTTTCTTATTAAACCCTTTGATAATCTACCATTTTGAATGGTTTGAGTTAGACATGTATGGTTTATTGTCGATTTAAGCAGTTCAAAAAGGTGGGTCGTCACAACATCTAAACAATCAAAGGTAAAATATACCATCAAACAAATCTGGATAAACATCTCTCATCCTATTCTCGGTCTCCCAAGTGCATTCTCTTTCATCGTCGCTCCACTGGACTTTCACTAATCTGATTGTCTTGTTTCTTAGCCTCTTCTCATCTTTCGCTACTATACCAATCGGCTTTTTAACTATAGTCAAATCCGACTCTACTACTAAATCTTCTAAAATAGTCGGTACTATAGTACTCTTCGGGCACATTTTCTAAGATGAGAAACATGGAAAACATCGTGGACACCTGCCAAACTATTTGGTAACTCTATTCTATATGCGAGTATTCCGATCCTCTCTGAAATCTGGAATGGACCAACATTACTCGGTGCCAGTATCCCCGACTTCCTAAATCGAACCACACCCTTCATTGGTGATACCTTAATGAAAAATACGTCTCCAACTGAGAACTCTAGGTCTTTACACCTCTTATCTGTGTAACTTTTCTGTCTAGACTGAGCTTCTTTCATTCTATCTCAAATCAAATCAATCGTTTCTGATGCCTCCATAACCAAATCTGGACCTAAGACCAATCTGTCTCAAGTTTCTAACCAACATGTTAGGAATTTGCATGACCTTCCATATAAAGCTTTAAAAGGCGCCATTCCTATGCTAGTCTGATAACTATTATTATAGGAAAATTGTACCAAATGTAGGTGATCCTCCTAAGATCCATCAAAATCCAACACACAAGCTCTCAACAAATCCTCAAGTACCTTGTTGACTCTCTCTGTCTTCCCATTCGTCTATAAGTGATATGTAGTACTCATCTTGAGCTTAGTGCCTAACACATCCTATAGACTCTTAAAGAATTTGCTAATGGATAAAGCATCTATGTCGCTGACTATGCTACTAGGAACTCCATGAAGCTAGCTATGTTCTACATGAACAACTTCGCTAAATTAGGTGTCGTCATGGTTGACTTAACTGGAATGAAATGGGCACTCTTGGTCCACCTGTCCACTTTAACCCATATATTTTCATTTCCTCTATTTGACCTTGGCAACCCGTCTATAAAATCCATAGATATCGAATCCCAATTTCAAAGTAGAATCTCTAAAGGCTGGAGAAACCCACTTGGTTTCTGATGCTCGACCTTTACTTGCTGGTAGTTTAAACATTGCTTCACCCATGAGCAGACATCCCTCTTCATTCCTTCCCAAAAGAAACTTCTTTGCATGTCCTGATACATCTTGATTCCTCCTGGATGAATAGTAAACTTAAAACGATGGCATTTCTCTAAAACTTCCTTACTTATGTCTCCAACATTCGGAACACACAGCCATCCCTCCTTTCTTAACCATCCTCTTCGGTCAAGACAAAAATCTTTCAAATCATCGATCTCAATCCCTACCTCAAACCTTCTAATCTTCTTGGCTAATAATGATCCTCCTTCCGCTTAGAAGCAATTCTCTCTATCAATGCGGGTCGAACTTCTAAACAGGACAACATGGTGGTACTCTGATTAGAACTAGTAGTCGATCTTAGTTGTACCCCACAACTGGCCAAAGCTTCTAGATCCTTCCACTCAACCAACATAGCCAACACCATATTCTGGTGTCTTCTGCTAAGAGCATCCGCTACATTATTACCTTTTCCTAGGGTATATTTTATACCAAAATCATAAGCAGCCAAAAACTCCATCCACCTCTGCTATCTCATATTCAACTCCTTCTGAGAGAATAAGTATCTTAAAGACGTATGATCTATGTATAGCTCAAATCTCTCCCCTAAGAGATAATGTCTCCAAATATTCAATGCGAAGATCACTGCAGCCAACTCCAAATCATGAGTAGGATATCTCACCTCATCCGGTCAAAGCTGTCGTGAAGCGTAGGCAATCACTTTACCCTTCTACATCAACACGGCTCCTAATCTAGTTTCACATGCATCAGTATACACCACCAACACTTGGTTTCCATCTAGAACTACTAACACTAATGCATTGGTCAACAAATGGTTTAACTTAAGGAATGCTACCTCACATTTATCAGACCAAACAAACTTCACCTCCTTCCTAGTAAGCTTAGTCAAAGGCGCTGCTATCCGTGAGAAATCCTTAATAAATCTTCGATAATAGCCAGCAAGTCCAACAAAACTTCTAACCTCAGTCATCGTCTCTTGTCTCTTCCAATTGTTCACAACTTCGATCTTATTTAGATCGACTGAAAAGCCCTTCTCTGAAACCACGTGACTAAGAAACTTAACCTCTTTCTTCCAAAAGTGACACTTGTAAAACTTTACATTTAGCTAATTCTGCCTTAGCTTTTCAAGCACAACTCTAAGATGATCTTCATGCTCCCTTTCATCCTTAGAGTATACCAAAATGTCATCTATAAACACCAGCAAAAATCTATCCAAATACTCTCGAAAGACTCAGATCATTAAATTTACGAAACAAGTAAGTGCATTCTTTAATCTGATTAGCACTACTAACCACTCATACGAATCACACCTAGTTCGAAATGTTGTCAAAGGAATACAGCCCTCTGCCACTCTTAACTGGTGGAAACCTGTCGCTAAATACAACTGCAAAAACACTCTGGCTCTACTCATCTGATTAAATGGATCATCTATTCTTAGCAAAGGATATTTATTCTTTATCTCCCTTCGTTCAACTTATGATTTTCGATACACATCCTTAACGACCCATCTGGCTTCTTCACGAATACTGCGGCCGCTCCCCAAGGCAAACTACTTGGTCTAATAAAATTCCTTCCTTCTAGATCTACTAGCTGCACTTTCAATTCCTTCATCTCAATAGGTGTCATCCTACTAGGTGGTCTACTCACAGGTTCAGCTCCTGGCAGAAGATCTAACCGAAACTCAACGGCCCGTTTCAGTGGTAGTCATATGACTTGCTTAAAGACATCTGCAAACTCTTTTACGATTCAAACCTGACATACCTCTTCTCCTATTTCCATTGCGCTTACCATAGCATAACTACTCCGGTCGGAATTTTTCACTGAGAAAATAATTTGGATATGACTATTGGGGTGTCTTAGTGATATCTCCCCATCTTAGCAAAATTCTTGGCCTCATACCTTCTCAACCAATCCATACACAAAATGATTCTGAAATCTACGAAATCAAAAACATACAAACTGCATGCAAACTTATGAACTAACAAATCAAGTTCTACCTTGTCACATCTCATCCCTAGAGTTGCCTATCCTCCTATTGGATTTGCAACCCTTAAGGAAGTAACAAGATATATGGGTTCTAAGCATAACCTATCTATCAAACACTATGATATAAATGAATGTGATGCACCGGTATCAAATAGTATCCTAACTAGTATACTCTAAATGAAAAAACATACCTTCCATCACAATCTTCCCTTTATCAGCTGCAGTTGGCTTAACAGATGTTCCAACATCAAAAACCTTCCCGTTGTCCGCCCTGACTGGTTCTAGACACTGGTTCTTATAATGCCCAACTTGATCACAATTAAAGCACTTCACATTCTTCTTGTCTATAGCCTTCTCCTATTTGCATGTTTGGCACTCATGAGCATAATGTTCCTTCTTATCACACTTATAGCAAACCAGCTTAGAATTTCCTTTCTTTACCGCCCCACCTTTTTGAATGCCTTACTTGTCGAAAAACTTCCTCTTTTGACTCTATCCCACCTGGAATTCCTTAGCCTTATTCTTTTCCTAACAAGCAAGCATTCTCTTCATGTCTTAAGGCCATCTCCACAACCACATCACAAGAGTCTCTAATATGTGGTAAAGTAGCCCATGCCAACTCTGGTTTCAAACCTCTAATAAACTTCTCATTCCTTTTTATCACCCTGTCAACAGTCGCATAGCCATATCTAGCCAACTCTTTGAACCTACTAGCATATTCCAAAACAGACATTTCTCCTTGCTCTAGCTCAATAAATTTTCTGATCAAAATAGACTGTGCCATCATCGACATGAATCTCTCCTGAAAACTCCTTTTAAACTTTGTCCATGTCATCGTCTCTTCATCCATACTTATAGTCGCACTATTCCACCAACATAAACCCCTTGGAGCTGTCTCGAAGCAAGCCCGCTCTTCCGCTCATCATTAAGCATGTGTTTCTACCCAAATTGGACACAACACTCTTCGGATGTGTTTGAAGAGATAAAATGAAGAAAGTAAATGTAAAATGAGGCAGATCTAAAAAACACACCAATCAACAGATAAGAAAAAATGTAGAAACACACAAATTTAGAGTGGTTCGACGTATTGCCTACGTCCACTATAAAATGATTGATGTTTATTGAATTTGACTTGCTGATTATAGGAGATTACAATAGTACAACTGACTACACCTGTAAATGACTCCATTTGGGCTTAGATCGACCAAATACCAAGTTGAGGTGGTACGCAAGCTTCTATGAAAATTTGGTAGCATTTGGACTTGTAGATTTTGAGTTATGATCGATCCAAGTTTGGATTTGTAAAAGACTGCCAAGTTCGTATCGATCCCATTTGTATCGATGGCTTCATATCCATGCTAGCTCGTATCGATCAGAATGACATGTTGCTATATTTCAGGATTGATCCACTTTTCATGCCGAGTGACCGAGTCTTCCACTTTTACATGCTTTGTTTATTTCGATCTGGAGTATTCCTTTCGTATCGATAGTTTGCACTTCTTCATACCAATGCTTTTAACCGCTTCGTATCGATACAAACCCATGCATTTCGTATTGATAACCTGGATGTCGTTTTGTATCGATCATTCCACACCTCTTTCGTATTGATAATTTTAATGGCATATTTCGTATCGATCGTTGGCTGATCGATACAATTGAGTTGATGAGGAGACCAATACGAAGTACATATGGACGAGATTGACACGAAACGTTGCTTATTGATGGGTACGAAGTGAAGCGATCATGATGGATACGAACCGATACTTACCTGAAGGATACGAACCGATGCTAACCTGATGGATACGAACCGATGCTTACCTGATGGATACATACCGATGCTTACTTGATGGATACAAACGGATGCTTACCTGATGGATACAAACCAATGTATACCAAACATATGTGTTTCACGTGAGACTTGATCGATCCATAACTTGTGAATATGAACTCTGATTGACTTGAAATTTGGAGCGTTGGCTCTAATAGCTTTGTTTGTCGTGTCTTGTATATTGTAGCTCAATCCGAGCTCATACAAAATTTATCGGTATCCATAGTAGACTATGTATAACCGATCTTCAGGATGAACTGTCCTTGGTTTCCAGTAATTCCTTGGTGTCACAGCCTTGCTAAAAGGCGGGATAACATTTGCTCGTTAAAATACATCTTGTGAGAACATGGCGTGCTTTGAAAAGCTGTAGTCTTCATTCTAAAATGTTCCATCTGATTCGTTGAATAGTTGTTCTCTTTTCATTGAAAAATGTAACCTTTGATTGATTTCCAGTAATATAATTGCTGAATTATTGACTACCAATGATTGTGCAGTGCATTATTGAAACCGAATGTTGAATGTCAGCAACCTATTGTTTACTGTTGTAATTTCCACCATGTGAGCATTCAACTCCGGTGAATTTTTAAAATTGAATATTAGTTCGTCATACATGCATATATGTTGACCTGACTACCATTAACAATCGCACGTTCACGAGTCGTTGTCAAGTTTTTTGAATCGAATTTCTTATCGATCCTCTTAAGGATTGATGTGAAATTCAAATTGAAACAATGCTTGATGGTCGTTTTTGAGTATCCCTTCATATCGATCCTCTTCTGGACTAATTTTAGAAGTCAGGATAAGTATTTCATATCGGTTGTTATTGATACATAGTAGTTCGTTCTTTGAAATTTCTTCGTATCGATGAACGCGAGTTTCTGTGGACTTTAAAGTTATGGATACAGAGTGATCATTTCATATCGATGGATTGCTGATGGGTTTGAATAGTTCAAACAAGTTTTTACTTCGCCTTTCGTATCAATAGCCTGATTGATATGAAGAGCTTTGCCTCGGATTGGATGAAGACGGATACAAAGAAAGCTTCATATCGATGATGGTAAAACCGCTTCTATCAGTCATTGGGACCGGGAGATGAATGGTTTTCTGCCTGGGTCTCGTATCCATATAAATATGCTTGAGACTTAGAATTTTTCATTTTCTTTCATTCTCACACAATGACTTCATATCGCTCCGAGTTAAAGAGAAAATAAAAAACTGCCTTTGCCTTTAGATCGAAACCTTGATTCCTTGAACAAATCGCCTAAATTAGGTAATTAGTCGACCAAATTCAATCTTAAAACGATGAGACTCAAATTATCATGTCATCCGACTAAGATTCAAGGCTAATTCTGGTTAAGAGGAGGTCGGAGATGGTCGGAGCAAGGACGAGGAAGGCTGGAATGGTTTTTGGCATTGCTTGGAGAAGAAGAAGTGTGGATGGATGCTCGGCTTCAATTTCGTATCGACAAAGAGATGGAGAAGACTTGACTTCGTACCAACATAGAGCGGGGAATTCGTTTCGATCGGGAATTGATTGGTGACATGGTGAGTTTCATATCGATTCGGAGCGGTGACAATTCGATCGATACGAAATTTTTGGTAGGGAGCGATACGAATCTCCTGGTTGGGGATCGATACGAAGCCAACAATCCTTGATTGATACAAAGTCCGATATAACTCGATCGATACGAAGTTAATGAATTTCGGTCGATACGAAACCAAAGATTTTTGCGGAACGATCCGAGTTTGAACTTTGATGGATTTGAAATCTTTGCACACTTGAACATTTAACTTCGACGAGCTTCTGCCTTGCATAATTGGACTTATCTATTTCACTGCATATTTGACTGCCCTTCAAAGCTCGTCGATGGAACTGTAATTTGATCAATTTGACGAACTTTAACTTGGATTGTTCTCCAAAGGTTGGACGACACGGTTGTGATGGCCAGCAATGACGATCACTCCGGTTGACTTTCAAAGTCTTATCGTTTGAACTTTTCACAAATCCCGTAGAATTTCTAAGTATTATGTAGCACTGCACTGCACAACACATTCATGCCCTTCAAAATGGAAGAAACATAGGTTTATTGTCGTCTAATGATGATTTTTACTGAGTTCAATAGTTATGGAACCCGGAAGTTCACAATCACAAGATGTCCAAAGTCCACCCCTTCCCACAATTGAGATGCCGGTTATTGCAGCAGACGCTATTAGCCCTGCTCTAGATGAACTACCAAGAGCAGTTTTTATCGCACATCCACAAGACTCTACTCCTTCCAATATTTCTGAAGATATGTTGGGTAGGATTTGTCTAAGGCATGGGCTATCAGTAAATGATGTCTTGTTGCCAGGGCCAGAGGATAGAGCCCACAATCCCCTAGAAGGGCACACAGCCTGTAATTGATTTATGTGTGTAGCCGGGACACTTCCTCCATTTAATCAATTCATCCAAGAAGTTCTACTTTTCTTGAGGATCGTTGTATCCCAGTTGCACCCGAATGGGTATGCCTTGCTGAACAGTTTATTCATCGTCTTTGTGGGACACCTTTTCTGACACCCAGAGGAAATCAGATATTTCTTTAACATAAAGACTCGAGGAGATAATCCTTCCTTCTCTTTCTTAGAGGCAGTTAGGAACCGTCAGATCGTGGTCGGGGCTTGGAGCAAGCTGAGCTATTTCAAGGCCGAATGGTTAAACGTTCGGTGTCCACTGGGGTTCGCCAAACGGTAGTAGTAAGACGTGAGGGCCCTAGCCTCCTTGCTGATTAACTGGATAATAGTAGTTGATGCCGAGTCTAACATTTTCTTTCTTTTACAGCTTCAATTCCACGACCTGAAGGTGCTCAGTTTAAGGAGATAATAAGAGTTCTTCAAGAAGTGCCCGCCGAATACAAAGAGATCGATGATGTCCTTATAGAATCTGGTTGTCGTTGGGCTAATTGATAGAAATCAAAGTGTTCGAATCATAGGAGTTCTTAGGACGGCCCTGGTGAGTCAAGCTCCAAGGAGAGCTCTCGAGATAGTAATTACTGAACAAGGCGGTGATGAGAATATGTTTGTTGGAGAATGAGCCCATAATCGGGCCTTCGCAAAGTCCTCAACCTTTAGTGCGGAAGAGGAGAGGCAAGTCTACTGCTCGAAAATCTGTAAAGCACAAAACTGTCATAGTCTCCTTGCCTATTACTAGTCAAGAGATTCCCCCTTCATAGGTAGAGAGTTTTATTGCAGAACTTGCGGACATCCCCATTCCGGATGACCTGCCTTTGCACTGAGATACTAGGTTAGAGGGGCTTCAAAGCGCCTTAGACATAGGAGAGCCAACTCCTCCGAGTACGGCTATTACAACCGGTTGGTTAGGGGATTTTGCACATGCATACACATACTTCACAGCACCACATAACTTCTAATCACAAGTTATTCATCTATGAAGATTACCAACTCTGTTTCTTTTTTCATTTTACAGATAAAATGTCAAAGCAGGGATGTATGCTTGGCAGTCTTCATTCTGCACGCCATTCATCTAGCTCATATTCTAAGTCTCATAGACGTGAAACCGATAGAGAATGCGACCGTATCTACTCCAGTCAAGAGAGGGAGCGCTACGAGAGGGAAAGGGATAGGGAGCGGGAGAGGGAGTGGTAGTATAGGCCACGTTCCCGGTCGTGATCTCCGCTACCTAGAGGTCCAACACAACCTTCTATTTCTGGAAAACAATCCTTAGAAACTTCACGTTAAATGCCACCTTATCAAACTTCAAGACCCGACGAACAACATTGGCGGATCAAAACTGAGACCCTTGTTACCACTGAACAAGCTGTTACAGAACACACCAGGGAAGGGGCGATTAGAATCGCTAAGTTGAAAAAGGATTTTCTGAATGTCTGCTTCAACGGCTTCATATTTCCTCCACACTTAAAGCGAATTCTTAATGAGGCAGAATAGATGATGATGACTACATATACGATGTTTATGGCCAATATCGAGAATGGAAGAAGACCACAGAGAAAGCGTTGGCTGTGGCCTTTGAGCGAGCTAAGACAATCGAGAAACTAAGAACCGATCTCGCCTAGAGGGGCTGCATAGTGCAAGTGCTCACTGTTGAGAACAACACTCTAAGGAACTCAGAAACAGAGGCCTTGAAGAAAGTGATGAGGCGGACAAGAAGATGGAGCAGATGAGGCAAGAGAACCTAACTTTGGTCGATGATATGGGCCATAGAATTGCTACCATCACAACTGAGAGAGATAATGCACTCAAGCAGCTCAATGAGCTTAAGGCAAAATATGTTGAGATCGTCAAAAAAAAGGATGATGCTAATAAGGCTGCCCAAGTGGCATGTGATTAAGCTGTGGAACTTAGGAATGAGCAGGATGCGGTTGTATTAAAGGTGTAGGAAGCTAAGGCCAGGGTCAAGATTGAGGCCAGAGCGGTAGAGGCCAGGCTGGAAGGAGACATTGAAGATCTCATCATTGCATATAATGTCAATGTTATAAAGCATCGAAATCTGAGATGGCTCGAAGATTACCCATCACATCTGTATAATGCTTGGTGACACTTGGTTGAAGATGAAAAAGCAGAGCATCATACTGAATTCATTGATGAGTTCGAATTGGAGAACCGGGTGCTGACTGAGGATGAGATAAGTGTTCTCCACGATGCCACTATCATATTTGAAAAAGTGAGACTCAGCATCCGGAGGCTGGAGAGGGTTCTGGCATTTAGCACCATGATACAAGCATTGAAATTCCTATGCCAACACAGCCCGAATCTACTCTTGTGGTTGATCCTCTATCTGTGCCTCCTTACAATCCTGATTAATCGCAATTGTCTCCAGCTCACTAGCATGTCCCCAAAGCTGCTTCGGCTCCTTCGTGAGCCCATCTGAGGAAGGTATTCTGAACACTTCTCGTATTTATTCAAATTCGGGAGTGTTGTCTGAAATAGTCACTAACAACTTTTCTCTTATCTTTATTTAGAGATAGGAGCTACACGGCTGTGCCCCCCACAACCCAAATGCAGCATCATGAGCAAGAGGCCCTTATGACGGAGGCAACCACAACAATGTCCGCTGCACCAACTGAGGGAGTGTAGGGGAGCGCTTTTATTTTGACAAGTAGATGATGGAAGAACTCCTTGGTCGTCAAAGTAACCCACTTACTGACTTGCCATTCGTCATGGGTGAAGGTGCATTCACAACCAGCTCTTCGGGCATGACTAGCAGCATTCCCATGGAATCTGACGCAATTCATGAGGAAGAGATAATGGCGGAGACTAACGCCGAGATGGACCAACCGCACAGGCCAGTGGTATTGAAGGTGGTATGGTCGGTCCTGGCCCAACTCCTCTGCGAATGATTTCTCCCGGTGGTACAGTTGTCGACACTGGTGTGCCTCTCTCGTCTTCCAACATCGAGAGTGTTCATATTCCATCGACTCCGTATTTAGAAAGTATTCCAATTCCCATGAGTTTGAAGGAAGAGACTACCATAATTTCTCTGGTTGGAGACCAACCACCAAAGGACAAAGGCTCAAAGTGGCATCCAAGCGGTAGCTCCAGTAGGTCGACGCCGAGGAAGAAGAAGAAGAAACTGAGGGAGTAGACGTATCCTCTTGCTTCCTTTTTTGGTAAATAGATAGGAATTTCTTTTTGCTTCCTGTAGGCCATGTACAGATATTTTTCCGGCCCCTGCTTCTAGGAATGCTTGGAATAAATTTTTTCACTTATTCTTCTCTTTCAAAGAATAGTTGAAATGAACTTCCATTTTGTTTTCAGCATAATTTTGTGTTTATTTGCTTAAGTGTTTTAGCGCTCGAATTTCCACTCAATGCACTTGTGAGGCTTTAGTCTCTAAATCGGACCAGAGTTCGGTTGTTAAGTCCTGAAGTCATGGGTTCGGGTCATAACCGAACGTTAAGTCGAATCCCAATATTATATTGTCTTGATCAGTAGCTGGTACTTGAATTTTTTCCCCAATCTCGAGGATAAATTGAAGCAATCGGTCGGCAGTCGCTTTCCACGTTCGATAAATTAAGCTTAACTTAGTCGAAACGAAGTTGAAACGAGATTAATTCGAGTGATCGGATTACACTCGCTCATCTATTGGTAATCGCATCCACAAGGGATTGCACTTGTGTTTTGATGGTCAGTCATGGCCCTTTAATGTTTAAAGATATGTCCACGCTATGGGGACTTAAGCCTATTTTACGGGCGGTCAGTCACACCCGTTTGGTATTTAGAATTTCGCCCGCACTCTAGGGACTCGGATTGATTTGTGGGTGATCAGTCACACCCAATTTGTGTTTATACTCTGATCCGCACTCTGGGGACTTGAAGCTGTCTTATGGTCGGTCGGTATAATCACACCCAATTTGTGTTTATACTCCAGTCCGACCAATGGGGACTTAGAGTTAGTCAATGGATGGTCAGTCACACTCATTTTGATATTTATACTACAGTTCGTACTCTGGGATCTGGAGTTGGTCAATAGATGGTCGATCACATCTGCTTTGAGTTTTAGGATTTCGTTCGCACTTTGGGAACGATAGATTTGTCAGGATCGTGGATGGTCGGATTACAACCACCCTAATTTAACAAGTTAGATTGTTAGACAAACGGATCCATCCTCCTCGGACTTGGATTAAACACGGGCAAAGTTGTTAGGTGAATGGATCCACCTACTTTGATCCCACGGTTGTAAGTTTATACTCCAGCTCGCACTCTAGGAGTCGGAGTTAGTTAGAGGATTGTCGTGCATCCAACCCTTCTGGCTTCAATGTGATGGCTTGCCCCCAAGCTTGGGTTTCACTTAGCTAGTGACAGATTGGGTCACAGTCACTCCCTATTTGAATAAGTCCCATCGTAGAATGGAATTTAGCTCTTCGTGCATCGTGATGGTGTATGATGCATTTTAACAATCACTACTCTGGCTCGAAGAGATGGCATTTTATTGCTTAAATAAGAAAGTATGACAAAGTCAGTTGCCTTATTACAAATTCAAATTTCGAAATGCATAAACAAATTGCAAATGAAAAGTAGACTGAATGAATAAATAAAGCCTGTTATGTGTAGTAGCGACAAAGACTCTCACTGTTCCAGGCTCTCGGCAAGTGAGACCATGTTTGGTCGATAACGTAAATGTGTCGTCTCCAAGTCTTCGTTCAATGACATACGGTACCTCCCACTTTGGTTTCATATGTGAAGGAACTGGCTAAATTTTCTTGAGGACGAGATCGCCAACAAAGGTTCGGGGTCATACCTTAGCATTGTACAATCGCGACCCGACTTCGTTGCGTGGCTGTCCTTAAATCAGCCTCTTCACGTTTCTCATCTAGTAAGTCCAAAGATTTGACAGGCAATATAACATTCGTCTTCGGATCATAATTGGTGATAGATGAGAAGGTACTTCTAATTCAACCGAAATGACGGCTTTTGAGCCGTAGGAAAGTGAAAATGGAGTGTTGCCATTCGTGGACTTGTGGGTTGTTCGATATGCCCATAGGGCCATAGGAAGTTCATCGACCTATTTGCCCCCGACTTTTTCCAATCTTTTCTTTAGAATGGACTTTATAGCTTTATTAACAGCTTCTACCTGTCCATTTGCTTGAGATTGTGAAATTGTAGAGAATTTCTTTCGGATATGGAATTGCTGACATAAGTTCTTGAACTTGACACTATCGAATTGGGCCCCGTTATCAGTGACGATGGTATGTAGGAAGCCAAATCGACATACAATGTTCTGTACCACAAAGTTGATCACTTTCTTCATTGTGATAGCAACAAGGTGCTCGGCTTCCGCCCATTTGGTAAAGAAATTAACTGCAACGATGACGTACTTCACGCCACCTTTAGCTAGAGTTAGAGACTCAATAATATCGATGCCTCGTATTGTGAATGGCCATGGACAAACCATTTAAGTTATTTCGGTAGGTAGGGCTCTTAGAATCCAAGCATGTTTTTGACATCTATCACATTTCCTAGCATAATCTGATACATCGCAATTTACAGTCAACTAATAATAAGCGTATAGGAGTACTTTCTTAGCAAGAGCTTGTCCTCTGGTGTGATAGCCACATTCTCCTTTGTGCACATCATGTGATACTCGTTTGATTTTATTGTGGGCGATACACCGGAGTAAAGGAACAGAGAATCCTCTTCGATACATGACTCCATTATGGATAGTGAATCTTGAAGCCTTCTGAAGAACTTGTCTTCTCTCATTCCTACGCCCTGGCAGGGTCCTACTCTCGAGATAGTTCCTGAATGGAGTTATCCATGATTCCTTATTGGTTATGGCTTAAAATACCCAATCGGTCTCCATTTGATCAGTACTCGGGGTAGATAGTGTCTCAACAGGAACGAGTCTCATTTGCAGTGCCTTGCCGGTGTTGGCTAACTTTGCCAAGGAATCGGCCTTCTGATTGTGTTCTCAGGGTATGCAATAGATGGCATGATAATCGAACTGATTCAATATTTCCTAGACCCAAGCAAGAGAAGCAGCCAGTCTCTGGTCTCTGACCTAGTATTTTCCCCGAACTTGGCACATTACCAATTGTGAATCACAGTAACTCTCTATAGCAATAATTCTAAAATCTTTAGCAACCCTTAGTCTGGAGAGCGGTGCTTCATATTTGTCCTTATTGTTGGTCGCACGGAAATCGAACTTCACAACATAGCATACAGATCGGCCTTCAAGAGTTTCGAGCGTAACTCCAGCACCTAAGCAGTGGTCATTTGATGCACCATCGGTATGTAGCTTCCTGACATATTTAAGAGATTCACTGGTTTCAGACAAGTCCTCCAGGATAGTGAATTCGACGATGAAGTTTCCAAGACTTGTCCTTGAATAGCTCGTCTTGGTGTGTAAGTGATGTCGAACTGACTCAGCTTGATATTCCACTTGAATAACCTATCAGACATCTCGGGCCACATAAGGCCTGTCTTAATGTATGGTCGGGATGAACCTGAAAATATGGGTGAAGCTTTCTCGGGGAAATGACAAGACAGTAAGCTAACTTTTCCAACTTCGGATAATTCCTCTCTGCTCCGGTCAGTTGTTTGCTGAGGTAATAGAATGGTTGTTGTATCTGGTCCTCCTTTCGAATCAAAGCAGCACTAATCGCGTTATCTCACGCTGCCAAGTAGATATGAAATCTCTCGTGATCAATAGGCTTTGACAGAATAGGTGGTGTGGATAGGTGTTGAACCAATGCTCGGAATGCGGCTTCACACTCTGGAGTCCATTGAAAGTTTTGTTTCCCTTTTCTAATTAGATCGAAGTAGGGAATGCATTTGTCAGTGGATTTGAAACGAACCTGCTCTGTGCTGCTACCTTCCCGTTGAGGCTCTGAACTTTCCTTATAAGACTTGGAGCCTCAATATTTCTAATTTTCCAGATCTTCTTGGGATTGGCTTCGATTCCCCGAGCACTAACGATGAATCCAAGGAACTTTCCAGATTCAACCTCAAAGTGACACTTCAACGGGTTGAGTTTAATTACGTACTCTCGGAGGATGTTGAACATCGTTTCTAGGTCTTTGATATGATTGGTGGAGAATCGTGACTTCACATGCCATCCACATATACTTCCATATTTTTTTCGATCTGGTTAGCAAACATTCGATTGACTAGCCATTGGTAAGTTGCTCCAGCATTTTTGAGTCCAAACTGCAAGACTTTATACCAGTAAAGTCCAAGATCGGTGACGAAGCTGGTGTGTTCCTGATCGAACAGGTGCATGGGAATTTGATTATAGTTGGAATATGCATCCATGAAAGATAAGAGCCCATGTCCGGCTATTGAGTCTATAAGTTGATCAATCCGGAAAAGTGGAAAACTGTCCTTAGGGCAAGCTTTAGTAAAGTCCGAGTAGTCAACGCAAGTTCTCCGTTTCCCGTTAGGTTTCCTGACAAATATAGGGTTGGACACTCATTCTGGATGTAACACATCTCGGATAAACCCGTTCGACCTGAGTTTATCTATCCCTTCCTTTAGGGCAGCAGATATCTTTGGATCCGTACCACGCCTTTTTTATTTAATCGAGACATGCCGCGGTCAATATTCAAAGTGTGGCCCGCGATGTCCGATGAGATCCCACACATGTCGGAGTGCTCCTAGGAAAACATTTCAAGGTTTGCTCGGAGAAATTCAACCAATTCCACCTTCATCTATTGGCTTAGCTGAGATCCAATCTTTACCATTCTAGAATCGTCATGATTCTCGATCGGAACATCGATCGTCAGCTCTACCGAAGAAGCCTGACTGTCTTTGAATTCATCCTCGCTTTTGGTATCTCTTGGGTCAAGATCTCTTAGGAATGGTTGTTGTGCTCGGGCCTTGGCCCAGGCGTTAACTGCCAACTATCTGCAAAGCAGACACAGAGGGATTTCCTACGCCCTTTCCCTTCTCTTTTCGTTACGCCTCCTGCGGCTCAGCAACATAACAGACCCGTCCAGCAACCTAGTCCCTCTGAACGACTCTGACTCCATTATCGGTAGGGAATTTCAAAGTTAGACACCAAGGGGCGATAGCAGCCTTGAACTCAGCTAGGGCTGGTCGGCCCAAGAAAGTGTTGTACGGTGGGTCAATATCCAATACAATGAACTGCAACATCAGGACTCTTCGGCATTCCCAAATTCCCAACTCCACTGGTAGCTCCACCATCCCAGTGGGAATAGTCGCTCTTCCATTGAAGCCATGAATATGAGACTGATAAGGCTTCAAACCTTTCGTTTCCATCTTCATTTGATCATAGGCTCTCTTAAAGAGTATGTTCACCTAACTTCCACTATCCACTAAGATCCTCTTCATCCAAACAGGACCTATCTAAGCTGAAATGACTAGTGGATCAATGGTAGGGGCTTCGACTCTTTCGGCATCCTTGTCTCAAAATACGATGTCATCTGTCACCGTTTTCTATTGTTTGGCCGGAGCCCCGTCTTTCAAGTTACTGCAATATTCGAAGCTCATATGCCTAATAGAGCTGGCATATAACTCTATTTCCCTCCAGCTTCAATCTACTGGATGAGGACCACCACTAACAGTGTTAATCATTAACTTCCGCTTGTACGTGTAGGTTCCTCCGGTCCAACTTGACTTGGTATTTGATTTTGGTATGATGGGCCCGCATCTCTAGCCTTCGGCGCCCAAACGGACTACTCTAACTTTCTTTCTTAGATCAACTTCTCGATAATATCCTGTAGATGATGACACTCATTTGTGTTGTTGCCATAACTATCGTGAAATCTAAAAAATTTGCCAGTTTGTATCTACTTCTCCGACGATTGCTTTGGAGAAGGTTTCATATATTGGATAGTATTACAATTTTGCAAGTACACATTTTTCGAAGATGTATTTAAAGGAGTATAAGTGTCAAACATGGGAGCTCTATATCGCGGTCTGCGATTCTGATCACGCTTCCTACCCTGATTTCCATCGCCTTTCTGCTAATTCTTCTTATTCTGTATATTTGACTGCACCTTTTCGGAACTCTCCTCGGTTTGTTTCACAGCGACATTGCTTTGGATTCCTTCCATACTAGGCTCTGTGTCATCCTTTTTCCTATATGTTTCACATCCTCTCTTCTTAAGAGCTGAGCTACCTTGGAATAGAAACAGTCCAATGACATAGGGGGTTTTCCGGCCAACTAGTAGCCAAACTCAGAATTGGGATTGATTCTCTTAGACAGTGCCATCAGAATGGAATTGTCATTAGGGTTACTAATCTCAATGCATGCAGCGTGGAACCTTTCCAAATAACGTTTGAGTATCTCTCCGAGAGCTTGAATGACACAGGACAAGGTGTTAACATCTTTAGGCCTAGTGACTTGCATGTGAAACTGCTCGACAAACTTCTTAGCTAACTGGTCGAAACATGAAATAGATCGGGGTGGTAGGCGAGTAAACAATATAGTCGTGATGCCCTCTAGGGAGATTGGAAAACTTCGGTATTTGACCGCATCATCGGCCCATGTGGCATTCATCAACCATTCATACTTTAAAATGTGCTGGCTAGGGTCAGAGCTCACTTCATAAATAGGTAGAGTTGGCATTCTGAATTGTCGAGGCGGTTCGACATAGAGGATGTCAATGGTCAAAGGGGTATGATCCAGGAGATTTCCTAGCCATCATTGGTGAGGCCTTGGCTTTCACTGATCATTTGGAGGATCATTGTCGAGATGTCAGGCATCTGGACATTTTAGGCATAATGGGCCAAGGTGTGGTCATGTTCCACAATGCGTGGATGGGCCTCGCACGGTCGACGGTCCATACCTTGCCTTCTTGGCTCTAGGTCTTTAGGAGCATAAGGCTCAAGAGTGTAATCACGTTAGCGATGGTTCGGATCCATTTGGTTTTGAGTGTCAGCTCCCAACTCGATGGTAGTGACAGCAGCACGGTTGTCAATAGTGTGATAAGGAACCATTCCACCTCAGGAAGAGGGCCTAGTCTGGTGGCTCGTTGATGGACCAATTCTTTCTTGCCCAAGATTCAAAGTGCATTGACGTTCGGGAGCCTGTGTATAGCTTCATCCAGCCATGGACACATGGTCTGTGATTGTAATAAGAGGAAGCAGAACTTTCAATAGATGAGTAAGAAGCCTGATCTCTTTTGGATCTCCTTTGTTTTTCATGGTTCAACCGATTGGTTAACTCTACGTTGGCATGGATCTGCTAGGTAAGATGTTGGCGTCTTTGAGTCAGCTCTTGCATCAGTAGCTGGAACTCCTCCTTGGTGATAGGGCTTTGTGGATCCGAAGGTCCATTTGTGTTTTGGTCTGCAGGGGAAGTTGTGCGGGGTTCTACCTATCCCGTCCTTCTGGATCTACAGCAGTTGAGGTAGTCCTTGTAGCGACCATGGTGAATAGCGAAGTTCTCTCCTAGACTTGGCGTAAATCTGAATAGGATGGAAGAACTTCTAGGCTTGAGATGTGGATCTTCTTTTAGATTCTTGCAATCTAATATCGACAGTAGATCCAATGAGCAGAGAAAAGTTGGGTTTTCTCAATGAAAGCACTAAAGTTTTTGTACCAAAATTGAGCAGAACGCTCTTTGGATGTGTTTGAAGAGATAAAATGAAGAAAGTAAATATAAAATGAGGCAGATCTAACAAACACATCAACCAACTAATAAGAAAAAATGCAGAAACACGCAAATTTAGAGTGCTTCGACGTATTACCTACGTCCACTATGAAATGATTGATGTTTGTTGAATTTTACTTGCTGATTTCATGAGACTACAATAGTATAACTGAAGTATAATACTGATTATGGCAGAGTACCAGCGTAGAGAAGCCAAAAGTCCCTTTTTGATGGCCTAGGATTGCTATTTAAAGGTGTAGGCCGAAAATATCTGGCTCAGACCTTGGAAGACTCCTTCTCTCACGTGAATGGGCCCACCAGATCGATACCTGGACATTTCGGATCAATCCATGATAAATACGTACATAATTCGTTTCGATCGAAAACGACTCCATTTGGTCTAAGATCGATCAGAAACCAAGTAGAGGTGGCACGCAAGCTCTTGTGAAAATTTGGCAGTATTTGGACTTGTAGATTTTGAGTTATGATTGATCCAAGTTTGGATTTGCAAAAGGCTGTCAAGTTCATGTCGATCCCATTCGTATTGATGGCTTCATATCCATGCTAGCTCGTATCGATCAAAATGACGTATCGCTATATTACAGGATCGATCCACTTTTCGTGCCGAGTGACGAGTCTTCCACTTTTACATGCTTTGTTCGCATCGATCTGGAGTATTCCTTCGTATCGATGGTTTGCACTTCTTCGTACCGATGCTTTGTAACCACTTCGTATAGATACGAACCCATGCGTTTGTATCGATGACCTAGATACCGTTTCGTATTGATCATTCCACACATCCTTTGTATCGATGACTTTAGTGGCATGTTTCGTATCGGTCATTGGCCGATCGGTACAAACTGAGTTGATGAGGATACCGATACGATATACATATGGACGAGATCGATACGAAGCATTGCTTATTGATGAGTACGAAGTGAAGCGATCATGATGGATACGAACCGATGCTTACCTGATGGATTCGAACCGATGTATACAAAACAGATGTGTTTTAGGTGAGACTTGATCGATCCATAACTTGAGCATATGAACTTTGATTGACTTGGAATTGGAAACGTCGGCTCTCACAGCTTTGCTTGTTGTGTCTTGTCAATTGTAGCTTGATCTGGACTCTTACAAAATTTACCCATATCCATAGTAGACTTGTGTATAACCGATCTTCGAGACGAATTGTCTTTGGTTTCCAGTCAATTTCTTGGTGTCACGGCCTTGCCAAAAGGTGGAATAACACCCCAAGTTAGAAAAAATCCTCTCACAGTACAGTAACTAGTTTTCTACTTCTATAACATCTTCAGTCCCGATACATGGCTTATGCCTAAGTCTGGCATAGTCTCTACTCAAATTAGCAAAGTAATTAACCACTTGATCCTCCTAAATTCCTCCTACAACATTTCCTCCAACGACCCCGGCGGCAATCCCTACTTGCATCATGTTCAAGAAAAACTGATACATAGCCCTCATATCTACTGGTGGGACTCCAGTACCAAAAGTTTCATCTCGAACCTGACCTAGGGTCCTCCTCATATTGGGTCGGGCATTTCCATTAGTGGTGGTGTTGTCCCCTCCTAGGTTAACTCTTCCTCTTCTAGCGTCCATATCTGTATTCAAGCCTCATGAGATAGCGAAGAATACCTAAAATGATTAGGAAACTAGAAATATATAACTTATATTTATATATAGCAAATACAAGTACGTTACTATAGCGTTATCCCATACCCTAATCTTACTCTAATTTCCTTAGGATTATGTTTTCAAAAATCTTTTTAGTTAAAGTTTTTCATAAGCCTGGCATTGATACAAAGTTGTAACATCCCCCATCTGGAGGCCGGAAGCTGAGCTCTACAGATGCTGCAGTCATCCATATTATTAACTTTTGATAAACAAATACGGTAATGTTATTGGTATCTATAATGTCAGAAGCACATGAATACGAAACAAATCACAAATTTCAAAGGACCATTTTTCGTTACATTTCAAAACACATGTTCCATAATCAAATTACACATTCTCGTAATGTTTTGCAAGTAAAGGTCAAATATAATTATTACATAAATTTCTCAAGAGCGACATATGATGATGCCCCCTTAGATGATCAGAGTACTACATAATCATAATTGACTAGTTACATACAGCGGAATAAACAAAACAAAACAGCAACTCCTAAACAGCTATTCATCATCTTCCTGCTCATATCCGGAAGCTTTATTCGCCAACCTACTAACAATCTGTAAACCTCAACTCTCAATCTACTCAAATTAATATTAAGCACCCGAGAGTTTCAGAGGAAAACATAACATTCAAGTCAGACATAAAGCCTGGTGTGAATGACACTATACATCTTGGTTATTTGATATTAAGTGAGACCATACCGCTTAGCGGAACGGGTTTCCCCTCACTAATATCCTTTTAAAACATATCTTTTGAAAAAAATTCCTACAACCAAAACTGGTTAAAACTGTAAAGCATTATCATGTAAACATACATAAATGGACTATCTGTCCATACACTGTAGTTTTGTTTGGCCTACTACTAACCTTTGGCTGACTCAGCCCTACCAAAAAACTTTTTATCTAACATCTGTTAGACACACTTCTTCTGGATGGTATGTCCTTAACTATCTATTAAATACTTCTCATCTGGACAGTCTGTCTCTAACTTAACATCACCCAGGGTCACTGATCCTAATGGTTTTGTGGGCTCACCAATACCTATCTGTATACAAATATATATTCCTTTCTGTATGTAACCATAATTACAGTCTTACCTGTGACAAAGCCCTACACACTGAAATTTTGGACTAAATTAGCTGGGGCTAATAGCTAATGTATAGGACGCGACCCTATACCAGTCCCATCTGGTATTCTAATATCCGAGTCATTTTACTCAGGGGTATCTTCTCTTAAATTTTCCTTGAAAATTTATTCAAAATGATTTAAAATCTTTAAATCAAACTTAAATACGGGAAATACAAAATCATCTTGCCATGTTATATATATATTTTACTCAGATCTTAGTTGATAAGAACATTTGAAAGTACCCTTTTGGAATCCATTGACAACACTCCTTTCGAAACTAAGTAAAACCTTTTATTCAATCTATGCTGAAAGGAAAAGACCTTCTTTTCGAAACCATTCATAGAAACTTTTTGAAACCATTGAAAACCTTCCTTTCGAAAGCTTTAAAACCTTAGACATCTTTTCCTTTAAAACTGCCTTTCGAAAACATTGGAAAAACCTTTCCTCTTAGACCTTTCGAAACCATTGGAAAATCGTCCTTCTAAAACCTTTCAAAACCATGGGGGAACCACTCCTTCAAAACCACCATTTAAAAACATTTCGAAAGCAATAAAACATTAAAACTTTCGTAAGCCTTTTGGGTTCGATTTAAAACATGTAGAAACCTTTCGAAACCATTCAAAGTTTACTACTACAAAACCCTTTGAAAATTGCTTCGATCGAAACCATTTGGATTATGCCTTCAAGTAGAGAAAATGGATCAGAAACCCATTAAAGTCAAAAGCATTCTTTTCAAAAGCTATTCCTAAGTAAAGAACTGATGGTGTCGAAACCAACTTTCTGAAAACATTGGAGAAGTGGCCAAGTTTTAAAAAAAAAGTATACCTTTCGAAACCATTGGAATCGAAAGGTAGAAAAGCGATAGCTAGGGGTTTCAACCCCTTCGCAAGCATTACTTAAAACAAAAGAGCGCAACCCATTCGAAACCATCTCTTTAAAACAATTTGACCTCGTTGAAAGCTAACTAAGTCGAAAGCAAAGCATGCACAACTTTATTTTAAAATTAAGGCATGCTTCAACCCCATTGGAACCATATGTTTCAACACTACACCATTCGCCTTTATCTGATTCACAACGTATCAAGTATATTGATACCATGCGTATTGATTTCGAAAGCAATAGTGGCGGAACGTCTAAGGCGAAACCCTTAGTGCCGAAAGTGGCGAAACAGGCTAAAAAAAGTAAGTTTTGTCTTTAACTTTTAAGAGAAATACCTTTTGACTAACCTGCTATGTTTGTCAAATTTCTGTTTGTTTTTATATTTCGTTTTCAACAGTGCTGCCAAGATTTCAGAAATAAACAATCATTTTATTTTATAAAATACCCCTTCGTCTTTTATAAATATATAAAACATTTAAGTCACATACCTCAAATAATTTTATATATTTGTTAAAACACTTAGAAAAACTCTACAAAATTCTAGAAAATCATTTCCAATATGTTCTCTAACATATATAAATTGCAGTCACAAAAAAATAATTTTTTTGTCATAAATAATTTATAACCCAAATAATTTTTTTCTGCACTAGAAAATTAATATAAAATCCACAATAACTCAGAAAATTATGAAAATCGAGACCTATCTCTAAAATATCATTTCTGGTCTAAATCTAAAATCACAAGGCGTTTGGATGTCATTTAATAGGATTTTCATATCAAAACGCATCATAAAATCAATATGAACATTCATACATCATCAACAAGCATGTATAAACTTTTAATCATTCCAAAACATGGCAAGATCATGCAAAATACTTTGGGTTCATTTATAAAACTGAAAAAAAAAAGATGAGATATAGTAATTATTCACCTTAGCTTTATGATTTATGATGTGAGATTTGATCTTGATTAAGTGATTTGATCTTGATTAAGTGATTTGATTCTTCCTCTTGAAAATCCTAGCTTTATCTTCTCTTAAGATTGCTAATGGTGGTCGGCCTCTTCTTATTTTTAATTTTGATAATGAAATGAAGTGAGGATTCACAACTAAGGGTTTAGGAATCATCTTACACCATTTTATTTAATTTAACTTATTAAATATCTTAAATAATGTTATTAAAAATATTGGGTGTTACAGACCCTGCAAAGATAGAAGCTAATCAAGACAGGAAAATTCTAAGGAATGCCATTGAGGGTAGAAGTTTTCATGGGTTAGCAGGTTATTATAGGAAGTTCATCAAGGACTTTGCAAAGATAGCAGTCTCAATGACTCGCCTAACCAATAAAAAATTAGTCTTCACATGGGACGAGGAAGCACGGAAGCCTTTGAGAAGTTAAAGGAGGTGTTTATTAGTGCACTAGTACTAGCTATTCGAATGGATCGAAGCCTTTAACTGTTTACACCGACGCATGTGGTATGTGGTCAAGAGCTATTCTTTTGCAGGAAGACAAGGTGATAGCCTATGCAAGTAGGAAATTGAAGGATCATGAGAAGAGATATCCCACTTATGACTTAGAGTTAGCAGTTACCATATTTGCATGGAAGATATGGAAGCACTATCTTTAGGCATAAACATTTGAGTTCTTCGCTGGCCATATATCCCTTAAATACTTGTTCTTCTAAAAATATTTGAACCTTAAACTGCAGAGGTGAATGCATTTTATAGCATTGTATGAATTTGAAATTCACTATACCACCAGAAAAGGGAATATTGTTGTCGACACCGTTAGTCGGAGGCATGCTACTCTTAATGTTATAAACAAGTGGAGGCAGTTGGAGTTCCTCTCGAATTTTAACTTTCAACCGCCATCAGAATCCACTCCAGGTTATCTTATTGCTATGCAAGTGAGGCCATCTTTGTTGGACCACATCGGTCAAGAATAGAAGAGATGCGACAATAGTCGAAGTTTTCAAACAAATTAGGTATGATATAACATTTCCACCACATCCATAGGTATTTGATCGATGTGAGAGGATGGCTAAAGAGAGATGGATGACCATGTGCTCCGGAAGAGGAGGAATTTCTGGAGGAAGTTCTGGCTAAGTGTCACCGTTCTAAGATGATTGTTCATCACCGTTTAAAACGGGAGCATATAATGATGTAGTTTATAGCTAGGTTGCCTAAAAGTCAATGATGTAATGAAGCTAAACGGGTTATAGTGGATAGAGTCACTAAGAGTGCCCACTCAATTCCAATAAGGTGTAATAGGACGGCAGCATCTCTAGCGCAAATTTATATCGAAGAAGTGGTACGATTGCATGGAGTTCAATTTAGTATTGTTAGTGATAGAGACCCATCATTCACTAGTGAATTTTGGAGGAGTTTACAATCAGCCCTAGGAACGACATTGAATCTTAGCACTGCTTATCACCCCGTAAACGGACAAACAAATAGAAAGGATGAACAAAATTTTGGAGGATTTATTGAGGGATTGCATCATGGATTTTGGAAGACATGGGGAGAAACATTTACCTTTGGTAGAATTCATGTACAATTGTAGTTATTAGGCGACGATTGTTGTGGCACCCTTTGAGGCCTTATATGGGAGGCTGTACAAGTTACCTAATTGTTAGTGAGAAACTACCAACAAAATTCTACTTAGACCATATTGATTCATGAGACTACGGAAAAAGTTGAGGAGGTTAGGCGAGAATGAAAGCCGCTCAGGATCAACAAAAGTCCTATGCTGACAGACAAAGAAAAGAATCAGAATTTTTGGTTAGAGACATGGTGTTTGTTAAGGATTTCCCTCTTAGGAAGGTTATGAAGTTTGGGACATCGAGGAAGTTGGCATCAATATTTGCTGGGCCTTTTCCGGTTTTAGAAAGGATGGGGAACTTTCTTATTGAGTAGAGCTTCTGACTAAGTTAGTGGGAGTCCATGGTGTTTTCCATGTATCGCATTAGAGAAAATATCTACATGACACCACTATCATAGTAAAGCCTGATCAGTTTTAAGATGTAGTAAAGAAGCTGGGAGCACCCCATGCCATCGCACGCATAGTGGAGCACGAAGTTAGGAAGCTTCATAACAAATAAATTAGGCTTGTTCGAGTATAATGGGAAGATAATCCGATGGAAAGTGGATGGGAGATAGAAGAGTAAATGAAAGCATCTCATCCTGAGTTTTTCTTTGGTACACCGATTTTGGAAAGGGTAGAAAAACTTTCATATCGAGTAGAGCTTCTGACTAAGTTAGTGGGAGTCCATGACGTTTTTCATGTTTCGCATTTGAGGAAATGTCTACATGTCACTATTATAATAGTAAAGCCTGATCGGTTATAAGATGTAGAGAAGAAGCTGGTAGCAGCCCATACCATCACATGCATAGTGGAGCAAAAAGTTAGGAAGCTTCATAACAAATAAATTAGGCTTGTCCGAGCACAATGGGGAGATAATACGACGGAAAGTACATGGGAGACAGAAGAATAAATGAAAGCATCCCATCTTGATTTTTTCTTTGGTAAATATTCTCTCTTGAAATTTTAGTATCGTAAAGGTTTTGGTTGCATTGTGGTTGCTAGATTGGATGGTAGAGGATGGTTGCCATACTAGTTACTATTATTTTTGCGCTCGTATAAAATCATAAGCGTACTTAGGATGTTTTCCACACATGCCTATATATCACCATCTTACATTCACGCTAGGTTTGAGCTCATCTCTATTATGTTGCATACTTAATCACATTGCATTGTTGACTGATTATATGATTGTGTAGATAACTTAGTTTTATAACATAATTGTAGAGTTCAAGTTACACTATCTGTTCCTTAGAGATTTTTAGGATGAAATCCTTTTTAAGAAGGGAGAACGTAACATCACATAAAATAAATATAAAACTTACTTAATAAAATTTATTAATTAATAATGAGTTTAAAAATAATTGCGGTCGTCAAAATTTGGCTATGAAAGTTATACCACTGTATTTGTTGCGATTTTTTGAGAAATTTTGATATAAAAAGTTTCGCAATCGGAGTTTAAACGAAGAAGTTATTCGCGTTTGAAGTTTTTGAATTTAAAATAATTCAAATGAATTTAAATTTAAAAATTAATAAAACATTAATGTTTAAAACTTAAAATGGTAATGAATAATGGAACATTAAGTAATAGACTTGACGTTGAAGTAAACTTTAATGGTAGGATTAAACGGAGAAATAAATAAGATTAAGTCAAGAAGTTAATGGTTGTAATAAATCTCAACCAGGTGAAGAAGACCGGCTAACCGAAGGAAGGTCGGTCGAATGGTTAAGGGATATTAGCTAGGGTTTGTTAAGGCCATAGATGGTCGGGGTTTAATTTAATAAAAAATATTCTCGATCTGATGGTCCTAGCGTGTTCCAACTACGATAAATAAGAAGATAAACCCTCACTATTATTCACAAAAATAGGAATGCTAGCAAAACACCATCAGTTCTCCTCATTAATTTTTATTCACAATCAAGATTTAACCTTTAGGGAAGAAATCCATCAGATTGAAGGGAAAAGGTAATAAATTTTCGCTATATACACCCATATTTCTTTATTTATATCCTTACATATTCTTTGAGTTCTGAATTAATCTATCTATAATTGAATGGTTGTATATTGAAAATTAAAAAGAAGATAACTAAAGGAGGACATAGAAAAGGCATGGAATCGAATCCAATGGAAATTGGGAAAAGCTATATGTTAGTGGAAATTTTAGTTTTTCACATTTTAGTAGTCCGTGTAGTAAAATTTTGGATTTGTTTTATGCCTTGGAAATTTTCGTTATGAAAACCTTAAATCTTAAACCCTAAAATTTCCCCTACAAAATGTCAATTCTTGAATTAGTTAGAATCTCAATTGTTTTTTGTTAATATGGTAGAATTACATTTTGTTATTTCCAATATGAAAATTTTATATTTTATTCAACTTCCGCTTTAAAATTTCTATTGTTGCGGCGAATGATGCTAAAAGAAAAGAATTAGAAAATGATGTGCAAAGTATGAATTTTCCTATTTATAGTTTGTACCACCTATTTTCGTAATTTAGAAAAATATGAATCCCTTGTCAATTTAAGCCTGTATATGTAAAAGTTGAATAGAATATAAAAGATTCAAATTGTAAAGTTCGGTTTACTTGAAACAGAGGCTTTGATTCTCATATGTTAATGTAAATTAATATATGTATTTTGATTCCATTTTTTAATTTGCAAGCCTGTTCTGTTTGGCTAACAATATTAGCTATTTTGTAAACAATTGCATTGGACCAAGACTTGCAAAAATATGCAAGATTAGACATTTTAATAACTCGAATAGAACGCTTTGGTATAGAAATATTTTTACGCATGCTTAAGAATATTTAGTTAGCCTAATATTTGCATTAGGTATAAATATATTAATAACATACAAATAGTAACGTATAAGCCGTATCATATAGAATAAATAGGTTAATAAAAATTAAACTCTATAGGAAGGAAGTTAAGCATAATTATGGAAAATAATCGATAATTAAATGTGAAATAAAGAGTTTTCATTATATGGTCTTAATGTGTAAACGCGGACGAGGTGTATTACACATATATAGTTTATATATGGTAGTATATTCGAAGAGTGAAAATATGACTAGGTTATAGGGACGCGAAGTCAAATAAAAAACACATAGAAGCCTACCGAGCTAGTTTGGCAACCAGCAGCATGGCTTTAGAACTGATGTAAGATATCGTCTATAATAAGTACCCATGGTGGACACGAGTTTAGTCCCATTTCTATAGGATAAGTCTGCCTAGCTAATCTGGCTATCGACACCTACGAATTGTTGGACTAATGTGAGACATCATGATTTAGGTTACGGGTTGTAAGACGGATATCATAGTACGTGTCTGCTTCTAAATTAAAGGTATTAAGTGGCTATTATATGGTCCACCTCCTTCACACACAAGAAGTATTAAATGGTCCGAATTATCTTTTAGGTGCAATAATGGGAAATCTCTAGAGGCAGTCCGCTTCAAGGTTAAGGTATTAAGTGGCTATTGCATGGTTCGCCTCTTTTATGATGAAGAAGTATTAAGTGTCGGATCTCTTACGACATCGGCTAGGAAGTACCAGATAGGGGTCCACCTTGGGTCCATGTATTAAACGATAGGGATCTACCTAGAGCATAAGTATTTTATGAGCAGAGTCTACCTATATCCTATTAAAGAGATATTAA
This sequence comes from Allium cepa, assembly GCA_030765085.1. Classification (NCBI taxonomy): domain Eukaryota; kingdom Viridiplantae; phylum Streptophyta; class Magnoliopsida; order Asparagales; family Amaryllidaceae; genus Allium; species Allium cepa. The sequence continues at coordinate 958,512,816 of CM060937.1, forward strand.
GTGGCACAAGTTCTTTCTCTCGCATCGTTAGGGCAGGATTGACGGTGATGGGTCGTTAGACCTCGATTCGAAAGATCGTTTAATGTAGTTGAAATAACATAATTCGAGGTTGTTTGGTCAAGTAACGGAAAATCAATCAAATTCATAATTGTCTCAATATAACTTTTTCCTTCTTTTTCTTTTTTTTTGTTATATGAATATTAAGTTAGGACCATTCTAATGCTCTTTTTCGTCATGCATAAACTGAACCAACAATTGGGATAAGCACGAAAATGAAAGCTTATATAAATACGGATACACCCAATACATCAAAACTCATCGCCTATGGATAATAATAGCTTCCAATCATGTATAATAGCTTCCAATCTTGTATTGGTATAATAACTTCCAATCTTGTATTGGTATGGCATCTTTCGAGGTACTCTATGGAAAGCCATGCCAATCTCCTTCTTGTTGGTTTGAGGCCGATGAGAAGCTGGTTTTAGGTCCAGATTTTATTCGTGATTCCACAGAAAAGATTGACCTTATTCGTCATAGAATGAAAGAAGCTCAAAGTAGAAAAAAATCCTATGCCGATAACCGAAGAATGAAATTAGGATTTTCTGTGGGAGATTTGATGTTCATTCGTGTTTCACCTATGAAAGGTGTTGTGCGTTTCAGTCGATCGGGAAAATTAGCACCTCGATATATTGGTTCATTTCCCATCACCGAACGCATTGGTTCTATGGCTTATTGTCTTTTATTACCAGCTCGGTGTTATTGATGATGTATTCCACGTTTCTCAACTGTGGAAATGCCTTAGAGATCCCGATTTTATTCTTGAGCCTGGTGTTATTGAAGAAATTGAAGTTTCACCTAATTTGACTTATGAGAAACATCATATTCATATCATTGCTACGGAGGTTAGAGGTCTTCGTAATAAAGATGTTCAGCTTGTGAAGGTTCAATGGTCCTCAAATCCTAAGGATTGTTCTTGGGAATCCAGAGAATTCATCAAGCAAACACATCTGAACTTACTCTCTCGTGCTCCTTAAGGTGAATTTCTCAATTTAAATTTTTCTTTTGTGTCGTTATGCCTTTAGGGTGGTTGTTACTCTTTATTTTCTTCTTAAGTGTTGCAAGGACGCAATTTCTTTAAGGAGAGGAGTCTATAACAACCCGCATATTTTACGATTGTATATTTAAATGTTTTACTTAAATATAGCATTGTTGGTCGGATTAAAGTCCGAAATGTGACTTTTTGTAAACAGTCGAATCCGGACTCGAGACCACTTCCATTGAATTCAAAAAGGTGTTTACGACCTTTTTGAGTATAAACATTGATATGTTTGGAGTTGATTAGAATTTTTGGTATTTTTTTAATTGGGCTTTGGGTTTGGGTTTCAACCCACTAACCCAACAAGGTAGCCCAACTCCTTTACCAAATACCCTAACTACACTCCTCTTCATTCATTCAACTCCTCATTTCCTAACACTCGCAGGCCCTAGAAAAAAATGGGGAAAAAGAAGAGACGTTAGAAATTCCTAAGCCCTAATTCTCTTAGGAAATTCAACTTCAAGTTATAAATCAAAGAGAAGCTTAGGTAAGCATCCTCTTCATCTTCTCCATCTCAATCTTTCTTCAATTTTCAAAAATTCCTGTAACCTAATTTAGCAAATCTTTGTATTTGATCATAGATTGAAGGTACTTGAAGTGTAGTAGAAGAGGAATTGGTCTTGCTTTGTTTTAGAGCTTCTTATTCGTTATTTTTGGATTTAAAGATGAGTTCTTGAACTCGCATCTATGTCTATAACTTCCATTATTGTTAGGTATGAATTTCTAACATCTATTTCATGTCTAAATGCTTTTGAATTGAATTGATTTGGTGAATTTTTCAATTTTTAGTATTTTAAAGTCAAAGTCTATGAAAATCCTACTATGAATGTTTGGACATGTTGTTCGGAGTGTATCGATGAGTCTATAGGGCTGGGTTGTCGCTTGGCATAAATCCTAACCATTGTCGCTCATTCGATCGCTTTCGAGATAACTTGACCATCAATGGCCTAGGCTAAATCTTGCTCTGAGCTTCAGCTCAGACGTCTGATAATATACTCAGACGTCTGAAGCCGTGGAATAAAAATTCCAGATTTTCAGACGTCTGAGATTATTTCCCAGACGTCTGGGTGATCTGGAAGAAAATTTCAATCTTTCAGTTCAGACGTCTGGGATAACCACCAGACGTCTAGAGTTGTTAAATTCAGCCAATTTGCCTATTTTATGTGGGTTTCCATTTATATCGATTTTTTGTTGATCCGATTAGTTGTTATCACTTTTATCGAATTTGGCGACTTCTTTTCTGGATTTTTAGAGTATCCATTTGATGGATTTGATATCGGTTTTTATGGTTTTAATTCACATCGTCGAATGAGAATTTTTGTTGATAAATTGTTTTTACAATCAATTCTGTGATTTGTCACTTTAAAATACAAAGGTTTCTATACTAGTAGTAAATATTCAAACTCTTTCACAAAAATGATTTCAGCGTTATTTTTAATACAAAGCTCTTTTTTAAAACCGTTTTTCAATCTATTAGCATATATAAACTTTTACCTCATTCGTATGAGAAATCTAATTAAACGACTTAGCAAAACAAGTGGTATGACACTTGCATTTTCTTTGTCGGTTAATTTTTGGACTTGTTTGATTGAAATCTTGTGACAATTTTCGAGTGGAAATCTACAATCTGTTCGTAAATAATTAAGTTAAGCTAGTGGTTATGTGACATGAAGCTAAACTCATTTATTTACTAGCTTAGTGTAATTCACACTTCTTATTGATCAATGGTGATCATTTTATGGTCTAGACTTGCGATATAAGATGTCTCTTTGTCCACGTGGGGACTGTACCTCTTTTTATGGAGCTTCGTCTCATTTTTATGGGCTAGCGACCCTGGTCTTTAGACCGTTTTATGGAGTTCGGTTCATCGGGCATACCGTTGTATTACGTCTTTGTTTCGACTTATCAGGTTCATCGGGCGTACCTTGTATTACTTCGTTGTTCCGGCTTATGAGTTTCAGGTTCTTCGGACGTACCGTTGTATTACTTCGATGTTCCGGCTTATTGAGTTTCAGGTTTCTCGGGTGTACCGTTGTACTACGTTGTTGCACCGGCTCTATGGTTTAGCGACCTATGGGATAGCGTCCCATTTGTGATACACGTGTTGGTGAGTTTTCATGCTCCCATTTATGATAGGCCTCCCCCCTTTTGTATTTTTTGGATTTCTAATTATTGATTTCTAGAATTTGTGTTTCACCAAATTTTTTGGTTTATATTGATAAGTTTTATCAATATTAGTGCTTTAGTGAATAAGCTAAAGAATATGACATTCTTTTGGTGTTTGAGAAGATTTGAGATATTGTATGACTTTCGTTGTTATCAAATATATACTTGTCCAAGCATGACATTATTGCTATCATATATTTTGTTATATCTCTTATCCTATCTCATATTGAATGATATTTATAGCTAGACCGATCCGTTTATTATTTCTCTTCTTAAATAATACTCCGGTCAGACCGATGTGTTGCAGATGCTTCCACTTGACTTCTTAGCAGGGCCTAACTTCTGACTTTTGGCTAACTATTTTAGCTTATTAGTTTTTGCTTTTATACATTCGAGATAGAGACAACTTGATGTATACATATTCTTTTGTCTAGCACTTATACCTATTCTTTTATGATGTAGTGGATCTTATATGACCACTATTTTGATGTACACTTCTATGTGTTATGTTCATATCTGTTTCCATCTTAGTCATATGAATATCTGTGACTGATTTTGTGTTGTGCTTATTTTATATTTGTTCCTGAAGACCACATAGTCATTGTATAGTAGTTTTGAGTTTGTAATTGATATGTCGGATTTCCTCTTGAAATGAAATGCATGATATATCATCTGATATATCGGTACTCGCACAAAGCAATTACACAGATGGTCGTTCATCAACAGCCTTATTCTTCGTACTAACTGACGACATTACCCGGTAGTGTCATTGGTTAGTGTGAGTATAGAGGTGGGCCGTCACAAAATTGGATAAATTTACAATCTTAACATGTGGCGTAAGGACAAATGATAACATTTCTCATTTTATTTTAGTAGCACATGATGCTATAAAAAGACCCACAAGGTCTCCACTTAGACATAAAAAATTGGCTAACACCCTAAATTGCAATATCATGCATTACCTATAAATTACCTAAGTATTCCGATTAGACAAACCAAACCAAAAAAGAACACTAGTACATTATCATTGACAATGTTTTTAAAATTTGACGCACTGGAAAGGTAAACGTCTCCTGAAAGCAAGTAGAACATTATTAATCAACTCGGTACTTTCATCTATTCTGATTTACCGTCTATTATACTATAGGTTTCCTAATTGGGTTATTAAGAAATGAGACAAAACTAGAAGTACCTTCTTTGAAAAGGTAGAATGGAGAGCTCTAACATGAGTTGCCTTATCGATTGGCACTAGGTTTGTAAACCTTAAAACCAATGTGGTCTAAGAATCATCAACTTGAATATTCTGATTATCTTATATAAATGGATCTGGCAATTTTTGAATAATAGTGAATAGCAAATTCCAATTATAATGACACCTACTGTTTGTATAAACTCCCAACCAATAAATCTCTCTCTTCTGGAAGGATGTTTATAATCTCTTCCAGATATTTAGATTAGGGCTCAACTTTAATGTCCACCACGGGGACAACTTTTGTTGGAATGATCTACGGAGATCCACCATTGCTTTGAAGCAAGAACTGCATATTGTTTTCATGCTTATGTGAACATGCTTTAAACTCTTTCAGTCGAAGCATAAACATGGAAGTACCCCAGGAGAAATAGTATCAATATGTGTTTACTATATCCTTATCGTCAAAGTTGATATAAAGATGATATCTATCGATAGATGAAAGCTTTTCCACTTAATCTATAAACATAAATATAAAACATAATTGGATATAATTGTTTCACACTTTCCAAAAAAAAAAAGCAAAAGTACACGTTTATTTCAATGCTTAACATTTACGTATGTGCTTTTATACTTGTTTCAGCATAATCAAAACATATTATCGACAATAAAACACTTATTGAGCTTTACATTACAATAGATATATTTATTATCTATGAATTTTAACAATTTACTATATTGTTTGCAACACACCATAAGTGTAACTCTAAATCCAACATGTGCCAACATCCTTTATACGGTGAATTCAACATAAATTGGCACACTTATTTTCCTTACTGTAGTGATGAAGTTCCCAACTACAGTGTATAATAAATTCGCCCTCAGTCAATATGATGGAGGGTAAAAACATATATCAAAACAAAATGCCAAAATGTTCGAAGCATTATAACATCAAATTTTACAGTTTTGACCTCTGAGAGTTTGCCCTCACCTTGAGTTCTCTTCTTAATATTTTACCTGAAGCGGTTTTTGGAATGCTGCTTTCAAAAATTACTTGCCTCAGCCTCTTGTAAGGAGCAACCTGTTAGTATTACTCGTGATGAATATATTTTCCAAAACAGAGAAGAGTTGCTAATTTTTGAATATATACATGAGGTTACAACTACCATGTAATTCTCTACTTGCAAGTGGCTGTTGCACTCCCAACTTTCAATTGTTAAGCAACATTTTGAAATGAATGAATAGCTTACAAAAAGGAAACTTCCTTGAAACACTGTTTTTAAGTTTCAAAATACATGGTCATCTCTTTCTAAAAACGGATTTTGAAAAACATCCATATTTTTAATTTTAGCCTCACTGCAGATATTTGCACTTCTGCAAAAAATAATAATAATAATAATAAATAAAGTAAAGAAAAAGGTTTAATTTTGGTCATACTAACATTTGATTGAATGTTGATTTGAATTTTGAAAGAATTTTTTTTAATCAAAAATAAGTTTAGAAAGGTAATTTAAAATCTGTTTTTGACAATGGTTTTTCGTTTTTGTGGATTAAGTTTGTAGATAAGGGGTAGATGCTAATTTCCACTTACAAAAACCGTATTGTTTTCGTTGTTCTAATGGAATTTAGCATTTGTTATTTCTTTCCAATGATAGAAATGACTGCAATTATACAACTGATAGCATTGATAGCATGAATTGTTTTACCTGACTTGAAACAAATTTCATGACATCTGATTCAGTAAGCAAGTTATTTCGAGGAACCACAAAGGCAACTGGAACCTCTCCAGCTTCAGCATCGTCCTTTCTGAAGATACACACACATATGATGTGAAAAGGTTATCTGCATGAACATATAGATGAAAATATAGATATAGTTCATAGATGGTTATATAACTACTTACGGCACAACAGCAGCATCTAATATCTGAGGATGAGATGTAAGAATTGCTTCAAGCTCAGCTGGTGCAACCTAACAAAGAAAATAAGCAGTCGCGTTGATCACGAAATATGTAACCTATATACAAGAGCATTTAATATGCAACGCTCACCAACTTTTGAATAGATATGTATGCTAACTGTTGTGTGATCACTAATTGCATATGTGATGTTAAAAACAGACTACAGCATGACAGCATTCTATGTTCTACAGTCATAAGAAAACATCAAAAATTACTGTAATTTATCCAAATTTATCCATTTACAACTTTTGGTCAGCATAATAGAGTGCAGTGTTAATTTTTCACTCGACAATGTAATATCGATCAAATTTTGTGTATTTTCAGTCAGCACTGTATTGCTAAGCAGGTAAAAGGAAAAAAAGAGATGATTCCAGAAAAACTTGGATTAATTTAAAAATGCTGCAAGGAACTGTACCTGAAAACCTTTGCACTTGATCAATTCCTTTATCCGATCCTCAACATAAACTCGGCCTTTTACATCAAAATATCCAAGATCACCTGTGTGCAACCACCCTTCTTCATCTAAAGTTTGTTTAGTGGCTTCCACATTATTCAAATACCCTGGAAAACACCACAAAGAGTTTATAGACTACAAAATATTTTTCCATTAAGGCTGCTAATATGTTTAACATAGTAAAACGGGAAGGAAAAAAAAAAGAACCTTGCATCATATTTGGTCCACGAAACAAAAGCTCTCCATTGTGATTTGGTGGAAGTGGCTTTCCTGTGTCTACGCTAATAACTTTGCCTTCAATGCCTGACATAAGATAACCTGCAGATCCATATTGCCTATTTTCTTCTTTGGGATCTTCTAGTGAAATAATGCTCGTAGTTTCTGTCATGCCATATCCCTGTTTATGACATGAATGGAATGTAACATTATCAAATTGTAAAACCGATAAAGCCTAAGTTTGATTGTTATATGTTCTTGATACAAGACCAAACTTTACTTCAGAAACATTTTGTAATACTTCATCATTTATAGTCATTTACAAACATTTATCTTTTATGAAAGTGTCTATAACATATTCAACTTAAGTATACCTACCATATGGATCCAAGGGCACCTTCGATTACACTTACTAATACCATATAAAATTTAATAAACTTGATTATAAAATTTGTACTCCTAATACTATTTTTCCTATTTTTTAACTTGGTAAGAAATTATCAATAGGCGATGAAATACCGTCAAAAATGAGCAAATGTCATGTTTAAACAACTATGCAGCATCATACAACCATAGCACATAGGTTTACAAGGCAACAAATTACTGTTAGGTAGAAAACTGTGGTCGTGCTTAAAATAAGGTAACCCCTCGATCTTAGTATTAAGAAGTACAAAATTGAATTTTGATGATATTTTCTAGAAATGGTAATAGAAAATGTAAATCCAGTTGCCCTTAGCAGCACACTATTATTAAATACACGATAAAGTTATCTCAATTTGGCAATGCGATACAAAAATGCACCACGCCCGCATTTCAGTCATTGTGTGAGTAGGCTTCCCACACTAAGGAAATTACAATTACACGCTTTAACTACAATTTTATAGAGGACTGGTGTCATGTTGACCACAAATTCTTGACCAAAATATGTTACCATTATACACGCTTGCACAATAGTAATATTTTGTGTATACGTTTAATCATCTATGTTCCAATGAGATTAAGCAAATGCAAGAGATTCTTTTCAAAAGAACTAGCCATTGCTCAAAAAGAGGCGCTATTACTTTACATCAAGTATAGAGTTCAATTTAACAGCATCACGCTATTCTTTCCCAAACATGATATCCGCTCTTTATTATTAGTAAGACTAGATAAAAAATATTGGCATTCCAAGTCAGACACTTTAAACTAGCCCTGAAGTTGGCCAAGTGGTTGAGCATCAACATTACAAAGAGAAAAGATCAGAGTTTGAGCAACAGTTATGACATATACATCTGTTTGGTTCGTCCAAATGTGTTAATGGTACATATATGTCACCAAAGTTTATTTCCTCGTATTATTTTTAAATCACGCACTATAAACTAAAAGGCACTGACATGAAGAGTCTGTTTGGAACAACATTTTCATGACTGCTTAAAATGGTTTCAATGTGTAATTTTTAAATAATTAGAAATGATAGCAAAAGGCAGAAGTGTTCAAATAATAAAATTTTAGTTGTAAAAGATGAAATAAGTCATAAATAGTTTCCCTTATTAACTTATTTACTACTTCTAAGTGTGTCAAATAATTCAAGTAACAAAAGTAATTAATAAACATTTTTTTCTCCTCATAAGCTATTGAGACTCCCTATGAACCAACTTAATACCACCAAATCAAACCTGAACAATGTCGACTCCAGGTAAATTCTTCGCCGCCGCCTCCATCAACTCTCCACTGCAAGGTGCTGCCCCAGAGCAAATCCACTTCAAAGAGCTCAAATCACACTTGTTGAGCACATTCCCTTGCTTAGCAAACCCAATCATGACAGGTGGCACTACGAACAAATGGCTAACCCTATACTTCTCAATCGATCTCAACATAACACCCATATCAAAACTCTCCATTACCACCAACGTGTTCCCTCTCCTCAACTGCGCATAACACAGAACACAAAGACCAAACGCATGAAACATAGGCAAGAAACACAGTATAGTATTTTTCGGTTCACCATTCTCATCTTGATCTGCTGTAATCATCAAACTAGAAGATATGAAGTTCCCATGTGATATAATAACGCCTTTACTCATACCTGTGGTGCCTGAAGAGTACAACAAAGCTGCTGTATCAGTCTGTTTACAAGGCTCTAATTCCACAAACCCTGACCCTAACACTAATTTGTCGAAGTCAGATAAAAGAACAATGGGGATATTCAAAGATTTAGCCTTTTCAACCAAGTCGGTAGTGGTCAAAACAAGCTTTGCGTTACAATCTGAAGCCTGCTTGCTCAATTCTCTGACGGTGTAAGTAGGATTCACAGTAGTAGCAATCGCTCCAAGATAAATGATAGAGAAGAAAGTTACGGGATAGAAAATCGAATTCTTCGCGAAGATGAGGACGACGTCACCTTTTTTGATGCCGGAACGGCGTAGGTACGAAGCGAAGGCGACGACGGATGATCGGAGCTGCGAAAAGGTAAGAGACTTGCCGGAAACTGCGTCGATTAAGGCGAGGTTGTTCGAATAGTCATCCGCGTTTTGGAAAAGGAAAGAAATCATGGAGAGGTTAGGGTTTTGGGGGAAATCGAGTTTGGTGCGTGGGGAAATGTAGGTGCAGGTGGATGGATCGAAAGTTTTAGACGCCATTGGACAACTTCGATCGGAATTATTTGAAATATTGACTGAGATTTGTTGATCGTGGACCATGTAGACAATATGAAGACGAAATAAAGTGAGGACTTGAAAGTGATATGAGTGGAGTAATTTGACCCGCCAGTTGGAGTACATTTCCCGTCAAAATTTGACGCATTCGTGGAGATGGCCAATTGGCCAAAACATGACCTATCTGACCGTTCAACGAGAAAATGTTCGTGTTCAAAGACAGAAATCCGGTTCAGTTGGCTTTTTTGTTTTAATTTTTCATCCACGCAAAAATGCACAAGGCGCATGTGTATTGTTGAAAACGATCAATCTAGAAAACAAACTGATATACAAAATAAAAAACAAATTTTATTTTTTATTTTTCATATTTTGAAAAATAATAGAAGCACGAGAAACAATACATCGTTCCGTTGTCTTTTTATGCTCTCCACTGTCTTTCCATCTTCTTTTCATCATCTTCCTCATCACTTCACTATTCTCATATTTTGACCTAAAAAACCCAAAATTCATTTTTAAATCAAACACTACCTTAGCTTTCCAATAAAGAATGCGGTCAAACGATAGAAAGTGTGGCAGCGCAATGTAAGACATTATTTCAAAGAATCATGTTAAATCATTCACATTGATTGAAATTTGTGTTGGATATCTATGTTATCCGACTTTTAAAATCAAACATATTTTCATTAAAATTAGAACGTCATGATGAAGACGAAACGATTTGTGAATTTGAATACATTCTCAGGAGGGCAATATGATCATACTTAAGAACTTTCATAGGCAATGGACTAAAGTGGACCATTCAGTACTGAGCCCTACCACTCGGTATCGATCTCTTTTTGTTGTCCATTGAAGCTCCAAAACAACTTGTATTGAGGCTCTAACTCAATGATCATCGTGATGTGTAATTCTTAAGGAATAGGCGAACAACTATAAGGATTTTCTAGAAGAAAGCAAAGAAAACAAAGATGAACAAGCGTTATCAGAACTTCTTAGAAATAGCTTGATCTCAAAGGAAAAGCTCTTAAAACGAAACGAATTGGAGATAAAAAAACAAAAAAAACAACAAGTAGAAGAGGTTTCTCCCCCATGAAAACCGATCGGTACCGAGTGAAACCACTCGATATCGAGTGGTTTTTATTGCTCTGTGATCCCTGTAACTTGCTTCTGCAAGCTTGGATTTGGGTTTGGACATCATATTTCGTGGGTCTCCGGTTCCACGAGATGATTTTCCTATAAATGCAGATTTTATGGCTATTGGAAAGGACTTTTTGGCTCTTTGGTTTTCTTTATCTCATATCTCTCATCTCCATAGTCACTAAGACAGACATTATTGGTTGTTCTAGGCTTTAAGAACCTGTCAACTACCGACTCTCAAACAAATAATCAATAAATTACAATGGATGTAGGCCAGAAATTGTAAACCACTACAAAATTATGTTGTTCTCTTTACTTTTCTTATAGTTTTTGCTAAATCTCAATATTTCTACAGATCTTTGGGTGTTGATCCATTTTTGACGTTAATATTTTAGTGCTTTCATCGAGAAACTCGATTTTCAGACTTAGATCTAGCTTGCTATTTTGAATTTTGATAGATCGAGTAGTTAGATCTAGAAGATTTTCTTTAAAGAATTTGAAAACTTGTTGATAGAAATCAACGGCACTTAGGAGATTTAGAAGATCGTCTGGAACGGTTACTGGTGGTGATAAAGGAAATGCTTATCAAGTGAAAGTTAGCAACCAGCTGGCAGTACCAAGATCATCTGCTCAACACTAGATGGCTTCTAGGATTGAATTTGATATGATGATGCAGGAGTTAAATCAGAAGTTGGTTGACAATCGAAAAGCTTTGATGGAAAAAATAAATGCTAGCATAGCACTGTTGACCCAACACCACAGAAGTCCAGGAGGAGTAGGAGGAAAGTTTCTCTTCCAGGATTTGAAGAAGAGAATTCACCTTTTCTTGGTCAGAATAGGCAAAATCAAAGACAAAAATGGAAGGAAGTAGTTGTTGAGCAGCAAAGAGGGTTGCTGGAGGAAATCGGAGTACTCCTCCTAGAAAGAATATACTCGGTACCGACCAGAATCAGGTCGGTAACGAGACGAACATTGGAGCATCAGGAGGATAGGGAGCTAAGGCTGTGGAGCTGTCTGATTTGGAGGATGATCTACAGTATGACGTTGATGCTCACAAGCTGTATGTTAGAGTTAATGGTGTTGGAGCTTAAATAGCTGCAACAGAACCAACCAAGCATCAATAGAAACTGAAATAGTGGTTCTCCTAGAGATTGGAGGATCTAGACGTCAAGGAGCAAACCGAGATTGTTTACAGAGCCAAACACTCAGTGTAGCCCTTAATAGCCGACCTTTAAAGTACCGTGCTAGGAAGGAATATATAGTGGACGCGGTTAAGCCATTGATCGAGGAAAGAAAAGGTAGAAAGAATGGGGATGGGGTTCTGCTCCGGGTAGAACTTCGTTTACGTAAAATATTATGAGAGAAGAATATTCCATGAAGTTTACGATGTCGACAATGCCATTGTATAACGGGACTATTGATCTTAGGCAGCACTTACTCAAGTATGAGTGGCACATGGATGGTGCCAGGGCGAAGCTGTACGATGTAGATGTTCTCCTACTTTCATGGAAGGTGTTGTGCTAATGTGGTTCGCTAACCTCGCATCGAGATCCATATTGACCTTTGATTGGTTGGCTTGGAAATTCATGGAGCAGTTTCGGCTCCATACTGCTTGGCCTAAGGACATGATCTCCTTGTCAAGCTTATCTCAAGGACCTAAGGAGTCTCTAAAAGGGTTCTTGAATTGGTTTAATATTACTATTACAGAAGTAAGTAATCCTAAGAAGGATCTGGTATTTAAGAAGCCGGTTCGAGGCGTATATATCTAAACATGGATTTCAATAGATGGATGAAAACGAAGCAACCTACAACCATGGAGGAGTTCCATTGGAAGGCTAACTAGCTTGTATGATTTGAAGTGGTGAATCTAGTTGTAGGAAAAGCTGATGACGGACGGTCAAATAAAGTTATCTAAAGCAATGTGGCAATTGAAAAAGTTGAAGAAAGCTCCGGTAACATCGTGGTTAAATGTTGGAAATTCTGATAACTAAAAGAAAAGAAATCAAGGTCCTGGCGGTAGGCATAGCGAAAAAAGTTAATATTTAAGTTATTGATTTTGATGATGACAACCATGATAATAATAAAACATTCATATAAAATATGGGTACTAATGTTTTGCCAAGTTATATAGTATATAGCACATGATATTATACATGTATTGAATTGAAGACTATATAATATAAAAGATTCAAAGAATGGACATGAAGACTCATGAGTATAAAGAACAAGACATGAAAGTCTTAAGACTATAATATAGTGTAAGAGTCATAGAATATAGTTAAAGTCCTTGGTAGCAATCTATGATGTCTATTTTCCATTTTCTAAATCTTTTATCTTTAAAACAAAATATATATTTAAAATATATTTTTAAAAAAAATTAAGTATAAAATGTTTATAAACCATGTTTAAACTATTTTACAAAGTATCAAATTTTTTCACGTAGTATAGGATTTTCAAAACATTTTAAAATAAACAAGTTTTCAAATTACACTAGCCTATGTCGATATATATGCAGATGATATGTCAACATACATGCCGTAATTTCAAATTTCAAATTTTGAAATGAAGTGTCTATCGGTCGTAACTCTTTGTGAATGGACATGTCCGTTTATTCTCTATATATAATGGGTTTTCAAACGAATATCCAACAACTACTTTTTTTATTATCTTTTCTCCTCTTACTCTGCCAAAATTGCTAGTGAAAAACTTATTCAAATCTTCAATTTCAACCAGAATCAATTCAATCTTCATTTTATTTATTCTTTACCATTTACTATAAGATTTCAATCATCTCTCTCTCAATCAAAGATCAAAGTGTTGTCCAAGAGGCTAGAGGATCCATTGTATTCAAAAATCAAGAAATTGACTTGGAAAAACCATCAAACTCTAGTTGTATTGCTTAGGTGTGATTGTAGTCTGTTAAAATCAATTGGGTGTGCTTAGGGCTGTCAATTTCCAGCACAACCCGAAACCCACACGGAAATTAGCGGGTTAACCGGACACGTTTAAAAGGGCGGGTCATTTTTGGTTCAACTCGTGAGAACCCGTTCAATAAAAGGGTGGGTTTATGGTTGACCAATTGTAATGATCCGTAATTTCGCTACTTCAAAAATGAGAGATTTTGTTATTTTAGATTAAAAAGAATTTAAAACTTAAATAAATAAGTTATATATAATAAATAATAATAGAGAAATTATTTATTCTTATAGTTAATAATTAAAAAGTATAAATTTGGATTTTAGAACAAATCAACAAAAGTTAATTTTTGTTAAAGCTTAAATAAATAGGTTTAAATATTTATTTGATAAGTTAAATCTTATTTAAAAATCCTAATAAAGATAATAAAAGTATGTTAAAATATTTAAATGTATATTAATAATCTTTTTACAAAAACAACCAAAATTTATCGCATTTTGTCAGTTTTACATATACTATAAAATTAGAGATTTTGATATTAATTAAATATGATTTTAAAATACAAAGAGATATGTTTTAATTTATTTAAAGAAGTAAAAAAGTTCATTTTAAATTTGGTTTACATAAATGAATAGTTTAACTAAAATGTCAAAATATGACCGTAAAATATTTTGTCGAAAATCAACGTTTTGTCCATAAAACGTTGTCGCAACGTTGTTGCACCTTTATTTTCTTATATATGAATATATATTCAATTAGTATGAGCATTATTTAATTCACTAATCAAGTTTACTTTTACTAAATAAGTTTAGAAAACAATTAGCAAAAGTAAACACAAAAAGATAAAAACATGTCACATCAAATCCAACCAAATCTTTACTTTTCTTTACATAAATATTAAGTGATTAAGACATAAAGTGATGATGTGATAAGGTGATGGTTTGTGTTGAAAAAGTAAGATAAAATAAGGATATTTAGTAATTTTGTAAAGGGTTAATTTTGTAATTTACCACTCCTTACTTTTCCTATAAATACTCATCCATTCTTCTATTTTTTTCACACAAATCATTCTCTTCTTCTTCTGCCTTTGAGCTATCTTAATGGCTTCTCTCTTTTAGAGAGGTATGAGGGTTAAAAATAGTGGAGTGCATAAGCACTAATCCACTTGTTACTCTCCAACCTCTTCTTAATTCACTTCTTCCTTTTCTCTTCTTAAAAAATGGCCTTAAGCCGTAAGGATGAAGGTGGTTAAGGGCTTAGGCCGAGTGCAAGGTGGTGGAGGAGGGTCATGGCCGTGAGCAAAGCAAGTAGAGGTGGAGATGGTCGAGAACTTGGAAGCATGGTTATGATAAGGTTTAGAAATGTTTAATGAAGTGTTGGTTTCGATAAGAATGTTGGTAGGAAGTGAAATGATTTTGGTTAAAGGTGAGAAAATTCTCATTGTTTTTAAAAAATCATATTTTGATTTTGTTATAATAATCATCTTATTACATGCAAGTATACACCCTTTAAAATGTTGTTATGGATGTTTGATTATGTTTGTGTTATGTTTGAATAAGTAGCAAATGTTTATGGTTGTGATTATTTATCATGTTAGCTTATGTATGGGCCACAATTATATTAGTGACAAATGTTAACTCGATTATATTTATTTTAATTTAATAATCCCTTTGTTAATAAGACCATATTTTAGTGATATGAGATATTTTGGAAAAATAAGTCCCTTTTTAGTTAGAAGTGAAACTAAAGTTAAAATAAAAGAGAATTTGAAATATGAAGTGAAATGGGTTTGAAAAGGATAATTTGAAATTTAGATGAATTGTGAAATTGAAATTGAAATCAATTTTGAAATTAAAGTTGAGATTAAGAATGAATTGAAGTTTAAATTGAAATTAGATTTTAAATCTAAGTTTTAAATGAGTTTAATTTGAAATCAGAATTGAAATTGAGTTGAAATTGAAATTTAAAATTTAATATTAAAATAATAGAAATAAAATAATTTTATAGTATATGATAATAGTGAAAATATATTTAAATACTTTAAAAGTGAAAATACTGATTTAAAATGATTTGTAATTATTTTATAAGTGATAAAATCCAATTAGAATTGATTTTTTCAAGTATTAATAAATAAGTTAAAACTAGACGCGTCGCGCAACGGTAGTTCGTGATTTTACGCCGAAAAGTTCAAATGAATGTGTAGAGTGGAATATAGCTCGGAATTCTTTGAGATAAGAAAATTCTGGACTATTATGTCCATATCTTCTAAACGAAGAAAGGAAATCAGAATTTCGTTGAGTAGATTTTGAATTAAGTCCAAATCAATTTTCTAGAAAAATCACGCTAGTGTAGTTAAGTGACCATAATAGAAAATCTGTTTAAATGAACGTCTTTAATTATGGAAATTATGGAATAAATTTGATAAATATATTTGAATGATTTAAAAGAGATTTTCATTGAAAAAGATGAATTATCGAATGTTTAAAAGTTGTTTAAATAAAATAAGCTTATATAGCACTTTCCGCAGCACTTTTATACTGTGAATTCTATAACTTTTGAAATATGAGTTTAAATATAACGATTTTTCCCAGAATCAATTGTAAATATTTTTAAAATGGAAGATAAGCGTTTGAAAAATAATTTGGAATATTTATAAGTAATTTCAAAATAAAGTTGAAAATTTAAGTATACCGAAACGACTAGTACATTTGTCCCGCCTATGAGATCTGGGAAGATAAAACAAGATGTTTAACTAAGGTTAGGGATAGAGCAACCAGTGCCCTGAACTTACCTGGCCTATGTTTTCTTTTCTTAGGCGAGGGGTGGAACAGATCGAAAGGAAATCTCTGATGCTCTTAAATAAAAAGATCGTATTGAGTTTTCAAAATAAATGAAAATTGGTATTATCCAAAACTTAAGCAATCTCCAAAATGAACGATTTCTATGATCCTATTTACTCAAAAATGTTTGCTACGATTGATTTAGGGTTTATCGTAAACGATGTCTTAAATAACATTGTTTTTGACCCGCCTAAAAGTCAAGGAATTTGGATCGAGAGTTAAGTGAGAAAAGTTGAGATATTATCCAAAGGAAAAGAATGAATTATTTAGAATTATCCTAAGTCAAAATAAAGAGATTTCGAAATCAGCCGAAAAGAATTAAAGTGAAAAAAGACTTAATAAATCTTATATACTCATATTCACTTTTTATCGATAATTGGATTTCGAAGGAATCGAGGTCGGATTTGTGTGATTCCTATCCGAAAACCACTTCGAACCAATATATACGTTCGAATGCGAAGACATGTTGAAGATGATGATTAATGAAGACCGTGGATCTTCATAACATGATGATTGCTTGTTGCTCTGGGTAGCTCCCATTATAGAGTAATTTATAGCAGTGGTCTCCTCGTGGTGGAGATTTTTCGGATTGCAAGGACTACTCGCTACTAGTGGTAATAGGAGAGTGCCTTCGATTTGGCTTGTTCCTGGACAACTTGTATGGAGTTTGTCTGACATTGAATTTCTAAAGATTATGTACATTGGTTTTTACAAACATACATCAGTGGCGGCGGAGAAGGCAACTTTTCTTAGCTTAACACCCTCCTTGAGACGTACGAGCTCAAGGGTTGTGTTTTTGTGGAAGGCAATTAGTAGTTAACGGAAATGACAATGTGGCATTCAAAGGTATGATATATGCTATGCGAAAAGGTAATCGTTGCTTCAAGCCTCATTAAACTGAAAATGACCGAAATAGGATTAGATGCGGCAAGGCTAAGTGGGTCATTCCCAAGTAGGGTATGATCATCCCCTTCTAGATATATTTCTTCCCGCTATGACGTTCATGATGTAAATTAGTGTGGTGTATGGAAAAACGAGCGTTAGTTTAAAGGTCGGTAACGACTGGGGGATGACATATTCGGTATTATCTAGTTATAGAGGTAGGCCGGTCTTGTGTTGGTAGAGGTTCCTTTGTGCTATTCCTCGAGGCATCCATCTAGAGGTGTACCATTTCGGAAGGTAGATCCTTCGCCTAGTCATTTGTATGGAAATCCATTCTCCAATAAGAACCTACGGTTTTGTTTTTAGAACCTAGTATGCTGGAATTTAATAATGGTAACAATTTTAGCTAAGATTAATAAGTTTATCTGCAAATGTTTTCAAAGATATATCATTAGAAATAATATCAAACATTTTGATATAAAAGTATTTTAGTTATCATAAGGTAAAAACCCATGCATGTTTATGTGTGGGTGTGGTCTTATGAGATACTCTTTATTTTCAAAAGATTTTTATTTAAAGGCTGATATATTACATTGTCATTCATTATTAAATTTTCCTCACGCTGGTTTATCAAGCCTGATCCTGGTATCTTTAATACTCGGATCAAATCCGAGTAGTTTCAGGTTTAGTCGAAGACAGTTGGAGTTTTTCAGAGGAGAGCTAGATATATTCATCTACGTATGGACATATTCTATTATCTATTGTACTTAGGTTGTTTTATTGATGTTTGTCAGCAATTGTAGGGACGGATGTTTATAACTGTCCAAGCTGAATCTTGGTTAGACTCTGATATGTGTATTTTAAAAGTTTTTCTGCTGTAAAAGATATTTGTTCAATATTATATGTTATTCCAACCAAGTAATATTGTTTTCTGTCTATTTTTCTTCACTACCCTTCATGTTCCACATTTTCGTGCAATTTGAGTTGGACATGTGTGGTTTATTATCGATTCAAAGGTTATGGAAAAACAGGTCGTGACATTTGGTATCAGAGCTGAAGGTTAAGCGAGAACCTTGGCTTTGTTATGGGTAAAGTCTCATCAGAGATAGGATTAGTAATATACTAGGATGAGTAACTCATTAGAGATAGGGTTAGCAACACCCTAGAATGAGTTTGAGCATATTATATATGAATGCATATTTGTTAATTTCATAAAAAAGGTTTTGTTTCAAAAGATGGTAAATGAAATAATTTTACCTTGGATTTATATTTTAAATATCGAAGGGGATATTATTATTTTTGATTAGAAATTAAGGATTGTTTGTAATTTAGCTTAGCAAAACTAAAACATGAATACCTTGTGATTAGAATTGCACGATTTGACTATAAGATATTCCATATAGAATCAATTAGTTGAGAACTAGAATTTAGAACTTTAATCATATACCCTTAGGTATTTAGTATTAAGAAATAATAATGATTAAGTTATTATCATAAGGGAGATTTTACCATAAGGGCCTCTTCCCATCAAACAATAAGTTTATAGGACACAGGTTTAAAATAATTACTTTCTAGGACAAAAGTTCATACACGTCCCGTCCGTTACTTTATCCCTTTATTCCGTTACTTTTTCTCTCGTCCTTTTTCCTTTTTCAGAACGCAGTAAAACGAAACCAAAATGAAGAAAATTTATGCAGGGTTTTCAAAACGAAATCAAATCTAAAATCGAAAAGTAGGTTTTTATAAATGACCAGACAATTTGTGATCGAAGATCTCTGCCATTATTCGGTTAAAACACCAATTTTTCTTCACCGGTTACTCTACATGTAAGTACTATTTTTTTATGTAAACGATTTAGATACATGTTAACTAATTAAATATTCATAGTTATTGATGAATATGAGAGATTTTGTTATGGATTTAAGTTGTTCGTTGTTTTTGAGATGGTTTAATGTTAAATGAAGTTAACTAATGAGTTCTTCATAAAATATTCAGTGTCAAATCTTACTTAATGCAACTATTAAAAAAGATAGAAGCATTTATCTTTTGATGTAAAGGATTTAAGTACATGTTAAACCTTAGTTATATTTTCACAATCACTGATACAAATGGTATATTATCTAATGCATTCAAGGTATTTGTTGTTTTTCTCATGATATTAGTTATTACATAAAATATGCAGATATGTTAAACCCTAGGTAAAAAAGATAAAAACATTTATGTTTTTATGTAAATGATTTAAGTTCATGTAAAACCTTAAATAAATTTTCATAGTATCTAATACATATGACAGAATATGTAATGGACTTAAGTCATATGTGGTTATTGTGATGGTTTTATATGAAATGAAGATATTCAATAAGTTATTGCATAATATATTTTGTGCCTGATCTTATTTTATTGCTATATTAAAAAGGATAAACATATTTAACTTTTTAGCAGAGAAATATTATCGTTTCATCATTACTGATATATATTTATTACACACGAAAACTTTCATGCAGCATAAAAAATGCATACAAGACATGCTTGAAAAACAAAATTGGTAAAGAAGAAGCTATTTGTATATTTATTAACAAAGGAGGAAACCAATGTATAAGCATTAGACCGATCAGAAGTCCATTCTGTAAAGTGCACAGCCAAAAGAACACATTATCTGTAACTCCACTGGTAACTATTTTTTACAATCAAATGCTTTATTTTTATTTTAGTAGAAATTGTTTCTATTTCTATTTGTTAACCAAGATTGCTTCAAAGTTCAAATAAGAGTTTTAATTTTAACCAAATTATCAAAGTGAACATTGTAACATTTGCATGCTAACTTTTCCAAGTTTGTAATACTTGGCCCTGTAATTGTTGCATCTTCAGACTTTGGTTATTGGGAAATGTATTCTCGATTGTGAATATTGACTGTTTTGGCTTTGGTTCTCACTAAGTTTTCAAATTTTTAATTGACCTTTAGTCATATTTAGGTTAACTTCCTAACAAACTTGGTATAGTCATTTGATATCAATAAGCTTCCCAATTATATTTGCTATGATGTTCGGTTATGATTTTCAGTTCATATGTAACTATTAAACTGCAAACCAGATCCAATTATTTAAGTATAAAATAGCTAAATTTCAAAAAAGGTTAAAAAAAAAACTAAAAAAGATAAAAAGGTTATCTTTTTATAGAATTTCCAATAAAGTATGTTAATTTTTTTCATAAACTTGTTGTTGTTTCAAATTAATATTTAATTAACTAATTATTATCAATATAGGATCAAACTGAACCAGATGAAGGTAATGCACAGATTGTTCAAAAACAAGCCTTATCAAATGAAACTTCAGAAGATTCCAATGATAAAGTTTGTGAAACTAAAGAATCTTCTGATGAAGGAATTTTTTTTCAAAAGACTTCAATGCAGAAAGTTATGATTACGATAATTTTGACAACTTCGAATTAAAAAGATAGTAAAAAGAAAAGAAATAGTGTCAATACACTGGTACTTATTAATGCAGTTTGGAAGCGATTTTCAAAGTAATGAAAACAATAAGGAAGAAAAATATTTTGACATCTAAATCTATCTCTTATATACAGAAAAAAAACCATTCAAAAATTTCTTTAATGTTTTTCTAAGAGATAGGATAGCAAGGCAAGATTTGAGGAAAAGCGCTAGCAACTTGGATGAAATAATTACATCTTTCGAAAAAAATAGAAGGCTTTTAGAATTGAAAAAGATTGCTGAAAATTACACCTGAGGAAGTAAGTTTGATATTTGGAGTGCCTATGATTGGAGAAGACTTACTCCCAATAATAGCTTCTAATAGAGCCACTGCAATGGAAAATTTCACCGATTTTTTGAGTGCTAATTTTCAACAGGATGACATAATTAGCAAAAAAAAAAGGTTACAAAACGATTGAAGGTGATGATAGATGAAGAAATAGGAAATAAAAATTTAGTGAAGCTGCTATTACTACTGCTTGTGATAACTTTTCTATTCCCAAACAATCAAAGTTATATGCAGTGGGGTTTGTTGACGAAACTATTAAATTTAAAGAAACAGAATTCAATACCTTGACCGCAAGCAATATGTGAAAACATATTAAAAAACATTGAAAAGTATTCTGCAAATCCTAGGAGCACACCAGGTTATACAATGGTGTTAATGGTATTCTTTCTTATCTCTAATCAAAAATCAATAAGTTGAAATTAATATTTATCAAAAAATATAAATCTATTTATTTTTTTCTTACAGTATTGGTTTTGTGAAATAAATCAGGTAATATAAGAGAAAGAAAATCTTGAAGACAAAATCTCAAGAATGATAAAATGGGTTTTGTCAAAACTTAAAGATTTGGACCTTGGTGATATTGATGACGATAAGGTATGCAAGTTTTTTTTAGTGTATAAGTTATATTTTCCAATATGATATTATCTTATTGTTTTGATTCGGTTTTGACTTATAATCTGAAAGCAAATCTCGCATCCAGTCTATTTTTCTCAACTCGTCATAAAATAATTGTCCGACGTCAGACTTCAATCTCCAATCAAAATGCAAATCTGTTCAGATTGTGTCAAATTAAGTTTCACAACCAATGACACACACTTTTCGAAATGTCATCACTAAATTGTACGTATCAGTATATCATATACATTCACAAACTTATCCTTTTTAATTATACAATCACTAAATTATTAGTGGAGCTCGAAGCTAACTATTTATTAATTAATATATAATGTATACTCTCAAAATTGATGACTAAACATGGCATTATGATTTTTCAAAAATAAATACATACATATAAAATTCTTACATATAAAATGAAGAATGATAGATGAACATAGCATTATGATTTTTCTGTAACGACCCAGAATTTTTAGAAATTAAAATATGAATATTTTATTAATTTTAAACATTAATAAGTGAATTTATAAGTCAAATAAATTTTTATTTGAATTATTGGATTTTATTGAATAATTAAATCGATAATTTAATACGTTAAATTATGGAAATAATTGAAATTAGAGTTAAATATGATTGAAAATGATTTGTAAAATTTTATTTTATCATATTGAAGTTAGAATGATATTTTAGAACTTTTAAAATCGAATTAAAAGTTAATTTGTGAAAATTGAATATTTTAATATTTAAATCGACTAGTGAAAATAGCCAATTTTTGAACAGTCTCAGAATTGAACGAAACCAGTTTCATTGGATCCGTAATAGTTAGTTATTACCGGATTTCAATTTTCGTATCAATCGGAGCTATCGTTTGATCGTGGCAGCTCGAAACGCATCGATTTATTTTTAATTTAAATTTGACGAGTGAAAATAGCCATTTTTCAAAAAGTCTCGGATTTCGACGAAACCAGTTTCATCGGATCCGTAATGTGATATTATTGTAAGGTTTTAAATTTCAAGTCAATTGGATTTACGGTTTGTCCGTTACAAATTAAAACGCCTAGAAAATCGTTTAAATCGGTTTAATTTAAATTGAGCGTTTTTAGCCATAACTCGCACATACTTCCGAATTAGCTTCCGAAACATGTTCCATTGTGTCCGGAACGCGGGATAAACCCTAGGTACGTCAGTTTCGGCGCGTAAATCGGAGTTCGGAATTTCCGGATGAATAGTATCGTTCGTTCTCTTATAAATAGCCCCCCCATTTAAAAAAAAAAATAAAAAAAAAGAAAAAAACAAACCCTAGCCGCCAGTTACAAACCCACGGCCAGAAAACACCCAACTTCATCCCTCCAAATCTCCAAATCCGTCGACAATTAGCAAGAATGTTCAACTACAAAGTGATAGAGCACAACGAGATCTACGTTTTCAACGGTGGAGATCGCATTTGGAGCTACGGATCTTCGTCAAAACACTCGCGTTCATGCCCGGTTCGTGCACGCATTTCTATGTAGGGGGGAGGCCGAGCTTGCTGTCCTTCAGGCCGAACATGGTGGAGAGGTAGGGCTTCGACATGGTGGGGTTGTGATGGAGTTTAGTCGAGCGATGTGGATGCAAGATTCAACCCTAGTTTTGGGTGATGGGTTCAAGGGTGCGGCCTAATTACTGTAAAAAGACGTGAGGGAGGGAAGAAGAGAGGAATGGCCTGATGTTGAGCAGTGAGATCAAAGGGTCCAGGTTGATTAGGGTGTTTAAATTATTAAAGTTAGTTATAAATTGTGTATATAAATCGTGTACAAACTTCAAATATTCATAACTTTTTCATACGAGGTCGAAAACGCGCGAAACCAGTTGCGTTGGAATCGTATGGACGAGCACTACGCGATGGAGTTGGTTTAGAGTCGATTGGAGTTAGTGAGAATTTTGGGTAAAATTAAACGTCCGTTTAATTTTATTCGAAATAAATCGCTAAAACGGAAATAAAATCAAGGTGAGAATTTCTCACTCAATCGAATCGGTTTCGATTTTATTTTAAATAGTTAGATTTAAAATATTTGAATGCATGTTTGAATGTTGATTAATATCTATTGATTGTTAAAATAGACATTATGCGCCGTTAGTAAGCGGATGTTATTTAATAAAAACATATACCGCGAATATTTCATAAACAGTGAAATTGGTATTATAAATAATATCAATATATATATATATATTGGCATATGTATATATTGCAGTTGTTGATTTCCCGTATTTTTTTAGCGGATGAGGCCCTATTGCGCCGTTATTAAGCGGATAATATTTAATAAGAACATATACCGCGATAATTTCGTACTGGAGCGAAATTGGTATTGTGCTAATGTTTTTGGATGCAGGAAAACAGGTTGGAGGGATCCAACTGGATTCCTCAACAGTTTTTATTTGATTTCAGATATTTTGATATTTGATGGATTATCATATTGATATATGATATCGTTGTTGTCGTGATTGACTATTTGGTGTGTAGCATCATTGGACCCAGATTTTGGGATTTTAAAATGATTTATAAAGTGATTTTTGAAAATATAAAATATTTTGGAATTGATCCATTTTAAATGAATAAACGTTATAATTTTTAATGTTATAAAAATTATGATTTTTGTGAAATACAGTTAAAAACTGATTTTTGAGAATATGATGCTAATGATTTTATAAAATAGTTTAATTGGGATTTTAGAATTCATTGTGAAAAGTTTAAATATAAGATTTATAAAATTTAATTATTTTATGAATCAAAATGGTGAAATAATAAAGGAGTTTAAAGATGTTTTTAAAGAATAATATAAATTGATTTATATTAAGAGATTTATAAATGGATATTTATAAATTGAAATATGGACATTATAAAACGAGTTTTTATAAGTGTTTGAATGAAGTGAAAATGAATTTCATAATTGAATGGAATTTATAGAATTTTATACGGTGAAGTTATAAATGGAATTTTATAAGCAGTAGGTTTATAAAATTAATTAAGTTATTAAAATAATGATTTTGGATAAATGAATGAATCTTATAAGTTATAAGATTTATAATTTGGGAAGTTAAAAAGAACGATTTTGTAAAATAATCGTTTTATAAGTATTTAACTTATGATATGAACTTTTTGTTTATAATTGAGTTATAAACTGGAATAGGTTAATAAAAGAATTTATAAAAAGGAAGTTTTTATAAAATAAATAGAAATGGAATTTATAAACGTTGTTTTATAAATTTCCAAATGACTTATTTTGATAAGTTAATTGTCATAACTTATTTAATGGAGTTATATTCACATTTTTGAATAGTGAATAATCCTTTGAATTAAAATGAATAAAAGGATGAAATTGTTAATGAAATATATTCACGTTTTTGAATTGTGAATAATATGTTAAAGGAAATGTTTTGAATGAGATGTTTAAATTGAATTAAAACGATCTAACGATGTTTTAAAATGTGTTGAGATTCGAAACCATAGATTTCAACATTTATTGTTGAAATAGACGTTTTCGAGAAATAGAAGGAGATGATGGACTATAACACTGTTGTTATAGTAAATGATTTCCGAAAGGAAATGTTTTGTATAGTATTGGGATTTATATATCTATTTTAAATTCGAATCCCTATACTAGTGATTTTGGGTTGTCGTAACGATGTTTTACGCAACATTCGTTTTGGCCCAAATAAATATGTTTAAGAGGATGATTTCCTTAAAGAATGAAATATATACTTAATTTCGATTGAAGTATATTGAATATTTTCCAAGTGTTGAAAATAAATAAAAATTGTGAATTACTTATGAATAAATAAGTATGAAAATGTTTTCCAATATAAAGTGAATATCTTAAGAATTTATCTTTTTGAAGATAAATCGAAAAGAAAATTGAAATGAATAATTGAAATCGAATATTCATTGATATTTTGGAATGTAAATTCACTATGGAATTTATAAAAGAAAGTGGAATTTGTTTAAGAATAAATATTTGATTTATTTTTGAAGTGTGAAATTTTATATCTTGTAAAGATATTTTTGAAAAATAAATAATTTGAAAAATTATTTGGAATCTGGTGATGTTGTGCATATCAATGATAGTTCAATAACCGACTATCAATATTTCCCTTTGAATGGGTAATTGATGTGATTTGTTTGAATGTGAATGCTACACTTATTTTTAAATAAGCGCTCACTATTCGGGTTAACCGGGAAAGGACCATGGGGTCGTATAACCCATTCCGAATATGTGATACGTCGTTGTGAATTGCATTGAAGATCGGTGTTGAAGACCCGGTATTTGCGAGAGCGATAGGATGACCTGTCGATTGTCTCTGCACTGAGTTGCAACGGTATAGAGACTCCCTAAGTGATGGGAAATCCGATCAGGATTGCGAATATCCGGATTGCAAGGACTTCTTTGTAAGTGCCTTCGGTTTTGTTCGATCCCGGAACAGACTTGTATGGATTGTGTGTCTGACATTACAAGTTGAGATATAAAGCCGATTTCTTTCAAATATATTTCTGTTGGTGGCGAAGAATTTATTCTTTTAGCTTAACACCCTTCTCTGAGACGTACGAGCTCAGAGGTTATATAGTTGAAGTTATCAGCGATATATTCCCAATTTGGTAATGTGACATGCTGAGTGTTGCTGAAATGATCATTGTGTTGATTATTGTGATAGGATCGTTTATTTGATCGTCTATCCTTGTGATCATTGTGTTGATCATTTGTTGACCCAAAGCATGGCTTTTGTATAAAGTATGTTTTTGTGGACGTGACTTCGTCGAACCTCACACCCCGGAAATGGTCAAAACAGGAAAGATGCGGCAAGGTTATGAGGGGTAGCACCCTTTAGGGTATGTACATTTCCTTCTGGATAGAGGTGGTATCATGGTATGGAGCCTAGATATTTAACCTATGTGGTTACTACGAATTTATTACTTTGTGGTTGTTGGTTTTCGGGATCCCGTGAGAAAGGTCGTTTACGATCGGGGAATGGCGTGCTCGTGTCAGTAGTTACCCAGTTAGGGGTAACCCGGCCTTGTGTTGGCAGAGTTCCGGTTTGGTTCTCGGGGATGTCTTTCCAGAGGCATTCTCATGTGGCAATGGGAAGTTCCTTGGCCTGACCATTTGTTGGAAATCCAAAGAAACAATACGAGACTTGTACGGTTTTAGTTGTAGAACCTGCCATCTAATATGGTAGCTATTAGTAGGCATAATATAATGGTACCTATGCTGGCTAAGATTTATATTCTACTTTCGAAATGAATTTTTTCTACACTATGCACTAGTAATAATATCAAATGTTCTTTTTAAATGCGTATCAAGCATGTTTGACTATCATAAGGATAAATCTTCTCCAAGTCTGCGTTTGCATTGTGTGTGTGGCAGGAGGTCTTATGGTAGTCTCATTTTTAAAAGCATTGCGAATTGAATTTAAAAATATTCCTCTATTTTGATTTTAAAGATAAATAAACTGTTTTGAGTTCTCACACCAGTCACATGACTGACTTGGAGTTTATTGTTTTCCTTCCTAAACTCTGGGTGCCCACCAATTTCCACACGGGCAGTCAAGAGTAAGGTTTATCAGGATATTCTGGATATTCAGGAGTTGCTGGAGGCAAGATGGATGGCTTGGCGTATTACTAGTTTATATAGTATTTCTTTTTCCGCTGCACTATTTGTTGTTGTTGTACACTCTGATGATATGATGTAATGAAATGTGATGTAATGTAATAACTGATATAGTTCTTTGTTTAAAGATTATTCAATTATTATTATATGTTGTTCCGCTGCGAATTGTGAGATTCTGATGTTGTTCTTGTTTTCTGTTCCGTCCTATTTTCTTCTGTTTTTTCTTTTTCCCTATTTTATTTCTCTTTTTCTTCTATTTTAAAATTTTCTACCTTCTATTCTGTTTTCTATTCTTTCTTCTTCTTTTGTTTTTCTAAAACCCATAACTATTCGGTTTTTCGGCAACGAAAAATCGAAACGTTACAGTTGGTATCAGAGCTTATGGTTAAGCGACAACCATGGTTCTGTTGGGTATTATTCATTAGAGATAGAGTCAGTAGTACTCTAGAATGAATTTGAGTGTAATAATAGCTATGAGAGCGTATTTGTTAGTGAATATATAAAATTGTTTTATATTGTGATGATTGGTTTATTGAGTGGCATATGAACTTTCGTCAGCGTGGTCCGCAAGACTATGCCGAAGGGGTTTCTAAACACTTGAATAGAACAATTCGACATAATATTGTTTTAAATTGGGTAAATGAAATAATTTTGCCTTGATTATATTTTATATATAAAGGAATAATTTTTCAGAATTATTAAAGTGTATATAAGTTGGTTGTTTGTTTGTTTGAATAATCCAAATAAAAGAATAATTGTATAAGTAAAAAAATTATAAGAATTGAATTATAATTAAAGTGATTTACAGTTGTGAAATAAACTTATATATATGAGAAGTGAAACTATATGAATATATATATATGAATATGAGTTGTAAGTAAAAAATGAATTTAAAGTTAAATGGAATATAACTTAAGTGATATGGAATGAAGTTGATATTAGTATCAAAGTAAATTAATAAAATTAAGTGATAGATATGAACTTGAGTTATATAAATAAAATTCAACTTTTGTAATAGAATTGAATGAATGGATTGAATGTTAATCAATTAAATGTGAATTAAGTTGATATGAAATAATGAATATAAGTGTTAATTCATTTAAAAACTAATGTTATTAGAAGTTGAATAAATTGAATGGAAGTCAATTTAATTAAAGGTGTTAAACCAAAATGAATGTAAGTGAAGCAAAGGAATTTAGTTGTAATTAATACACATTGATTGTTATATGATTGTTAGTTGATTGTATATAATTCATTAAGTGTTAATGAAATTGATTTAATAAAATTGGAAGCTAAAGTAATTGAAATCCAATTGGAAGTTAAGTGAATCTTGAATAGAATTGAATTTGATTTGGAAGTGAACCAACTTGAATACGAATTAGTGAATATGAACTAATTGAAAATGAATTTTAGTAAACATCCACTGTTAATGAATCAAATATGATTAAATTGAAAACCAATTCATTAAATATTAATGAGAATATAAATGAGTATTTAGTGGTTATGGATGTTAGTTGGATGATAGTTGGTTGATGTTTGCATTTGTTGTTTTGTTTCATTTGATATGTTTGACATATATAGTTATTATGTTGCTATATGTTGTATATTGAGATTATTGTCTATATGCATGGTTCTCATGTTGTTTGTTGAGTGATTAGTAGGTGCGGATTGTGTTTGCTTCGCATTTGGAGCTCGCTTTTGCGCTATATTAGCCGTATATGCTTGCTAATAAAATATAAGGTACATATCTCGGATTAAATACAGTACTTTTACACTTTTTCCCTTCGGGATGCCTCATTACTTGATGAGATGTATATTTGTGATATATATACTGTCATATTTTTTTTTCGGATCGAGCCGCGGAAAGGAGACTATGGCGAATTTTTCCGGAAATTTAAGGCATTAGAAAAATTTTGAGAAAAATTTGGAAAATTTTTGGAAAACTTTAAACTTTGTTTTGAAGTTGAAAGTTAAACAATAGTAGTTGTTTTTGGAAAGATAACTAAGTATGATTTGAAAACTTAGTAAAGATTTGTAAGAAGTTTAACTATAAATTTTTGGAAAATTAATAGATTCTGTAACTTTTCTTACTTGTAATTTCGAGGACGAAATTCTTTTAAGTGGGGAAGATTGTAACGACCCAGAATTTTTAGAAATTAAAATATGAATATTTAATTAATTTTAAACATTAATAAGTGAATTTATAAGTCAAATAAATTTTTATTTGAATTATTGGATTTTATTGGATAATTAAATCGATAATTTAATACGTTAAATTATGGAAATAATTGAAATTAGAGTTAAATATGATTGAAAATGATTTGTAAAATTTTATTTTATCATATTGAAGTTAGAATGATATTTTAGAACTTTTAAAATCGAATTAAAAGTTAATTTGTGAAAATTGAATATTTTAATATTTAAATCGACTAGTGAAAATAGCCAATTTTTGAACAGTCTCAGAATTGAACAAAACCAGTTTCATTGGATCCGTAATAGTTAGTTATTACCGGATTTCAATTTTCGTATCAATCGGAGCTATCGTTTGATCGTGGCAGCTCGAAACGCATCGATTTATTTTTAATTTAAATTTGACGAGTGAAAATAGCCATTTTTCAAAAAGTCTCGGATTTCGACGAAACCAGTTTCATCGGATCCGTAATGTGATATTATTGTAAGGTTTTAAATTTCAAGTCAATTGGATTTACGGTTTGTCCGTTACAAATTAAAACGCCTAGAAAATCGCTTAAATCGGTTTAATTTAAATTGAGCGTTTTTAGCCATAACTCGCACATACTTCCGAATTAGCTTCCGAAACCTGTTCCATTGTGTCCGGAACGCGGGATAAACCCTAGGTACGTCAGTTTCGGCGCGTAAATCGGAGTTCGGAATTTCCGGATGAATAGTGTCGTTCGTTCTCTTATAAATAGCCCCCCCATTTAAAAAAAAATAAAAAAAAGAAAAAAACAAACCCTAGCCGCCAGTTACAAACCCACGGCCAGAAAACACCCAACTTCATCCCTCCAAATCTCCAAATCCGTCGACAATTAGCAAGAATGTTCAACTACAAAGTGATAGAGCACAACGAGATCTACGTTTTCAACGGTGGAGATCGCATTTGGAGCTACGGATCTTCGTCAAAACACTCGCGTTCATGGCCGGTTTGTGCATGCATTTCTATGTAGGGGGGAGGCCGAGCTTGCTGTCCTTCAGGCCGAACATGGTGGAGAGGTAGGGCTTCGACATGGTGGGGTTGTGATGGAGTTTAGTCGAGCGATGTGGATGCAAGATTCAACCCTAGTTTTGGGTGATGGGTTCAAGGGTGCGGCCTAATTACTGTAAAGAGACGTGAGAGAGGGAAGAAGAGAGGAACGGCCTGATGTTGAGCAGTGAGATCCAAGGGTCCAGGTTGATTAGGGTGTTTAAATTATTAAAGTTAGTTATAAATTGTGTATATAAATCGTGTACAAACTTCAAATATTCATAACTTTTTCATACGAGGTCGAAAACGCGCGAAACTAGTTGCGTTGGAATCGTATGGACGAGCACTACGCGATGGAGTTGGTTTGGAGTCGATTGGAGTTAGTGAGAATTTTGGGTAAAATTAAACGTCCGTTTAATTTTATTCGAAATAAATCGCTAAAACGGAAATAAAATCAAGGTGAGAATTTCTCACTCAATCGAATCGGTTTCGATTTTATTTTAAATAGTTAGATTTAAAATATTTGAATGCATGTTTGAATGTTGATTAATATCTATTGATTGTTAAAATAGACATTATGCGCCGTTAGTAAGCGGATGTTATTTAATAAAAACATATACCGCGAATATTTCATAAACAGTGAAATTGGTATTATAAATAATATCAATATATATATATTGGCATACGTATATATTGCAGTTGTTGATTTCCCGTATTTTTTTAGCGGATGAGACCCTATTGCGCCGTTATTAAGCGGATAATATTTAATAAGAACATATACCGCGATAATTTCGTACTGGAGCGAAATTGGTATTGTGCTAATGTTTTTGGATGCAGGAAAACAGGTTGGAGGGATCCAACTAGATTCCTCAACAGTTTTTATTTGATTTCAGATATTTTGATATTTGATGGATTATCATATTGATATATGATATCGTTGTTGTCGTGATTGACTATTTGGTGTGTAGCATCATTGGACCCAGATTTTGGGATTTTAAAATGATTTATAAAGTGATTTTTGAAAATATAAAATATTTTGGAATTGATCCATTTTAAATGAATAAACGTTATAATTTTTAATGTTATAAAAATTATGATTTTTGTGAAATACAGTTAAAAACTGATTTTTGAGAATATGATGCTAATGATTTTATAAAATAGTTTAATTGGGATTTTAGAATTCATTGTGAAAAGTTTAAATATAATATTTATAAAATTTAATTATTTTATGAATCAAAATGGTGAAATAATAAAGGAGTTTAAAGATGTTTTTAAAGAATAATATAAATTGATTTATATTAAGAGATTTATAAATGGATATTTATAAATTGAAATATGGACATTATAAAACGAGTTTTTATAAGTGTTTGAATGAAGTGAAAATGAATTTCATAATTGAATGGAATTTATAGAATTTTATACGGTGAAGTTATAAATGGAATTTTATAAGCAGTAGGTTTATAAAATTAATTAAGTTATTAAAATAATGATTTTGGATAAATGAATGAATCTTATAAGTTATAAGATTTATAATTTGGGAAGTTAAAAAGAACGATTTTGTAAAATAATCGTTTTATAAGTATTTAACTTATGATATGAACTTTTTGTTTATAATTGAGTTATAAACTGGAATATGTTAATAAAAGAATTTATAAAAAGGAAGTTTTATAAAATAAATAGAAATGGAATTTATAAACGTTGTTTTATAAATTCCCAAATGACTTATTTTGATAAGTTAATTGTCATAACTTATTTAATGGAGTTATATTCACATTTTTGAATAGTGAATAATCCTTTGAATTAAAATGAATAAAAGGATGAAATTGTTAATGAAATATATTCACGTTTTTGAATTGTGAATAATATGTTAAAGGAAATGTTTTGAATGAGATGTTTAAATTGAATTAAAACGATCTAACGATGTTTTAAAATGTGTTGAGATTCGAAACCATAGATTTCAACATTTATTGTTGAAATAGACGTTTTCGAGAAATAGAAGGAGATGATGGACTATAACACTGTTGTTATAGTAAATGATTTCCGAAAGGAAATGTTTTGTATAGTATTGGGATTTATATATCTATTTTAAATTCGAATCCCTATACTAGTGATTTTGGGTTGTCGTAACGATGTTTTACGCAACATTCGTTTTGGCCCAAATAAATATGTTTAAGAGGATGATTTCCTTAAAGAATGAAATATATACTTAATTTCGATTGAAGTATATTGAATATTTTCCAAGTGTTGAAAATAAATAAAAATTGTGAATTACTTATGAATAAATAAGTATGAAAATGTTTTCCAATATAAAGTGAATATCTTAAGAATTTATCTTTTTGAAGATAAATTGAAAAGAAAATTGAAATGAATAATCGAAATCGAATATTCATTGATATTTTGGAATGTAAATTCACTATGGAATTTATAAAAGAAAGTGGAATTTGTTTAAGAATAAATATTTGATTTATTTTTGATTTTATATCTTGTAAAGATATTTTTGAAAAATAAATAATTTGGAAAATTATTTGGAATCTGGTGATGTTGTGCATATCAATGATAGTTCAATAACCGACTATCAATATTTCCCTTTGAATGGGTAATTGATGTGATTTGTTTGAATGTGAATGCTACACTTATTTTTAAATAAGCGCTCACTATTCGGGTTAACCGGGAAAGGACCATGGGGTCGTATAACCCATTCCGAATATGTGATACGTCGTTGTGAATTGCATTGAAGATCGGTGTTGAAGACCCGGTATTTGCGAGAGCGATAGGATGACCTGTCGATTGTCTCTGCACTGAGTTGCAATGGTATAGAGACTCCCTAAGTGATGGGAAATCCGATCAGGATTGTGAATATCCGGATTGCAAGGACTTCTTTGTAAGTGCCTTCGGTTTTGTTCGATCCCGGAACAGACTTGTATGGATTGTGTGTCTGACATTACAAGTTGAGATATAAAGCCGATTTCTTTCAAATATATTTCTGTTGGTGGCGAAGAATTTATTCTTTTAGCTTAACACCCTTCTCTGAGACGTACGAGCTCAGAGGTTATATAGTTGAAGTTATCAGCGATATATTCCCAATTTGGTAATGTGACATGCTGAGTGTTGCTGAAATGATCATTGTGTTGATTATTGTGATAGGATCGTTTATTTGATCGTCTATCCTTGTGATCATTGTGTTGATCATTTGTTGACCCAAAGCATGGCTTTTGTATAAAGTATGTTTTTGTGGACGTGACTTCGTCGAACCTCACACCCCGGAAATGGTCAAAACAGGAAAGATGCGGCAAGGTTATGAGGGGTAGCACCCTTTAGGGTATGTACATTTCCTTCTGGGTAGAGGTGGTATCATGGTATGGAGCCCAGATATTTAACCTATGTGGTTACTACGAATTTATTACTTTGTGGTTGTTGGTTTTCGGGATCCCGTGAGAAAGGTCGTTTACGATCGGGGAATGGCGTGCTCGTGTCAGTAGTTACCCAGTTTGGGGTAACCCAGCCTTGTGTTGGCAGGGTTCTGGTTTGGTTCTCGGGGATGTCTTTCCAGAGGCAT
The DNA here is from genome assembly GCA_030765085.1 of Allium cepa. Lineage (NCBI taxonomy): Eukaryota > Viridiplantae > Streptophyta > Magnoliopsida > Asparagales > Amaryllidaceae > Allium > Allium cepa. The sequence goes on from CM060937.1 coordinate 958,547,090, forward strand.
TCTCATGTGGCAATGGGAAGTTCCTTGGCCTGACCATTTGTTGGAAATCCAAAGAAACAATACGAGACTTGTACGGTTTTAGTTGTAGAACCTGCCATCTAATATGGTAGCTATTAGTAGGCATAATATAATGGTACCTATGCTGGCTAAGATTTATATTCTACTTTCGAAATGAATTTTTTCTACACTATGCACTAGTAATAATATCAAATGTTCTTTTTAAATGCGTATCAAGCATGTTTGACTATCATAAGGAGAAATCTTCTCCAAGTCTGCGTTTGCATTGTGTGTGTGGCAGGAGGTCTTATGGTAGTCTCATTTTTAAAAGCATTGCGAATTGAATTTAAAAATATTCCTCTATTTTGATTTTAAAGATAAATAAACTGTTTTGAGTTCTCACACCAGTCACATGACTGACTTGGAGTTTATTGTTTTCCTTCCTAAACTCTGGGTGCCCACCAATTTCCACACGGGCAGTCAAGAGTAAGGTTTATCAGGATATTCTGGATATTCAGGAGTTGCTGGAGGCAAGATGGATGGCATGGCGTATTACTAGTTTATATAGTATTTCTTTTTCCGCTGCACTATTTGTTGTTGTTGTACACTCTGATGATATGATGTAATGAAATGTGATGTAATGTAATAACTGATATAGTTCTTTGTTTAAAGATTATTCAATTATTATTATGTGTTGTTCCGCTGCGAATTGTGAGATTCTGATGTTGTTCTTGTTTTCTGTTCCGTCCTATTTTCTTCTGTTTTTTCTTTTTCCTCTATTCTCTTTTCTTTCAATTTTAAAATTTTCTATCTTCTTTTCCCTATCTAAATTTTCTATCTTATGTTTTCTTTTCCCTCTTTATCTTCTTTCTTTTTCTCTCCTTTTCTTTTCTTAAATTTTTCTTAAAACCCCTAAGGGTTCGTATTTTCGTTCATCTTGAATTAAACAAAGGAGATTAGTGTCTTTTCAAGGAGTATGGACTTACGGGTCTTTACATTTTCAAAATCAAATACATGCATATGAAATGAAGAATGATAGATGAGCATAGCATTATGATTTTTCAAAATCAAATACATGCATATAAAATGAAAAATGATAAATGAACATCGCATTATGATTTTTAAAACACAAATACATGCATATAAAACGAAGAATGATAGATAAATATAGCATTATGATTTTTCAAAAAAAAAATGCATCTGAAATGAAGAATGATATATGTATATGGCTTTTTGATTTTTCAAAATCAAATACATGCATACAAAATGAAGAATGATAGATAAATATGGCATTATGATTTTTCAAAATCAAATACATGCATACAAAATGAAGAATGATAGATGAATATGACATTATGATTTTTCAAAAATAAATACATGCATATAAAATGAAAAATGCATTTATCTTTTCATGTATTAATCCAAACTAATACTTACAAATACTAAAATATAAATGTATTTATCTTTTTCATGTATTAATCTACAATAATTGTAAATAGTAAAATAGAAATGTATTTATTTTTCTCAAGTATTAATCTAGAATGATAATTATATATTCTAAAATATAAATGTATTTAACTTTTTCATGTATTAATGTAGAATAATAATTATAAATATTAAAACCAAAAGTTCAAATCAAAAATTTATGAGCTATGCATGCAATAAATAGAGTTCGGTGCAGCATTTACCAAGCTAGCTTAAATCAACCGTGATGGCGAACATAAAGCTAGAATTTCTAGAGTTTTCATTTTTTAGGAACATTGACTAGCATCGAGACAATTATTATGAAAGCGAATTGATCTTTGAGCAGTACCAATCCTTTAATCTCTTTGGACTTGGTAATTTTGTATAAGCATCCTACCTAATTATCTAATTAGATACATTAAAACACGAATAATTAGCAATTATGTTAGCATGAATAAAATAAAACAATAAATAATCAATTTACGCACTTGAAAGTCCACTGCACCATCAAAAAAGTTTCTTATTGTGCGACCACCGGCCATATCAACACTGCATTAATATTTACACAGAAAATAAAAAGATAAAAAGATTTATCTTTATTCTAAAAAATGGTAATTCTTTTTTTCTAGAAAGCAGCGGTTAATAACATTAACAAAGAACTCAATGATGCAGGCAACCAGACAATTTTGGGGAAGTCTACACTACTAAAAAATGTTGACCGTGCAGAACAAACCACTAGGCAATATTAAATAAAAAATTGTATATATAAAAATGCATGTTAATTATAATAATGTTACATGTTAATTAGTCATCCAGTTATACATTTAGAATTATGTACAATCTAGGCTAAACATTTTTCTACAGTAAATCAAAAGGTGTTCAAATCCTCCCACGCATCCACAAACACACCAATACTCACATAAAGTTTTTATTCATTTTGACATTCATTTATTCTGCAGTTAAAAATTTGTAATCAACCAAATTTCATTCATTTTTCCATTACTATAAAAAAAGTTTCCAACTTCGTGGATATGAAAACTTAGTCATGCATACATTACCTTAGTTTTTACAGTTATCATAATTAATAATTTTGCTCCAAAGTTACTGTTACTGATTCAGATCAATATACTTTTAATTATACCCTTCTTTCATTACCTAAATGAAAAAAGATAAACTGTTTAATCATTATATAGAAATGACTGAAATTCATAAATACAGGTATGATTGTGGTATCTTTGTAATGATGTTCATGCTAAAGCTTGCACAAGGAATAGACATGACATCAAAAATTCAGCTTGAAGAAGTTAATGGCTTTAGAGCGCAAATAACCATAGACATTCTTTGCGATGAACCGTATTGTTGGATGCTGGAAAAAATTTGTAGCTCAGCTCAAACTACAAAAATTACAAAGTGAGGATGATGAGTATAATTTTTTTTGAACTTGTAATGATTGATGGTGGTTTTATGATAAATTTGCTAAAACTTGTTATGATATCTGAAATTTTGTTGTTTATAATGATTTAAAGTAATGGTGTTGGATTTGCTGATGAATTTGGTGATGAATTTGTAATTACTGACTTTGGATGGAAAGGTTTTAACATGACTGATGTTAATTAGCAAGTGATTGCATAAAATATTATGTGACTGATTTGTTTTTAATGCACTGATAAAAAAGATAAAAGCATTTATCTTTTAACTTTAGAGTTACTTATGTTTGTGTGGTTTGTTAGTGTGGTTTACGAATTTGGCTTACTTATGTTTGCCTTATGTTATAATACATATGTCGTTTATCTGGATTAATAGTTAAAGATACTTATGATTGCACACATGTCAACAATAGTTAAGGAATCTTTTAATCCGCTATAGGTGATGATAAGAAAAATAAGTAAAATCACTCTAGTTAAACCGCAGAGACCAGTAACAGCAAAAGTTACAGTTGAGAGTTGGAACCTAATAACACTTATTTGAAGAAGAAGAAACCATTAAATTTACAGATTTATAATATTCTCAATAACAATTACATAGCTGTTAATAAGTCATATTCGCATTCAAATTTGATAACCCAAATTAACCATTGACACGGCTCCATCAGTTGCTATTATATCATTCAAATAACATCGCCATGACATTTATCAAATACACAATAAAAATATCAGTACACAACAAAGAAACAAAAACATTGACATTATAAATCTAAAAGTAATGCACAAAATTTAATCTATGCTCAGAGTCTGTAAGTAAATATTAATTTCATCATCATGAGACTACCAAATCAAAAAATAATTAAGTGTCAAATGTTCATAATCTCATTCGCTTTTCTCGAAAAAATGTGGCTTTTGATCCTCAACAACAACCAACCCAAACGAGTATTTCTTAATCCTTAAAGAAATCAGTATACTGGAACTAATTCCAAGTAAAGGAAAAAGATAGGAAGAAAGCTTAGATTTCCGTGAGCCAGTAGAAGAAGATACTGCAGCTCCAGCAAGACTGCCAAGCGATGTATTCTGAAGAATCATTGGTAGGCAACCGATCACTGTAGGAGAATGAACTTCAAAAATATACCTACAAAATTTATAAATGATAAATGGTTAGATATATAAACAAGTTGTATTTGCAAACAAAAGTTATTGGTACTATATATAATCAGTCTAATACATAAGGCCTAAAGTATGTCTAGCAAAGATGAAATACGTATAAAATTAATGTGAGAGGAAAAAATGAAGTCCTTGTCGCTTGCTTTGTTGTAAATATTATACAAAAACATTCAAATGCCAAACTAATTATTGCATATTTATGTACTCAAGCTGATGCTTAGGAACAGATTATTTAAATCAGACTACTTAGGAAAATAAGCGAACCTAAACTTATGATTGTCAATATGATTCAAAAGTATTAGAAAATGAATAACTACTAACCTATGTTAGAAATCTAAAAAATTATTGTTCGAAGATAGATAAAAATATATAAACACTCAATCCAAATCCATACATAGATGACAACAATGTTATGCAAACATACCTAGATGATTTAGAAACACTCCATCCAAATCCTTCTTCCTTTAGTTTCAACAAATGAGCTTCCATTTTTGGACAAAGCACACTAGTCAATTGAAAATGTAAGAAGGTAAATATATGTATGAAATGTTTTACTATATCGATCTTAATTAGCAAGTAATTGCATAAAATATTAGATGCTAGATCCTTATTTAGTCCACTGTTTAAAAAAAGATAAAAGCGTTTATCTTTTAATTACAGAACTATTATTTCATCAGTACTAATATATAAGAAACATTATTTTCATAGTATGTTATTTATACGATATGATTACTAATGAAATTGTAACAATGTCGATCTGCCTCACTAAAAGGGATTAATGTCATACTTTAACATGCATCCATTTTGAATTAAAGATGACCAATGTTTTCAACAATGTCATATATATTAAAGATGGCCATTGCATCCTATAGATTAGCTTTCCCTTAATAGTTTTTGTGTTCTTCCAAGAAGCATTGTCAGAAAACTAAACATGAAATCAACAAATAATTATCAGATTCAGCAAGAACAACACAAATATGCTTATTGTCAACCAAAAGTTTCAGCCTTATTTTTATATGTTTTCATTATACTAGAGTAGGCATTAATTATACCAACAAAATCTTTTTGTCAATTCATTATACCGTATTACTAAAAAAAGGTTTTACTGCCAAAAAGATAAATCCATTTATCACAACTAAACATAAACAAATGCTTAAAATAAAAAAGGTAACAAACAATACCTTTGGTTAACATAATCCATTAACTGATTATTTGAACTCTGAGTTTGAGTTTCCATTAACACAACCGAAGAATTCGTAAAACCAAAAATAAGAAATCGAAGAACATAACTACAATCTTGAACAAAATCAGCAATCGACGGTTTCTACTGAATTGAGATGAAATCTTAAACGTACCCGATATGAGAATCTATCCACAATTTAAGAAAAAACCCGATCGATTTGAGGAAATAGTGAGTTGATTTGAGAATAAACGGGAAGAAACAATTTTTGTCATGGAAAGAAATTATTTCCGACCCGTGTCCTACAAAATTATTGGGCCTAGTTTCTAGGCCCTCCTCGCTAATTTCCACTTATCATAATTGGTGGATTTAAAAGCTAAGTACAAATACCTTGTGATGTAAAATTCACAATTTGACTATAAGATATTTGATGATAATATTGAAGCTAAGTTGTAATTGGAGAAAGTAAAAAGAAAATGCACGGAAAAATTCTTATCATTAAGATAGAAAAAAGATAAGCCGAAATTGAGATTTTGGGTAAATATAATATAAAAGAGTAACTTCTATAACTTATAAAGGAGATAAGTTAATTTGAAATTTGACACTTTGATTAGGTTAAAATCAAGGTGAAATTTAGGAATAAGAGATATAAGAAATATCATCCTAATATAAAAATTAGAATTAGTGATAACATATGTAATTCAAAACAAAGGAAGATTAGAAGTGGATAGTTTTGAATAAAATGGTTAGTAGGTTGATTGTTGGATGAAAATGTTTAAATAACAAATACCATGTAAATTAAGTTTCATAATTAGACTATAAGGTATTATATGGATTTAAGGTTAAGAAATTTGATTTAGAAACTGGATAGGTAAATAAGTTAATATTGGTAAGAAAAATGTACACTTAGTAAAGTTGTCTTATTAATATATATGATTAGATAAATACTATTAGCAAAATTGAGACCTTAGGTAAATAAAACTAAGGGTTAAGTTTTATAACTTATTAATTTGAGATAATAGTAGAATTCCACATTGGTTAAACACCCTAATTGAAGTAATAACAATTTGAAGTTTGGGGATATGTATATATACTCTTAGGAAGTAAAGGTATATTATACACGTTTAAGTCATATTTGTATGCTTAAGTAATAACTTATTTAGAAGAAAGTAAACGGCTGTGAAATAAACTTGGATTAATAGAAATTTTAGAAAAATATATTAGGTAAAAATGAATGTGAATAAGTATATAACTTAAACGTAGATTATTTTGGCACATAAATTTTAATCTAAGATTTGAGACAGAATTTTGAGGTGTTTACACCAATCCGAAAAAAGATTTATCACTCGATTCTTGACGGCGAACATTGATGAGAGTTTGTGATTATATGCTTAAGTTTTCTTTCATAGTTGAGAGCTATGCAAAGAAAGCAAGGGTTTGTGATCAAAAAGGCTGATCAAAGTCCGCACTAGAAAATCGGGTGATCGATACTAGTTCGGATGTAAAGTTATGGATTCAAATAATAGATCGAATCAAACATCACATATATTATGATTTTTTGGTCTGTCCACATGGTAGTTAGATAGTTATCTTAAATAGTAGACACTAATATATAAGGGTTAAACTTATGTTTTGATATGTGTATATATATAGACCTCAGATGTAGTACATGCTCAGGTCAGGGAATGAGTTATATGGATGTATTCAATTATATTGACATAGTATTAGTTTGGTTTTTTTTGGATGTATAGTCTTGTTTGGTAGTTGGATGTATTATCTTAAGTATGCAGTACGCACTAGGATGGGTACGATAGAAGTCTGACTTGATGTATGTATATATAACCTTATGTATATGATAAGTACTCAAGTTAGTGTAGAGAATCTCTATATGTATGTTTGGCATCATTTGTTTTAGTGTTTATATCAACCTTCTTCTTTTCTATCATGAGTATAAATAAGTCAAATTATTTATAGATATGAGTATGAGATAGATTCCATTATCTAACTTTCATTTCGAGGACGAAATGCTTTTAAGTAGGGGAGAATGCAACGACCCGTAATTTCGCTAATTAAAAAATGAGAGATTTTGTTTATTTTAAAATTAAAAAAAAATTAAAACTTAAATAAATTAGTTATATATAATAAATAATAATAGAGAAATTATTTATTCTTGTAGTTAATAATTAAAAAGTATAAATTTGGATTTTAGAACAAATCAGCAAAAGTCAAGTTTTGTTAAAAATAAATAAAGGCTTAAATAAATAGGTTTAAATATTTATTTGATAAGTTAAATCTTATTCAAAACATCTAATAAAGATAATAAAAGTATGTTAAAAGATTTAAAAGTATATTAATAATCGTTTTACAAAAATAACCAAAATTTGTCGCATTTTGTTAGTTTTACATACATTGTACAATTAAAGATTTTGATACTAATTATATATGATTTTAAAATATAAAGAGATATGTTTTAATTTATTTAAAGAAGTAAAAAAGTTCATTTTAAATTTGGTTTACATAAATGAATAGTTAACTAAAACGTCAACATATGACAGTAAAACATTTTGTCGAAAATCAACGTTTTGTCGATAAAAAGTTGTCGCAACGTTGTTTCACCTTTATTTTCTTATATATGAACATATGTTTAAATAGCATAAGTATTATTTAATTCACTAATCAAGTTTAGTTTTACTAAATAAGTTTAGAAAACAATTAGCAAAATTAAACACAAAAGGACAAAAATGTCACATCAATCCAACCAAATCTTTATTTTTCTTTACTTAAATATTAAGTGATTAAGACAGAAAGTGATGATGTGATAAGGTGATGGTAAGTGTTGAAAAAGTAAGACAAAGTAAGGGTATTTTCGTAATTTTGTAAAGGGTTAGTTTTGTAATTTACCACTCATTACTTTTCCTATAAATACTCATCCATTCTTCTCATATTTCATACAGATCATTCTCTTCTTCTTCTTCTGCCTTTAAGCTATTTTAACGGCTTCTCTCTTTAAGAGAGGTAGGAGGGTTAAAAATAGTGGAGTGCTTAAGCACTAATCCACTTGTTACTCTCCAACCTCTTCTTAGTTCACTTCCTCCTTTTTTCTTCTTAAAAAATAGCCTTAGACCATGAGGATGAAGGTGGTCAAGGGCTTAGGCCGAGTGCAAGGTGGTGGAGGAGGGTCACGACCGTGAGCAAAGAAAGTAGAGGTGGAGATGGTCAAGCACTAGGAAGCATGGTTATGATAAGGTTTAGAAATGTTTAGTGAAGTGTTGGTTTGGATAAGAATGTTGGTAGAAAGTGAAACGATTTTGGTTAAAGGTGAGAAAATTCTCATCGCCTTTAAAAGATCATATTTTGATTTTGTTATAATAATCATCTTATTACATGCAAGTATACGCCCTTTAAAATGTTGTTATGAATGTTTAGTTATGTTTGTATTATATTTGAATAAGTAGCAAATGTTTATAGTTGTGATTATTTATCATGTTACCTTATGCATGGACCATAATTATATTAGTGACAAATGTTAACTCGATTATGTTTATTTTGATTTAATAATCCCTTTATTAATAAGACCATATTTTAGTGATACGAGATATTTTGAAAAAATAAGTCTCTTTTCAATTAGAAGTGAAATTAAAGTTAAAATAAAAGAGAATTTAAAATATGAAGTGAAATGGGTTTGAAAATGATAGTTAAATTGAAATTAAAATTGAGATGAATAGTGAAATTGAAATTGAAATCGATTTTGAAATTGAAGTTGAGATTAAGGATAAATTGAAGTTTAAACTGAAATTAGATTTGAAATCTAAGTTTTAAATGAGTTTAATTTAAAGTTAGAATTGAAATTGAGTTGAAATTGGAATTTAAAGCTTAATATTAAAATAATAGGAATAAAATAATATTATAATATGGTAATAGTGAAAATATATTTTAAATACTTTAAAAAGTGAAAATATTGATTTAAAATGATTTGTCATAATTATATAAGTGATAAAAATCCAATTTGAATAGATTTTTTCAAGTATTGAAAAAAAAAGTTAAAACTAGACGCGTCGCGCAACGGTAGTTCGCGATTTCGCGTCGAAAAGTTCAAATGAATGTGTAGAGTGGAATATAGCTCGGAATTCTTCGAGATAAGAAAATTCTGGACTATTATATTCATATCTTATAAAAGAAGAAAGGAAATCATAATTTCGTTGAGTAGATTTTGAATTTAGTCCAAATCAATTTTCTAAAAAAATCGCTCTAGTGTAGTTAAGTGGCCATAAACAGGAAATCTGTTTAAATGAACGTTTATAATTATAAAAAAATATGAAATAAATTTGATAAATCTATTTAAATGATTTAAAAGAGATTTGCATTGAAAATATGAATTATCGAATGTTTAATTATTTAAATCAAATAAGCTTATATAGCACTTTCTGTAGCACTTTTATGCTGCGAATTCTATAACTTTTGGAATGTGAGTTTAAATATAACGATTTTTCCCAGAATCAATTGTGAATGTTTTTAAAAGGGAAGATAAGCGTTTGAAAAATAATTTGGAATATTTATAAGTAATTCCAAAATAAAGTTGAAATCTAAGTATGCGGAAACAACTTGTACATTTGTCCCGCCTATTAGATCTGAGAAGGTAAAACAAGGTGTTTAACTAAAGTTAGGGATAGAGAAACCAGTGCCCTGAACTTGCCTAGCCTATGTTTTATTTTCTTAGGCAAGGGGTGGAACAGACCGAAAAGAAAGCCCGGATGCTCTTAAATAAAAAGATTGTATTGAGTTTTCAAAACAAAAGAAGATTGGTATTATCCAAAATTTAAGCAATCTCCAAAGATATGATATATGCTATGTGAAAAGGTAATCAATGCTTCAAGCCTCATCAAACCGAAAATGATCGAATAGGATTAGATGTGGCAAGGCTAAATGGACCATTTCCAAGTAGGGTATGATCATCCCATTCTAGATATATTTCTTCCGCTATGACGTCCGAGATGTAAATTAACGTGGTGTATGAAAAAACGAGCGCTCGATTAAAGGTCGGTAACGACTGGGGGATGACATATTCGGTACTATCTAGTTATAGAGGTAGGCCGGTCTTGTGTTGGTAGAGGTTCCTTTTTGCTGTTCCTTGGGGTATCCATCTAGAGGTGCACCCATTTCAGAAGGTAGATCCTTCACCTAGTCATTTATATGGAAATCTATTCTCTAATAAGAACCTACGGTTTGTTTGTAGAACCTAGTATGTTGGATTTAATAATGGTAGCAATTTCGGCTAAGATTAATAAGTTTATTTGCAAATGTTTTCAAAGATATGTCATTAGAAATAATATTAAATGTTTTGATATAAAAGTATTTTAGTTATCATAAGGTAAAAACCTGTCCGTATTTATGTGTGAGCGTGGTCTTATGAGATACTCTTTATTTTCAAAGGACTTTTATTCAAAGGCTGATATATGACACTGTTATTTATTATTGAGTTTTTCTCACGTTGGTTTATCAAGCTTAATCTGGGTATTTTCAATACTCGGGTTAGATCCGAGTAGTTTCAGGTTTAGTCGAAGATGGTTGGAATTTTCTAGATGAGAGCTGGAGATATTCATCTACGGATTGACATATTCTATTATCCGCTGTACTTAGTGTTATCCCGCCCTTTGGCAAGGCCGTGACACCCAAAAACTGACTAGAAACTAAAGACAGTTCATCTCAAAGATTGGTTACATATTGTTTCCCATGGACGTTGGTGAATTTTGTCCGAGCCCGGATAAGGCTAAATTGATAGGACATGACAAGCAAAGCCATAAAGGCTAGCATTCCAAATTTCAAGTCAATCCGAGTTCATATGCTCATGTTATGGTCGATTCAATCTAGAGGAAATGGCCCAGCCTTCGTATCCATCACTATGGGTGATTTCGTATCCATCAAGGGTGCGCTCGGTTCGTATCGATCATGTTCGCATCGATCAGTTAATAGCAGTTCGTATCGATCATGTTGGCAGTATTCGAATCCATCGAATTCGTATCTGTGACGACCCGGAATTTTCTAGCAATATCAATTTAATAATCTGTATCAAATATTAAATTGATTTGATATATTTTGGTTAATTAAATTTGAATTGATACTTTTCTTTTAATAAATATTCAATTGGTAAATTTTATCTGTAAAAAAATTAATTATTTGTTGACTATTTATATATGTATATATTTTTATACATTGTAAATAGATGAATTTGTTTTAAAATTTAACTAATAAAATATGTTTAAATACATATATATTCTAGTGAATTAGAAATTATGTTTTATTTAATATAAACTTTTCAAAGGCTAAATAAATCAATATAGAGTTTTAAATATATAAGTAAATGTTTAAATAGTTCAAGACTCATTTTAACTTAAGTTTAAATTTAATTTATTAACAAAAAGAATTGTTTACTTTTCTTTTAGTATAGTTTGATTTAAAACATGGATTTAAACAATATATATGAGTCTTTAATATAATTTTGTAAATCAATACATTAACATACACTAATAAATATGTAGTTTATAGTAGAAAGATGATTTATTCTATTTATCATTTCAAATTGATCATGAGTTTTCTAATATAAATAAGTAAGAATGTATATATAGGGTAACAAGATTTAGTTAAAATAAGAAATAATCATATTGGATAAATTTATATAACATTCACAAATATTACAATTTACAATAACAAGACAACAAATAAACTAGAAAACAAATAAGTTTTTAAGTTTGTAAACTATTAACAAAGGAACTGCAGTATACATATGTATATGTTTAAGCATCTAGAAAAATATCTTTATAAAACAAAATCTAAAATATATGCAGGAATCTATTGTGTGTAGGTCAAACTAGATTTGCTGTGTTTTATTGTACAAATGTGGTCTTAGTTGAAACATTAATATCTAGCAATAAGGACAGTAATATATATACATGTCATACAAACAAAATGAAGATATAAAAAAATCTATGTGCACAGGCTGAGACAAAATAAACAACTGTATATATATATATATATATATATATATATATATGAAGCTTGCTTAGGAAGATAGTACTAAATATCTTTAAGCTAACAAACAAAAAGTACTCAGTGTAAAAATCTTTTAGTACACTAAGTATACATATCAGCCTACAATTTAAATAAATATCTCTGGTTTGAAATCTGTACAAACAAGATTATATCTTATATTGTCATAATATCATGAGACATAATAATAAACCTGTCTGCAACTTTTTGATATATATACATCTCTGCCTTTTTCATTTTAAATTCGAAAGTAAGCTGAGAATCTGAATCAAAAACTATTTCAAACTCAACAAAGCTTCAGTTTAAACAGCAATCAAAATTCAGTTTAATTGAGAAATCAAAGAGGAATTCAAACTGGTAAATTGCAAGCCTGTTGCAAAACAAATAAGGCTCTGTTCTTCCACTGATTCAAGGTGAGTAACATTTTTTTTAGATTTATCCTAATGCATGCCTATATTTGAATGTTTAAATGAATTTGTGTGAACATCTATATCTTCATTTTCTCTGGATATCGGTGAGATGAAATTCTGCATAACTAAAGCCTGCAAATCAAACTGTTTTTCTTAAAAACTTGTTGTGTTTCTATATGCTGTGAGTAACTTTTAAATCAAAATAAATAAGTAAATTTCTGTTGCTTATGATGCTCTGTGATGGATGATGCTTGTTTACACATATATAGTGATAATTCAGTATTAAGCATATCTCTAAACATGCATGTTTGGATTGTATATTTGGGCATTGACAGCAAGTAACTTTATATTTAATAACTTAAATTTCAATCTAGTTGTATGATTAGAATTTGAGACTTTGATTTGGGTGAGATAGATACATGTTTTGGTGATTAAGCCTGTGTATATATATATGATCTTCAGGTTTCTGTGCTTGCTCTCTGATACTCTGGAAAACAAAACTTTACTTTTAAAAGTCATTTTACACTTTGCTGATTGATGAATGAAATTAAGATTTGAATAAAAGATGTTTGTAACATTATGAAATAAGTTTAAAAATTTAGATAAGATAAAAACAACTTAAAATTTTATCTGGAACCCAAATTTCTGAGCAAATTTGTGCTCGAAAACCTAGTTTTGGTGGGTCGAGAACCTGTGATTCGTTCGTCCTATTGAATGCACCGAGTGACACGTGGCTTTTAGGGGAGGTAGAGGGTAGATGGACGGTGTCGTGACCGGAGTTTGGTGGCCTCCGGTGGTTGGAGTGTCGCGCGCGGGGCGTTGACAGGCACGGGGGCAGGGTGTGGTCGTGTTTCCAGGTTCTGTGTTTTTTTTTCAATTCATTTTTTTTTCGCGCAAGGGAAAACTCGAAGCAGGTTTCGTTTTTTCTCGGGGGAAACTCGTATGTTACTCGAAGCAAACCAACAAGGGGGTCGGGTTTTTGATTTTCAGGTTTTAAGAAAAGAAACCTGTAACAGTTTTTTTTTCAACAGTTTTGTGAATTTTGTTTTAAATTTAACTAAAAGCCAAGTCTAATTTTAAATCAAATTTAAAACATGAATTTAAGTTAGTTTTGAAATGTGGTTGGAAATAATAAAGTTTTCAAAATTTAAATTATTTTAATAACTTAAAAGTGCTTAATGCAAGTGTATTCAAAGAGTTGAATTTCAAAAATGAAATCTAAAGTGTTAAGAAAAGTTTAGACAAGTTAACTCCAAACTTGGAATCTAGAGTTTGGATTTGAAATCCTAGATTTGGAATAAAATAAAGTTTTATAATTTAAATTTATTTAAACAAGTTTAAGTGCATTTGAACATGTAAGTTTGCAAAGAGTTTTGAAAACAATAAAATAAATTAGTTTAAAACTTTATTAATGATAAATTGGTTTTTAATTAGAAAGGAAATCGAAATAAATGTTTTAAACATATTAGAATTGAAAACATAATCAATAATAAGAATGGTTTACTTTAATTCATGAAGTTTAAGAATTTTATATGCATTAACCTTTACGTTAATTAAGTAAGAATAATTAATGATTGACATTAATTAAAGTTGTAATTAAAGTTAATTAATGAATTAATTAACTAATATGTGATTAAGAACCATAAATTTGATATTTATTTAAATTAATAAATGGTTAATCAAACTTATAATTAATAATGATTAATATAAGTTCATTATTTGAGGAATAATTAAATAAGCGTTAATGAAGATCATTAACTAGATTATTTTATAATTAATTAATGTAATTGATTTTAATAAATTAATTTGACTAATTAATTCAATAATAATCATTGTAATAGTTTAAATGTAAATTATTTATTTGAAAAGTAATTAGAAATTAATTACTTATTAATTGTATAAATTGATTTGAGTTAATTAATTTAGATTAATTAACAGATATTTTGGAATTAAATTACTTAAAGAAGTAATTGGTGGATAATTACTGGAAGTAAATTTCTGGATGATGTTGTTAATGGAAGTAATTAGAATATAATTACTTGAAATTAATCGGGGGATTAATTAAGAGTGTTATTGAGAATATCATTACTTAAAAATTAATCAAGAGATTTATTAAGCTTATTATTGAGAAGTAATTGTTTATGAATGATTAATTACTGTATATATGAATCAAGAGGATTAATATTTGTAATTCGAAGATGTGTATTCTTAATATAATTAACAAATGAAATGTAATTATAAATCATTAATTAAAATAATTAATCATGGGAATTAGAGAAATTGATTTATTTGAGAATAATAAATCAACAAGATAATTAAATGGAAATAAATCAATATAAATGTTATTAATGGAGCATAAATTACTCAGAATAGTAATTGGATGATCATTACTTGATGAAGTTAATACAAGATGATTTGTAAGTAAAGTAATGTGAGTAATCTCTTTTGTAATAAATCAAAGGAGTGATTTATGGAAATAATTAATCATGGAATGATTAATTTGTTAATAAGTAATTGAGAGTAGTTAATGGTTTGTTATTAATCAAGGGGTGATTAATAACTGTGTTTAAGTAAAGATTGATCACTTAATTATTTTAAATAAGTAATTGAATATAAATTGGAGATCATTAATTAATATAATTAATGATGTAATTAAGAACTGTAAATTAAGGAATCATAAATTAAGGAAGTAATTAAATGTTAACCTATTATGAATGATTTAAGATAATTCATTTGAGAATTAATTTAAAACTAAATATTTTTTTTGTAATTAGAGAATGATTAATTAATTTAATTAATGATTGTGAGTGCAGGATTTATGGAATGAGTAATTAATTTAATTTATTTTAAATTAATTAAAATGGAAGTAATTAATTTAATTCATTTTAAATTAACTATAGCTTGTGATTCATAAATCATTGCTGATGGATGATGTTGATATTTCATTGATTGATTATGATCTCAGAAATGAGATGGATAATGTCTATGTAATATGGATGTTTGGTTTAAGTATGATAATGTTTAATTATCTGTTTGGATGATGATATTAGTTATCTGTTTATGATGATGATGTGATTATCTATTATGAGATGTGAATTATCTATCTGTGCATATTGATGATATTGAATTCACTGTTAAGACTAAATAGACAACTTGGCCCTAAAAGACACGCTTTGGATTTCGATGAGACCGGGATCGGTTTTCCGCATTAGGAATATCCGAAAACCACATCGTTTCCAAATTAACGATAGGTCGTGAATCTGAAGTGAAGATGAAGGTTCAGAATGCAAGGGTTATCGTCGTTAACTCTGAGGGTGATTCCAAAATGAGTGTAACGAGATGATGCCTTCGGTTTCGTTCGAACCCGGAACGAACTTGTATGGATGAATGCTTTCAACACATCGTCAGGCGGACGATGAGCATTCTAAGAAATATGTTCTATAAAGGTAATCGTAACCTCAAGCCTCATCAACCGGGAATGGCTAAAACAGGGGAGGTGCAGCAAGGTTAGGTGGGTCATGCCCAAGCAGGACAAGGATATTCCCCTGTTTAGATGTCCCTTTTTATTCGGCTTAGTGGGCGGTTGGTCTGCAGCCAACTGCGGGATTTGTCTTGTTCGGGACTGTTCAGTAAGGAATGGTTCCGGCCTTGTGTTGCAGGGGATGAAGGGAGTAATCCTCGGTACGTTGATCTAGGCCACGTACTGTGACGGGCGGTATCCCAGTAGCCCTGCCATTGTATGGAATCCAAAATCCAATAAGTGCCTACGGTTTTGATTGTATTACCCACTTTTGTGGCTAGTAGCTGGAATTTAATGAATGTAACAATTTCGGCTATTTTCTATTTACTTGAAAACCCTAGACCTATTATAATATCACTGGATTTCCTATCAAATGTTTTGGTTAGCGTAAGGTAAAAACTTTTCCATGTTTATGTATGGGAAGTCTTACGTGATACCTTTTGTTTTCAAAGGATTTTTCAAAATTAAGCAACTTTAACCTGTTACTCATACCAGACCCATGTCTGACCCGAAGTTTATTTTTGTTTTTCATATACTCTCGGGTACCTAAATTTTTACGGGAAGCCAAGGGATTCAGGTTTAGCTTTGACGAATTTTGGAGGAGCAATGGAACAGGAGGCTTCAGCGTTATAGATATATATATAGTTCCGCTGTGTTGATATCTCTGAGTCATATTGTTTGAGTTGTATTGTATTGAGTTGTATTAACTAGACAGGTGTTTATAACTGTCTAGTATGTGATGTATTATATGTATCACTCTGATTGATATTATATATATTATGTAAATACTTATGTGATTAATATATTTTATTCGTTCCGCTGTGAGATTCTGATGTTGTTGTTCTTTCTTCTCTATCTTTTCTATTTTCTCACCCTTTTCTTTCTTATTAACGATGCTTCTTCCTGGGTGTAGGAAGTGGGGTCGTTATAGTGGTATCAGAGCGCTAGGTTGAGTGAATACCTAGGCTCTTAAGTGATTTCTTTCCTGAGAGAGCGTATTTGTAAATTTGATATATATATATATATATATTTATTTATTTTCTATTTATTTGTTGGATTACCTGTCCGGGTTTTCCATTATAAGTATAAGGATAGATTGAGTAGTGGTGTGTGTAACACGACTACCTGTGGTTAGAAGTATATTTGACGAGACTGTAGACCTAATACTGTCTCGAATAGATTCATGGTGTAAGGATTTCACCTAATCTCTGGAGGGAAAACTGTTAAGATTTTAGTCCATTTTGTTGTACAGATTGGATGAGTAGGATTTGGATTTTTGTCAGTTGGGCAGAAGCTGGAAATATTATCTTGGTAACTCAAGAAGTAATAGTTGTGTGTTGAGATGCAGTAGCGATGGATTGTTTCCGAAGAAGTTCTCAAGGATTATTGGATAAGGAAGTGAGTCTGCATCAGTTCTGAGATTGAGTTCAGTTGAATGTTGTGTTTGGCATTTAGGCCTGAGTTTTCCGAGGAATTTCTGGATTAAGGAGTTTTGGCATCAGTAGCAGTGTTGCAGCTCAGATTGTTCTATCGGCACGCGAGGAGTTCATCTGTCAGCAGTTCTTTTGAGGTGAAGTCCAGAGGCAGTGTTGTGAAACCATTTCTTCAATAGATTGGCTGGGTAAATTTAAGCTGTTCAGATAGGTAAGGAGAGAACAGTTTTCTTTGGATATTAGCCTGGGTTGATCGCAAAAGTGACTTGCGATAGTTGAGTATTCTCTGGGATGGCAGGAATTCTTCTGGATATCTTTGAAGTAGTCGGTGGTTTGCCTTAGCATCTGAGGAGTTAAGTTTGGTATCGACTGGATTTCAGAAATAATACCGATAGTTCAGCTTAATAATAGAATAGTTTCTAGAGAGAGGAATTGGTAAAGCAGCTCAAGTTTCGGAGGAATTTCTGAGTTCTATTTTGGATCTGCTGAATCATATTTTTGTCATGTGTTGTCCAGTTGTGCTTATGTGTATCATCAGCATTTTCATCCATCCAGATCAGAGTTGTGCAGCGGAAGCAGTTGGAAGTGCATTTGTTTTTCTTTTTTGGGAAAGAGAAGTTGTTTTCTACTGAGGATAGAAAAGGTTGAGTTCTTGGTTTCGGAAATTATTCTACTGGATTGTTTTTGGATTTAGATTGTTTTAGGAGTTATTAGCGAAGGATGAGCTAATCAGTAGGTTGAAGGCAGCTCTGGATTGTCAGAAGTATTTAGTGGATAAGAGACAAAGAAATTTGGATTTGGGAGTCGGAGATTTCATTTTGGAAGAATTTTCTCTGATCCAAAGGAGTTCTATGGATTAGTAGTATAGACTGTTTAGATTCTATAGATCGAGTATTCCGGTGTTATATTGGAAAACTCTAGGGAGCTCTATCCAAAATTTTATCTGGATAGTTAGCTTTGTTGATTGAGTAGATTGGTTGTGATGATTGTTAGCATGTGATTGATATATGCTTATGGTTTAAAATTAATTTAAAATCTTAAATATATTATTAAATTACCTTTGCTTTTAAATTTCGGGGACGAAATTCTTTTAAGGGGGGAGGAATGTGACGACCCGGAATTTTCTAGCAATATCAATTTAATAATCTGTATCAAATATTAAATTGATTTGATATATTTTGGTTAATTAAATTTGAATTGATACTTTTCTTTTAATAAATATTCAATTGGTAAATTTTATCTGTAAAAAAATTAATTGTTTGTTGACTATTTATATATGTATATATTTTTATACATTGTAAATAGATGAATTTGTTTTAAAATTTAACTAATAAAATATGTTTAAATACATATATATATTCTAGTGAATTAGAAATTATGTTTTATTTAATATAAACTTTTCAAAGGCTAAATAAATCAATATAGAGTTTTAAATATATAAGTAAATGTTTAAATAGTTCAAGACTCATTTTAACTTAAGTTTAAATTTAATTTATTAACAAAAAGAATTGTTTACTTTTCTTTTAGTATAGTTTGATTTAAAACATGGATTTAAACAATATATATGAGTCTTTAATATAATTTTGTAAATCAATACATTAACATACACTAATAAATATGTAGTTTATAGTAGAGAGATGATTTATTCTATTTATCATTTCAAATTGATCATGAGTTTTCTAATATAAATAAGTAAGAATGTATATATAGGGTAACAAGATTTAGTTAAAATAAGAAATAATCATATTGGATAAATTTATATAACATTCACAAATATTACAATTTACAATAACAAGACAACAAATAAACTAGAAAACAAATAAGTTTTTAAGTTTGTAAACTATTAACAAAGGAACAGCAGTATACATATGTATATGTTTAAGCATCTAGATAAATATCTTTATACAAACAAAATCTAAAATATATGCAGGAATCTAATGTGTGCAGGTCAAACTAGATTTGCTATGTTTTATTGTACAAATTTGGTCTTAGTTGAAACATATTAATATCTAGCAATAAGGACAGTAATATATATACATGTCATACAAACAAAATGAAGATATAAAAAAATCTATGTGTACAGGCTGAGACAAAATAAACAACTGTATATGTATATATATGAAGCTTGCTTAGGAAGATAGTACTAAATATCTTTAAGCTAACAAACAAAAAGTAATTAATGTAAAAATCTTTTAGTACACTAAGTATACATATCAGCCTACAATTTAAATAAATATCTCTGGTTTGAAATCTGTACAAACAAGATTATATCTTATATTGTCATGATATCATGAGACATAATAATAAACCTGTCTGCAACTTTTTGATATATATACATCTCTGCCTTTTTCATTTTAAATTCGAAAGTAAGCTAAGAATCTGAATCAAAAATTATTTCAAACTCAACAAAGCTTCAGTTTAAACAGCAATCAAAATTCAGTTCAATTGAGAAATCAAAGAGGAATTCAAACTGGTAAATTGCAAGCCTGTTGCAAAACAAATAAGGCTCTGTTCTTCCACTGATTCAAGGTGAGTAACATTTTTTTTTAGATTTACTTAAGTTAAATCCTGATGCATGCCTTTATTTGAATGTTTAAATGAATTTGTGTGAACATCTATATCTTCATTTTCTCTGGATATTGGTGAGATTAAATTCTGCATAACTAAAGCCTGCAAATCAAACTGTTTTTCTTAAAAACTTGTTGTGTTTCTATATGCTGTGAGTAACTTTTAAATCAAAATAAATAAGTAAATTTCTTTTGCTTATGATGCTCTGTGATGGGTGATGCTTGTTTACACATATATAGTGATAATTCAGTATTAAGCATATCTGTAAACATGCATATTTGGATTGTATATTTGGGCATTGACACCAAGTAACTTTATATTTAATAACTTAAATTTCAATCTAGTTGTATGATTAGAATTTGAGACTTTGATTTGGGCGAGATAGATACATGTTTTGGTGATTAAGCCTGTGTATATATATAGGATCTTCAGGTTTCTGTGCTTGCTCTCTGATACTCTGGAAAACAAAACTTTACTTTTAAAAGTCATTTTACACTTTGCTGATTGATGAATGAAATTAAGATTTGAATAAAAGATGTTTGTAACATTATGAAATAAGTTTAAAAATTTAGATAAGATAAAAACAACTTAAAATTTTATCTGGAACCCAAATTTCTGAGCAAATTTGTGCTCGAAAACCTAGTTTTGGTGGGTCGAGAACCTGTGATTCGTTCGTCCTATTGAATGCACCGAGTGACACGTGGCTTTTAGGGGAGGTAGAGGGTAGATGGACGGTGTCGTGACCGGAGTTTGGTGGCCTCCGGTGGTTGGAGTGTCGCGCGTGGGGCGTTGACAGGCACGGGGGCAGGATGTGGTCGTGTTTCCAGGTTCTGTGTTTTTTTTTTCAATTCATTTTTTTCGCGCAAGGGAAAACTCGAAGCAGGTTACGTTTTTTCTCGGGGGAAACTCGTATGTTACTCGAAGCAAACCAACAAGGGGGTTGGGTTTTTGATTTTCAGGTTTTAACAAAAGAAACCTATAACAGTTTTTTTTTCAACAGTTTTGTGAATTTTGTTTTAAATTTAACTAAAAGCCAAGTCTAATTTTAAATCAAGTTTAAAACATGAATTTAAGTTAGTTTTGAAATGTGGTTGGAAATAATAAAGTTTTCAAAATTTAAATTATTTTAATAACTTAAAAGTGCTTAATGCAAGTGTATTCAAAGAGTTGAATTTCAAAAATGAAATCTAAAGTGTTAAGAAAAGTTTAGACAAGTTAACTCCAAACTTGGAATCTAGAGTTTGGATTTGAAATCCTAGATTTGGAATAAAATAAAGTTTTATAATTTAAATTTATTTAAATAAGTTTAAGTGCATTTGAACATGTAAGTTTGCAAAGAGTTTTGAAAACAATAAAATAAATTAGTTTAAAACTTTATTAATGATAAATTGGTTTTTAATTAGAAAGGAAATCGAAATAAATGTTTTAAACATATTAGAATTGAAAACATAATCAATAATAAGAATGGTTTACTTTAATTCATGAAGTTTAAGAATTTTATATGCATTAACCTTTACGTTAATTAAGTAAGAATAATTAATGATTGACATTAATTAAAGTTGTAATTAAAGTTAATTAATGAATTAATTAACTAATATGTGATTAAGAACCATAAATTTGATATTTATTTAAATTAATAAATGGTTAATCAAACTTATAATTAATAATGATTAATATAAGTTCATTATTTGAGGAATAATTAAATAAGCGTTAATGAAGACCATTAACTAGATTATTTTATAATTAATTAATGTAATTGATTTTAATAAATTAATTTGACTAATTAATTCAATAATAATCATTGTAATAGTTTAAATGTAAATTATTTATTTGAAAAGTAATTAGAAATTAATTACTTATTAATTGTATAAATTGATTTGAGTTAATTAATTTAGATTAATTAACAGATATTTTGGAATTAAATTACTTAAAGAAGTAATTGGTGGATAATTACTGGAAGTAAATTTCTGGATGATGTTGTTAATGGAAGTAATTAGAATATAGTTACTTGAAATTAATCGGGGGATTAATTAAGAGTGTTATTGAGAATATCATTACTTAAAAATTAATCAAGAGATTTATTAAGCTTATTATTGAGAAGTAATTGTTTATGAATGATTAATTACTGTATATATGAATCAAGAGGATTAATATTTGTAATTCGAAGATGTGTATTCTTAATATAATTAACAAATGAAATGTAATTATAAATCATTAATTAAAATAATTAATCATGGGAATTAGAGAAATTGATTTATTTGAGAATAATAAATCAACAAGATAATTAAATGGAAATAAATCAATATAAATGTTATTAATGGAGCATAAATTACTCAGAATAGTAATTGGATGATCATTACTTGATGAAGTTAATACAAGATGATTTGTAAGTAAAGTAATGTGAGTAATCTCTTTTGTAATAAATCAAAGGAGTGATTTATGGAAATAATAAATCATGGAATGATTAATTTGTTAATAAGTAATTGAGAGTAGTTAATGGTTTGTTATTAATCAAGGGGTGATTAATAACTGTGTTTAAGTAAAGATTGATCACTTAATTATTTTAAATAAGTAATTGAATATAAATTGGAGATCATTAATTAATATAATTAATGATGTAATTAAGAACTGTAAATTAAGGAATCATAAATTAAGGAAGTAATTAAATGTTAACCTATTATGAATGATTTAAGATAATTCATTTGAGAATTAATTTAAAACTAAATATTTTTTTTGTAATTAGAGAATGATTAATTAATTTAATTAATGATTGTGAGTGCAGGATTTATGGAATGAGTAATTAATTTAATTTATTTTAAATTAATTAAAATGGAAGTAATTAATTTAATTCATTTTAAATTAACTATAGCTTGTGATTCATAAATCATTGCTGATGGATGATGTTGATATTTCATTGATTGATTATGATCTCAGAAATGAGATGGATAATGTCTATGTAATATGGATGTTTGGTTTAAGTATGATAATGTTTAATTATCTGTTTGGATGATGATATTAGTTATCTGTTTATGATGATGATGTGATTATCTATTATGAGATGTGAATTATCTATCTGTGCATATTGATGATATTGAATTCACTGTTAAGACTAAATAGACAACTTGGCCCTAAAAGACACGCTTTGGATTTCGATGAGACCGGGATCGGTTTTCCGCATTAGGAATATCCGAAAACCACATCGTTTCCAAATTAACGATAGGTCGTGAATCTGAAGTGAAGATGAAGGTTCAGAATGCAAGGGTTATCGTCGTTAACTCTGAGGGTGATTCCAAAATGAGTGTAACGAGATGATGCCTTCGGTTTCGTTCGAACCCGGAACGAACTTGTATGGATGAATGCTTTCAACACATCGTCAGGCGGACGATGAGCATTCTAAGAAATATGTTCTATAAAGGTAATCGTAACCTCAAGCCTCATCAACCGGGAATGGCTAAAACAGGGGAGGTGCAGCAAGGTTAGGTGGGTCATGCCCAAGCAGGACAAGGATATTCCCCTGTCTAGATGTCCCTTTTTATTCGGCTTAGTGGACGGTTGGTCTGCAGCCAACTGCGGGGTTTGTCTTGTTCGGGACTGTTCAGTAAGGAATGGTTCTGGCCTTGTGTTGCGGGGGATGAAGGGAGTAATACTCGATACGTTGATCTAGGCCACATACTGTGACGGGCGGTACCCCAGTAGCCCTGCCATTGTATGGAATCCAAAATCCAATAAGTGCCTACAGTTTTGATTGTATTACCCACTTTTGTGGCTAGTAGCTGGAATTTAATGAATGTAACAATTTCGGCTATTTTCTATTTACTTGAAAACCCTAGACCTATTATAATATCACTGGATTTCCTATCAAATGTTTTGGTTAGCGTAAGGTAAAAAAATTTCCATGTTTATGTGTGGGAAGTCTTACGTGATACCTTTTGTTTTCAAAGGATTTTTCAAAATTAAGCAACTTTAACCTGTTACTCATACCAGACCCATGTCTGACCCGAAGTTTATTTTTGTTTTTCATAAACTCTCGGGTACCCAAATTTTTACGGGAAGCCAAGGGATTCAGGTTTAGCTTTGACGAATTTCGGAGGAGCAATGGAGCAGGAGGCTTTAGCGTTATAGATATATATATATAGTTCCGCTGTGTTGATATCTCTGAGTCATATTGTTTGAGTTGTATTGTATTGAGTTGTATTAACTAGACAGGTGTTTATAACTGTCTAGTATGTGATGTATTATATGTATCACTCTGATTGATATTATATATATTATGTAAATACTTATGTGATTAATAT
Source organism: Allium cepa (assembly GCA_030765085.1). Lineage (NCBI taxonomy): Eukaryota > Viridiplantae > Streptophyta > Magnoliopsida > Asparagales > Amaryllidaceae > Allium > Allium cepa. The sequence continues at coordinate 958,571,595 of CM060937.1, forward strand.
ATTTTATTCGTTCCGCTGTGAGATTCTGATGTTGTTGTTCTTTCTTCTCTATCTTTTCTATTTTCTCACCCTTTTCTTTCTTATTAACGATGCTTCTTCCTGGGAGTAGGAAGTGGGGTCGTTACAGTATCGATGGACTTCGTGTCCATCAACAGGTGTTTTGCCGCGTAACGATTGGCCAGTGTCTTCTTCGCATCCATCATAGAAGCCTCTCTTCGTATCCATCAGGTAGCTGCTGTTCGTATCCATCAGGTCACCATACTTCGTATCCATCAAAAGGCTCCGGTTCGCATCGATTGGGTTCGTATCCACTGAGACGCTACGTGGTTCGTATCCATCAAGGAAAGGCTTGTTCGTAACCATCGACCATCAGTAGTTCGTGTCCATCGATGACTGCTGTTCGAACCCATGAGTGAGGCCTTATTCGAATCCATCAAGTCAACAAACTTGGGTGACGTGTCATCCCTCGATACGAACAAGGCGAGATTTATGGAGTAGATATGGTCAACTCGGAGTAAAGACCGGATTGAGGCGAAGTATCCGTGCCACATCATCACAAGACCACGTGAGGCGATCAAGTCGAAGTGATCGTTTCGAAGTGATGGATTCGAACCAAATAGCCACCGAAAAAGTCCATTTCGTATCGAATATTTCTCCCAATCCACTGATTCAAATACAATGAAATTTTCACAGGAGCTTGCGTACACACTAAGGAATGTCTCTGCCAAATTTCAGTTCGATTGGACATCATCTTGATCTATACGAAATGAATTCGTATCGATCGCAGATCGAGTCGAAAATTTCTGAGATTGGTCGCGTGGGCCCACCCACGTGCCAGAATGTGTCTCCCGAAGTTTGACCGAAATCTCAGCCTCCTACACCTATAATTAGAGCCCCAAAGCCTACAGAAGAAGGATCTTTTTGATTCTCAAGCGCCCAGACTCTGCCAGATCGATACCTACATCATACTTTTGCTGTTGAATTCGAATTTGCAGTTGTATCTTGCTGTTGTTTGCCGTGATCACTTGTAATCATTGAAAGAGCATTAATAAAGCTGCACAAACTTCATAGTGGACGTAGGCAACACGCCGAACCACTCTAAATCGCTTGTCTGTGCATTTACATTCCTGTCGTTTGGAGTTTTTGTTAGATAATCCTCATTTTTTATTTATATTCTTCATTGTTATCTCTTCAAAAACTTTCGAAGAGTGTTGTGACCAATTTTGGTGCAAACATTTTGCTGCTTTCACTGAGAAAACCCACATTTTCTCCTGCTCTTTGGATCCGTCGTCGATACCGGATTGAATAAATCTAAGAGAGAGATCCAGATCATCTAATTCGAGTTCCTTCCCTTCTATTCAGGTTTGCATAAAGTCTAGGAAAGGAGTTCAACCCCCAAGATGGTTAGCACAAGGACCACCTCTAATGTTGTCAATCAAGAAGACCAGGATAGACAGAATCCCACGCCACTACCACCCTCTAACCAAGACGCTACTGGACACTCGGAACCATCAGGTCCGGTTACCCGACAAGAGTTTCAGCTGCTGCTTCAAGAGCTGATCCAAAGTCGGCAACAACTAACAGAACAGCTACGCGCTAACGCCGAGCTGACCAACCAGCTGAATCGCCATAAGTGGAGGAGATCCAGGAGAGACCATGCTGCTCACTCCTCCAGCGAAAGTTCGTCCTCTTCTTATTATCATCATCGATCTCCGCGACCCCGGCTAGATGGGAGTCACATACAAACTGCTGGATATCAACCGGCAATGACCGATGGACAGCTGAGAATCGGTCCATCAGTCAGTTTCCAAATTGGGCCCTCCTCCCGAGGAGGTGCCGCTCCTCACTACACCGCAGAACACCGCACCATGAATGTCGCGGTTGAACCAGGGGTCGATGCCCAAAATCAGTCGAACCTGGAACGCCGTCAGCACGGGAGTACTCCTGAACCGTACATCCTAGAGGACTATGAGCCAAGAAAGCAAGGTGTGGACCGTCGACAGCATCCGATCCAACCCCATAATATGGAACACCATCATACTCCGGTACGATCTGCACAGAACATACAAATGCCAGATATTCCGACCATGATACGTCAGATGATCCGTGAGAGCCAGGGTCTCACGAATGATGACGGGGAATCTCCAGAAGTCACACTCCTTTTATCGATGATATACTTACTGCTGAACCCCCTCAACGATTCAGGATGCCGACTCTACCCATGTACGAGGGAAACTCCGACCCCAACCAACATATTCTGAAATATGAATGGTCGATGAGCGCTGCCAGAGCTGACGATGCAGTGAAGTGTCGTAGTTTCCCCATCTCCTTGGGGGGCATCGCTACCATGTGGTTCGCTCGACTGCCACCTCGATCCATTTCCTCCTTTGACCAGTTGGCCACAAAATTTGTTAAGCAATTCTGCATGCACGTCGCAAGGCCAAAAGATGTGAACACTCTGTCTAGCGTCACCCAAGCTCCTGGAGAGACGCTCATACACTACTTAGAGAGACTCCATACTGCATGTACGGAAATTAGCAATCCAAACGATAACTCCATCCTTATGGCATTGACTAAGGAGATTGACCCTAATTCTCAGTTTGGCAACTGGTTGGCTGGAAACCACCTGCATTATTGAACCGTTTCCACGCCAAGGCGGCTCAATTCCTGAGAAGGGAAGATGCGAAATAGTCTAGGAAGCAGACTGATGCAGGGCCAAGCACGGAAGGGATCCAAAGCAATGTCGCGATCAAACAGCCGATGAGAGCTACGGAAAAGTTCAGTTGAACGTTCAAAACAAACAAACTCAGCGGAGAGAGAGTGTGAATCAAAATAGAAAGCGAGATCAAAATCGTGGTCCACCATGCAAGAATCCTATGTTTGATAGTTACACTCCTTTGAATACATCACTGGAGAACTTGTATTTACAAACCTGTAATACAATTCCATATAAAAAACCTGCACCAAAACCGTCGTCAGAAAGACAAATCCAGACGGGAAAATTTTGTAGGTTTCATGAAAGCTACGGGCACAATACGAATGAATGTCGTCATTTGCAAGATCTCGTTGAAAAATTGATTAGAGAAAGAAAGCTGGAACAGTTTGTGCGGGCGCCGCAGCCTGGAGGAGCGGGCCCATCAAATCAAAATAATGAACCCGATCGACCGAGACAGGAGGACTCTAGCTGTCCCGGCGGGAGATTGGTGATAAACGCCGTTAGTGGCGGACCCACTTTGTCAGGAGCCTGGAACGACGACGACCTTCGTCACTGTTACACATGACATGCTTTATTTAGTCTATGAATACTTTGCAATTTTCTTTGCATTCTGAAGTTTGAATTTGTAATAAGGCATTGACTTTGCCATGTTTTTCTGTTCCAGCAATAAATTACTATCTCTTCAAGCTAGAGCTGTGATTCACCGAAAGCGACATTCAACAATCACGATGCACGAAGAGCTAAGTTCCATCGCACAATGGAATTTATTCAAATAGCGAGTGACTGTGATACGACCGGCCACTCACTAAGTGAAACCTCAGCTCGGGGGCAAGCCATCACATCAAAGGCTGAATTGGACCGACACACGACAGTGCTACAACTAATTCCAAATTCCCAGAATGCGAATTGGAGTATAATCATCAACTCTAGGTTACTAGAGTGCGAACCGGAGTATAAATGCCAACTCCAAATTCCCAGAGTGCGAATTGGAGTATAATAATCAACTCTAGGTTCCCAGAGTGCAAACCGGAGTATAAACGCCAACTCCAAATTCCCAGAGTGCAAATTGGAGTATAATCACCAACTCTAGATTCCCAGAGTGCGAACCGGAGTATAAACACCAACTCCAAATTCCCAGAGTGCGAATTGGAGTATGAACATCAACTCTAGGTTCCCAGAGTGCGAACCGGAGCATAAACACTAACTCCAAACTCACAGAGTGCGAGTTGGAGTATAAACATACAAATGCGATTCCAGAGAGGGTGGACCCGTCCGCCTAACGACTTCGGCCGTATCCTAACCAAGTTTTAGGAGGATGGACCCGTCCATCTAACGACCTCGCTTGTTAACTCGGGGTGGATGTGATCCGACCATCCACGATCCCGATAAATCCATCATTCCCAGAGTGCGAACGAATTCCTAAAAAGCCCAAACAGGTGTGACTGACCATCTGTCGGCTAACTCCAAATTCCCAGAGTGCGAATTGTAGTATAATCATCAACTCTAGGTTCCTAGAGTGTGAACCGGAGTATAAACGCCAACTCCAAATTCCCAAAGTGCGAATTGGAGTATAATCACCAACTCTAGGTTCCCAGAGTGCGAACCGGAGTATAAACACCAACTCCAAATTCCCAGAGTGCGAATTGGAGTATAAACATCAACTCTAGGTTCCCAGAGTGTGAACCAGAGCATAAAAATTAACTCCAAACTCCCAAAGTGCGAGTTGGAGTATAAACATACAAATGCGGTTCCGGAGAGGGTGGACCCGTCCGCCTAACGGCCGTATCCTAACCAAGTTTGAGGAGGATGGACCCGTCCGTCTAATGACCTCACTTGTTAACTCGAGGTGGATGTGATCCGACCATCCACGATCCCAATAAATCCATCATTCCTAAAGTGCAAAGAATTCCTAAAAGGCCCAAACAGGTGTGACTGACCATCTGTCGGCTAACTCCAAATTTCCAGAGCGTGAATTGGAGTATAAACATCAATTCTAGGTCCCTGGAGTGCGAAACAAAACATAAATGCTAACTCCAAGTTCCCAGAGCGTGATTTGGAGTACAAACATCAATTCCAGGTTCCCGGAGTGCGAACCGAAATATACATGCTGGCTCCAAATTCCCAGAGTGTGAATTAGAGTACAAATACCAAGTCAAAGTTCCTGGAGTGCGAACTGTATTACAAACATCGATAACTCTCGAATTCCCAGAATGCGAACCAGATTATCGATCACAGATTGTCCTAAGTCTCCGGAGTATGGACATGTGCTCAAGATTTGCAATAGGTGTGATCTACCACCAAAATACAAATGGTGGTCCCCGGAACTGAGGGCAAAAGCTCAAGTGTTAATCACTAACCAAAGTGATACAATGTCCAAAATTCAACCCATTCATCGATTATGACTTGTGATCAAGATTTTCGGACTTGGCGAATAAAATGAACTCTACTTGACGGTAAAAACACCACAAGTGCACTGGACTGAAAGTCAAATACTGCAAATACTTAAGCACAAAAGAAATGAGAGTTAAAGCAAAGAAACTAAATTTTATTTCAACTAACTGTATGTGAAGATTCATGTACAAGTTATTCCAAAAATTATTACTAGCAGGGGACCGAGCCTACATCTACACATGGCCTATGAAAGAAAAATAAAAACAACTTCCTAACTGCCAAAAATGCGCCAGAGGGGGATTATCTACTTTTTCTTCTTCGTCTTTTTCTTCGACGTGGAACCACTGGAACCGCTAACAGTCTTCCGCTTCGAGCCTTTACCCTTTGGCGGATCATCCTCTGATGAAGGCATGATATCGATATCTTCCTCCGAACTTGAACTTAAAGGAATATTCTCTTCTGGAGGAGTCGGAGGGGTCGAGTCTACCACCGGGGGCGGAATGGGCATGCTAGTTCCGACAAGCGTGTCCCCGGAAGATACCACCATAAGAGGAGTGGGGACGACCGCCGTCGTAACACTCTCGGAACCGCCACCATGTGTCGCCGCTTCCATCTCTGCATCGATTTGAGCTAGTATCTTGGCTTCATGATAGGTAGTGGTGGACTGTGACGAAGCGATGGAAGCAGGCGGGAACATGCCAAGAACGAATGGCATGTCCACAAAAGGATCGCTGTTTTGACCTAAGAGCTCGTTCATCATCTGCTCGTCCAAAGACAGTGAACTCCCCAGTGCCGTCAGCGCGACCGTAGTCGTGATGATCGCCTCAGTAGTGATGGCTTTCTGCCCTTGATGTAATTCTTGGATCACAGGAGGCGCATCTGATGTAACTTCAGTCACTGAGCAAGGAAAAAGAAAAGAAGTTGTCAGAACACACTTCAAGAACAAATCCTTCACTTCAAATACACACAAGATTTGTACAGAGTATCTTCCTCAGTTCGGCTCGTAGCTGGCTAAACAGCTTCTGAAGGATGTTCCTTTATGAGGGGATAGGCGTGGATGCTCAGGGTCATAGCCCGAAACCGGCTGTGGCTCAATTGCTGGCGTCGGCTCGGATACAGATGAAGTAATCATCTCAGAACTTGTAACTTGATGTGCGATGCCAGAGTCCTCGCCAACTTCTAGATGTTGGGTGCCCAACCTCTCTCTTGCATGAGAGATCATAGAACCGTGGAGAATTTTCTTTTCATCTTCGCTTAAAATGCGGTTCTCCAATTCAAATTCATCGAGAGCACCACCCGACAGCATCGCCTTCTCTTCTTCGACTAATAAATTCCAGGCAATGAATATGTGTGTGGGGTAATCATCGAGCCACGTCAAATTTCTGTGCCTCAGCACAGTGGCATTATAAGTGATGAGAAGCTCTTCAATCTCCGTCTCGAGCTTGATCTCTGCCTGCCGAACTTTCTCATCAACTTCGGCCTCTGCCTCGCAGACCTTTTCCACGACCGCATCTCTTTCCCTCCGAAACTACACCGCCCGATCGCATGCTTCCTGTGCGGAAATGTTAGCGGCGTCCCTCTCCTTCATGATTTCCGAAACTTTGGCCTTAAGCTCATTTAGCTCCTTCAAGGCCACATCCCGCTCGGAGGCTACGAAGTATTCCGGTGGCCCATGTCCTCCACCGTGGCATAATGCTCACGCTTCACCCTGTCCATTGCCGCCTGGGCTTCATCAGCTTTCTTAAGAGCCTCGATTTCTGATTTCCGAGAAGAGTCAGCCTCGCCACTGAGCACTTGAATAATCCGATCTTTTTGGCCAAGTTCTTTCTCTAGTTTCTCAATCATGGTCGCTCGGTCAAAGGCCACCTTTGATGCTTTCTTCACGGTTTATGACCATTCCTGGTACTGGAAAAATATATCGACAAGATAATCATACATCATGGGTTTGACCGACGTTGGTATCCTTTTCAAACGTGGAGGGAAGACGAACCCATCGAAGCAAATGTCAGGGAAATCTTTCTTCAGTTGAACAAGCCTTACTGCTCCTTCCCTTGAAGGCTCGGCCAATGTCTGCTCTGTAGCTGTAGGAGCCGCAATCTCAGTCCTGCGGTGGGTTTCGAGCCTTGACGGTTGCGAGGACGGCTTGTGTCGCGGTGCCTCTATAGGTTGCGAGGCGTGGGCAGGAGGTTGTGCAGAGACTCTGGGAGGTGGCGTACGAGATCGAGACTGATGCCTATACTCTCTATCTCTGTCAGAGCGCTCATGACTCGAGTACCCCTCGTCATAGTCTCTGTCTCCTTCTCTCCTATGTGGTTCATAATATGATGAAGACTTGCGTTTGCTGCGAAGACTGCCAAGCATCGAGCTTCGACCAGACATGACATCTGCAAGCAAAAACATAAAACGAAGTTAGTAATCTCTCATAGTGAGTGTATTACACTCAGAAATCGTGTAGTACCGTGAAGTGTGAATGTAGGTGCAACCCCCCGACCAACCAGATGTGTCAACCACACTAGTGGGCAGAGACTCACTTAAAACTAAGGCTTCTGAAAGTTCGTCCAATCTGACATCATGCTGCAAGGACACATCGTCTGGAATTGGAAGATCGGTGAGCCCTTCATAAAGATTCTCAGTTCTTGGGGAGACATCTTCAAAATTCTAATTCCGAAGGTGGGCCGGGACGTGACAACCGATTTCCATCTTCCCTTTTAGGTGGCTTAACAACGGCTGCCTTGCCTTTTCTTTGCTCTTCGATATCCTGGGATACATCCGCAGGTTCGCCCAACGGTTCTTCATCGGTGTGAGTTCTCTCGGAGTCAGCGTCCTCAATTATAACAACTTTAGGCTTTCTTCGTTTAACTCGTTCTTTCGAGGCAGTCCTTAAAGCAACGTCGAGCATTATACTTTGACTTCGTTCAATCAGCCCAAGAATCCTAAGATTCCTATCTGTTAAGAGCAACTCGATATTCCTCTCTTCGCTTGGGATTTCTTGAAGAACCCGAACTATCTCCTTGAAATGTTCACCTTCGGGTCGCTGGATTATGGATGAAAAGAAAAAAGATGTGAGTCCGAATCCATCTATATATGTCTTATCAACTACCCGAGAAGATAGCAATACTCACATCTAAATAGCCATCGCCTAGCCAATCCTGGAGGGCATCTAACATAGAACCATTCCGACTTGAAGTAGCTCAATTTGGTCCAAGATCCTGTGAACACTTGGCAATTTCTTACCGCCTCCAGGAATGTGAAAGATGGACTATCAGTCCGACTCTTGAAGTTAAACAAGTATCTGATCTCAATCGGGAGTGGCGGTCGATAGAGATACTCCATAAATGCAACGAACAAGCTATTGAGCGAGGCATATCCGTTCGGGTGTAGCTGAGAGGGGGCGATCCCCAAAAACGGCAATACTTCTCTTATATACTGGTTCAACGGAGGGAGTGTCCCAGCTGCGCACGCATGGCGATTGAATGCCGCATATCCCTCCGGCGGATTGTGTGGTCTGTCGCTTGGACCTGGCAGTAATACTTCATCCAACGACAGACCATGCCTTAAGCATATTCTCCCTAGCATATCTTCAGAAATGTTGGATGGGACGGAGTCTGACAGACTGGCAATGAAAGATGCATCGGGTAATTCGTCCGGAGCTGGGCCGATGACTTCGGCCTCGATGTCCGGTATTTCGAGTCTGAGAGGAGTTAAACCCTGATTTCTTGCGGTTGCGAGATTGAAGTTTCCATAGTTAACTAACTCACGGGAAATCATCGTTAGATGCTAAAGAGCCCGTGCATTCCCCAGTGTAGAGTGTATGAATGTGTCATGCAGTGCGATGCTGTGCATTACTTGAGCAAATTCTACAGAATAAACTGAAATGCGTGAACGACAAAACTCTGAAAATCAAACCGGAAATGACCGTCATTGCTGACCGTCATCGCTGACCGTCACAACCGTGCCATCCGGATGCTAACGATCGATTCAAGTTGAAGTTCGTTATATTTTTGTTAAGCTATGGTTCCATCAGCGAGCTTCGAAAGGTAGTCCAATATGCATTTCTGCGATCAAGTTCGGTCATGCAAGGCAGAAGCTCGTCGGAGTCGAATGTTTTAATGCGCAAAGTTCTCTAAGTTCAATTTCAACTTGGCATCGGTCGCCGCAATTCAAATTCATATCGAGTCAGAGATGCATCATTTTTCGTATCGACCATGTTCGAATCGATACATTCGTATCGATCAGATTCGACTCGATACATTTCAAATCGATCAATAACAAAGGCTCGGGTTCGAATCGATATGTTTCGTATCGACCGGGGAAGTATGTCTCGCATCGATCAGAAATTCTTAGCTTCGCATCCATGACCGTTCTAGTCTTCGTATTGATCGTTAGAGCGATCGATGCGAACCACTTCATTCTACTTAGCCTTTCCAGGATCGATACGAACATCGATACAAAATCATATGATCTGGATCGATTCGAAAACCCCTATTACAGATCGACACGAAACGAAGACAGAGTCGTTCCTCCACAACTCCTTCTTCTCCAAAGGGCCTTGACCTCATTTCCTTCCTCCATCCTTGACCTTACACTGACCCATCCCTGATCTCGATTTCGTCAGAATCGATAAAAAAGGCAAATAGAATGAAAAGATTTCAAGTCTCGTCGTTTGCGCATTAGATTTTTTCGATGAATTACCTAGATCTGACAATTGATTTTGAGGATTGAGAAATCTGGATTGGTTCGAAGGCAATTGTTTTCTCTCCTGACCTGATCGATGAGAAAGTAGGGGATAAAGAGAGTAAAAGTAAAAAGTGAAAAAATGCTGAAGTCCTAGATATTTATATGGAGCCTAAGGAGAGACTGGGCCGTTTTGCGTCCTAGTCAACGTGACTGGTCGCAACCGGTCAAATAATGGATCGATGCGAATGCTCCTTTCGAATCCATCAGACTTTGCCTTCATCGAGGGGAAGTTACCACCGGATTTCGTCGATTCGAAGTACACAACGAAGGCTGCACTAAAGGCATCGAACTCCATCGATTTGAAGTGTCTATTTTACAACCATCAACTCACAACAGTGCAGGTCTATCGATACGAACGTTGATTTCGTATCCTTCGAAGTTCATCGATACGAATGAACATTTCGTATCCATCGAAACTCATCAACGCGAAGCAAGGCCCACCAAAGTTCATGACCATCGGTACGAATGACCATTTCGTATCCCTAAAGGTGTATTGCATCGATGTGAAAAATTGGTTTTCAACCTCTTACATTAATTCAGGAGAGGATCGATACAGGAGGATAATCAAGAACAACCATCAAGTGTTGTTGCAACTCGAATTTCACGCCGGTTCAAGAGAGGATCGATACGTAATTCGATATAAAACAAAAACAAACTAAACCGACAACGACTCATGAATGCGCAGCGTTAACAAGAGTCGAGTTAACATATATGCATATATGTCGGACTAATATTCAATTTTCAACATTCATAGGGGGCGAATACTCATTTCATTACGATTACGACGACAAACAGCTGATCACTATCATACAGCAGCCAGTTACAGCAATATAGAGTACAACTTTCAACAAAAAATACGATGATTGTTCAGAGAGAAACTGCAGCGTTTCAAAGCACGTCATGTTTCCACAAGACGTACTTTGGGGGGCAAATGTTATCCCGCCTTTTGGCAAGGCCGTGACACCCAAAAACTGACTAGAAACTAAAGACAGTTCACCTCAAAGATTGGTTATACATTGTTTCGCCACGGACGTCGGTGAATTTTGTCCGACCCGGATAAGGCTACAATTGATAGGACATGACAAGCAAAGCCATGAAGGCCAGCATTCCAAATTTCAAGTCAATCCGAGTTCATTTGCTCATGTTATGATCGATTCAATCTAGAGGAAACGGCCCAGCCTTCGTATCCATCACTATGGGTGATTTCATATCCATCAAGAGTGCGCTCGGTTCGAATCGATCATGTTCGCATCGATCAGTTAATAGCAGTTCGTATCGATCATGTTGGCAATATTCGAATCCATCGAATTCGTATCGATAGACTTCGTGTCCATCAACAGGTGTTGTGCCTCGTAACGATTGGCCAGTGTCTTCTTCGCATCCATCATAGACGCCTCTCTTCGTATCCATCGGGCAGCTGTTGTTCGTATCCATCAGCTTACTTCGTATCCATGAAAGGGCTCCTGTTCGCATCGATTGGCTTCGTATCCATTAAGATGCTACGTGGTTCGTATCCATCAAGGAAAGGCTTGTTCGTAACCATCGACCATCAGTGGTTCGTGTCCATCGATGACTGCTGTTCGAACCCATGCGTGAGGCCTTATTCGAATCCATCAAGTCAACAAACCTCGGTGACGTGTCATCCCTCGACACGAACAAGGCGAGATTTATGGAGTAGATACGGTCAACTCGGAGTAAAGACCAGATCGAGGCGAAGTATGCGTGCCACATCATCACGAGACCACGTGAGGCGAACGAGTCGAAGGGATCGTTTCGAAGTGATGGATTCGAACCAAACAACCACCGAAAAAGTCCATTTCGTATCGACTATTTCTCCCAATCCACTGATCCAAATACAATGAAATTTTCACAGGAGCTTGCGTACACACTAAGGAATGTCTCTGCCAAATTTCAGCTCGATTGGACATTATCTTGATCGATACGAAATGAATTCATATCGATCGCAGAGCGAGTCGAAACTTTCTGAGATTGGTCGCGTGGGCTCACTCACGTGCCAGAACGTGTCTCCCGAAGTTTGAGCGAAATCTCAGCCTCCTACGCCTATAAATAGAGCCCCAAAGTCTACAGAAGAAGGATCATTTTGATTCTCAAGCGCCCAGACTCTGCCAGATCGATACCTACCTCATACTTTTGTTGTTGAATTCGAATTTGCAGTTGTATCTTGCTATTGTTTGCCGTAATCACTTGTAATCATTGAAAGAGAATCAATAAAGCTGCAAAAACTTCATAGTGGACGTAGGCAACACGCCGAACCACTCTAAATCGCTTGTCTGTGCATTTACATTCCTGTTGTTTGGAGTTTTTGTTAGATAATCCTCATTTTTAATTTATATTCTTCATTATTATCTCTTCAAAAACTTCCGAAGAGTGTTGTGACCAATTTTGGTGCAAACACTTAGTTTGTTTTAGTTGATGTTTGTCAGCAATTGTATAGACGGGTGTTTATAACTGTCCAAGCTAATTTAGGTTAGACTTTGATATATGTATTTTAAAAGTTTTTCCGCTGTGAAAATATTTGTTCAATATTATATGTTATTCCATTCAAGTGAGATTATGTTTTATTTATTTTTCTTTATTACCCTTCATGTTTCGTATTTTCGTGCAATTTGAGTTGGACATTTGTGGTTTATTGTCGATTCAAAGGGTATGGAAAAACAGGTCGTGACACCCATGAACTTGAATTTGACCTGACTAACCCATTTATGGGCTTGGTATTGTTGTATAATTCTCATTTTAGCTTGGCACAAGAATGGTATTATTGTTATTCACTTATGCCTACCTGTGCAGTTAAAGCGCTCGGTAGATTCAATGCGGCTGAGGTACAAAAAGTCATAGCGGGGATACAACGAGGATATGGCGGGATATAGCAGATGACTCTAAAATAGCGTATAAAACTCATACTTAATGTTTTAAAAAATATATAATTGGCAATTAAATGAAAAAATAACATTCAATTGAATTATAATTAATACATAAAATTTTAAACAAAAATATGTGCGATTGTACTGTAAATAAACGTAAAACTGTTATATAACATAACTGAATTTAATAGAATATTAGAGTATTTTTATTTCTGAAAGTATATTAAAAATTCATTTAAATTAATTAATTTCATGATTTTTATAATGTATAAATGTCATTTTTCAATTTATTTCTTTTAAGAAGATATAGCGAATGTAGCGGAATAAAGCGGGAATAACGGGATATAGCGGGCTTGAAGCGGAAAGGCTATATATGAGGCTATATGAAAAAATCGCAGTGGTAGAAATCCACTATGAGATATAGTAGCATTATAGCGGGGTAATAGCGAGGCGTTAACTGCACAGATTCCTACACATTCGCACTTAATAACTTCTTATGTTTTCATGCCCATTCCCACGTAACAGCTTCCCAAATTTTCATACTTATCTTAGCTTGCAGTAAAAGAATGACAACAATATCCTTCTTTTGCTCTAAAATTCTCATCTTAGCTTGCAAAAGAAGGGTATTATTATCATTCACTTATTCCTATACATTCGCATTTAACTACTTCCCATATTTTCATGTCCATTTCCATTTCTTTATATAAATATTTTTGTTAATGGATTACACGAATCAACCCGAAACCCACCCGATATATAATCAGGTCAGCCCAAAACCCACCCATTTAATAAACGGGTTGGCCCGACCTGTTTAAAAATAAACCCGCACCCGAGTTGACCCAACCCAAACCTGACCCGTCCCGACCCATTGACAGGCCTAGATGTGCTTAGTAACACCAAAATCAGAGTGGGTGTGTTTGTAACACGTCCAAATCAAGTGGGTGTACCCTGAGTCCGGAAAATCAGGAAGGTGTGTCTCATAGCTTCAGAATTGAGATTGTAATTGGGTTTGTCTTCTACCCGTTTAAAGATTGGAATTTGAAAAGAAATATATACAGGCAAATGTACAGGACTGGATGTAGGGTAACTTTGAACCAGTATAAAAATTCATAGCGTAATCTCTCTAATTCTCTACTTTTTACTTTATTACATTTATACTTATATGTTTTTGCATCTTTGATTGTTCTTTCTACATTGTTTTATAATAAACTTGAAAGAACATTAGAAAGATTCACAAAAATTAAAAAACACTATTCACCCTCCTAGTGTTTAACTAGCCTTAAGATGCATAATTCTACAACCCACATTTGGTATTAGAACATTAGTTTTTCATAAACTCATAATTTGATTTTGAAAAGTTTTAATGGCTAGTAACGCTATTGGTATATTTGTTAACACTTTTTTCGTAGGAATATCTACTGGTAGACCCCCACTTTTTAATGGTAGAAATTATACTTATTGGTCATGTAGAATGAAGATCTATTTACAAATGGTTTAGGTATTTCAAATGTTATACAAAATGACTACAATGAACCACAAACTAATTTTGCACAATGGACTGCTCGCCAAAAGGCGCTTGCACGGAATAACTCTAAAGCCATGAATATTATATTTTTTTCCACTAGATAAAATGAATTTAATAGAGTTTCTATTTGTAAATCTGTATATGAAATTTAGAGAACATTACAAGTTACACATGTGGGCACTAGTAAAGTGAAACAAACTAAAATTTTCATGTTAACTAATCAGTTTCAATTATTCAAAACAAGTCTATTTCTGACATGTACTGTAGATTTCAAGATATAATGCATTCATTAGTTGCATTAGATGAAAATTTCAGAAGAGGATAAAGTTAGAAAAATCTTCAATTCACTCTCTTCAAAATGGGATCAAAATACACTTTAATAGAAGAGGATAATGATATTAGCACTCTGAAAATTGAAGAATTAATAGGCAATTTAATGTTCTACGAAGCATAATTATTGGGCAGAAGAGAAAGCAAAGCAACAGAAAAGAAATCCATCACTTTTAGTTCTATAACTGACGATCGGGATTCAGATGATGACAATGATGAAGAAATTGCTTTCATGATCAGAATTTCAGAAAATTCTTGAAATATAGAAAGATGGACAATTTTCAAAAATTTGACAATAAGATTTTTGGAACTGGAACTTCAACTAAATGCTCCAGCTGTGATGAACCCAATCATTTTCAGAGAGATTGCCTACATCCAAATACTTCAAAGATCTCACCAGAAAATGATTAATCCAAAAAAAGAAAAATGTCTTATATAGCAAATTTGGATGACTCAGACACTTCCTCTAGCGATAATGAACCAGATACTGAGAATGTGAATATGTGTTTCACGGCAATAACAGACTAGTGAGAACTTATCAATAAAAAGCAGCAAAAACAGTATCTTTATTTAATAATTTTTATTTTATTTTTTGGTTGATTATGGTTTAGGAATAACTTATCGATTAATAATAGTTATAGATGAATATAAGTATATATATAGGAATATATTAGCATAGTTTTATTTTTGGAAATTTTAAGCTATATGTCAACATATTCCCATATCATATGTCGACATACATGCTAGAAAACATAGATTTGAAATTTCAATTAAAAATCAAATTTCAAACTTCACTCTCTTTTGCGCTTACTCCCATATTCTGAAAAGATACCTTTTTGACCAAGGAACGTGGCTCCACTCTTTATTAATTTAATCTATCTCTATCTATTTATTCACCTATTTTATTTCAAAGTTCAAATATCTCTACACCATCTTATCTCCTCAAAAATTAAAAAATGGCTTCCATTGGCCAAAATAAAAAAACCATAAGGCTCTTTGAGAAAACTAAATGCTTTTTCTTTGATGGAAAAGATGCCATTGAAGCCTGTATGGAGTATACTACTTCAAAAAAAGTTTCTCCCGGAAGATTTGCTAAATTTGAAGATTTTTCCTCCTATGGTTTACATGACCTTTGTTTTGAAAATAAATTTTTTGGTTGAATTGAATCTTCTCAAAATAATTTTCTTTATTATTATTAGGATTTGGTCAAAATGTTTAACGTGAATTTAAGCGGAAAATTTTATCAAGGAGAAGAAGGTTAAGTTTGGAGTGGTGTTATTGGTACTTAAATAGTTTTAAATTGTGAACTTTTAGGTCATATTTTTTGTTGTAAATTTAGTGGAATTTACATCTCCACTTTTCAAATTGATGAACAAAATCATGAAGTTTTCACGATCATTTTGAGAATGATGAAGATTTTGAATTTAAACATGAGAATCTTCGACTAAAATCAAGACTTATACGTCTCATTTTACAACAAAGTTTTGCTCCAAGGATAGGTATTTATAATAACCCTACTCAAAAAGTTTTTAAAGCTCTTTTCACTATTTATGGTCATTACAACATCAATTGGGCACAAGTCATTTTAGATAACTTTATTTCAGAATATTTCTAGACATAAGAACACACTCTTTCCCGGTGCGTGTATTACTAAAATTTTCTTATATTTGTAGTTGATTTAAGAGGAGAAAAATTCATTCCTTGAAATTTTTTCAACAAAGCCCGCATCTCTCTTATGCATATTCTACCATTTTTCGAACCATATGGGACTTTTCTCAAAAAGGAGCAAAGGTTAGCATGGGAAGAAGAGCAAGAAATTCAACAAGAAGAAAAAGAAGAAAAAGAAGAAAGCGATGAAATGGAATGAAGGAAGAAGAGAAGGAGAAGGAAGAAGTGGAAATTTTCCATAGAAAGTTTTGACAAACCATCCAACCCCTCCAAAAAAGAGATCCTAAGGAACCAAGAAAAGCTTCTTAAAAATCAAAAGAAGCTTAAGAGATCATTTAGCAAAAAGCTCACGTCTCTTTTTAACAAAGTGGACAAAGGACAAATACTTTGGAAAGATAATCCGCAAACTTAGTGGCACTTCATCATCATCATCTACATCTTTCTAAGCCTATTTAGTTGTTTCCTTATGATATCTAGTTTGTGTTGTGTTCTTTTAGTTTAAGCTCATGTCATTTTTATGTATTTTCTTTTATTAATTGTTGAAAGCCATGTATCCTTTTATTCTAAGTAATTAAGTATATTTCTTACTGTCTTACAATGTTTAGTCTTTGAAAGTTATAAATATATAATGGTATAAGATAAAATAAAAATTATAGAAAATACTCTTGTTTTGAAAATTTATGTATGTATTTCGACATACATATTACCTATATATCGACATATAAGGGAAATATTAAAATTCTAAATTTCAAAATATAAATATCTATCATCCATCCATTCATTCCAAATGACTTTCTACTCCTATGTATGTCCATTTCTTCTACAAAACTCACTCATCATTTTATTCTACATTCTCTTTTCGTTCTCAAACATTTTTTTTTACAGACACGTCTTCTCCACATCAATAATTATGTGAAAATCTTGAACAAACTCTTCAATGATCAAGGAACAAGAAAAGCATTTTAACACCATTCGATGGATGATCTCTTCCTTAATCAAAGACGAACCATCCAATAATCCAGAGTGTGCTATTAAAAAGGATAATGAAGAATGGGATGCCACCATAGTAGATCCAATATTTGGCCCTGATGGTTGGGTTGAAATTCCATGAAACACCTAGTTATTAGAGTTTGGATTTTATATGTATGTGTGTGTGTATTACATACTCTTAAGATTTGGTTCGATTGATTCGGTTTGAATATTTGGATTGAATTTGATTAGTTTGGATTGTTTGAATTTGTGTGTTCAATTTGGTTTGATTGGCTTGCACATAATTGGATTTATTTGTACACACAAATATAGTTTAAATTGGATAAATAAAATTTTGCTTCATAAGTCTTCATATACTCATTCTTAATGTATATTATATAGTGTAATTGTTTATCATATATCATCATGTATATATCATTTTAACGTAGATTATTGATTTTAAACCTATAGTCACCAAGTATTTAAATTAGGGCGAGCTTTTAGTTTTTTCCTTCTTTCACCCGTTTTTGTTGATGATAAAAAGGAAGAAAAATATAAAATATACAAATGCATATATTCAGAGGGTGTTATTTAACTTAAGGGGAGTTACCTAACTCAGGAGGAGTTATATCATATTTTGTGCAATACATTAATGGTTGTCAACGTCTAAAAGGGGGATATTGTTAATACCTCAGTTATCGATTTGGATGACAACAACCTTGATAACAATAATGTTGAATATGCAAGTATATGATTTTTGTTTGTTAATAATAAACATATATATATTAATTAAATTTATTTTTATTATACTATTTTATTTTTCACATAATTAAATAAATATTTGCTGAATAAAATATATAACACAGAATTTAAATTCAAACAAATATTTTATTTAAACAAATTTTTTATGATAATTTTGAATAGTATAAATTTGAGCTCTCACTGTATATATACATAATTTCCATTACAATGTAATTTCAAATTATAATACAATTTTTCACTATACATTTGCGCCTCACTATATATCACTCGTTTACTCGTATTTGTTCTTCAACCATACTCCAATTTATATCCAGCATCTGAGTTATCTGCAAAATGAACGCTGACGTAATAAAATTGAAAAAGAAGTATTTTTTTGCAGTGTAAAGTAAAATGTATTTTGAAAATATTATTTGGCTCAGTTATTTGGGTTGTTCGTCATCGTTTATTTTGAATTCATCATACACGAACAGCTTGCGACATGCACATTGTATCACTGTATATGCCACAAGGTCGTGCACACCGATATACACTGGATAAAAATGCAGAGTCAGGTGAGCACAAGGTCATACCCAAGCCGAGGCTAGATTCAACTCAAGTGTAATACAAATGCATCACAAAATTGTCGAGTACAAGTTCTTATGCAACGAGAATCCAACACTAGACCATGCTAACAAGTGCACATCTGTGTACACATGAGAACAAACTCCACAGTGGAGTCATGAAACAATGTCAACCAGAATAAAATGTACAAACCAACTGATCACAAAACTTCAGACTGTAAACAACACATGTACACATGAACCAATAGATCATAACGACCACAATTGAATTTACACTGTAATGCAACATGAAGATGAAGTCAGTGGATGCATACGTATGCATTTAACATATATACAGTCACAAGTCAAGGCAGCACAACAACCAGATCAGTTTCCAAAAATCAAGACAAAGTGCAGGTTGAACCAGTGCAAGCAGTTGATACTGTACACAAATGCGCAAGAACAAAAATGAAACAGTGATGCAACATTGATACCAGAGACTATAAGACCACAACAACATGTAGAGTCAATAATAAATTGATCAGGAGCAACAAAGAAACTTTACAAGACCGAACCACACACAATGCAACAGAGGCGGCAACATGCACATGACTCAAGACAGCAAATACCAACACAATTCATATATGTATATGTTGGCATATATGTATAATTGAATCAAATGCAAACCAGACCAATATCACACAACAACTACAAGCATCAAGTCGCAAATGTTACAGCAATGAACACACTTATATATATGCTATGCACATGAATCAAATGGCCAAGACCAAATTCAAGTATACATGAAGAACAGTAAACAACAATGTCTGGACTAAATGCATATGGACATGTACTTGATGTAAACCAGAGCTCAATGCAACCATATATCAATGGCATCAGGGCAGTGCAGCAGTGATGACACAAGTGCACCACAATAGGTTAGTACACATGAAAACAGGCGAGTGCGACACTTCAACCAAGACACAATGAAGACGGCAGCTCAAATGAACAAAGTGTAGACTTACATCAAAACACGCCAGACTTGATTTCAAGTAAAACAAGAGTACATTTACATCACAACACTCATATACACATATGTATGTATGTACATGTATGGTGATACAGCAAGTTCATATCGATATGCAAGCAGTGCAACTCAAAGAAAATGCAAAGTTATGCTAGTAAATACAAAAGTGCAGACCACCAAATCAATTCAATGTAAAGAATATGCCGTAGGAGTTTCTAAACATGCCAGATTTTAAAGTCAAAGCCGTGGTGACCTAAGTGGTAGCAAGTTCGAACAAATGAGAATCAAAGCCAAATGAATATGAATAGGTCAAGATAATATCACAAGTACAATGAACAAGTCAAGATATATCAACATCGTCAAAGCAAACGCAAGCCGTGGTGATCAAGCCAGAAAAATATACAAATTGAACCAGTCAGAAAGCATCACCAACATTCAATTACAAATCAATGGCCAAACAAAATTATCATGAAGAATTCAAACGGTATATATAAATTAAGGGGGTCGAACTCTATTTAAACCATTAAGATCATCGGCATGAAAATACGTTCGAGTTCAAGAAAAATAGAATAGCAATAAATCATTAAAACTCAAATCAAGTCGAGCATAAGCAAATTGGTAAAGCAAAATCACATACCATTTTAATATTCAATCTCGACAATTTTGAAGCAGCCGTGTATGAATCGAAGTGACGATCAATCGACAAAGCAATCAACATAAGAATATCATTCAATTGATCAACCATCAATCGGCCACCTCATATTATCACGAAGCCGTAATTTTTTTAAAGTGAAATGAACGAGCAAAGAGACAGACATTATTCACAAAGCAAAGAATACGGGCCGAAGTCAAAAAAAAGAGAAAAGAAATATACTTACTGTTATCACAGTTATTTTACTTTAGGCCGTCTTTATAATCGGGCATTATTTTTAAATTAGGTTTCTTTCTTTTAAATTGTTTTTGAATTTGTATTTCTCTTTTAAACTTTGTAAATTCTGGTCATGTGACTAGAGGACAAACTATGGTGGTGTAATTCGAGAACTCGCAACTCAGTGGCTGAGTTGTGGCAGGATTTTGAGCATAGATTTAGGTTAGTTGATAGCGGGTGTCGCGAGTTTACGTATATAAGCGTCTGACTACTTAATTTCTAGTAGAAACCTTGAAGGCAGCACGTAGGTAGGGTTTTGCCAAAGCTAGGTAAATTTTTGTTGTTCTATTTCTGCTTTTAATATTCCGCTCTTATCTATGCTGCTATTATTGTGCTATATCCGTGTTGCAATTATTTTATATATATATTTGCATTAAATTTTTATAATTATTAATACCACCGTATTCACCCCTTTCTAGGGTGAAATCGATCCTTCAAATAAAACATCCATATAAAATATGGATACTAATGTTTTATCAAGCTATATAGTATACAATGCATGATATTATATAGATACCGAATCGAAGACTGTATAGTATAAATGACTTAAAGAATGGTCATGAAGACTCATGAGTATAAAGACTAAGACATGAAGATCTCAAGACTATATCATAGTGTATAGAGCCATAGAATATTGTTAAAGTCGCTGGTAGTGATCTTTGATATCTATTTTCAACTTTTTAAATCATTTTTTATAAAAGATATTTTTAAAATATATTTAAAATATTTTTTAAAAGTTTATTAAGTTCAAAATGTTTATAAACTATGTTTAAACTATTGTACAAAATATCAAATTATTTTACATAGTAAAGGATTTTCAAAACATTTTAAATTGAACAAGTTTTCAAATTACAAAGGCCAATGTCGACATATATGAAAGATGACTAAGGATCGTGTAATATGAAATATTAGCCAAACTATTTACTTGAGTAGAATATAAATATAAAAAGTAAAATAATAAAGTAAATGACACCAGAGACTTTTATACTGGTTTGAACTTCCCGTTCTGCGTCCAGTCCCAGACTCCTTCTTGAATTTAACTTTCTATCCTCTCTTAACCTGGAGGAACATGTATTACACCGCCTGAGCAACCAAACAGGACTTCAATCGCCTAAGCAACAGATTAGGACTTCAACCGTCTGAACAACCGAACATGACTTCTAATACAAACAGTAAAAATTGCTTCCGACTGATTATGCTCTTGAATAGCACGGATAAGTCAATAACGTACACCCTTCCTATAATCTTCTTCTTTGTGGTATATAGTGTAGTTCTGTAAAGATAGGAAGTTAATTTAATCACAAATGGAATTGCTCTTGAATGTGCAAGTGATTAGAATGAGAGTTTGAATGCAAATTGCAAGAGTTTAGACAATAAGAATATGAGATAGAATAAAAAAATAGATGATTAAAACAACCGATTTGAAAGCTATATATATTGTTTAAATCTTGCAACTTATCGTGAAAAGTAACGTCAAAACATAGGAAAACAACTATTGAATCAAGGGTTGTTTCTATTTAATGAAGTGAAATGTCTTTTCAAAAATATAGTCGTTATGCAATTTCAGTCGACTGAACAAAAGAATTCAGCCAGCTGAAATATTAAAAATTCAAACCAGAGAGGAAACAATTCAAAAAACCTTATTTAGTCGAATGAAATGGGTATTTCGGTTGGATAAACATTCATATCAAATTGTGCATGTGCATAGATATTCAATCGACTAAACTAGGCATTTCAGTCAGCTGAATTTCAGGTTTCTTGCCATATTCATGATTTTTCAGAAATATTTTGTGTGAACAAGTGTAATAAAAACTTTGATATATGAACTATGATTTGGAAGCTTTGAAATTGCATGTGTAGGCGCGCATATACCACTTCGGAGAGATTTTAACAAAAATTAACTACAAGATGTAGAACATAGACAAACCATGGACAATATTGAAGCTTCTATCTGGAATCTGGTATGCAATCTATTGTCGAGTAGAATCGTATCTTCTCCTGCAATTATTGTTAGTTTACATAATATTTACTTATATAGTTGTCATAATCAAAACATCAAAATACAATGTTATAACAATATAGGCAGATGATATGTTGACATATATGCCGTAATTTCGAAATTCAAATTTTGAAATGAAGTGTCAATTCATCGTAACTCTTAGCACATAGACACGTTTGTTTATTCTCTATATGTATGGGGTTTTCAAATGAATTTTCAATATCTACTTTCTTATTTTCTTCTCTCCTCTTATTCTACCAAAAATTTTATTGAAAAACTTTTTCAAATCTTCTCAGTTTCAACCAGAATCAATTCAATCTTCATTGTATTAATTCTCTACTATTTAATATCTGATTTCAATCATCTCTCTCAATTAAAGATCAGAGTGTTGCCCAAGAGGCTATAAAATCCGCTGTTTCGAAAGATCAAGAAATTAACTTTGGAAAACCATCAAACTCTAGTTGTATTTTTATGCGGGGGTGTGATTATAGACCATTAAAATCAATTAGGTGCGCTTGGTAGCTTAAAAATTCGAATGCGTGTGCTTGTAGCTCGTCCAAATCAAGTGGTTGTAACCTAAGCCTAAAAAATCAAAAGGGTGCATCTTATAGCCATGGAATCAAGATTGTTATTGGGTTTTCCTTCGAACGTTTAATGATTGGCATTTGAAAAGAAATCTATACAAGAAATTGTACGGAACTAGATGTTGGGTAACTTCGAATTAGTATAAAAATTCCTGATGTAATCACTCTAGTTCCCTACTGTTTACTTTATTGCATTTATACTTATTTGTGTTTGCATATGTGATTGTTCATTCTGAACTATTTAATAATAGTCTTGCAACAACTTTACAAAGATTCACAAAACTTAGAAAACACTATTTACCCCCTCTAGTGTTTAATTAGCATTAAGATCCATAATTCCACAACCCACAAAAACAAGGAGCACCCAAGAAATATGAAACCGAAAGACTATGTGCCCCTAAATGATACACTAGAGAACATATACCATGCTACTTAAGGAATGGGATCGTATAAAAAGCCACCCATGGAAAAGGCAACCGAAAAGGATAAGTGCTTCAGAGAGTACTGCTTTTTCCATGAAACCCATGGACACAACATAAACGAGCATCGACATTTGAAGGATCTCATTGAAGAAGTGATAAGGAAGTATAAGCTCCGGTAGAACGTCAAAGAGCCATAAGAAGGTGGTCCAGCTGTGAAACCCTAAAGGCCTTTTTCCCAAGGGAATCAACCTGAACTAAGCAGAGAAGGGCCCAAGAAAAATGTTAAAAGATTCGCTATCAATACCATAACGGAAGGACCCCATATAGCGGAGAAAAGATAGAGGGAAATGGAACGGTACACAAGCTCGCTAAAGCGCATGCCACGAGAGGAATGCTTTAACATGGAAGACGGAGCCCCAGCTAAGCAATAAAGGATGATGACAAACGTCATTGTGTTCTGAAATAGAGATACCGATGGAGTCGAAGCACCAACTTTTGACTCCATAGTGATAACGACAAATATACGACTGGTAATAGTACATCTCATATTAGTGGATACTGGAAGTTCTGTAAATATACTATCCAAGAGAACATTTGATCAAATGAAAATTAATTTAAAGAATATTATAGCTTGAAAAACCAAGATTCAAGGGTTTATAGTTGAAGCAAAACAATCAGTTGGGATGATCGATATGCCCGTGGAATTGGGTGAAGGAGATTGCAGGGTAGTCCAAATTCAAAAGTTCGTCATTGTGGATGAGTACTTGGCCTACAATGCTTTTTTGGGCTGACGAGCCCTTGTTGATTTTATAATAGCACTGGCTCCTTAGTGTTTGATGATGAAATTCCCTACATAGAATGATGTTGGATCGTTAAGAGGAAACCAGGGCATGGGAAGGGCTATGTCGCGGAGCTGAGGGAAGCAAAGTGATGGGAAACATGCGAGAATGTGGAGGGAACCCTCCATATTCAAGACTCACAAGCATAGCAATTAAAGCTCGAACCCTAGCTCGAGAATCATAACAGGTTTGATAAGGCTATGGATCCCAAGAAGAAGTCAAGGGAAGGGCGAGCAGTGCCAGTTGAGCTGACGGTGAATGTTCCAATCAGTATGGACGATCCTATATGGGTGCTAATGATTGAATCTTGGCTTAGAATTAATTTAAGGATGAAATTAGTTAATTTCCTCTAGTGGAACTTGTATATGTTTGCTTGGATGCATTCAGATACGTGTGGGATATTACTGGAGATATCATATCATGCACTGAATATTTCGTTCCGGAGTCGAAACGGGCTTTTCGGGTCGTTATCGTTCAATCAATCTGGTCCATTCTTTCTGTTTTTTCTTTGCATATAAATAGTTTGTTATAAACCCTAGCCACTCCTCATATTCATTTGTCTGTACGTACATTTCCTTCTCAACTTCTCATTCCAATGGCAGACAAGCAAATTCCAAATTCAAATATTAAACCAAAATCAAACTGAAAAATCAAACTCCTCAAAAAAATTAGGAAAATATATAAATCGAAGATCTTAATGACATGAATCTACATCTGGTGTCCGTTTCTGCAAATGATGCTGGAGTCAGCCAGAAACCTCGGTCAAAGCCTAGAATTGCAAAACCCTAATTTCGATTTGGGGGTTTTTGATTTCATCATTAACGAAATTATTTTATGGGTTTTGGTGAGATCAGCGTGCAGAGTCATGTGGTGGTGGTTGCGGCCTCGATTGGTGGCTGGGGTGGTCGGAATTTGTAGGTTTAGGGCTTGTAATCAACGGCGACGGCCAAAGATTTGGGCGACCGCGCCCTAGGGGATGAGGGCGGCCCGGCAAAGTGAGGCTAGCAGTAGTCGTGGCATGACCTAAGGTGATCTCTACCGAGGGCTGCGGCCAGTCAAAGCGTGGTGGAGGTGCGCGGAAACCCTGTGCGTGAACGTGTTTTGCACGATGAAGGAGCGCTGACGTGTCTGCCTTTAACGGATCGTTGATTTTGTTATTTTATTTTAATTTTGATTTCAATCATTTTAACGTGCATAATTTTTACATTCGAGGTCCGTTTCACGCGCTGTTTGTCCCGCTGGGTTCGTACCAAAATTTCGGACATTTTGACACTGGTTTGGACGAATTCTGAGACTTTTTGAATTTTGGGTTTGAATTGGATTTAAATTCAATTTAAATTCAAAGGTGAGTGTTTTAACCCACTCACAACTTATAAAATTTCTTATGTTAAATTAATTTATGATGTGATTAGGAATTTATTTATGACTGTTTAGTACATTTTGAATCATCATCTCAGTTAATTTGAATTTATTTGTATTAAATTGTTATTTAATTTATGATTGAATATAAATTGCCAATTAAATACATGTTATTGATTATCAGTTTTAAATTGATATTGATTGATTGATTTGGATGATGATTGTGATGGATGTTGATTGACATTAGATGAATGGATGTTGTATTATATGTCGTTATAAACTGCAAGTTCACTGTGGGTTGAAATGATACTTACCCGAATGATCTATAGATTAAGGAAAAATCGTTACGGGTTGGAATGATAGACTCGAGCGATTTTATGGATATTATTTATTTCGAGATTGCGGTTTGAATGATATATAACCGTAAAATTTTAAATTGCGGATTGAAATGATAAATATCCGTATCACTTGACCCTAGGGTAGAAAATTATATACGGACACTGGATTGGTTAAATTAAATGATTTAAAAACCCTTAATTTTTTGAATTTAATTAAATGATATTTTGAAGTGAAATTTGATTTATATAAATTAAAGTATTTTGGAAAAATCAAGTTTTATGTTGACATGGAATTGGTTTAAAGGAATTGCTTTAAAAAATGAAACTGTAGCTTAAAATTAAAATTTTAAGTTGAAATGAAATTCGACCGGAATTGAGCTATTGAATTTATTCGAAGTATAACTTAAAATATTTTGAAATTGGAATAATATGAAATTTGATATTTGAACATGGACTGAAACGATATGAAACTCGATAGTTTATTGAAATTCAATTTGTCGATT
Source organism: Allium cepa (assembly GCA_030765085.1). Taxonomy (NCBI): domain Eukaryota; kingdom Viridiplantae; phylum Streptophyta; class Magnoliopsida; order Asparagales; family Amaryllidaceae; genus Allium; species Allium cepa. The sequence goes on from CM060937.1 coordinate 958,598,113, forward strand.
TGGAAATTTAAATTGGTCCAAATGTGTTGAAATGAATGAATAGTTTAATTTGATATAAATTCCAAATTCATATTTTAATATAAACTGGTTTGAAATATATTAATTAAAAAAAATTCAAACTGTTGAGATTTTCAAATTTATTCAAACTCTTTAATCAATATTAACTATATATATTATTTTGTTCTATTTTAAACTAATTTAATTTATTTTGCAAACTAATTAACCCTTTTAATTTATTTTAAATCTAATTAGTCTATTTAATCTATTTTAATTATATTTAATCTAATTTAAATCTATTTAACTATCTTAAATCAAATTAAAAGTACTTTACCTATAGTTAAACTATTTTGGAGCATTTTAACTATTTCTAAATTTCCAGATTTAGTAAAGTGGAAGTGTTTAAATTCATTTCAATTGCTTTAAAAAGAGAATAAGGTTAAATGACATTATAACCTAAGTTGGAATTTTGAATGTTATAATAAATCGAAATGATGATTTTGAAGCAAGGACTTAACCTATTTTGGAAATATGACTTTTGGAAGAAATATGATTTGAAAGTGGTATAGCTTTTGAGAACACGATATTTTGATATAAATTGTGAATTTGACTCGAAAGGAAATATAATTATCGAACTATTATTTCAAAGACTAATATGATTTCGAAAGTAAGTAATGATTTCGAAAGTGATATGGTTTGAATCGAATATGTTATTTTGATATCAATTATGAAATGATTTTGGAAATGTAAAAGAACCATCTGGTGTGTAATAAGCGATTGGTTTTCAAAGAGATCAGGATCGGGTGTTGTCATACTCTTTGCCAATACCGAAAACCACTTTGACAACTGTGTACGTGGTGGAGATTCCAGAATAAAGTAGGATGGTGACAACGATCCTATATGGGGTATATACATGGACCCGACTCCCATGAGTTGGCATAAGGTGGCTAAAACGGGAGCAATTGACGGGCCAAGTGTGGTCATTCCTCAGATCAGGCAAACTCCATCGATCTATATTCTGACTTTGTGATTATTTTGGTAGCCACCCTTTGATTTTTACTCGGGAGTGTGTTTCGAGTTGGACGGTATTTGCGGCTATGCGTTACCAACAGTCCGAAAGTGTAATTATTATATCTACCCTGGTATTGCCTAGTTGTGCCATGTCACCTACCCTAGTGCGCCTTCTATGAGTTTGTTTTGTACCATACCTATAAAGCGCCCTCTGACGATGTCCAGTATGGGCGGGATTATGGTACTGTATAGACTATGGGAATATGTAAAATGTGTTAAGGAGGATATAGACAATGCCTGTTTACTTTACTTTATACGTTATTATAATAGCATATATTACTACATAGTAGATAATTTAACGGATCCTTATGAGATGTGAATCCCGAACATCTCCTAAGTTGCCGCACTCACGTTAGATACTGGATAAGAGATGTCAAACCCCATAAACATCTCTGACGCCGTCACACGCATATTTATCGTTGATTTTGTTAGGTAATCAATTCTATGGTTTCAATGATAATAACTATCCAATGAAAATCGAATATGCATATATATCTCTATTTACAAGTAATTGTTAAAGTAACATCACCAAAGAGACAAGAACAAGACTCAAAAGAAGTATTAAGAGGCTACAAGTCGATAGAATCAGAAGAGCAATGACACAGACATAAGGAAAGCAACATGCACAAGTTCCGACGTCTGGGTGCACTAGCCAGACGTCTGATTGAATCCTCTGGTTTGTAAATCAGACAGAATCAGACGTCTGGTTAATGTATTCAGACGTCTGAAAAGCACCATATAAAAAAAATATAAGAGCCAGACATCTGAAACATTTTCCTGACGTCTGATTTTGAACTCGACCGTGAACATTCAAAGAACAGCTGTCACAATTGAAAAGACACTTTCGCTCCTCTTCGCTGCAACTCTTCATCGCCATTAGGAGCGACCATACAACACTTGTTAATAGATGCAACCACTCAAGGAATCACTCTACCGCTATAAATAGCATCAAGAATCAAAGAAAAGACTTCACCTTACTTACTTATGCTCTTTACTCTTATTCTCTGATTTATACTTGATCTCTAGCAATCGAATACCTGTATTTTAATCTTCCATATATTTAGAACTCTTCAATCAATATTCTCTAGATATATAGATTGGAAGCTTTTGTACTTAATAGTCAATATCCGTGTTATAGAACACATACTTGACAAGAACAAGCCTTTGTAACCAAACCTATTCCTCCGGACGAAATGAGGGTGTTTGATAGTTGAATTCCGGAGCTTCAGGACTTGACGTAGGATGGGAGGTCCGAACCAGTATAAAATCCTGATGTGATTATTTCCATTTACATTGCTATTATCATCTGTCAAGTTTATATTAGATACATTATATAGTTAGTCACTTATACTTGCATATATATATACACTACACGATCCACTCATATAAACCTTCATTTGGATCAGAGCAAGGTTTAACCAAAGAACAGTAACACGTTTTTGAATCACTTTAATATGGCAAATATTTTTCAAGAAGGACAATCCACAGCACGACCCCCACTTTTTAATGGATCTAACTATGCATATTGGTCAACACGTATGAGAATTTTTATGAAAGCTAATGGTCTAGAAATTTGGTCGGCCACACAAGTTAAATATGAAGCACCTACTACTGCTATGAACACATGGACCAATGCACAAAAGACCATAGCATCAATCAATGCTAAAGCTATGAATGTTTTATTTTGCTCTCTGGGCAAAAATGAATTTTCACGTGTCGTGTTATGCACTACTGCATTTGACATTTGGTGTACCTTACAAATTACACATGAAGGTGCAACAAAGGTCAAACGAACTAAGATTTCAATTTTGCAAAACCAATTTTCGTCATTCAGAATGAAGCAAAATGAAACTATTATTAACATGTATTCTAGATTTCAAACTATCCAACATGATCTTTGGCACTAAGAGTTAAGTTTACTGATTTTGATTTAGTTTCTCGAATACTCAACTCTTTAACATCAGATTGGGAAAGGAAGGTTTTAGCTATTGAAGAAGCTAATGATCTTCTACTCTCAAAGTTGAAGAGTTGATAGGAAATTTAATGTCCTATGAAGCTAATTTGCAGGCACGAAAAGAACTGAATTCGGAGAAAAAGAACATAGCGTTCCCAGCAACAAAGAATGATAACTCTGATTTAGATGAAGAAGAGATAGTCTTCATTGCCAAGAATTTTAACAGATTCAAGAAATTTAGAAAGATGATCGAATTCCAAAAAGAAGGGAAGTCCAACACAACAAACCTATCTCAAATCAAGTGTTATGAATGTGATCAATACAGACATATGAAGAAGGGTTGCCCAAACTCAACAATGATAAAAAGAAGAACAAATTTGAAAAATTCAAAAAGAAGAAGGCTTTCAAAGTAACATGGTATGACTCGGACTCTTCATCATCTGAAAGTGATAGCGATATTGACGAAGAACAAGCTAATGTGTGTTTTATGGCACAAACTGATGAGCTATGTCCTGAACTTAGCTATGACGAATTATTAGAACTTAGCATGGAATTAGATGATAAATTTAGACAAATTAAAAAATTGAACAAAGAATATATAGTTAAAGTAAATAGATTGGAACTTGAAGTAGGAATGTTAAAAGATGAAAAAATTATCTTAAAAGAAGAACTTGAATTATCTCAAGAAAAAATCAAAAATATTTTGATAGAAAGTGAGACTATTACTATTGATTTTGAAAATACTAAAATAGTGAAGGATAATTTGTTAAAAGAAAATGTTGACTTAAAAAATAATATTGAAATATTAAAAATTAAAAATATAGAATTAAAAGAAAAATTAGATAAAATTACAAATAATGCGTCAAAATTTAATAAAGGAAAACAAGATTTTGAAAATCTTATCGAAACTTCAAAACCATCAGGCAACAGAAATGGAATAGGATTTAAAAATTCTTCTAAACAAAAAGGAAATGATGCTAAAAATATTAGTTATATAAAAACTAAAAGTTTACCTAAGTCTAAAATGAATACCAAAAATATGAAAATTTGGATTCCTAAGACAAATAATAATTTGATTAGACAAAAGCATATTAATAATTTCTTAGGTAATGTAGTCTATAATAAAAATCATATTTATAAAGGTACCAAACCATCTTGGGTATGGCTACCTTCTCCTAACAATTAGGACCCTAACAAAATATATGGGTACCAATTAAAACATCTTTTATTTTGTAGGTACGCAAAATAAAAAATAAGGAGAAATGGATACTAAATAGCGGATGCTCCAAGCATATGACCGGAAATTCAAAAATGTTATCGAATATAACGTACATCGATGGTGGAACGGTAACCTTTGTAGATACTCGATTTCATGAGACTACAATAGTATAACTGAAGTATAATACTGATTACGGCAGAGTACCAGCGTAGAGAAGCCAAAAGTCCCTTTTTGATGGTCTAGGATTGCTATTTAAAGGTGTAGGCCGAAAATATCTGGCTCAGACCTTGGAAGACTCCTTCTCTCACGTGAATGGGCCCATCAGATCGATACCTGGACATTTCGGATCAATCCATGATCAATACGTACATAATTCGTTTCGATCGAAAACGACTCCATTTGGTCTAAGATCGATCAGAAACCAAGTAGAGGTGGCACGCAAGCTCTTGTGAAAAATTGGCAGCATTTGGACTTGTAGATTTTGAGTTATGATTGATCCAAGTTTGGATTTGCAAAAGGCTGTCAAGTTCATGTCGATCCCATTCGTATTGATGGCTTCATATCCATGCTAGCTCGTATCGATCAAAATGACGTATCGCTATATTACAGGATCGATCCACTTTTCGTGCCGAGTGACGAGTTTTCCACTTTTACATGCTTTGTTCGCATCGATCTGGAGTATTCCTTCGTATCGATGGTTTGCACTTCTTCGTACCGATGCTTTGTAACCCTTCGTATAGATACGAACCCATGCATTTGTATCGATGACCTAGATACCGTTTCGTATTGATCATTCCACACATCCTTTGTATCGATGACTTTAGTGGCATGTTTCGTATCGGTCATTAGCCGATCGGTACAAACTGAGTTGATGAGGATACCGATACGATGTACATATGGACGAGATCGATACGAAGCATTGCTTATTGATGAGTACGAAGTGAAGCGATCATGATGGATACGAACCGATGCTTACCTGATGGATTCGAACCGATGTATACAAAACAGATGTGTTTTAGGTGAGACTTGATCGATCCATAACTTGAGCATATGAACTTTGATTGACTTGGAATTGGAAACGTCGGCTCTCACAGCTTTGCTTGTTGTGTCTTGTCAATTGTAGCTTGATCTGGACTCTTACAAAATTTACCCGTATCCATAGTAGACTTGTGTATAACCGATCTTCGAGACGAATTGTCTTTGGTTTCCAGTCAATTTCTTGGTGTCACGGCCTTGCCAAAAGGTGGAATAACACCCCAAGTTAGAAAAAATCCTCTCACTGTATAGTAACTAGTTTTCTACTTCTATAACATCTTCAGTCCCGATACATGGCTTATGCCTAAGTCTGGCATAGTCTCTACTCAAATTAGCAAAGTAATTAACCACTGGAGCCTCCTAAATTCCTCCTACAGCATTTCCTCCAACGACCCCGGCGGCAATCCCTACTTGCATCATGTTCAAGAAAAACTGATACATAGCCCTCATATCTACTGGTGGGACTCCAGTACCAAAAGTTTCATCTCGAACCTGACCTAGGGTCCTCATATTGGGTCGGGCATTTCCATTAGTGGTGGTGTTGTCCCCTCCTAGGTTAACTCTTCCTCTTCTAGCGTCCATATCTGTATTCAAGCCTCATGAGATAGCGAAGAATACCTAAAATGATTAGGAAACTAGAAATATATAACTTATATTTATATATAGCAAATACAAGTACGTTACTATAGCGTTATCCCATACCCTAATCTTACTCTAATTTCCTTAGGATTATGTTTTCAAAAATCTTTTTAGTTAAAGTTTTTCATAAGCCTGGCATTGATACAAAGTTGAACATCCCCCATCTGGAGGCCGGAAGCTGAGCTCTACAGATGCTGCAGTCATCCATAGTATTAACTTTTGATAAACAAATACGGTAATGTTATTGGTATCTATAATGTCAGAAGCACATGAATACGAAAAAAATCACAAATTTCAAAAGACCATTTTTCGTTACATTTCAAAACACATGTCCCATAATCAAATTACAGATTCTCGTAATGTTTTGCAAGTAAAGATCAAATATAATTATTACATAAATTTCCCAAGAGCGACATATGATGATGCCCCCTTAGATGATCAGAGTACTACATAGTCATAATTGACTAGTTACATACAGCGGAATAAACAAAACAAAACAGCAACTCCTAAACAGATATTCATCATCTTCCTGCTCATCTCCGGAAGCTTTATTCGCCAACCTACTAACAATCTGTAAACCTCAACTCTCAATCTACTCAAATTAATATTAAGCACCCGAGAGTTTCAGAGGAAAACATAACATTCAAGTCAGACATAAAGCCTGGTGTGAATGACACTATACATCTTGGTTATTTGATATTAAGTGAGACCATACCGCTTAGCGGAACGGGTTTCCCCTCACTAATATCCTTTTAAAACATATCTTTTGAAAAACATTCCTACAACCAAAACTGGTTAAAACTGTAAAGCATTATCATGTAAACATACATAAATGGACTATCTGTCCATACACTGTAGTTTTGTTTGGCCTACTACTAACCTTTGGCTGACTCAGCCCTACCAAAAAACTTTTTATCTAACATCTGTTAGACACACTTCTTTTGGATGGTATGTCCTTAACTATCTATTAAATACTTCTCATCTGGACAGTCTGTCTCTAACTTAACATCACCCAAGGTCACTGATCCTAATGGTTTTGTGGGCTCACCAATAACCTATCTGTATACAAATATATATTCCTTTCTGTATGTAACCATAATTACAGTCTTACCTGTGACAAAGCCCTACACACTGAAATTTTGGACTAAATTAGCTGGGGATAATAGCTAATGTATAGGACGCGACCCTATACCAGTCCCATCTGGTATTCTAATATCCGAGTCATTTTACTCAGGGGTATCTTCTCTTAAATTTTCCTTGAAAATTTATTCAAAATGATTTAAAATCTTTAAATCAAACTTAAATACGGGAAATACATATATTTTATGCTTTACTCAAAATCATCTTGTCATGTTATATATATATTTTACTCAGATCTTAGTTGATAAGAACATTTGAAAGTACCCTTTTGGAATCCATTGACAGCACTCCTTTCGAAACTAAGTAAAACCTTTTATTCAGTCTATGCTGAAAGGAAAAAACCTTCCTTTCGAAACCATTCATAGAAACTTTTTGAAACCATTGAAAACCTTCCCTTCGAAAGCTTTAAAACCTTAGACATCTTTTCCTTTAAAACTGCCTTTCGAAAACATTGGAAAAACCTTTCCTCTTAGACCTTTCGAAACCATTGGAAAATCGTCCTTTTAAAACCTTTCAAAACCATGGGGGAACCACTCCTTCAAAACCACCATTTAAAAACATTTCGAAAGCAATAAAACATTAAAACTTTCGTAAGCCTTTTGGGTTCGATTTAAAACATGTAGAAATCTTTCGAAACCATTCAAAGTTTACTACTACAAAACCCTTTGAAAATTGCTTCGATCGAAACCATTTGGATTATGCCTTCAAGTAGAGAAAATGGATCAGAAACCCATTAAAGTCAAAAGCATTCTTTTCAAAAGCTATTCCTAAGTAAAGAACTGATGGTGTCGAAACCAACTTTCTGAAAACATTGGAGAAGTGGCCAAGTTTTAAAAAAAAGTATACCTTTCGAAACCATTGGAGTCGAAAGGTAGAAAAGCGATAGCTAGGGGTTTCGACCCCTTCGAAAGCATTACTTAAAACAAAAGAGCACAACCCATTCGAAACCATCTCTTTAAAACAATTTGACCTCGTTGAAAGCTAACTAAGTCGAAAGCAAAGCATGCACAACTTTATTTTAAAATTAAGGCATGCTTCAACCCCATTGGAACCATATGTTTCGACACTACACCTTTCGCCTTTATCTGATTCACAACGTATCAAGTATATTGATACCATGTGTATTGATTTCGAAAGCAATAGTGGCGGAACGTCTAAGGCGAAACCCTTAGTGCCGAAAGTGGAGAAACAGGCTAAAAAAAAGTAAGTTTTGTCTTTAACTTTTAAGAGAAATACCTTTTGACTAACCTGCTATGTTTGTCAAATTTCTGTTTGTTTTTATATTTCGTTTTCAACAGTGCTGCCAAGATTTCAGAAATAAACAATCATTTTATTTTATAAAATACCCCTTCGTCTTTTATAAATATATAAAACATTTAAGTCACATACCTCAAATAATTTTATATATTCGTTAAAACACTTAGAAAAACTCTACAAAAATTCTAGAAAATCATTTCCAATATGTTCTCTAACATATATAAATTGCAGTCACAAAAAAATAATTTTTTTGTCATAAATAATTTATAACCCAAATAATTTTTTTCTGCACTAGAAAATTAATATAAAATCCACAATAACTCAGAAAATTATGAAAATCGAGACCTATCTCTAAAATATCATTTCTGGTCTAAATCTAAAATCACAAGGCGTTTGGATGTCATTTAATAGGATTTTCATATCAAAACGCATCATAAAATCAATATGAACATTCATACATCATCAACAAGCATGTATAAACTTTTAATCATTCCAAAACATGGCAAGATCATGCAAAATACTTTGGGTTCATTTATAAAACTGGAAAAAAAAATGAGATATAGTAATTATTCACCTTAGCTTTATGATTTGTGATGTGAGATTTGATCTTGATTAAGTGATTTGATTCTTCCTCTTGAAAATCCTAGCTTTATCTTCTCTTAAGATTGCTAATGGTGGTCGGCCTCTTCTTAGCTTTAATTTTGATAATGAAATGAAGTGAGGATTCACAACTAAGGGTTTAGGAATCATCTTACACCATTTTATTTAATTTAACTTATTAAATATCCTAAATAATGTTATTAAAAATATTGGGTGTTACAGACCCTGCAAAGATAGAAGCTAATCAAGACAGGAAAATTCTAAGGAATGCCATTGAGGGTAGAAGTTTTCATGGGTTAGCAGGTTATTATAGGAAGTTCATCAAGGACTTTGCAAAGATAGCAGTCTCAATGACTCGCCTAACCAATAAAAAATTAGTCTTCACATGGGACGAGGAAGCATGGAAGCCTTTGAGAAGTTAAAGGAGGTGTTTATTAGTGCACTAGCACTAGCTATTCGAATGGATCGAAGCCTTTTACTGTTTACACCGACGCATGTGGTACGTGGTCAAGAGCTATTCTTTTGCAGGAAGACAAGGTGATAGCCTATGCAAGTAGGAAATTGAAGGATCATGAGAAGAGATATCCCACTTATGACTTAGAGTTAGCAGTTACCATATTTGCATGGAAGATATGGAGGCACTATCTTTAGGCATAAACATTTGAGTTATTCGCTGGCCATATATCCCTTAAATACTTGTTCTTCTAAAAATATTTGAACCTTAAACTGCAGAGGTGAATGCATTTTATAGCATTGTATGAATTTGAAATTCACTATACCACCAGAAAAGGGAATATTGTTGTCGACACCGTTAGTCGGAGGCATGCTACTCTTAATGTTATAAACAAGTGGAGGCAGTTGGAGTTCCTCTCGAATTTTAACTTTCAACCGCCATCAGAATCCACTCCAGGTTATCTTATTGCTATGCAAGTGAGGCCATCTTTGTTGGACCACATCGGTCAAGAATAGAAGAGATGCGACAATAGTCGAAGTTTTCAAACAAATTAGGTATGATATAACATTTCCACCACATCCATAGGTATTTGATCGATGTGAGAGGATGGCTAAAGAGAGATGGATGACCATGTGCTCCGGAAGAGGAGGAATTTTTGGAGGAAGTTCTGGCTAAGTGTCACCGTTCTAAGATGATTGTTCATCACCGTTTAAAACGGGAGCATATAATGATGTAGTTTATAGCTAGGTTGCCTAAAAGTCAACGATGTAATGAAGCTAAACGGGTTATAGTGGATAGAGTCACTAAGAGTGCCCACTCAATTCCAATAAGGAGTAATAGGATGGCAGCATCTCTAGCGCAAATTTATATCGAAGAAGTGGTACGATTGCATGGAGTTCAATTTAGTATTGTTAGTGATAGAGACCCATCATTCACTAGTGAATTTTGGAGGAGTTTACAATCAGCCCTAGGAACGACATTGAATCTTAGCACTTCTTATCACCTCGTAAACGGACAAACAAATAGAAAGGATGAACAAAATTTTGGAGGATTTATTGAGGGATTGCATCATGGATTTTGGAAGACATGGGGAGCAACATTTACCTTTAGTAGAATTCATGTACAATTGTAGTTATTAGGCGACGATTGTTGTGGCACCCTTTGAGGCCTTATATGGGAGGCTGTACAAGTTACCTAATTGTTAGTGAGAAACTACCAACAAAATTCTACTTAGACCATATTGATTCATGAGACTACGGAAAAAGTTGAGGCGGTTAGGCGAGAATGAAAGCCGCTCAGGATCAACAAAAGTCCTATGCTGACAGACAAAGAAAAGAATTAGAATTTTTGGTTAGAGACATGGTGTTTGTTAAGGATTTCCCTCTTAGGAAGGTTATGAAGTTTGGGACATCGAGGAAGTTGGCATCAATATTTGTTGGGCCTTTTCCGGTTTTGGAAAGGATGGGGAAACTTTCTTATTGAGTAGAGCTTCAGACTAAGTTAGTGGGAGTCCATGGTGTTTTCCATGTATCGCATTTGAGAAAATATCTACATGACACCACTATCATAGTAAAGCCTGATCAGTTTTAAGATGTAGTAAAGAAGCTGGTAGCACCCCATGCCATCGCACGCACAGTGGAGCACGAAGTTAGGAAGCTTTATAACAAATAAATTAGGCTTGTTCGAGTATAATGGGAAGATAATCCGATGGAAAGTGGATGGGAGATAGAAGAGTAAATGAAAGCATCTCATCCTGAGTTTTTCTTTGGTACACCGATTTTGGAAAGGGTAGAAAAACTTTCATATCGAGTAGAGCTTCTGACTAAGTTAGTGGGAGTCCATGACGTTTTTCATGTTTCGCATTTGAGGAAATGTCTACATGTCACTATTATAATAGTAAAGCCTGATCAGTTATAAGATGTAGAGAAGAAGCTGGTAGCACCCCATACCATCACATGCATAGTGGAGCAAAAAGTTAGGAAGCTTCATAACAAATAAATTAGGCTTGTCCGAGCACAATGGGGAGATAATACGACGGAAAGTACATGGGAGACAGAAGAATAAATGGAAGCATCCCATCTTGATTTTTTCTTTGGTAAATATTCTCTCTTGAAATTTTAGTATCGTAAAGGTTTTGGTTGCATTGTGGTTGCTAGATTGGATGGTAGAGGATGGTTGCCATACTAGTTACTATTATTTTTGCGCTCGTATAAAATCATAAGCGTACTTAGGATGTTTTCCACACATGCCTATATATCACCATCTTACATTCACGCTAGGTTTGAGCTCATCTATATTATGTTGCATACTTAATCACATTGCATTGTTGACTGATTATATGATTGTGTAGATAACTTAGTTTTATAACATAATTGTAGAGTGCAAGTTACACTATCTGTTCCTTAGAGATTTTTGGGATGAAATCCTTTTTAAGAAGGGAGAACGTAACATCACATAAAATAAATATAAAACTTACTTAATAAAATTTATTAATTAATAATGAGTTTAAAAATAATTGCGGTCGTCAAAATTTGGCTATGAAAGTTATACCATTGTATTTGTTGCGATTTTTTTGAGAAATTTTGATATAAAAAGTTTCGCAATCGGAGTTTAAACGAAGAAGTTATTCGCGTTTGAAGTTTTTGAATTTAAAATAATTCAAATGAATTTAAATTTAAAAATTAATAAAACATTAATGTTTAAAACTTAAAATGGTAATGAATAATGGAACATTAAGTAATAGACTTGACGTTGAAGTAAACTTTAATGGTAGGATTAAACGGAGAAATAAATAAGATTAAGTCAAGAAGTTAATGGTTGTAATAAATCTCAACCAGGTGAAGAAGACCGGCTAACCGAAGGAAGGTCGGTCGAATGGTTAAGGGATATTAGCTAGGGTTTGTTAAGGCCATAGATGGTCGGGGTTTAATTTAATAAAAAATATTCTCGATCTGATGGTCCTGGCGTGTTCCAACTACGATAAATAAGAAGATAAACCCTCACTATTATTCACAAAAATAGGAATGCTAGCAAAACACCATCAGTTCTCCTCATTAATTTTTATTCACAATCAAGATTTAACCTTTAGGGAAGAAATCCATCAGATTGAAGGGAAAAGGTAATAAATTTTCGCTACATACACCCATATTTCTTTATTTATATCCTTACATATTCTTTGAGTTCTGAATTAATCTATCTATAATTGAATGGTTGTATATTGAAAATTAAAAAGAAGATAACTAAAGGAGGACATAGAAAAGGCATGGAATCGAATCCAATGGAACTTGGGAAAAGCTATATGTTAGTGGAAATCTTAGTTTTTCACATTTTAGTAGTCCGTGTAGTAAAATTTTGGATTTGTTTTATGCCTTGGAAATTTTCGTTATGAAAACCTTAAATCTTAAACCCCAAAATTTCCCCTACAAAATGTCAATTCTTGAATTAGTTAGAATCTCAATCGTTTTTTGTTAATATGGTAGAATTACATTTTGTTATTTCCAATATGAAAATTTTATATTTTATTCAACTTCCGCTTTAAAATTTCTATTGTTGCGGCGAATGATGCTAAAAGAAAAGAATTAGAAAATGATGTGCAAAGTATGAATTTTCCTATTTATAGTTTGTACCACCTATTTTCGTAATTTAGAAAAATATGAATCCCTTGTCAATTTAAGCCTGTATATGTAAAAGTTGAATAGAATATAAAAGATTCAAATTGTAAAGTTCGGTTTACTTGAAACAGAGGCTTTGATTCTCATATGTTAATGTAAATTAATATATGTATTTTGATTCCATTTTTTAATTTGCAAGCCTGTTCTGTTTGGCTAACAATATTAGCTATTTTGTAAACAATTGCATTGGACCAAGACTTGCAAAAATATGCAAGATTAGACATTTTAATAACTCGAATAGAACGCTTTGGTATAGAAATATTTTTACGCATGCTTAAGAATATTTAGTTAGCCTAATATTTGCATTAGGTATAAATATATTAATAACATACAAATAGTAACGTATAAGCCGTATCGTATAGAATAAATAGGTTAATAAAAATTAAACTCTATAGGAAGGAAGTTAAGCATAATTATGGAAAATAATCGATAATTAAATGTGAAATAAAGAGTTTTCATTATATGTTCTTAACGTGTAAATGCGGACGAGGTGTATTACACATATATAGTTTATATATGGTAGTATATTCGAAGAGTGAAAATATGACTAGGTTATAGGGACACGAAGTCAAATAAAAAACACATAGAAGCCTACCGAGCTAGTTTGGCAACCAGCAGCATGGCTTTAGAACTGATGTGAGATATCGTCTATAATAAGTACCCATGGTGGACACGAGTTTTGTCCCATTTCTATAGGATAAGTCTGCCTAGCTAATCTGGCTATCGACACCTACGAATAGTTGGACTAATGTGAGACATCATGATTTGGGTTACGGGTTGTACGACGGATATCATAGTACGTGTCTGCTTCTAAATTAAAGGTATTAAGTGGCTATTATATGGTACACCTCCTTCACACACAAGAAGTATTAAATGGTCTGAATTATCTTTTAGGTGCAATAATGGGAAATCTCTAGAGGCGGTCCGCTTCAAGGTTAAGGTATTAAGTGGCTATTGCATGGTTCGCCTCTTTTATGATGAAGAAGTATTAAGTGTGGGATCTCTTACGACATCGACGAGGAAGTACCAGATAGGGGTCCACCTTGGGTCCATGTATTAAATGATAGAGATCTACCTAGAGCATAAGTATTTTATGAGCAGAGTCTACCTATATCCTATTAAAGAGATATTAAGTGGCACAGGTTCTTTCTCTCGCATCGTTAGGGCAGGATTGACGGTGATGGGTCGTTAGACCTCGATTCGAAAGATCGTTTAATGTAGTTAAAATAACGGAATTCGAGATTGTTTGGTCAAGTAACGGAAAATCAATCAAATTCATAATTGTCTCAATATAACTTTTTCCTTCTTTTTTTTTTTTTGTTGTATGAATATTAAGTTAGGACCATTCTAATGCTCTTTTTCGTCATGCATAAACTGAACCAACAATTGGGATAAGCACGAAAATGAAAGCTTATATAAATACGGATACACCCAATACATCAAAACTCATCGCCTATGGATAATAATAGCTTCCAATCATGTATAATAGCTTCCAATCTTGTATTGGTATAATAACTTCCAATCTTGTATTGGTATGGCATCTTTCGAGGCGCTCTATGGAAAGCCATGCCGATCTCCTTCTTGTTGGTTTGAGGCCAATGAGAAGCTGGTTTTAGGTCCAGATTTTATTCGTGATTCCGCAGAAAAGATTGACCTTATTCGTCATAGAATGAAAGAAGCTCAAAGTAGACAAAAATCCTATGCCGATAACCGAAGAATGAAATTAGAATTTTCTGTGATAGATTTGATGTTCATTCGTGTTTCACCTATGAAAGGTGTTGTGCGTTTCAGTCGATCGGGAAAATTAGCACCTCGATATATTGGTTCATTTCCCATCACCGAACGCATTGGTTCTATGGCTTATTGTCTTTTATTATCAGCTCGGTGTTATTGATGATGTATTCCACGTTTCTCAACTGTGGAAATGCCTTAGAGATCCCGATTTTATTCTTGAGCCTGGTGTTATTGAAGAAATTGAAGTTTCACCTAATTTGACTTATGAGAAACATCATATTCATATCATTGCTACGGAGGTTAGAGGTCTTCGTAATAAAGATGTTCAGCTTGTGAAGGTTCAATGGTTCTCAAATCCTAAGGATTGTTCTTGGGAATCCATAGAATTCATCAAGCAAACACATCTGAACTTACTCTCTCGTGCTCCTTAAGGTGAATTTCTCAATTTAAAATTTTCTTTTGTGTCGTTATGCCTTTAGGGTGGTTGTTACTCTTTATTTTCTTCTTAAGTGTTGCAAGGACGCAATTTCTTTAAGGAGAGGAGTCTATAACAACCCGCATATTTTACGATTGTATATTTAAATGTTTTACTTAAATATAGCATTGTTGGTCGGATTAAAGTCCGAAATGTGACTTTTTGTAAACAGTCGAATCCGGACTCGAGACCACTTCCATTGAATTCAAAAAGGCGTTTACGACCTTTTTGAGTATAAACATTGATATGTTTGGAGTTGATTAGAATTTTTGGTATTTTTTTAATTGGGCTTTGGGTTTGGGTTTCAACCCACTAACCCAACAAGGTAACCCAACTCCTTTACCAAATACCCTAACTACACTCCTCTTCATTCATTCTACTCATTTCCTAACACTCGCAGGCCCTAGAAAAAAATGGGGAAAAAGAAGAGACGTTAGAAATTCCTAAGCCCTAATTCTCTTAGGAAATTCAACTTCAAGTTATAAATCAAAGAGAAGCTTAGGTAAGCATTCTCTTCATCTTCTCCATCTCAATCTTTCTTCAATTTTCAAAAATTCCTGTAACCTAATTTAGTAAATCTTTGTATTTGATCATAGATTGAAGGTTCTTGAAGTGTAGTAGAAGAGGAATTGGTCTTGCTTTGTTTTAGAGCTTCTTATTCGTTATTTTTGGATTTAAAGATGAGTTCTTGAACTCGCATCTATGTCTATAACTTCCATTGTTGTTAGGTATGAATTCCTAACATCTATTTCATGTCTAAATGCTTTTGAATTGAATTGGTTTGGTGAATTTTTCAATTTTTAGTATTTTAAAGTCAAAGTCTACGAAAATCCTACTATGGATGTTTGGACATGTTGTTCGGAGTGTATCGATGAGTCTATAGGGCTGGGTTGTCGCTTGGCATAAATCCTAACCATTGTCGCTCATTCGATCGCTTTCGAGATAACTTGACTATCAATGGCCTAGGCTAAATCTTGCTCTGAGCTTCAGCTCAGACGTCTGATAATATACTCAGACGTCTGAAGCCGTGGAATAAAAATTCCAGATTTTCAGACGTTTGAGATTATTTCCCAGACGTTTGGGTGATCTGGAAGAAAATTCCAATCTTTCAGTTTAGACGTCTGGGATAACCACCAGACGTCTAGAGCTGTTAAATTCAGCCAATTTGCCTATTTTATGTGGGTTTTCATTAATATCGATTTTTTGTTGATCCGATTAGTTGTTATCACTTTTATCGAATTTGGCGACTTCTTTTCTGGATTTTTAGAGTATCCATTTGATGGATTTGATATCGGTTTTTATGGTTTTAATTCACATCGTCGAATGAGAATTTTTGTTGATAAATTGTTTTTACAATCAGTTCTGTGATTTGTCACTTTAAAATACAAAGGTTTCTATACTAGTAGTAAATATTCAAACTCTTTCACAAAAATGATTTCAGCGTTATTTTTAATACAAAGCTCTTTTTTAAAACTGTTTTTCAATCTATTAGCATATACAAACTTTTACCTCATTCGTATGAGAAATCTAATTAAACGACTTAGCAAAACAAGTGGTATGACACTTGCGTTTTCTTTGTCGGTTAATTTTTGGACTTGTTTGATTGAAATCTTGTGACAATTTTCGAGTGGAAATCTACAATCTGTTCGTAAATAATTAAGTTAAACTAGTGGTTATGGGACATGAAGCTAAACTCATTTATTTACTAGCTTAGTGTAATTCACACTTCTTATTGATCAATGGTGATCATTTTATGGTCTAGACTTGCGATATAAGATGTCTCTTTGTCCACATGGGGACTGTACCTCTTTTTATGGAGCTTCGTCTCATTTTTATGGGCTAGCGACCCTGGTCTTTAGACCGTTTTATGGAGTTCGGTTCATCGGGCATACCGTTGTATTACGTCTTTGTTTCGACTTATCAGGTTCATCGGGCGTACCTTGTATTACTTCGTTGTTCCGGCTTATGAGTTTCAGGTTCCTCGGACGTACCGTTGTATTACTTCGATGTTCCGGCTTATTGAGTTTCAGGTTTCTCGGGTGTATCGTTGTACTACGTTGTTGCACCGGCTCTATGGTTTAGCGACCTATGGGATAGCGTCCCATTTGTGATACACGTGTTGGTGAGTTTTCATGCTCCCATTTATGATAGGCCTCCCCCCTTTTGTATTTTTTGGATTTCTAATTATTGATTTCTAGAATTTGTGTTTCACCAATTTTTTTGGTTTATATTGATAAGTTTTATCAATATTAGTGGTTTGGTGAATAAGCTAAAGAATATGACATTCTTTTGGTGTTTGAGAAGATTTGAGATATTGTATGACTTTCGTTGTTATCAAATATATACTTGTCCAAGCATGACATTATTGCTATCATATATTTTGTTATATCTCTTATCCTATCTCATATTGAATGATATTTATAGCTAGACCGATCCGTTTATTATTTCTCTTCTTAAATAATACTCCGGTCAGACCGATGTGTTGCAGGTGCTTCCACTTGACTTCTTAGCAGGGCCTAACTTCTGACTTTTGACTAACTATTTTGGCTTATTAGTTTTTGCTTTTATACATTCGAGATAGAGACAACTTGATGTATACATATTCTTTTGTCTAGCACTTATACCTATTCTTTTATGATGTAGTGGATCTTATATGACCACTATTTTGATGTACACTTCTATGTGTTATGTTCATATCTGTTTCCATCTTAGTCATATGAATATCTGTGACTGATTTTGTGTTGTGCTTATTTTATATTTGTTCTCGAAGACCACATAGTCATTGTATAGTAGTTTTGAGTTTGTAATTGATATGTCGGATTTCCTCTTGAAATGAAATGCATGATATATCATCTGATATATCGGTACTCGCACAAAGCAATTACACAGATGGTCGTTCATCAACAGCCTTATTCTTCGTACTAACTGACGGCATTACCCGGTAGTGTCATTGGTTAGTGTGAGTATAGAGGTGGGCCGTCACAAAATTGGATAAATTTACAATCTTAACATGTGGCGTAAGGACAAATGATAACATTTCTCATTTTATTTTAGTAGCACATGATGCTATAAAAAGACCCACAAGGTCTCCACTTAGACATAAAAAATTGGCTAACACCCTAAATTGCAATATCATGCATTACCTATAAATTACCTAAGTATTCCGATTAGACAAACCAAACCAAAAAAGAACACTAGTACATTATCATTGACAATGTTTTTAAATTTTGACGCACTGGAAAGGTAAACGTCTCCTGAAAGCAAGTAGAACATTATTAATCAACTCGGTACTTTCATCTATTCTGATTTACCGTCTATTATACTATAGGTTTCCTAATTGGGTTATTAAGAAATGAGACAAAACTAGAAGTACCTTCTTTGAAAAGGTAGAATGGAGAGCTCTAACACGAGTTGCCTTATCGATTGGCACTAGGTTTGTAAACCTTAAAACCAATGTGGTCTAAGAATCATCAACTTGAATATTCTGATTATCTTATATAAATGGATCTGGCAATTTTTGAATAATAGTGAATAGAAAATTCCAATTATAATGACACCTACTGTTTGTATAAACTCCCAACCAATAAATCTCTCTCTTCTGGAAGGATGTTTATAATCTCTTCCAGATATTTAGATTAGGGCTCAACTTTAATGTCCACCACGGGGACAACTTTTGTTGGAATGATCTACGGGGATCCACCATTGCTTTGAAGCAAGAACTGCATATTGTTTTCATGCTTATGTGAACATGATTTAAACTCTTTCAGTCGAAGCATAAACATGGAAGTACCCCAGGAGAAATAGTATCAATATGTGTTTACTATATCCTTATCGTCAAAGTTGATATAAAGATGATATCTATCGATAGATGAAAGCTTTTCCACTTAATCTATAAACATAAATATAAAACATAATTGGATATAATTGTTTCACACTTTCCAAAAAAAAAGCAAAAGTACACGTTTATTTCAATGCTTAACATTTACGTATGTGCTTTTATACTTGTTTCAGCATAATCAAAACATATTATCGACAATAAAACACGGATAGAGCTTTACATTACAATAGATATATTTATTATCTATGAATTTTAACAATTTACTATATTGTTTGCAACACACCATAAGTGTAACTCTAAATCCAACATGTGCCAACATCCTTTATACGGTGAATTCAACATAAATTGGCACACTTATTTTCCTTACTGTAGTGATGAAGTTCCCAACTACAGTGTATAATAAATTCGCCCTCAGTCAATATGATGGAGGGTAAAAACATATATCAAAAAAAAATGCCAAAATGTTCGAAGCATTATAACATCAAATTTTACAGTTTTGACCTCTGAGAGTTTGCCCTCACCTTGAGTTCTCTTCTTAATATTTTACCTGAAGCAGTTTTTGGAATGCTGCTTTCAAAAATTACTTGCCTCAGCCTCTTGTAAGGAGCAACCTGTTAGTATTACTCGTGATGAATATATTTTCCAAAACAGAGAAGAGTTGCTAATTTTTGAATATATACATGAGGTTACAACTACCATGTAATTCTCTACTTGCAAGTGGCTGTTGCACTCCCAACTTTCAATTATTAAGCAACATTTTGAAATGAATGAATAGCTTACAAAAAGGGAACTTCCTTGAAACACTGTTTTTAAGTTTCAAAATACATGGTCATCTCTTTCTAAAAACGGATTTTGAAAAACATCCATATTTTTAATTTTAGCCTCACTGCAGATATTTGCACTTCTGCAAAAAAAAGAAATAATAAATAAAGTAAAGAAAAAGGTTTAATTTTGGTCATACTAACATTTGATTGAATGTTGATTTGAATTTTGAAAGAATTTTTTTTTATCAAAAATAAGTTTAGAAAGGTAATTTAAAATCTGTTTATGACAATGGTTTTTCATTTTTGTGGATTAAGTTTGTAGATAAGGGGTAGATGCTAATTTCCACTTACAAAAACCGTATTGTTTTCGTTGTTCTAATGGAATTTAGCATTTGTTATTTCTTTCCAATGATAGAAATGACTGCAATTATACAACTGATAGCATTGATAGCATGAATTGTTTTACCTGACTTGAAACAAATTTCATGACATCTGATTCAGTAAGCAAATTATTTCGAGGAACCACAAAGGCAACTGGAACCTCTCCAGCTTCAGCATCGTCCTTTCTGAAGATACACACACATATGATGTGAAAAGGTTATCTGCATGAACATATAGATGAAAATATAGATATAGTTCATAGATGGTTATATAACTACTTACGGCACAACAGCAGCATCTAATATCTGAGGATGAGATGTAAGAATTGCTTCAAGCTCAGCTGGTGCAATCTAACAAAGAAAATAAGCAGTCGCGTTGATCACGAAATATGTAACCTATATACAAGAGCATTTAATATGCAACGCTGACCAACTTTTGAATAGATATGTATGCTAACTGTTGTGTGATCACTAATTGCATATGTGATGTTAAAAACAGACTACAGCATGACAGCATTCTATGTTCTATAGTCATAAGAAAACATCAAAAATTACTGTAATTTATCCATTTACACACTTTTGGTCAGCAAAATAGAGTGCAGTGTTAATTTTTCACTCGACAATGTAATATCGATCAAATTTTGTGTATTTTCAGTCAGCACTGTATTGCTAAGCAGGTAAAAGGAAAAAAAGAGATGATTCCAGAAAAACTTGGATTAATTTAAAAATGCTGCAAGGAACTGTACCTGAAAACCTTTGCACTTGATCAATTCCTTTATCCGATCCTCAACATAAACTCGGCCTTTTACATCAAAATATCCAAGATCACCTGTGTGCAACCACCCTTCTTCATCTAAAGTTTGTTTAGTGGCTTCCACATTATTCAAATACCCTGGAAAACACCACAAAGAGTTTATAGACTACAAAATATTTTTCCATTAAGGCTGCTAATATGTTTAACATAGTAAAACGGGAAGGAAAAAAAAAGAACCTTGCATCATATTTGGTCCACGAAACAAAAGCTCTCCATTGTGATTTGGTGGAAGTGGCTTTCCTGTGTCTACGCTAATAACTTTGCCTTCAATGCCTGACATAAGATAACCTGCAGATCCGTATTGCCTATTTTCTTCTTTGGGATCTTCTAGTGAAATAATGCTCGTAGTTTCTGTCATGCCATATCCCTGTTTATGACATGAATGGAATGTAACATTATCAAATTGTAAAACCGATAAAGCCTAAGTTTGATTGTTATATGTTCTTGATACAAGACCAAACTTTACTTCAGAATCATTTTGTAATACTTCATCATTTATAGTCATTTACAAACATTTATCTTTTATGAATGTGTCTATAACATATTCAACTTAAGTATACCTACCATATGGATCCAAGGGCACCTTCGATTACACTTACTAATACCATATAAAACTTAATAAACTTGATTATAAAATTTGTACTCCTAATACTATTTTTCCTATTTTTTAACTTGGTAAGAAATTATCAATAGGAGATGAAATACCGTCAAAAATGAGCAAATGTCATGTTTAAACAACTATGCGGCATCATGCAACCATAGCACATAGGTTTACAAGGCAACAAATTACTGTTAGGTAGAAAACTGTGGTCGTGCTTAAAATAAGGTAACCCCTCGATCTTAGTATTAAGAAGTACAAAATTGAATTTTGATGATATTTTCTAGAAATGGTAATAGAAAATGTAAATCCAGTTGCCCTTAGCAGCACACTATTATTAAATACACGATAAAGTTATCTCAATTTGGCAATGCGATACAAAAATGCACCACGCCCGCCTTTCAGTCATTGTGTGAGTAGGCTTCCCACACTAAGGAAATTACAATTACACGCTTTAACTACAATTTTATAGAGGACTGGTGTCATGTTGACCACAAATTCTTGACCAAAATATGTTACCATTATACACGCTTGCACAATAGTAATATTTTGTGTATACGTTTAATCATCTATGTTCCAATGAGATTAAGCAAATGCAAGAGATTCTTTTCAAAAGAACTAGCCATTGCTCAAAAAGAGGCGCTATTACTTTACATCAAGTATAGAGTTCAATTTAACAGCATCACGCTATTCTTTCCCAAACATGATATCCGCTCTTTATTATTAGTAAGACTAGATAAAAAATATTGGCATTCCAAGTCAGACACTTTAAACTAGCCCTGAAGTTGGCCAAGTGGTTGAGCATCAACATTACAAAGAGAAAAGATCAGAGTTTGAGCAACAGTTATGACATATACATCTGTTTGGTTCGTCCAAATGTGTTAATGGTACATATATGTCACCAAAGTTTATTTCCTCGTATTATTTTTAAATCACGCACTATAAACTAAAAGGCACTGACATGAAGAGTCTGTTTGGAACAACATTTTCATGACTGCTTAAAATGGTTTCAATGTGTAATTTTTAAATAATTAGAAATGATAGCAAAAGGCAGAAGTGTTCAAATAATAAAATTTTAGTTGTAAAAGATGAAATAAGTCATAAATAGTTTCCCTTATTAACTTATTTACTACTTCTAAGTGTGTCAAATAATTCAAGTAACAAAAGTAATTAATAAACATTTTTTTCTCCTCATAAGCTATTGAGACTCCCTATGAACCAACTTAATACCACCAAATCAAACCTGAACAATGTCGACTCCAGGTAAATTCTTCGCCGCCGCCTCCATCAACTCTCCACTGCAAGGTGCTGCCCCAGAGCAAATCCACTTCAAAGAGCTCAAATCACACTTGTTGAGCACATTCCCTTGCTTAGCAAACCCAATCATGACAGGTGGCACTACGAACAAATGGCTAACCCTATACTTCTCAATCGATCTCAACATAACACCCATATCAAAACTCTCCATTACCACCAACGTGTTCCCTCTCCTCAACTGCGCATAACACAGAACACAAAGACCAAACGCATGAAACATAGGCAAGAAACACAGTATAGTATTTTTCGGTTCACCATTCTCATCTTGATCTGCTGTAATCATCAAACTAGAAGATATGAAGTTCCCATGTGATATAATAACGCCTTTACTCATACCTGTGGTGCCTGAAGAGTACAACAAAGCTGCTGTATCAGTCTGTTTACAAGGCTCTAATTCCACAAACCCTGACCCTAACACTAATTTGTCGAAGTCAGATAAAAGAACAATGGGGATATTCAAAGATTTAGCCTTTTCAACCAAGTCGGTAGTGGTCAAAACAAGCTTTGCGTTACAATCTGAAGCCTGCTTGCTCAATTCTCTGACGGTGTAAGTAGGATTCACAGTAGTAGCAATCGCTCCAAGATAAATGATAGAGAAGAAAGTTACGGGATAGAAAATCGAATTCTTCGCGAAGATGAGGACGACGTCACCTTTTTTGATGCCGGAACGGCGTAGGTACGAAGCGAAGGCGACGACGGATGATCGGAGCTGCGAAAAGGTAAGAGACTTGCCGGAAACTGCGTCGATTAAGGCGAGGTTGTTCGAATAGTCATCCGCGTTTTGGAAAAGGAAAGAAATCATGGAGAGGTTAGGGTTTTGGGGGAAATCGAGTTTGGTGCGTGGGGAAATGTAGGTGCAGGTGGATGGATCGAAAGTTTTAGACGCCATTGGACAACTTCGATCGGAATTATTTGAAATATTGACTGAGATTTGTTGATCGTGGACCATGTAGACAATATGAAGACGAAATAAAGTGAGGACTTGAAAGTGATATGAGTGGAGTAATTTGACCC
The DNA here is from genome assembly GCA_030765085.1 of Allium cepa. NCBI lineage: Eukaryota > Viridiplantae > Streptophyta > Magnoliopsida > Asparagales > Amaryllidaceae > Allium > Allium cepa. The sequence continues at coordinate 958,622,084 of CM060937.1, forward strand.
GCCAGTAGGAGTACATTTCCCGTCAAAATTTGACGCATTCGTGGAGATGGCCAATTGGCCAAAACATGACCTATCTGACCGTTCAACGAGAAAATGTTCGTGTTCAGAGACAGAAATCCGGTTCAGTTGGCTTTTTTGTTTTAATTTTTCATCCACGCAAAAATGCACAAGGCGCATGTGTATTGTTGAAAACGATCAATCTAGAAAACAAACTGATATACAAAATAAAAAACAAATTTTATTTTTCATATTTTGAAAAATAATAGAAGCACGAGAAACAATACATCGTTCCGTTGTCTTTTTATGCTCTCCACCGTCTTTCCATCTTCTTTTCATCATCTTCCTCATCACTTCACTATTCTCATATTTTGACCTAAAAAACCCAAAATTCATTTTTAAATCAAACACTACCTTAGCTTTCCAATAAAGAATGCGGTCAAACGATAGAAAGTGTGGCAGCGCAATGTAAGACATTATTTCAAAGAATCATGTTAAATCATTCACATTGATTGAAATTTGTGTTGGATATCTATGTTATCCGACTTTTAAAATCAAACATATTTTCATTAAAATTAGAACGTCATGATGAAGACGAAACGATTTGTGAATTTGAATACATTCTCAGGAGGGCAATATGATCATACTTAAGAACTTTCATAGGCAATGGACTAAAGTGGACCATTCAGTACTGAGCCCTACCACTCGGTATCGATCTCTTTTTGTTGTCCATTGAAGCTCCAAAACAACTTGTATTGAGGCTCTAACTCAATGATCATCGTGATGTGTAATTCTTAAGGAATAGGCGAACAACTATAAGGATTTTCTAGAAGAAAGCAAAGAAAACAAAGATGAACAAGCGTTATCAGAACTTCTTAGAAATAGCTTGATCTCAAAGGAAAAGCTCTTAAAACGAAACGAATTGGAGATAAAAAAAACAAAAAAACAACAAGTAGAAGAGGTTTCTCCCCCATGAAAACCGATCGGTACCGAGTGAAACCACTCGATATCGAGTGGTTTTTATTGCTCTGTGATCCCTGTAACTTGCTTCTGCAAGCTTGGATTTGGGTTTGGACATCATATTTCGTGGGTCTCCGGTTCCACGAGATGATTTTCCTATAAATGCAGATTTTATGGCTATTGGAAAGGACTTTTTGGCTCTTTGGTTTTCTTTATCTCATATCTCTCATCTCCATAGTCACTAAGACAGACATTATTGGTTGTTCTAGGCTTTAAGAACCTGTCAACTACCGACTCTCAAACAAATAATCAATAAATTACAATGGATGTAGGCCAGAAATTGTAAACCACTACAAAATTATGTTGTTCTCTTTACTTTTCTTATAGTTTTTGCTAAATCTCAATATTTCTACAGATCTTTGGGTGTTGATCCATTTTTGACGTTAATATTTTAGTGCTTTCATCGAGAAACTCGATTTTCAGACTTAGATCTAGCTTGCTATTTTGAATTTTGATAGATCGAGTAGTTAGATCTAGAAGATTTTCTTTAAAGAATTTGAAAACTTGTTGATAGAAATCAACGGCACTTAGGAGATTTAGAAGATCGTCTGGAACGGTTACTGGTGGTGATAAAGGAAATGCTTATCAAGTGAAAGTTAGCAACCAGCTGGCAGTACCAAGATCATCTGCTCAACACTAGATGGCTTCTAGGATTGAATTTGATATGATGATGCAGGAGTTAAATCAGAAGTTGGTTGACAATCGAAAAGCTTTGATGGAAAAAATAAATGCTAGCATAGCACTGTTGACCCAACACCACAGAAGTCCAGGAGGAGTAGGAGGAAAGTTTCTCTTCCAGGATTTGAAGAAGAGAATTCACCTTTTCTTGGTCAGAATAGGCAAAATCAAAGACAAAAATGGAAGGAAGTAGTTGTTGAGCAACAAAGAGGGTTGCTGGAGGAAATCGGAGTACTCCTCCTAGAAAGAATATACTCGGTACCGACCAGAATCAGGTCGGTAACGAGACGAACATTGGAGCATCAGGAGGATAGGGAGCTAAGGCTGTGGAGCTGTCTGATTTGGAGGATGATCTACAGTATGACGTTGATGCTCACAAGCTGTATGTTAGAGTTAATGGTGTTGGAGCTCAAATAGCTGCAACAGAACCAACCAAGCATCAATAGAAACTGAAAGAGTGGTTCTCCTAGAGATTGGAGGATCTAGACGTCAAGGAGCAAACCGAGATTGTTTACAGAGCCAAACACTCAGTGTAGCCCTTAATAGCCGACCTTTAAAGTACCGTGCAAGGAAGGAATATATAGTGGACGCGGTTAAGCCATTGATCGAGGAAAGAAAAGGTAGAAAGAATGGGGATGGGGTTCTGCTCCGGGTAGAACTTCGTTTACGTAAAATATTATGAGAGAAGAATATTCCATGAAGTTTACGATGTCGACAATGCCATTGTATAACGGGACTATTGATCTTAGGCAGCACTTACTCAAGTATGAGTGGCACATGGATGGTGCCAGGGCGAAGCTGTACGATGTAGATGTTCTCCTACTTTCATGGAAGGTGTTGTGCTAATGTGGTTCGCTAACCTCGCATCGAGATCCATATTGACCTTTGATTGGTTGGCTTGGAAATTCATGGAGCAGTTTCGGCTCCATACTGCTTGGCCTAAGGACATGATGTCCTTGTCAAGCTTATCTCAAGGACCTAAGGAGTCGCTAAAAGGGTTCTTGAATTGGTTTAATATTACTATTACAGAAGTAAGTAATCCTAAGAAGGATCTGGTATTTAAGAAGTAAGTAATCCTAAGAAGGATCTGGTATTTAAGAAGCCGGTTCGAGGCGTATATATCTAAACATGGATTTCAATAGATGGATGAAAACGAAGCAACCTACAACCATGGAGGAGTTCCATTGGAAGGCTAACTAACTTGTATGATTTGAAGTGGTGAATCTAGTTGTAGGAAAAGCTGATGACGGACGGTCAAATAAAGTTATCTAAAGCAATGTGGCAATTGAAAAAGTTGAAGAAAGCTCCGGTAACATCGTGGTTAAATGTTGGAAATTCTGATAACTAAAAGAAAAGAAATCAAGGTCCTGGCGGTAGGCATAGCGAAAAAAGTTAATATTTAAGTTATTGATTTTGATGATGACAACCATGATAATAATAAAACATTCATATAAAATATGGATACTAATGTTTTGCCAAGTTATATAGTATATAGCACATGATATTATACATGTATTAAATTGAAGACTATATAATATAAAAGATTCAAAGAATGGACATGAAGACTCAGGAGTATAAAGAACAAGACATGAAAGTCTTAAGACTATAATATAGTGTAAGAGTCATAGAATATAGTTAAAGTCCTTGGTAGCAATCTATGATGTCTATTTTCCATTTTCTAAATCTTTTATCTTTAAAACAAAATATATTTTTAAAATATATTTTTAAAAAAAAATTAAGTACAAAATGTTTATAAACCATGTTTAAACTATTTTACAAAGTATCAAATTTTTTCACGTAGTATAGGATTTTCAAAACATTTTAAAATAAACAAGTTTTCAAATTACACTAGCCTATGTCGATATATATGCAGATGATATGTCAACATACATGCCGTAATTTCAAATTTCAAATTTTGAAATGAAGTGTCTATCGGTCGTAACTCTTTGTGAATGGACATGTCCGTATATTCTCTATATATAATGGGTTTTCAAACGAATTTCCAACAACTACTTTTTTTATTATCTTTTCTCCTCTTACTCTGCCAAAATTGCTAGTGAAAAACTTATTCAAATCTTCAATTTCAACCAGAATCAATTCAATCTTCATTTTATTTATTCTTTACCATTTACTATAAGATTTCAATCATCTCTCTCTCAATCAAAGATCAAAGTGTTGTCCAAGAGGCTAGAAGATCCATTGTATTCAAAAATCAAGAAATTGACTTGGAAAAACCATCAAACTCTAGTTGTATTGCTTAGGTGTGATTGTAGTATGTTAAAATCAATTGGGTGTGCTTAGGGTTGTCAATTTCCAGCACAACCCGAAACCCACACGGAAATTAGCGGGTTAACCGGACACGTTTAAAAGGGCGGGTCATTTTTGGGTCAACTCGTGAGAACCCGTTCAATAAAAGGGTGGGTTTATGGTTGACCCATTGTAATGATCCGTAATTTCGCTACTTCAAAAATGAGAGATTTTGTTATTTTAGATTAAAAAGAATTTAAAACTTAAATAAATAAGTTATATATAATAAATAATAATAGAGAAATTATTTATTCTTATAGTTAATAATAAAAAAGTATAAATTTGGATTTTAGAACAAATCAACAAAAGTTAATTTTTGTTAAAGCTTAAATAAATAGGTTTAAATATTTATTTGATAAGTTAAATCTTATTTAAAAATCCTAATAAAGATAATAAAAGTATGTTAAAATATTTAAATGTATATTAATAATCTTTTTACAAAAACAACCAAAATTTATCGCATTTTGTCAGTTTTACATACACTATAAAATTAGAGATTTTGATATTAATTAAATATGATTTTAAAATACAAAGAGATATGTTTTAATTTATTTAAAGAAGTAAAAAAGTTCATTTTAAATTTGGTTTACATAAATGAATAGTTTAACTAAAACGTCAAAATATGACCGTAAAATATTTTGTCGAAAATCAACGTTTTGTCCATAAAACGTTGTTGCACCTTTATTTTCTTATATATGAATATATATTCAATTAGTATGAGTATTATTTAATTCACTAATCAAGTTTACTTTTACTAAATAAGTTTAGAAAACAATTAGCAAAAGTAAACACAAAAGATAAAAACATGTCACATCAAATCCAACCAAATCTTTACTTTTCTTTACATAAATATTAAGTGATTAAGACATAAAGTGATGATGTGATAAGGTGATGGTTTGTGTTGAAAAAGTAAGATAAAATAAGGATATTTAGTAATTTTGTAAAGGGTTAATTTTGTAATTTACCACTCCTTACTTTTCCTATAAATACTCATCCATTCTTCTATTTTTTTCACACAAATCATTCTCTTCTTCTTCTGCCTTTGAGCTATCTTAATGGCTTCTCTCTTTTAGAGAGGTATCAGGGTTAAAAATAGTGGAGTGCATAAGCACCAATCCACTTGTTACTCTCCAACCTCTTCTTAATTCACTTCTTCCTTTTCTCTTCTTAAAAAATGGCCTTAAGCCGTAAGGATGAAGGTGGTTAAGGGCTTAGGCCGAGTGCAAGGTGGTGGAGGAGGGTCATGGCCGTGAGCAAAGCAAGTAGAGGTGGAGATGGTCGAGAACTTGGAAGCATGGTTATGATAAGGTTTAGAAATGTTTAATGAAGTGTTGGTTTCGATAAGAATGTTGGTAGGAAGTGAAATGATTTTGGTTAAAGGTGAGAAAATTCTCATTGTTTTTAAAAAATCATATTTTGATTTTGTTATAATAATCATCTTATTACATGCAAGTATACACCCTTTAAAATGTTGTTATGGAGATGTTTGATTATGTTTGTGTTATGTTTGAATAAGTAGCAAATGTTTATGGTTGTGATTATTTATCATGTTAGCTTATGTATGGGCCACAATTATATTAGTGACAAATGTTAACTCGATTATATTTATTTTGATTTAATAATCTCTTTGTTAATAAGACCATATTTTAGTGATATGAGATATTTTGGAAAAATAAGTCCCTTTTTAGTTAGAAGTGAAATTAAAGTTAAAATAAAAGAGAATTTGAAATATGAAGTGAAATGGGTTTGAAAAGGATAATTTGAAATTTAGATGAATTGTGAAATTGAAATTGAAATCAATTTTGAAATTAAAGTTGAGATTAAGAATGAATTGAAGTTTAAATTGAAATTAGATTTTAAATCTAAGTTTTAAATGAGTTTAATTTGAAATCAGAATTGAAATTGAGTTGAAATTGAAATTTAAAATTTAATATTAAAATAATAGAAATAAAATAATTTTATAGTATATGATAATAGTGAAAATATATTTAAATACTTTAAAAGTGAAAATACTGATTTAAAATGATTTGTAATTATTTTATAAGTGATAAAATCCAATTAGAATTGATTTTTTCAAGTATTAATAAATAAGTTAAAACTAGACGCGTCGCGCAACGGTAGTTCGTGATTTTACGCCGAAAAGTTCAAATGAATGTGTAGAGTGGAATATAGCTCGGAATTCTTTGAGATAAGAAAATTCTGGACTATTATGTCCATATCTTCTAAACGAAGAAAGGAAATCAGAATTTCGTTGAGTAGATTTTGAATTAAGTCCAAATCAATTTTCTAGAAAAATCACGCTAGTGTAGTTAAGTGACCATAATAGAAAAATCTGTTTAAATGAACGTCTTTAATTATGGAAATTATGGAATAAATTTGATAAATATATTTGAATGATTTAAAAGAGATTTTCATTGAAAAAGATGAATTATCGAATGTTTAAAAATTGTTTAAATAAAATAAGCTTATATAGCACTTTCCGCAGCACTTTTATACTGTGAATTCTATAACTTTTGAAATATGAGTTTAAATATAACGATTTTTCCCAGAATCAATTGTAAATATTTTTAAAAGGGAAGATAAGCGTTTGAAAAATAATTTGGAATATTTATAAGTAATTTCAAAATAAAGTTGAAAATTTAAGTATACCGAAACGACTAGTACATTTGTCCCGCCTATGAGATCTGGGAAGATAAAACAAGATGTTTAACTAAGGTTAGGGATAGAGCAACCAGTGCTCTGAACTTACCTGGCCTATGTTTTTTTTTCTTAGGCGAGGGGTGGAACAGATCGAAAGGAAATCTCTGATGCTCTTAAATAAAAAGATCGTATTGAGTTTTCAAAATAAATGAAAATTGGTATTATCCAAAACTTAAGCAATCTCCAAAATGAACGATTTCTATGATCCTATTTACTCAAAAATGTTTGCTACGATTGATTTAGGGTTTATCGTAAACGATGTCTTAAATAACATTATTTTTGACCCGCCTAAAAGTCAAGGAATTTGGATCGAGAGTTAAGTGAGAAAAGTTGAGATATTATCCAAAGGAAAAGAATGAATTATTTAGAATTATCCTAAGTCAAAATAAAGAGATTTCGAAATCAGCCGAAAAGAATTAAAGTGAAAAAAGACTTAATAAATCTTATATACTCATATTCACTTTTTATCGATAATTGGATTTCGAAGGAATCGAGGTCGGATTTGTGTGATTCCTATCCGAAAACCACTTCGAACCAATATATACGTTCGAATGCGAAGACATGTTGAAGATGATGATTAATGAAGACCGTGGATCTTCATAACATGATGACTGCTTGTTGCTCTGGGTAGCTCCCATTATAGAGTAATTTATAGCAGTGGTCTCCTCGTGGTGGAGATTTTTCGGATTGCAAGGACTACTCGCTACTAGTGGTAATAGGAGAGTGCCTTCGATTTGGCTTGTTCCTGGACAACTTGTATGGAGTTTGTCTGACATTGAATTTCTAAAGATTATGTACATTGGTTTTTACAAACATACATCAGTGGTGGCGGAGAAGGCAACTTTTCTTAGCTTAACACCCTCCTTGAGACGTACGAGTTCAAGGGTTGTGTTTTTGTGGAAGGCAATTAGTAGTTAACGGAAATGACAATGTGGCATTCAAAGGTATGATATATGCTATGCGAAAAGGTAATCGTTGCTTCAAGCCTCATTAAACTGAAAATGACCGAAATAGGATTAGATGCGGCAAGGCTAAGTGGGTCATTCCCAAGTAGGGTATGATCATTCCCTTCTAGATATATTTCTTCCCGCTATGACGTTCAGGATGTAAATTAGTGTGGTGTATGGAAAAACGAGCGTTAGGTTAAAGGTCGGTAACGACTGGGGGATGACATATTCGGTACTATCTAGTTATAGAGGTAGGCCGGTCTTGTGTTGGTAGAGGTTCCTTTGTGCTATTCCTCTAGGCATCCATCTAGAGGTGTACCATTTCGGAAGGTAGATCCTTCGCCTAGTCATTTATATGGAAATCCATTCTCCAATAAGAACCTACAGTTTTGTTTTTAGAACCTAGTATGCTGGAATTTAATAATGGTAACAATTTTGGCTAAGATTAATAAGTTTATCTGCAAATGTTTTCAAAGATATATCATTAGAAATAATATCAAACATTTTGATATAAAAGTATTTTAGTTATCATAAGGTAAAAACCCATGCATGTTTATGTGTGGGTGTGGTCTTATGAGATACTCTTTATTTTCAAAAGATTTTTATTTAAAGGCTGATATATTACATTGTCATTCATTATTAAATTTTTCTCACGCTGGTTTATCAATCCTGATCCTGGTATCTTTAATACTCGGATCAAATCCGAGTAGTTTCAGGTTTTGTCGAAGACAGTTGGAGTTTTTCAGAGGAGAGCTAGAGATATTCATCTACGTATGGACATATTCTATTATCTATTGTACTTAGGCTGTTTTATTGATGTTTGTCAGCAATTGTAGGGACGGATGTTTATAACTGTCCAAGCTGAATCTTGGTTAGACTCTGATATGTGTATTTTAAAAGTTTTTCTACTGTAAAAGATATTTGTTCAATATTATATGTTATTCCAACCAAGTAATATTGTTTTCTGTCTATTTTTCTTTACTACCCTTCATGTTCCATATTTTCGTGCAATTTGAGTTGGACATGTGTGGTTTATTATCGATTCAAAGGTTATGGAAAAACAGGTCGTGATATTTGGTATCAGAGCTGAAGGTTAAGCGAGAACCTTGGCTTTGTTATGGGTAAAGTCTCATCAGAGATAGGATTAGTAATATACTAGGATGAGTAACTCATTAGAGATAGGGTTAGCAACACCCTAGAATGAGTTTGAGAATATTATATATGAATGCATATTTGTTAATTTCATAAAAAAGGTTTTGTTTCAAAAGATGGTAAATGAAATAATTTTACCTTGGGTTTATATTTTAAATATCAAAGGGGATATTATTATTTTTGATTAGAAATTAAGGATTGTTTGTAATTTAGCTTAGCAAAACTAAAACATGAATACCTTGTGATTAGAATTGCACGATTTGACTATAAGATATTCCATATAGAATCAATTAGTTGAGAACTAGAATTTAGAACTTTAATCATATACCCTTAGGTATTTAGTATTAAGAAATAATAATGATTAAGTTATTATCATAAGGGAGATTTTACCATAAGGGCGTCTTCCCATCAAACAATAAGTTTATAGGACACAGGTTTAAAATAATTACTTTCTAGGACAAAAGTTCATACACGTCCCGTCCGTTACTTTATCCCTTTATTCCGTTACTTTTTCTCTCGTCCTTTTTCTTTTTCAGAACGCAGTAAAACGAAACCAAAATGAAGAAAATTTATGCAGGGTTTTCAAAACGAAATCAAATCTAAAATCGAAAAGTAGGTTTTTCTAAATGACCAGAAAATTTGTGATCGAAGATCTCTGCCATTATTCGGTTAAAACACCGATTTTTCTTCACCGGTTACTCTACATGTAAGTACTATTTTTTATGTAAACGATTTAGATACATGTTAACTAATTAAATATTCATAATTATTGATGAATATGAGAGATTTTGTTATGGATTTAAGTTGTTCGTTGTTTTTGAGATGGTTTAATGTTAAATGAAGTTAACTAATGAGTTCTTCATAAAATATTCAGTGTCAGATCTTACTTAATGCAACTATTAAAAAAGATAGAAGCATTTATCTTTTGATGTAAATGATTTAAGTACATGTTAAACCTTAGTTATATTTTCACAATCACTGATACAAATGGTATATTATCTAATGCATTCAAGGTATTTGTTGTTTTTCTCATGATATTAGTTATTACATAAAATATGCAGATATGTTAAACCCTAGGTAAAAAAGATAAAAACATTTATGTTTTTATGTAAATGATTTAAGTTCATGTAAAACCTTAAATAAATTTTCATAGTATCTAATACATATGACATAATATGTAATGGACTTAAGTCATATGTGGTTATTGTGATGGTTTTATATGAAATGAAGATATTCAATAAGTTATTGCATAATATATTTTGTGCCTGATCTTATTTTATTTCTATATTAAAAAGGATAAATATATTTAACTTTATAGCATAGAAATATTATCGTTTCATCATTACTGATATATATTTATTACACACGAAAACTTTCATGCAGCATAAAAAATGCATACAAGACATGCTTGAAAAACAAAATTGGTAAAGAAGAAGCTATTTGTATATTTATTACCAAAGGAGGAAACCAATGTATAAGCATTAGACCGATCAGAAGTCCATTCTGTAAAGTGCACAGCCAAAAGAACACATTATCTGTAACTCCACTGGTAACTATTTTTTACAATCAAATGCTTTATTTTTATTTTAGTAGAAATTGTTTCTATTTCTATTTGTTAACCAAGATTGCTTCAAAGTTCAAATAAGAGTTTTAATTTTAACCAAATTATCAAAGTGAACATTGTAACATTTGCATGATAACTTTTCCAAGTTTGTAATACTTGGCCCTGTAATTGTTGCATCTTCAGACTTTGGTTATTGGGAAATGTATTCTCGATTGTGAATATTGACTGTTTTGGCTTTGGTTCTCACTAAGTTTTCAAATTTTTAATTGACCTTTAGTCATATTTAGGTTAACTTCCTAACAAACATGGTATAGTCATTTGATATCAATAAGCTTCCCAATTATATTTGCTATGATGTTCGGTTATGATTTTCAGTTCATATATAACTATTAAACTGCAAACCAGATCCAATTATTTAAGTATAAAATAGCTAAATTTCAAAAAAGGTTAAAAAAAACTAAAAAAGATAAAAAGGTTATCTTTTTATAGAATTTCCAGTAAAGTATGTTAATTTTTTTCATAAACTTGTTGTTATTTCAAATTAATATTTAATTAACTAATTATTATCAATATAGGATCAAACTGAACCAGATGAAGATAATGCACAGATTGTTCAAAAACAAGCCTTATCAAATGAAACTTCAAAAGATTCCAATGATAAAGTTTGTGAAACTAAAGAATCTTCTGATGAAGGAATTTTTTTTCAAAAGACTTCAATGCAGAAAGTTATGATTACGATAATTTTGACAACTTCGAATTAAAAAGATAGTAAAAAGAAAAGAAATAGTGTCAATACACTGGTACTTATTGATGCAGTTTGGAAGCGATTTTCAAAGTAATGAAAACAATAAGGAAGAAAAATATTTTGACATCTAAATCTATCTCTTATATATAGAAAAAAAACCATTCAAAAATTTCTTTAATGTTTTTCTAAGAGATAGGATAGCAAGGCAAGATTTGAGGAAAAGCACTAGCAACTTGGATGAAATAATTACATCTTTCGAAAAAAATAGAAGGCTTTTAGAATTGAAAAAGATTGCTGAAAATTACACCTGAGGAAGTAAGTTTGATATATGGAGTGCCTATGATTGGAGAAGACTTACTCCCAATAATAGCTTCTAATAGAGCCACTGCAATGGAAAATTTCACCGATTTTTTAAGTGCTAATTTTCAACAGGATGACATAATCAGCAAAAAAAAAAGGTTACAAAATGATTGAAGGTGATGATAGATGAAGAAATAGGAAATAAAAATTTAGTGAAGCTGCTATTACTACTGCTTGTGATAACTTTTCTATTCCCAAACAATCAAAGTTATATGCAGTGGGGTTTGTTGACGAAACTATTAAATTTAAAGAAACAGAATTCAATACCTTGACCGCAAGCAATATGTGAAAACATATTAAAAAACGTTGAAAAGTATTCTGCAAATCCTAGGAGCACACCAAGTTATACAATGGTGTTAATGGTATTCTTTCTTATCTCTAATCAAAAATCAATAAGTTGAAATTAATATTTATCAAAAAATATAAATCTATTTATTTTTTTCTTGCAGTATTGGTTTTGTGAAATAAATCAGGTAATATAAGAGAAAGAAAATCTTGAAGACAAAATCTCAAGAATGATAAAATGGGTTTTGTCAAAACTTAAAGATTTGGACCTTGGTGATATTGATGACGATAAGGTATGCAAGTTTTTTTTAGTGTATAAGTTATATTTTACAGTATGATATTATCTTATTGTTTTGATTCGGTTTTGACTTATAATCTGAAAGCAAATCTCGCATCCAGTCTATTTTTCTCAATTCGTCATAAAATAATTGTCCGACGTCAGACTTCAATCTCCAATCAAAATGCAAATCTGTTCAGATTGTGTCAAATTAAGTTTCACAACCAATGACACACACTTTTCGAAATGTCATCGCTAAATTGTACGTATCAGTATATCATATACATTCACAAACTTATCCTTTTTAATTATACAATCACTAAATTATTAGTGGAGCTAGAAGCTAACTATTTATTAATTAATATATAATGTATACTCTCAAAATTGATGACTAAACATGGCATTATGATTTTTCAAAAATAAATACATACATATAAAATTCTTACATATAAAATGAAGAATGATAGATGAACATAGCATTATGATTTTTCAAAATCAAATACATGCATATGAAATGAAGAATGATAGATGAGCATAGCATTATGATTTTTCAAAATCAAATACATGCATATAAAATGAAAAATGATAAATGAACATAGCATTATGATTTTTAAAACACAAATACATGCATATAAAACGAAGAATGATAGATAAATATAGCATTATGATTTTTCAAAAAAAAAAAAATGCATCTGAAATGAAGAATGATATATGTATATGGCTTTTTGATTTTTCAAAATCAAATACATGCATACAAAATGAAGAATGATAGATAAATATGGCATTATGATTTTTCAAAATCAAATACATGCATACAAAATGAAGAATGATAGATGAATATGACATTATGATTTTTCAAAAATAAATACATGCATATAAAATGAAAAATGTATTTATCTTTTCATGTATTAATCCAAACTAATACTTACAAATACTAAAATATAAATGTATTTATCTTTTTCATGTATTAATCTACAATAATTGTAAATAGTAAAATAGAAATGTATTTATTTTTCTCGAGTATTAATCTAGAATGATAATTATATATTCTAAAATATAAATGTATTTAACTTTTTCATGTATTAATGTAGAATAATAATTATAAATATTAAAACCAAAAGATCAAATCAAAAATTTATGAGCTATGCATGCAATAAATAGAGTTCGGTGCAGCATTTACCAAGCAAGCTTAAATCAACTGTGATGGCGAACATAAAGCTAGAATTTCTAGAGTTTCCATTTTTTAGGAACATTGACTAGCATCGAGACAATTATTATGAAAGCGAATTGATCTTTGAAGCAGTACCAATCCTTTAATCTCTTTGGACTTGGTAATTTTGTATAAGCATCCTACCTAATTATCTAATTAGATACATTAAAACACGAATAATTAGCAATTATGTTAGCATGAATAAAATAAAACAATAAATAATCAATTTACGCACTTGAAAGTCCACTGCACCATCAAAAAAGTTTCTTATTGTGCGACCACCGGCCATATCAACACTGCATTAATATTTGCATAGAAAATAAAAAGATAAAAAGATTTATCTTTATTCTAAAAAATGGTAATTCTTTTTTTTCTAGAAAGCAGCGGTTAATAACATTAACAAAGAACTCAATGATGCAGGCAACCAGACAATTTTGGGGAAGTCTACACTACTAAAAAATGTTGACCGTGCAGAACAAACCACTAGGCAATATTAAATAAAAAATTCTTACATATAAAAATGCATGTTAATTATAATAATGTTACATGTTAATTAGTCATCCAGTTATACATTTAGAATTATGTACAATCTAGGCTAAACATTTTTCTACAGTAAATCAAAAGGTGTTCAAATCCTCCCACGCATCCACAAACACACCCATATTCACATAAAGTTTTTATTCATTTTGACATTCATTTATTCTGCAGTTAAAAATTTGTAATCAACCAAATTTCATTCATTTTTCCATTACTATAAAAAAAGTTTCCAACTTCGTGGATATGAAAACTTAGTCATGCATACATTACCTTAGTTTTTACAGTTATCATAATTAATAATTTTGCTCCAAAGTTACTGTTACTGATTCAGATCAATAGACTTTTAATTATACCCTTCTTTCATTACCTAAATGAAAAAAGATAAACTGTTTTATCATTATATAGAAATGACTGAAATTCATAAATACAGGTATGATTGTGGTATCTTTGTAATGATGTTCATGCTAAAGCTTGCACAAGGAATAGACATGACATCAAAAATTCAGCTTGAAGAAGTTAATGGCTTTAGAGCGCAAATAGCCATAGACATTCTTTGCGATGAACCGTATTGTTGGATGCTGGAAAAAATTTGTAGCTCAGCTCAAACTACAAAAATTACAAAGTGAGGATGATGAGTATAATTTGTTTTGAACTTGTAGTGATTGATGGTGGTTTTATGATAAATTTGCTAAAACTTGTTATGATATCTGAAATTTTGTTGTTTATAATGATTTAAAGTAATGGTGTTGGATTTGCTGATGAATTTGGTGATGAATTTGTAATTACTGACTTTGGATGGAAAGGTTTTAGCATGACTGATGTTAATTAGCAAGTGATTGCATAAAATATTATGTGACTGATTTGTTTTTAATGCACTGATAAAAAAGATAAAAGCATTTATCTTTTAACTTTAGAGTTACTTATGTTTGTGTGGTTTGTTAGTGTGGTTTACGAATTTGGCTTACTTATGTTTGCCTTATGTTATAATACATATGTCGTTTATCTGGATTAATAGTTAAGGATACTTATGATTGCACACATGTCAACAATAGTTAAGGAATCTTTTAATCCGCTATAGGTGATGATAAGAAAAATAAGTAAAATCACTCTAATTAAACCGCAGATACCCGTAACAGCAAAAGTTACAGTTGAGAGTTGGAACCTAATAACACTTATTTGAAGAAGAAGAAGAAACCATTAAATTTACAGATTTATAATATTCTCAGTAACAATTACATAGCTGTTAATAAGTCATATTCGCATTCAAATTTGATAACCCAAATTAACCATTGACACAGTTCCATCAGTTGCTATTATATCATTCAAATAACATCGCCATGACATTTATCAAATACACAATAAAAATATCAGTACGCAACAAAGAAACAAAAACATTGACATTATAAATCTAAAAGTAATGCACAAAATTTAATCTATGCCCAGAGTCTGTAAGTAAATATTAATTTCATCATCATGAGACTACCAAATCAAAAAATAATTAAGTGTCAAATGTTCATAATCTCATTCGCTTTTCTCGAAAAAATGTGGCTTTTGATCCTCAACAACAACCAACCCAAACGAGTATTTCTTAATCCTTAAAGAAATCAGTATACTGGAACTAATTCCAAGTAAAGGAAAAAGATAGGAAGAAAGCTTAGATTTCCGTGAGCCAGTAGAAGAAGATACTGCATCTCCAGCAAGACTGCCAAGCGATGTATTCTGAAGAATCATTGGTAGGCAACCGATCACTGTAGGAGAATGAACTTAAAAAATATACCTACAAAATTTATAAATGATAAATGGTTAGATATATAAACAAGTTGTATTTGCAAACAAAAGTTATTGGTACTATATATAATCAGTCTAATACATAAGGCCTAAAGTATGTCTAGCAAAGATGAAATACGTATAAAATTAATGTGAGAGGAAAAAATGAAGTCCTTGTCGCTTGCTTTGTTGTAAATATTATACAAAAACATTCAAATGCCAAACTAATTATTGCATATTTATGTACTCAAGCTGATGCTTAGGAACAGATTATTTAAATCAGAATACTTAGGAAAATAAGCAAACCTAAACTTATGATTGTCAATATGATTCAAAAGTATTAGAAAATGAATAACTACTAACCTATGTTAGAAATCTAGAAAATTATTGTTCGAAGATAGATAAAAATATATAAACACTCAATCCAAATCCATACATAGATGACAACAATGTTATGCAAACATACCTAGATGATTTAGAAACACTCCATCCAAATCCTTCTTCCTTTAGTTTCAACAAATGAGCTTCCATTTTTGGACAAAGCACACTAGTCAATTGAAAATGTAAGAAGGTAAATATATGTATGAAATGTTTTACTATATCGATCTTAATTAGCAAGTAATTGCATAAAATATTAGATGCTAGATCCTTATTTAGTCCACTGTTTAAAAAAAGATAAAAGCGTTTATCTTTTAATTACAGAACTATTATTTCATTAACTAATATATAAGAAACATTATTTTCATAGTATGTTATTTATACGATATGATTACTAGTGAAATTGTAACAATGTCGATCTACCTCACTAAAAGGGATTAATGTCATACTTTAACATGCATCCATTTTGAATTAAAGATGACCAATGTTTTCAACAATGTCATATATATTAAAGATGGCCATTGCATCCTATAGATTAGCTTTCCCTTAATAGTTTTTGTGTTCTTCCAAGAAGCATTGTCAGAAAACTAAAAATGAAATCAACAAATAATTATCAGATTCAGCAAGAACAACACAAATATGCTTATTGTCAACCAAAAGTTTCAGCCTTATTTTTATATGTTTTCATTATACTAGAGTAGGCATTAATTATACCAACAAAATCTTTTTGTCAATTCATTATACCGTATTACTAAAAAAAGGTTTTACTGCCAAAAAGATAAATCCATTTATCACAACTAAACATAAACAAATGCTTAAAATAAAAAAGGTAACAAACAATACCTTTGGTTAACATAATCCATTAACTGATTATTTGAACTCTGAGTTTGAGTTTCCATTAACACAACCGAAGAATTCGTAAAACCAAAAATAAGAAATCGAAGAACATAACTACAATCTTGAACAAAATCAGCAATCGACGGTTTCTACTGAATTGAGATGAAATCTTAAACGTACCCGATATGAGAATCTATCCACAATTTAAGAAAAAACCCGATCGATTTGAGGAAATAGCGAGTTGATTTGAGAATAAACGGGAAGAAACAATTTTTGTCCTGGAAAGAAATTGTTTCCGACCCGTGTCCTACAAAATTATTGGGCCTAGTTTCTAGGCCCTCCTCGCTAATTTCCACTTATCATAATTGGTGGATTTAAAAGCTAAGTACAAATACCTTGTGATGTAAAATTCACAATTTGACTATAAGATATTTGATGATAATATTGAAGCTAAGTTGTAATTGGAGAAAGTAAAAAGAAAATGCACAGAAAAATTCTTATCATTAAGATAGAAAAAAGATAAGCCGAAATTGAGATTTTGGGTAAATATAATATAAAAGAGTAACTTCTATAACTTATAAAGGAGATAAGTTAATTTGAAATTTGACACTTTGATTAGGTTAAAATCAAGGTGAAATTTAGGAATAAGAGATATAAGAAATATCATCCTAATATAAAAATTAGAATTAGTGATAACATATGTAATTCAAAACAAAGGAAGATTAGAAGTGGATAGTTTTGAATAAAATGGTTAGTAGGTTGATTGTTGGATGAAAATGTTTAAATAACAAATACCATGTAAATTAAGTTTCATAATTAGACTATAAGGTATATGGATTTAAGGTTAAGAAATTTGATTTAGAAACTGGATAGGTAAATAAGTTAATATTGGTAAGAAAAATGTACACTTAGTAAAGTTGTCTTATTAATATATATGATTAGATAAATACTATTAGCAAAATTGAGACCTTAGGTAAATAAAACTAAGGGTTAAGTTTTATAACTTATTAATTTGAGATAATAGTAGAATTCCACATTGGTTAAACACCCTAATTGAAGTAATAACAATTTGAAGTTTGGGGATATGTATATATACTCTTAGGAAGTAAAGGTATATTATACACGTTTAAGTCATATTTGTATGCTTAAGTAATAACTTATTTAAAAGAAAGTAAACGGCTGTGAAATAAACTTGGATTAATAGAAATTTTAGAAAAATATATTAGGTAAAAATGAATGTGAATAAGTATATAACTTAAACGTAGATTATTTTGGCACATAAATTTTGATCTAAGATTTGAGACAGAATTTTGAGGTGTTTACACCAATCCGAAAAAAGATTTATCACTCGATTCTTGACGGCGAACATTGATGAGAGTTTGTGATTATATGCTTAAGTTTTCTTTCATAGTTGAGAGCTATGCAAA
This sequence comes from Allium cepa, assembly GCA_030765085.1. Lineage (NCBI taxonomy): Eukaryota > Viridiplantae > Streptophyta > Magnoliopsida > Asparagales > Amaryllidaceae > Allium > Allium cepa. The sequence continues at coordinate 958,640,272 of CM060937.1, forward strand.
GAAAGCAAGGGTTTGTGATCAAAAAGGCTGATCAAAGTCCGCACTAGAAAATCGGGTGATCGATACTAGTTCGGATGTAAAGTTATGGATTCAAATAATAGATCGAATCAAACATCACATATAGTATGATTTTTTGGTCTGTCCACATGGTAGTTGGATAGTTATCTTAAATAGTAGACACTAAAATATAAGGGTTAAACTTATGTTTTGATATGTGTATATATATAGACCTCAGATGTAGTACATGCTCAGGTCAGGGAATGAGTTATATGGATGTATTCAATTATATTGACATAGTATTAGTTTGGTTTTTTTTGGATGTATAGTCTTGTTTGGTAGTTGGATGTATTATCTTAAGTATGCAGTACGCACTAGGATGGGTACGATAGAAGTCTGACTTGATGTATGTATATATAACCTTATGTATATGATAAGTACTCAAGTTAGTGTAGAGAATCTCTATATGTATGTTTGGCATCATTTGTTTTAGTGTTTATATCAACTTTCTTCTTTTCTATCATGAGTATAAATAAGTCAAATTATTTATAGATATGAGTATGAGATAAATTCCATTATCTAACTTTCATTCGAGGACGAAATGCTTTTAAGTAGGGGAGAATGCAACGACCCGTAATTTCGCTACTTAAAAAATGAGAGATTTTGTTTATTTTAAATTTAAAAAGAATTTAAAACTTAAATAAATTAGTTATATATAATAAATAATAATAGAGAAATTATTTATTCTTGTAGTTAATAATTAAAAAGTATAAATTTGGATTTTAGAACAAATCAACAAAAGTCAAGTTTCGTTAAAAATAAATAAAGGCTTAAATAAATAGGTTTAAATATTTATTTGATAAGTTAAATCTTATTCAAAACATCTAATAAAGATAATAAAAGTATGTTAAAAGATTTAAAAGTATATTAATAATCGTTTTACAAAAATAACCAAAATTTGTCGCATTTTGTTAGTTTTACATACATTGTACAATTAAAGATTTTGATACTAATTATATATGATTTTAAAATATAAAGAGATATGTTTTAATTTATTTAAAGAAGTAAAAATGTTCATTTTAAATTTGGTTTACATAAATGAATAGTCAACTAAAACGTTAAAATATGACCGTAAAATATTTTGTCGAAAATCAACGTTTTGTCGATAAAAAGTTGTCGCAACGTTGTTTCACCTTTATTTTCTTATATATGAACATATGTTCAAATAGCATAAGTATTATTTAATTCACTAATCAAGTTTACTTTTACTAAATAAGTTTAGAAAATAATTAGCAAAAGTAAACACAAAAGGACAAAAATGTCACATCAATCCAACCAAATCTTTATTTTTCTTTACTTAAATATTAAGTGATTAAGACAGAAAGTGATGATGTGATAAGGTGATGGTAAGTGTTGAAAAAGTAAGACAAAGTAAGGATATTTTCGTAATTTTGTAAAGGGTTAGTTTTGTAATTTACCACTCCTTACTTTTCCTATAAATACTCATCCATTCTTCTCATATTTCATACAGATCATTCTCTTCTTCTTCTTCTGCCTTTAAGCTATTTTAACGGCTTCTCTCTTTAAGAGAGGTAGGAGGGTTAAAAATAGTGGAGTGCTTAAGCACTAATCCACTTGTTACTCTCCAACCTCTTCTTAGTTCACTTCCTCCTTTTCTCTTCTTAAAAAATAGCCTTAGACCATGAGGATGAAGGTGGTCAAGGGCTTAGGCCGAGTGCAAGGTGGTGGAGGAGGGTCACGACCGTAAGCAAAGCAAGTAGAGGTGGAGATGGTCTAGCACTAGGAAGCATGGTTATGATAAGGTTTAGAAATGTTTAGTGAAGTGTTGGTTTGGATAAGAATGTTGGTAGAAAGTGAAACGATTTTGGTTAAAGGTGAGAAAATTCTCATCGCCTTTAAAAGATCATATTTTGATTTTGTTATAATAATCATCTTATTACATGCAATTATACGCCCTTTAAAATGTTGTTATGAATGTTTAGTTATGTTTGTAGTATATTTGAATAAGTAGCAAATGTTTATAGTTGTGATTATTTATCATGCTACCTTATGCATGGACCATAATTATATTAGTGACAAATGTTAACTCGATTATGTTTATTTTGATTTAATAATCCCTTTATTAATAAGACCATATTTTAGTGATACGAGATATTTTGAAAAACTAAGTCTCTTTTCAATTAGAAGTGAAATTAAAGTTAAAATAAAAGAGAATTTAAAATATGAAGTGAAATGGGTTTGAAAATGATAGTTAAATTGAAATTAAAATTGAGATGAATAGTGAAATTGAAATTGAAATCGATTTTGAAATTGAAGTTGAGATTAAGGATGAATTGAAGTTTAAACTGAAATTAGATTTGAAATCTAAGTTTTAAATGAGTTTAATTTGAAGTTAGAATTGAAATTGAGTTGAAATTGGAATTTAAAGTTTAATATTAAAATAATAGGAATAAAATAATATTATAATATGGTAATAGTGAAAATATATTTTAAATACTTTAAAAAGTGAAAATATTGATTTAAAATGATTTGTCATAATTTTATAAGTGATAAAAATCCAATTTGAATAGATTTTTTCAAGTATTGAAAAAAAAAGTTAAAACTAGACGCGTCGCGCAACGGTAGTTCGCGATTTCGCGTCGAAAAGTTCAAATGAATGTGTAGAGTGGAATATAGCTCGGAATTCTTCGAGATAAGAAAATTCCGGACCATTATATTCATATCTTATAAAAGAAGAAAGGAAATCATAATTTCGTTGAGTAGATTTTGAATTTAGTCCAAATCAATTTTCTAAAAAAATCGCTCTAATGTAGTTAAGTGGCCATAAACAGGAAATCTGTTTAAATGAACGTTTATAATTATAAAAAAATATGGAATAAATTTGATAAATCTATTTAAATGATTTAAAAGAGATTTACATTGAAAATATGAATTATCGAATGTTTAATTATTTAAATCAAATAAGCTTATATAGCACTTTCCGTAGCACTTTTATGCTGCGAATTCTATAACTTTTGAAATGTGAGTTTAAATATAACGATTTTTCCCAGAATCAATTGTGAATGTTTTTAAAAGGGAAGATAAGCGTTTGAAAAATAATTTGGAATATTTATAAGTAACTCCAAAATAAAGTTGAAATCTAAGTATGCGGAAACAATTTGTACATTTGTCCCGCCTATGAGATCTGAGAAGGTAAAACAAGGTGTTTAACTAAAGTTAGGGATAGAGAAACCAGTGCCCTGAACTTGCCTAGCCTATGTTTTATTTTCTTAGGCAAGGGGTGGAACAGACCGAAAAGAAAGCCCGGATGCTCTTAAATAAAAAGATTGTATTGAGTTTTCAAAACAAAAGTAGATTGGTATTATCCAAAATTTAAACAATCTCCAAAATGAATGTTTTCTATGATCCTATTTACTCAAAAATGTTTGCTAAATCTTAGGGTTCATCGTAAATGATGTCTTAAATAACATTGTTTTTGATCCGCCTAAATGATAAGGAATTTGGATCGAGAGTTAAGTGAGGAAATTTAAGATATTATCCAAAGTAAAAGAATGAATTACTTAGAATTATCTTAAGTCAAAATGAAATGATTTCGAAATCAGCCAAAAGAATTAAAGTGAAATAAATCCTATATAATCATATTCACCTTTTATCGATAATTGGATTTCAAAGGAACCGGGGTCGATTTTGTGTGATTTCTACCCGAAAAGCACTTCGAATCAATATATACGTTCGAATGTGAAGATATGTTGAAGATGATGATTATTGAAGACCGTGAATCTTCATAGCATGAAGACTGCTTGTTGAACATGCTATGGGTAGCTCACATTATAGAGTTATTTATAGCAGTGGTCTCCTCATGATGGAGGTTTTTCGGATTGCAAGGACTACTCGCTACTAGTGGTAGTAGGAGAGGGCCTTTGGTTTGTCCTGTTCCTGGACTACTTATATGGAAGTTTGTCTGACGTTGCATTTCTAAAGATTACGTACATTGGTTTTTATAAACGTACATCAGTGGTGGCGGAGAAGGCAACTTATCTTAGCTTAACACCCTCCTTGAGACGTATGAGCTCAAGGGTTGTATTTTTATGGAAGGTAATTAGTAGTTAACTGAAATGACAATGTGGCATTCAAAGATATGATATATGCTATGTGAAAAGGTAATCAATGCTTCAAGCCTCATCAAACCGAAAATGATCGAATAGGATTAGATGTGGCAAGGCTAAATGGACCATTTCCAAGTAGGGTATGATCATCCCATTATAGATATATTTCTTCCGCTATGACGTCCGAGATGTAAATTAACGTGGTGTATGAAAAAACGAGCGCTCGATTAAAGGTCGGTAACGACCGGGGGATGACATATTCGGTACTATCTAGTTATAGAGGTAGGCCGGTCTTGTGTTGGTAGAGGTTCCTTTTTGCTGTTCCTTGGGGTATCCATCTAGAGGTGCACCCATTTCAGAAGGTAGATCCTTCACCTAGTCATTTATATGGAAATCTATTCTCTAATAAGAACCTACAGTTTGTTTGTAGAACCTAGTATGTTGGATTTAATAATGGTAACAATTTCGGATAAGATTAATAAGTTTATTTGCAAATGTTTTCAAAGATATGTCATTAGAAATAATATTAAATGTTTTGATATAAAAGTATTTTAGTTATCATAAGGTAAAAACCTGTCTGCATTTATGTGTGAGCGTGGTCTTATGAGATACTCTTTATTTTCAAAGGACTTTTATTCAAAGGCTGATATATGACACTGTTATTTATTATTGAATTTTTCTCACGCTGGTTTATCAAGCTTAATATGGGTATTTTCAATACTCGGGTTAGATCCGAGTAGTTGCAGGTTTAGTCGAAGATGGTTGGAATTTTCTAGATGAGAGCTGGAGATATTCATCTACGGATTGACATATTCTATTATCCGTTGTACTTAGTGTTATCCCGCCTTTTGGCAAGGCCGTGACACCCAAAAACTGACTAGAAACTAAAGACAATTCATCTCAAAGATTGGTTATATATTGTTTCCCATGGACGTTGGTGAATTTTTTCCGAGCCCGGATAAGGCTAAATTGATAGGACATGACAAGCAAAGCCATGAAGGCTAGCATTCCAAATTTCAAGTCAATCCGAGTTCATATGCTCATGTTATGGTCGATTCAATCTAGAGGAAATGGCCCAGCCTTCGTATCCATCACTATGGGTGATTTCGTATCCATCAAGAGTGCGCTCGGTTCGTATCGATCATGTTCGCATCGATCAGTTAATAGCAGTTCGTATCGATCATGTTGGCAGTATTCGAATCCATCGAATTCGTATCTGTGACGACCCGGAATTTTCTAGGGATATCAATTTAATAATCTGTATCAAATATTAAATTGATTTGATATATTCTGGTTAATTAAATTTGAATTGATACTTTTCTTTTAATAAATATTCAATTGGTAAATTTTATCTGTAAAAAAATTAATTGTTTGTTGACTATTTATATATGTATATATTTTTATACATTGTAAATAGATGAATTTGTTTTAAAATTTAACTAATAAAATATGTTTAAATACATATATATTCTAGTGAATTAGAAATTATGTTTTATTTAATATAAATTTTTCAAAGGCTAAATAAATCAATATAGAGTTTTAAATATATAAGTAAATGTTTAAATAGTTCAAGACTCATTTTAACTTAAGTTTAAATTTAATTTATTAACAAAAAGAATTGTTTACTTTTCTTTTAGTATAGTTTGATTTAAAACATGGATTTAAACAATATATATGAGTCTTTAATATAATTTTGTAAATCGATACATTAACATACACTAATAAATATGTAGTTTATAGTAGAAAGATGATTTATTCTATTTATCATTTCAAATTGATCATGAGTTTTCTAATATAAATAAGTAAGAATGTATATATAGGGGTACAAGATTTAGTTAAAATAAGAAATAATCATATTGGATAAATTTATATAACATTCACAAATATTACAATTTACAATAACAAGACAACAAATAAACTAGAAAACAAATAAGTTTTTAAGTTTGCAAACTATTAACAAAGGAACTGCAGTATACATATGTATATGTTTAAGCATCTAGATAAATATCTTTATACAAACAAAATCTAAAATATATGCAGGAATCTAATGTGCGCAGGTCAAACTAGATTTGCTATGTTTTATTGTACAAATTTGGTCTTAGTTGAAACATATTAATACCTAGCAATAAGGACAGTAATATATATACATGTCATACAAACAAAATGAAGATATAAAAAAAATCTATGTGTACAGGCTGAGACAAAATAAACAACTGTATATATATATATATGAAGCTTGCTTAGGAAGATAGTACTAAATATCTTTAAGCTAACAAACAAAAAGTAATTAATGTAAAAATCTTTTAGTACACTAAGTATACATATCAGCCTACAATTTAAATAAATATCTCTGGTTTGAAATCTGTACAAACAAGATTATATCTTATATTGTCATAATATCATGAGACATAATTATAAACCTGTCTGCAACTTTTTGATATATATACATCTCTGCCTTTTTCATTTTAAATTCGAAAGTAAGCTAAGAATCTGAATCAAAAACTATTTCAAACTCAACAAAGCTTCAGTTTAAACAGCAATCAAAATTCAGTTCAATTGAGAAATCAAAGAGGAATTCAAACTGGTAAATTGCAAGCCTGTTGCAAAACAAATAAGGCTCTGTTCTTCCACTGATTCAAGGTGAGTAACATTTTTTTTTAGATTTACTTAAGTTAAATCCTGATGCATGCCTATATTTGAATGTTTAAATGAATTTGTGTGAACATCTATATCTTCATTTTCTCTGGATATTGGTGAGATGAAATTCTGCATAACTAAAGCCTGCAAATCAAACTGTTTTTCTTAAAAACTTGTTGTGTTTCTATATGCTGTGAGTAACTTTTAAATCAAAATAAATAAGTAAATTTCTGTTGCTTATGATGCTCTGTGATGGATGATGCTTGTTTACACATATATAGTGATAATTCAGTATTAAGCATATCTGTAAACATGCATGTTTGGATTGTATATTTGGGCATTGACAGCAAGTAACTTTATATTTAATAACTTAAATTTCAATCTAGTTGTATGATTAGAATTTGAGACTTTGATTTGGGTGAGATAGATACATGTTTTGGTGATTAAGCCTGTGTGTATATATATATAGGATCTTCAGGTTTCTGTGCTTGCTCTCTGATACTCTGGAAAACAAAACTTTACTTTTAAAAGTCATTTTACACTTTGCTGATTGATGAATGAAATTAAGATTTGAATAAAAGATGTTTGTAACATTATGAAATAAGTTTAAAAATTTAGATAAGATAAAAACAACTTAAAATTTTATCTGGAACCCAAATTTCTGAGCAAATTTGTGCTCGAAAACCTAGTTTTGGTGGGTCGAGAACCTGTGATTCGTTCGTCCTATCGAATGCACCGAGTGACACGTGGCTTTTAGGGGAGGTAGAGGGTAGATGGACGGTGTCGTGACCGGAGTTTGGTGGCCTCCGGTGGTTGGAGTGTCGCGCGCGGGGCGTTGACAGGCACGGGGGCAGGGTGTGGTCATGTTTCCAGGTTTTGTGTTTTTTTTTTTCAATTCATTTTTTTTTTCGAGCAAGGGAAAACTCGAAGCAGGTTTCGTTTTTTCTCGGGGGAAACTCGTATGTTACTCGAAGCAAACCAACATGGGGGTCGGGTTTTTGATTTTCAGGTTTTAACAAAAGAAACCCGTAACAGTTTTTTTTTCAACAGTTTTGTGAATTTTATTTTAAATTTAACTAAAACCCAAGTCTAATTTTAAATCAAGTTTAAAACATGAATTTAAGTTAGTTTTGAAATGTGGTTGGAAATAATAAAGTTTTCAAAATTTAAATTATTTTAATAACTTAAAAGTGCTTAATGCAAGTGTATTCAAAGAGTTGAATTTCAAAAATGAAATCTAAAGTGTTAAGAAAAGTTTAGACAAGTTAACTCCAAACTTGGAATCTAGAGTTTGGATTTGAAATCCAAGATTTGGAATAAAATAAAGTTTTATAATTTAAATTTACTTAAATAAGTTTAAGTGCATTTGAACATGTAAATTTGCAAAGAGTTTTGAAAACAATAAAATAAATTAGTTTAAAACTTTATTAATGATAAATTGGTTTTTAATTAGAAAGGAAATCGAAATAAATGTTTTAAACCTATTAGAATTGAAAATATAATCAATAATAAGAATGGTTTACTTTAATTCATGAAGTTTAAGAATTTTATATGCATTAACCTTTATGTTAATTAAGTAAGAATAATTAATGATTGACATTAATTAAAGTTGTAATTAAAGTTAATTAATGAATTAATTAACTAATATGTGATTATGAACCATAAATTTGATATTTATTTAAATTAATAAATGGTTAATCAAACTTATAATTAATAATGATTAATATAAGTTCATTATTTGAGGAATAATTAAATAAGTGTTAATGAAGATCATTAACTAGATTATTTTATAATTAATTAATGTAATTGATTTTAATAAATTAATTTGACTAATTAATTCAATAATAATCATTGTAATAGTTTAAATGTAAATTATTTATTTGAAAAGTAATTAGAAATTAATTACTTATTAATTGTATAAATTGATTTGAGTTAATTAATTTAGATTAATTAACAGATATTTTGGAATTAAATTACTTAAAGAAGTAATTGGTGGATAATTACTGGAAGTAAATTTCTGGATGATGTTGTTAATGGAAGTAATTAGAATATAATTACTTGAAATTAATCGGAGGATTAATTAAGAGTGTTATTGAGAATATCATTACTTAAAAATTAATCAAGAGATTTATTAAGCTTATTATTGAGAAGTAATTGTTTATGAATGATTAATTACTGTATATATAAATCAAGAGGATTAATATTTGTAATTCGAAGATGTGTATTCTTAATATAATTAACAAATGAAATGTAATTAGAAATCATTAATTAAAATAATTAATGATGAGAATTAGAGAAATTGATTTATTTGAGAATAATAAATCAACAAGATAATTAAATGGAAATAAATCAATATAAATGTAATTAATGGAGCATAAATTACTCAGAATAGTAATTGGATGATCATTACTTGATGAAGTTAATACAAGATGATTTGTAAGTAAAGTAATGTGAGTAATCTCTTTTGTAATAAATCAAAGGAGTGATTTATGGAAATAATTATCATGGAATGATTAATTTGTTAATAAGTAATTGAGAGTAGTTAATGGTTTGTTATTAATCAAGGGGTGATTAATAACTGTGTTTAAGTAAAGATTGATCACTTAATTATTTTAAATAAGTAATTGAATATAAATTGGAGATCATTAATTAATATAATTAATGATGTAATTAAGAATTGTAAATTAAGGAATCATAAATTAAGGAAGTAATTAAATGTTAACCTATTATGAATGATTTAAGATAATTCATTTGAGAATTAATTTAAAACTAAATATATTTTTTTGTAATTAGAGAATGATTAATTAATTTAATTAATGATTGTAAGTGCAGGATTTATGGAATGAGTAATTAATTTAATTTATTTTAAATTAATTAAAATGGAAGTAATTAATTTAATTCATTTTAAATTAACTATAGCTTGTGATTCATAAATCATTGCTGATGGATGATGTTGATATTTTATTGATTGATTATGATCTCAGAAATGAGATGGATAATGTCTATGTAATATGGATGTTTGGTTTAAGTATGATAATGTTTAATTATCTGTTTGGATGATGATATTAGTTATCTGTTTATGATGATGATGTGATTATCTATTATGAGATGTGAATTATCTATCTGTGCATATTGATGATATTGAATTCACTGTTAAGACTAAATAGACAACTTGGCCCTAAAAGACACGCTTTGGATTTCGATGAGACCGGGATCGGTTTTTCGCATTAGGAATATTCGAAAACCACATCGTTTCCAAATTAACGATAGGTCGTGAATCTGAAGTGAAGATGAAGGTTCAGAATGCAAGGGTTATCGTCGTTAACTCTGAGGGTGATTCCAAAATGAGTGTAACGAGATGATGCCTTCGGTTTCGTTCGAACCCGGAACGAACTTGTATGGATGAATGCTTTCAACACATCGTCAGGCGGACGATGAGCATTCTAAGAAATATGTTCTATAAAGGTAATCGTAACCTCAAGCCTCATCAACCGGGAATGGCTAAAACAGGGGAGGTGCAGCAAGGTTAGGTGGGTCATGCCCAAGCAGGACAAGGATATTCCCCTGTTTAGATGTCCCTTTTTATTCGGCTTAGTGGGCGGTTGGTCTGCAGCCAACTGCGGGGTTTGTCTTGTTCGGGACTGTTCAGTAAGGAATGGTTCCGGCCTTGTGTTGCAGGGGATGAAGGGAGTAATCCTCGGTACGTTGATCTAGGCCACGTACTGTGACGGGCGGTACCCCAGTAGCCCTGCCATTGTATGGAATCCAAAATCTAATAAGCGCCTACGGTTTTGATTGTATTACCCACTTTGGTGGCTAGTAGCTGGAATTTAATGAATGTAACAATTTCGGCTATTTTCTATTTACTTGAAAACCCTAGACCTATTATAATACCACTGGATTTCCTATCAAATGTTTTGGTTAGCGTAAGGTAAAAACTTTTCCATGTTTATGTGTGGGAAGTCTTACGTGATACCTTTTGTTTTCAAAGGATTTTTCAAAATTAAGCAACTTTAACCTGTTACTCATACCAGACCCATGTCTGACCCGAAGTTTATTTTTGTTTTTCATAAACTCTCGGGTACCCAAATTTTTACGGGTAGCCAAGGGATTCAGGTTTAGCTTTGACGAATTTTGGAGGAGCAATGGAGCAGGAGGCTTCAGCGTTATAGATATATATATAGTTCCAATGTGTTGATATCTCTGAGTCATATTGTTTGAGTTGTATTGTATTGAGTTGTATTAACTAGACAGGTGTTTATAACTGTCTAGTATGTGATGTATTATATGTATCACTCTGATTGATATTATATATATTATGTAAATACTTATGTGATTAATATATTTTATTCGTTCCGCTGTGAGATTCTGATGTTGTTGTTCTTTCTTCTCTATCTTTTCTATTTTCTCACCCTTTTCTTTCTTATTAACGATGCTTCTTCCTGGGAGTAGGAAGTGGGGTCGTTACAGTGGTATCAGAGCGCTAGGTTGAGTGAATACCTAGGCTCTTAAGTGATTTCTTTCCTGAGAGAGCGTATTTGTAAATTTGGTATATATTTATTTATTTTCTATCTATTTGTTGGATTACCTGTCCGGGTTTTCCAATATAAGTATAAGGGTAGATTGAGTAGTGGTGTGTGTAACACGATTACCTGTGGTTAGAAGTATATTTGACGAGACTGTAGACCTAATACTGTCTCGAATAGATTCATGGTGTAAGGATTTCACCTAATCTCTGGAGGGAAAACTGTTAAGATTTTTAGTCCATTTTGTTGTACAGATTGGATGAGTAGGATTTGGATTTTTGTCAGTTGGGCAGAAGCTGGAAATATTATCTTGGTAACTCAAGAAGTAATAGTTGTGTGTTGAGATGCAGTAGCGATGGATTGTTTCCGAAGAAGTTCTCAAGGATTTTTGGATAAGGAAGTGAGTCTGCATCAGTTCTGAGGTTGAGTTTAGTTGAATGTTGTGTTTGGCATTTAGGCCTGAGTTTTCCGAGGTATTTTTGGATTAAGGAGTTTTGGCATCAGTAGCAGTGTTGCAGCTCAAATTGTTCTGTCGGCACGCGAGGAGGTCATCTGTCAGCAGTTCTTTTGAGGTGAAGTCCAGAGGCAGTGTTGTGAAACCATTTCTTCAATAGATTGGCTGGGTAAATTTAAGCTGTTCAGATAGGTAAGGAGAGAACAGTTTTCTTTGGATATTAGCCTGGGTTGATCGCAAAAGTGACTTGCGATAGTTGAGTATTCTCTGGGATGGCAGGAATTCTTCTGGATATCTTTGAAGTAGTCGGTGGTTTGCCTTAGCATCTGAGGAGTTAAGTTTGGTATCGACTGGATTTCAGAAATAATACCGATAGTTCAGCTTAATAATAGAATAGTTTATAGAGAGAGGAATTGGTAAAGCAGCTCAAGTTTCGGAGGAATTTCTGAGTTCTATTTTGGATCTGCTGAGTCATATTTTTGTCATGTGTTGTCCAGTTGTGCTTATGTGTATCATCAGCATTTTCATCCATCCAGATCAGAGTTGTGCAGCGGAAGCAGTTGGAAGTGCATTTGTTTTTCTTTTCTGGGAAAGAGAAGTTGTTTTCCACCGAGGATAGAAAAGGTTGAGTTCTTGATTTTGGAAATTATTCTACTGGATTGTTTTTGGATTTAGATTGTTTTAGGAGTTATTAGCGAAGGATGAGCTAATCAGTAGGTTGAAGGCAGCTCTGGATTGTCAGAAGTATTTGGTGGATAAGAGACAAAGAAATTTGGATTTGGGAGTCGGAGATTTCATTTTGGAAGAATTTTCTCTGATCCAAAGGAGTTCTATGGATTAGTAGTATAGACTGTTTAGATTCTATAGATCGAGTATTCCGGTGTTATACTGGGAAACTCTAGGGAGCTCTATCCAAAATTTTATCTGGATAGTTAGCTTTGTTGATTGAGTAGATTGGTTGTGATGATTGTTAGCATGTGATTGATATATGTTTATGGTTTAAAATTAATTTAAAATCTTAAATATATTATTAAATTACCTTGGCTTTTAAATTTCGGGGACGAAATTCTTTTAAGGGGGGAGGAATGTGACGGCCCGGAATTTTCTAGCAATATCAATTTAATAATCTGTATCAAATATTAAATTGATTTGATATATTTTGGTTAATTAAATTTGAACCGATACTTTTCTTTTAATAAATATTCAATTGGTAAATTTTATCTGTAAAAAAATTAATTGTTTGTTGACTATTTATATATGTATATATTTTTATACATTGTAAATAGATGAATTTGTTTTAAAATTTAACTAATAAAATATGTTTAAATACATATATATATTCTAGTGAATTAGAAATTATGTTTTATTTAATATAAACTTTTCAAAGGCTAAATAAATCAATATAGAGTTTTAAATATATAAGTAAATGTTTAAATAGTTCAAGACTCATTTTAACTTAAGTTTAAATTTAATTTATTAACAAAAAGAATTGTTTACTTTTCTTTTAGTATAGTTTGATTTAAAACATGGATTTAAACAATATATATGAGTCTTTAATATAACTTTGTAAATCAATACATTAACATACACTAATAAATATGTAGTTTATAGTAGAAAGATGATTTATTCTATTTATCATTTCAAATTGATCATGAGTTTTCTAATATAAATAAGTAAGAATGTATATATAGGGGTACAAGATTTAGTTAAAATAAGAAATAATCATATTGGATAAATTTATATAACATTCACAAATATTACAATTTACAATAACAAGACAACAAATAAACTAGAAAACAAATAAGTTTTTAAGTTTGTAAACTATTAACAAAGGAACTGCAGTATACATATGTATATGTTTAAGCATCTAGATAAATATCTTTATACAAACAAAATCTAAAATATATGCAGGAATCTAATGTGCGCAGGTCAAACTAGATTTGCTATGTTTTATTGTACAAATTTGGTCTTAGTTGAAACATATTAATATCTAGCAATAAGGACAGTAATATATATACATGTCATACAAACAAAATGAAGATATAAAAAAATCTATGTGTACAGGCTGAGACAAAATAAACAACTGTATATATATATATATATATATATATATATATATGAAGCTTGCTTAGGAAGATAGTACTAAATATCTTTAAGCTAACAAACAAAAAGTAATTAATGTAAAAATCTTTTAGTACACTAAGTATACATATCAGCCTACAATTTAAATAAATATCTCTGGTTTGAAATCTGTACAAACAAGATTATATCTTATATTGTCATAATATCATGAGACATAATAACAAACCTGTCTGCAACTTTTTGATATATATACATCTCTGCCTTTTTCATTTTAAATTCGAAAGTAAGCTAAGAATCTGAATCAAAAACTATTTCAAACTCAACAAAGCTTCAGTTTAAACAGCAATCAAAATTCAGTTCAATTGAGAAATCAAAGAGGAATTCAAACAGGTAAATTGCAAGCCTGTTGCAAAACAAATAAGGCTCTGTTCTTCCACTGATTCAAGGTGAGTAACATTTTTTTTTAGATTTACTTAAGTTAAATCCTGATGCATGCCTATATTTGAATGTTTAAATGAATTTGTGTGAACATCTATATCTTCATTTTCTCTGGATATTGGTGAGATGAAATTCTGCATAACTAAAGCCTGCAAATCAAACTGTTTTTCTTAAAAACTTGTTGTGTTTCTATATGCTGTGAGTAACTTTTAAATCAAAATAAATAAGTAAATTTCTGTTGCTTATGATGCTCTGTGATGGATGATGCTTGTTTACACATATATAGTGATAATTCAGTATTAAGCATATCTGTAAACATGCATGTTTGGATTGTATATTTGGGCATTGACAGCAAGTAACTTTATATTTAATAACTTAAATTTCAATCTAGTTGTATGATTAGAATTTGAGACTTTGATTTGGGTGAGATAGATACATGTTTTGGTGATTAAGCCTGTGTATATATATATAGGATCTTCAGGTTTCTATGCTTGCTCTCTGATACTCTGGAAAACAAAACTTTACTTTTAAAAGTCATTTTACACTTTGCTGATTGATGAATGAAATTAAGATTTGAATAAAAGATGTTTGTAACATTATGAAATAAGTTTAAAAATTTAGATAAGATAAAAACAACTTAAAATTTTATCTGGAACCCAAATTTCTGAGCAAATTTGTGCTCGAAAACCTAGTTTTGGTGGGTCGAGAACCTGTGATTCGTTCGTCCTATTGAATGCACCGAGTGACACGTGGCTTTTAGGGGAGGTAGAGGGTAGATGGACGGTGTCGTGACCGGAGTTTGGTGGCCTCCGGTGGTTGGAATGTCGCGCGTGGGGCGTTGACAGGCACGGGAGCAGGGTGTTGTCGTGTTTCCAGGTTCTGTGTTTTTTTTTTCAATTCATTTTTTTTCGCGCAAGGGAAAACTCGAAGCAGGTTACGTTTTTTCTCGGGGGAAACTCGTATGTTACTCGAAGCAAACCAACAAGGGGGTCGGGTTTTTGATTTTCAGGTTTTAACAAAAGAAACCCGTAACAGTTTTTTTTTCAACAGTTTTGTGAATTTTGTTTTAAATTTAACTAAAAGCCAAGTCTAATTTTAAATCAAATTTAAAACATGAATTTAAGTTAGTTTTGAAATGTGGTTGGAAATAATAAAGTTTTCAAAATTTAAATTATTTTAATAACTTAAAAGTGCTTAATGCAAGTGTATTCAAAGAGTTGAATTTCAAAAATGAAATCTAAAGTGTTAAGAAAAGTTTAGACAAGTTAACTCCAAACTTGGAATCTAGAGTTTGGATTTGAAATCCTATATTTGGAATAAAATAAAGTTTTATAATTTAAATTTATTTAAATAAGTTTAAGTGCATTTGAACATGTATGTTTACAAAGAGTTTTGAAAACAATAAAATAAATTAGTTTAAAACTTTATTAATGATAAATTGGTTTTTAATTAGAATGGAAATCGAAATAAATGTTTTAAACATATTAGAATTGAAAACATAATCAATAATAAGAATGGTTTACTTTAATTCATGAAGTTTAAGAATTTTATATGCATTAACCTTTACGTTAATTAAGTAAGAATAATTAATGATTGACATTAATTAAAGTTGTAATTAAAGTTAATTAATGAATTAATTAACTAATATGTGATTAAGAACCATAAATTTGATATTTATTTAATTAATAAATGGTTAATCAAACTTATAATTAATAATGATTAATATAAGTTCATTATTTGAGGAATAATTAAATAAGTGTTAATGAAGATCATTAACTAGATTATTTTATAATTAATTAATGTAATTGATTTTAATAAATTAATTTGACTAGTTAATTCAATAATAATCATTGTAATTGTTTAAATGTAAATTATTTATTTGAAAAGTAATTAGAAATTAATTACTTATTAGTTGTATAAATTGATTTGAGTTAATTAATTTAGATTAATTAACAAATATTTTGGAATTAAATTACTTAAAGAAGTAATTGGTGGATAATTACTGGAAGTAAATTTCTGGATGATGTTGTTAATGGAAGTAATTAGAATATAATTACTTGAAATTAATCGGGGGATTAATTAAGAGTGTTATTGAGAATATCATTACTTAAAAATTAATTAAGAGATTTATTAAGCTTATTATTGAGAAGTAATTGTTTATGAATGATTAATTACTGTATATATGAATCAAGAGGATTAATATTTGTAATTCGAAGATGTGTATTCTTAATATAATTAACAAATGAAATGTAATTAGAATTCATTAATTAAAATAATTAATGATGGGAATTAGAGAAATTGATTTATTTGAGAATAATAAATCAACAAGATAATTAAATGGAAATAAATCGATATAAATGTAATTAATGGAGCATAAATTACTCAGAATAGTAATTGGATGATCATTACTTGATGAAGTTAATACAAAATGATTTGTAAGTAAAGTAATGTGAGTAATCTCTTTTGTAATAAATCAAAGGAGTGATTTATGGAAATAATTATCATGGAATGATTAATTTGTTAATAAGTAATTGAGAGTAGTTAATGGTTTGTTATTAATCAAGGTGTGATTAATAAATGTGTTTAAGTAAAGACTGATCACTTAATTATTTTAAATAAGTAATTGAATATAAATTGGAGATCATTAATTAATATAATTAATGATGTAATTAAGAATTGTAAACTAAGGAATCATAAATTAAGGAAGTAATTAAATGTTAACCTATTATGAATGATTTAAGATAATTCATTTGAGAATTAATTTAAAACTAAATATATTTTTTGTAATTAGAGAATGATTAATTAATTTAATTAATGATTGTAAGTGCAGGATTTACGGAATGAGTAATTAATTTAATTTATTTTAAATTAATTAAAATGGAAGTAATTAATTTAATTCATTTTAAATTAACTATAGCTTGTGATTCATAAATCATTGCTGATGGATGATGTTGATATTTCATTGATTGATTATGATCTCAGATATGAGATGGATAATGTCTATGTAATATGGATGTTTGGTTTAAGTATGATAATGTTTAATTATCTGTTTGGATGATGATATTAGTTATCTGTTTATGATGATGATGTGATTATCTATTATGAGATGTGAATTATCTATCTGTGCATATTGATGATATTGAATTCACTGTTAAGACTAAATAGACAACTTGGCCCTAAAAGACACGCTTTGGATTTCGATGAGACCGGGATCGGTTTTCCGCATTAGGAATATCCAAAAACCACATCGTTTCCAAATTAACGATAGGTCGTGAATCTGAAGTGAAGATGAAGGTTCAGAATGCAAGGGTTATCGTCGTTAACTCTGAGGGTGATTCCAAAATGAGTGTAACGAGATGATGCCTTCGGTTTCGTTCGAACCCGGAACGAACTTGTATGGATGAATGCTTTCAACACATCGTCAGGCGGACGATGAGCATTCTAAGAAATATGTTCTATAAAGGTAATCGTAACCTCAAGCCTCATCAACCGGGAATGGCTAAAACAGGGGAGGTGCAGCAAGGTTAGGTGGGTCATGCCCAAGCAGGACAAGGATATTTCCCTGTTTAGATGTCCCTTTTTATTCGGCTTAGTGGGCGGTTGGTCTGCAGCCAACTGCGGGGTTTGTCTTGTTCGGGACTGTTCAGTAAGGAATGGTTCCGGCCTTGTGTTCGTATCCATCAAAAGGCTCCGGTTCGCATCGATTGGGTTCGTATCCACTGAGACGCTACGTGGTTCGTATCCATCAAGGAAAGGCTTGTTCGTAACCATCGACCATCAGTAGTTCGTGTCCATCGATGACTGCTGTTCGAACCCATGAGTGAGGCCTTATTCGAATCCATCAAGTCAACAAACTTGGGTGACTTGTCATCCCTCGATACGAACAAGGCGAGATTTATGGAGTAGATACGGTCAACTCAGAGTAAAGACCGGACCGAGGCGAAGTATGCGTGCCACATCATCACAAGACCACGTGAGGCGATCAAGTCGAAGTGATCGTTTCGAAGTGATGGATTCGAACCAAATAGCCACCGAAAAAGTCCATTTCGTATCGAATATTTCTCCCAATCCACTGATTCAAATACAATGAAATTTTCACAGGAGCTTGCGTACACACTAAGGAATGTCTCTGCCAAATTTCAGCTCGAGTGGACATCATCTTGATCTATACGAAATGAATTCGTATCGATCGCAGATCGAGTCGAAACTTTCTGAGATTGGTCGCGTGGGCCCACTCACGTGCCAGAATGTGTCTCCCGAAGTTTGAGCGAAATCTCAGCCTCCTACACCTATAATTAGAGCCCCAAAGCTTACAGAAGAAGGATCTTTTTGATTCTCAAGCGCCCAGACTCTGCCAGATCGATACCTACATCATACTTTTGCTGTTGAATTCGAATTTGCAGTTGTATCTTGCTGTTGTTTGCCGTAATCACTTGTAATCATTGAAAGATCATCAATAAAGCTGCACAAACTTCATAGTGGACGTAGGCAACACGCCGAACCACTCTAAATCGCTTGTCTGTGCATTTACATTCCTATCGTTTGGAGTTTTTGTTAGATAATCCTCATTTTTTATTTATATTCTTCATTGTTGTCTCTTCAAAAACTTTCGAAGAGTGTTGTGACCAATTTGGTGCAAACATTTTGGTGCTTTCACTGAGAAAACCCATATTTTCTCCTGCTCTTTGGATCCGTCGTCGATACCGGATTGAATAAATCTAAGAGAGAGATCCAGATCATCTAATTCGAGTTCCTTCCCTTTTATTCAGGTTTGCATAAAGTCTAGGAAAGGAGTTCAACCCCCAAGATGGTTAGCACAAGGACTACCTCTAATGCTGTCAATCAAGAAGACCAGGATAGACAGAATCCCACGCCACTACCACCCTCTAACCAAGACGCTACTGGACACTCGGAACCATCAGGTCCGGTTACCCGACAAGAGTTTCAGCTGCTGCTTCAAGAGCTGATCCAAAGTCGGCAACAACTAACAGAACAGCTACGCACTAACGCCGAGCTGACCAACCAGCTGAATCGCCATAAGTGGAGGAGATCCAGGAGAGACCATGCTGCTCACTCCTCCAGCGAAAGTTCGTCCTCTTCTTATTATCATCATCGATCTCCGCGACCCCGGCTAGATAGGAGTCACATACAAACTGCTGGATATCAACCGGCAATGACCGATGGACAGCTGAGAATCGGTCCATCAGTCAGTTTCCAAATTGGGCCCTCCTCCCGAGGAGGTGCCGCTCTTCACTACACCGCAGAACACCGCACCATGAATGTCGCGGTTGAACCAGGGGTCGATGCCCAAAATCAGTCGAACCTGGAACGCCGTCAGCACGGGAGTACTCCTGAACCGTACGTCCTAGAGGACTATGAGCCAAGAAAGCAAGGTGTGGACCGTCGACAGCATCCGATCCAACCCCATAATATGGAACACCATCATACTCCGGTACGATCTGCACAGAACATACAAATGCCAGATATTCCGACCATGATACGTCAGATGATCCGTGAGAGCCAGGGTCTCACGAATGATGACGGGGAATCTCAAGAAGTCACACTCCTTTTATCGATGATATACTTACTGCTGAACCCCCTCGACGATTCAGGATGCCGACTCTACCCATGTACGAGGGAAACTCCGACCCCAACCAACATATTCTGAAATATGAATGGTCGATGAGCGCTGCCAGAGCTGACGATGCAGTGAAGTGTCGTAGTTTCCCCATCTCCTTGGGGGGCATCGCTACCATGTGGTTCGCTCGACTGCCACCTCGATCCATTTCCTCCTTTGACCAGTTGGCCACAAAATTTGTTAAGCAATTCTGCATGCACGTCGCAAGGCCAAAAGATGTGAACACTCTGTCTAGCGTCACCCAAGCTCCTGGAGAGACGCTCATACACTACTTAGAGAGACTCCATACTGCATGTACGGAAATTAGCAATCCGAACGATAACTCCATCCTTATGGCATTGACTAAGGAGATTGACCCTAATTCTCAGTTTGGCAACTGGTTGGCTGGAAACCACCTGCATTATTGAACCGTTTCCACGCCAAGGCGGCTCAATTCCTGAGAAGGGAAGATGCGAAATAGTCTAGGAAGCAGACTGATGCAGGGCCAAGCACGGAAGGGATCCAAAGCAATGTCGCGATCAAACAGCCGATGAGAGCTACGGAAAAGTTCAGTTGAACGTTCAAAACAAACAAACTTAGCGGAGAGAGAGTGTGAATCAAAATAGAAAGCGAGATCAAAATCGTGGTCCACCATGCAAGAATCCTATGTTTGATAGTTACACTCCTTTGAATACATCACTGGAGAACTTGTATTTACAAACCTGTAATACAATTCCATATAAAAAACCTGCACCAAAACCGTCGTCAGAAAGACAAATCCAGACGGGAAAATTTTGTAGGTTTCATGAAAGCTACGGGCACAATACGAATGAATGTCGTCATTTGCAAGATCTCGTTGAAAAATTGATTAGAGAAAGAAAGCTGGAACAGTTTGTGCGGGCGCCGCAGCATGGAGGAGCGGGCCCATCAAATCAAAATAATGAACCCGATTGACCGAGACAGGAGGACTCTAGCTGTCCCGGCGGGAGATTGGTGATAAACGCCGTTAGTGGCGGACCCACTTTGTCAGGAGCCTGGAACGACGACGACCTTCGTCACTGTTACACATGACATGCTTTATTTAGTCTATGAATACTTTGCAATTTTCTTTGCATTCTGAAGTTTGAATTTGTAATAAGGCATTGACTTTGCCATGTTTTTCTGTTCCAGCAATAAATTACTATCTCTTCAAGCTAGAGCTGTGATTCACCGAAAGCGACATTCAACAATCACGATGCACGAAGAGCTAAGTTCCATCGCACAATGGAATTTATTCAAATAGCGAGTGACTGTGATACGACCGGCCACTCACTAAGTGAAACCTCAGCTCGGGGGCAAGCCATCACATCAAAGGCTGAATTGGACCGACACACGACAGTGCTACAACAAATTCCAAATTCCCAGAATGCGAATTGGAGTATAATCATCAACTCTAGGTTCCTAGAGTGCGAGCCGGAGTATAAATGCCAACTCCAAATTCCCAAAGTGCGAATTGGAGTATAATAATCAACTCTAGGTTCCCAGAGTGCAAACCGGAGTATAAACGCCAACTCCAAATTCCCAGAGTGCAAATTGGAGTATAATCACCAACTCTAGATTCCCAGAGTGCGAACCGGAGTATAAACACCAACTCCAAATTCCCAGAGTGCGAATTGGAGTATGAACATCAACTCTAGGTTCCCAGAGTGCGAACCGGAGCATAAACACTAACTCCAAACTCACAGAGTGCGAGTTGGAGTATAAACATACAAATGCGGTTCCAGAGAGGGTGGACCCGTCCGCCTAACGACTTCGGCCGTATCCTAACCAAGTTTGAGGAGGATGGACCCGTCCATCTAACGACCTCGCTTGTTAACTCGGGGTGGATGTGATCCGACCATCCACGATCCCGATAAATCCATCATTTCCAGAGTGCGAACGAATTCCTAAAAAGCCCAAACAGGTGTGACTGACCATCTGTCGGCTAACTCCAGATTCCCAGAGTGCGAATTGGAGTATAATCATCAACTCTTGGTTCCTAGAGTGCGAACCGGAGTATAAATGCCAACTCCAAATTCCCAAAGTGCGAATTGGAGTATAATCACCAACTCTAGGTTCCCAGAGTGCGAACCGGAGTACAAACACCAACTCCAAATTCCCAGAGTGCGAATTGGAGTATAAACATCAACTCTAGGTTCCCAGAGTGCGAACCAGAGCATAAAAACTAACTCCAAACTCCCAAAGTGTGAGTTGGAGTATAAACATACAAATGCGGTTCCGGAGAGGGTGGACCCGTCCGCCTAACGGCCGTATCCTAACCAAGTTTGAGGAGGATGGACCCGTCCGTCTAATGACCTCACTTGTTAACTCGGGGTGGATGTGATCCGACCATCCACAATCCCAATAAATCCATCGTTCCCAAAGTGCGAACGAATTCCTAAAAAGCCCAAACAGGTGTGACTGACCATCTGTCGGCTAACTCTAAGTTTCCAGAGCGTGAATTGGAGTATAAACATCAATTCTAGGTCCCTGGAGTGCGAAACAAAACATAAATGCTAACTCCAAGTTCTCAGAGCGTGATTTGGAGTATAAACATAAATTCCAGGTTCCCGGAGTGCGAATCGAAATATACATGCTGGCTCCAAATTCCCAGAGTGTGAATTAGAGTACAAATACCAAGTCAAAGTTCCTGGAGTGCGAACTGTATTACAAACATCGATAACTCTCGAATTCCCAGAATGCAAACCAGATTATCGATCACAGATTGTCCTAAGTCCCCGGAGTATGGACATGTGCTCAAGATTTGCAATAGGTGTGATCGACCACCAAAATACAAATGGTGGTCCCCGGAACTGAGGGCAAAAGCTCAAGTGTTAATCACTAACCAAAGTGATACAATGTCCAAAATTCAACCCATTCATCGATTATGACTTGTGATCAAGATTTTCGGACTTGGCGAATAAAATGAACTCTACTTGACGGTAAAAACACCACAAGTGCACTGGACTGAAAGTCAAATACTGCAAATACTTAAGCACAAAAGAAATGAGAGTTGAAGCAAAGAAACTAAATTTTATTTCAACTAACTGTATGTGAAGATTCATGTACAAGTTATTCCAAAAATTATTACTAGTAGGGGACCGAGCCTACATCTACACATGGCCTATGAAAGAAAAATAAAAACAACTTCCTAACTGCCAAAAATGCGCCAGAGGGGGATTATCTACTTTTTCTTCTTCGGCTTTTTCTTCGACGCGGAACCACTGGAACCGCTAACAGTCTTCCGCTTCGAGCCTTTACCCTTTGGCGGATCATCCTCTGATGAAGGCATGATATCGATATCTTCCTCCGAACTTGAACTTAAAGGAATATTCTCTTCTGGAGGAGTCGGAGGGGTCGAGTCTACCACCGGGGGCGGAATGGGCATGCTAGTTCCGACAAGCGTGTCCCCGGAAGATACCACCATAAGAGGAGTGGGGACGACCGCCGTCGTAACACTCTCGGAACCGCCACCATGTGTCGCCGCTTCCATCTCTGCATCGATTTGAGCCAGTATCTTGGCTTCACGATAGGTAGTGGTGGACTGTGACGAAGCGATGGAAGCAGGCGGGAACATGCCAAGAACGAATGGCATGTCCACAAAAGGATCGCTGTTTTGACCTAAGAGCTCGTTCATCATCTGCTCGTCCAAAGACAGTGAACTCCCCTGTGCCGTCAGCGCGACCGTAGTCGTGATGATCGCCTCAGTAGTGATGGCTTTCTGCCCTTGATGTAATTCTTGGATCACAAGAGGCGCATCTGATGTAACTTCAGTCACTGAGCAAGGAAAATGAAAAGAAGTTGTCAAAACACACTTTAAGAACAAATCCTTCACTTCAAATACACACAAGATTTGTATAGAGTATCTTCCTCAGTTCGGCTCGTAGCTGGCTAAACAGCTTCTGAAGGATGTTCCTTTATGGGGGGATAGGCGTGGATGCTCAGGGTCATAGCCCGGAACCGGCTGTGGTTCAATTGCTGGCATCGGCTCGGATACAGATGAAGTAATCATCTCAGAACTTGTAACTTGATGTGCGAAGCCAGAGTCCTCGCCAACTTCTAGATGTTGGGTGCCCAACCTCTCTCTTGCATGAGAGATCATAGAACCGTGGAGAATTTTCTTTTCATCTTCGCTTAAAATGCGGTTCTCCAATTCAAATTCATCGAGAGCACCACCCGACAGCATCGCCTTCTCTTCTTCGACTAATAAATTCTAGGCAATGAATATGTGTGTGGGGTAATCGTCGAGCCACGTCAAATTTCTGTGCCTCGGCACAGTGGCATTATAAGTGATGAGAAGCTCTTCAATCTCCATCTCGAGCTTGATCTCTGCCTGCCGAACTTTCTCATCAACTTCGGCCTCTGCCTCGCAGACCTTTTCCACGACCGCATCTCTTTCCCTCCGAAACTACACCGCCCGATCGCATGCTTCCTGTGCGGAAATGTTAGCGGCGTCTCTCTCCTTCATGATCTCCGAAACTTTGGCCTTAAGCTCATTTATCTCCTTCAAGGCCACATCCCGCTCGAAGGCTACGAAGTATTCTGGTGGCCCATGTCCTCCACCGTGGCATAATGCTCACGCTTCACCCTGTCCATTGCCGCCTGGGCTTCATCATCTTTCTTAAGAGCCTCGATTTCTGATTTCCGAGAAGAGTCGGCCTCGCCACTGAGCACTTGAATAATCCGGTCTTTTTGGCCAAGTTCTTTCTCTAGTTTCTCAATCATGGCCGCTCGGTCAAAGGCCACCTTTGATGCTTTCTTCACGGTTTTTGACCATTCCTGGTACTGGAAAAATATATCGGCAAGATAGTCATACATCATGGGTTCGACCGACGTTGGTATCCTTTTCAAACGTGGAGGGAAGACGAACCCATCGAAGCAAATGTCAGGGAAATCTTTCTTCAGTTGAACAAGCCTTGCTGCTCCTTCCCTCGAAGGCTCGGCCAATGTCTGCTCTGTAGCTGTAGGAGCCGCAATCTCAGTCCTGCGGTGGGTTTCGAGCCTTGACGGTTGCGAGGACGGCTTGTGTCGCGGTGCCTCTATAGGTCGCGAGGCGTGGGCAGGAGGTTGTGCAGAGACTCTGGGAGGTGGCGTACGAGATCGAGACTGATGCCTATACTCTCTATCTCTGTCAGAGCGCTCATGACTCGAGTACCCCTCGTCATAGTCTCTGTCTCCTTCTCTCCTATGTGGTTCATAATATGATGAAGACTTGCGTTTGCTGCGAAGACTGCCAAGCATCGAGCTTCGACCAGACATGACATCTGCAAGCAAAAACATAAAATGAAGTTAGTAATCTCTCGTAGTGAGTGTATTACACTTAGAAATCGTGTAGTACCATGAAGTGTGAATGTAGGTGCAACCCCCCGACCAACCAGATGCGTCAACCACACTAGTGGGCAGAGACTCACTTAAAACTAAGGCTTCTGAAAGTTCGTCCAATCTGACATCATGCTGCAAGGGCACATCGTCTGGAATTGGAAGATCGGTGAGCCCTTCATAAAGATTCTCAGTTCTTGGGGAGACATCTTCGAAATTCTAATTCCGGAGGTGGGCCGGGACGTGACAACCGATTTCCATCTTCCCTTTTAGGTGGCTTAACAACGGCTGCCTTGCCTTTTCTTTGCTCTTCGATATCCTGGGATACATCCGCAGGTTCGCCCAACGGTTCTTCATCGGTGTGAGTTCTCTCGGAGTCAGCATCCTCAATTATAACAACTTTAGGCTTTCTTCGTTTAACTCGTTCTTTCGAGGCGGTCCTTAAAGCAACGTCGAGCATTATACTTTGACTTCGTTCAATCAGCCCAAGAATCCTAAGATTCCTAACTGTTAAGAGCAACTCGATATTCCTCTCTTCGCTTGGGATTTCTTGAAGAACCCGAACCATCTCCTTGAAATGTTCACCTTCGGGTTGCTGGATTATGGATGAAAAGAAAAAAGATGTGTGTCCGAATCCATCAATATATGTCTTATCAACTACCCGAGAAGGTAGCAATACTCACGTCTAAATAGCCATCGCCTAGCAAATCCTGGAGGGCATCTAACATAGAACCATTCCGACTTGAAGTAGCTCAATCTGGTCCAAGATCCTATGAACACTTGGCAATTTCTTACCGCCTCCAGGAATGTGAAAGATGGACTATCAGTCCGACTCTTGAAGTTAAACAAGTATCTGATCTCAATCGGGAGTGGCGGTCGATAGAGATACTCCATAAATGCAACGAACAAGCTATTGAGCGAGGCATATCCGTTCGGGTGTAGCTAAGAGGGGGTGATCCCCAAAAACGACAATACTTCTCTTATATACTGGTTCAACGGAGGGAGTGTCCCAGCTGCGCACGCATGGCGATTGAATGCGGCATATCCCTCCGGCGGATTGTGTGGTCTGTCGCTTGGACCTGGCAGTAATTCTTCATCCAACGACAGACCATGCCTTAAGCATATTCTCCCTAGCATATCTTCAGAAATGTTGGATGGGACGGAGTCTGACAGACTGGCAATGAAAGATGCATCGGGTAATTCGTCCGGAGCTGGGCCGATGACTTCGGCCTCGATGTCCGGTATTTCGAGTCTGAGAGGAGTTAAACCCTGAGTTTCTTGCGGTTGCGAGCTTGAAGTTTCCATAGTTAACTAACTCACGGGAAATCATCGTTAGATGCTAAAGAGCCCGAGCATTCCCCAGTGTAGAGTGTACGAATGTGTCATGCAGTGCGATGTTGTGCATTACTTGAGCAAATTCTACAGAATAAACTGAAATGCGTGAACGACAAAACTCTGAAAATCAAACCGGAAATGACCGTCATCGCTGACCGTCATCGCTGACCGTCACAACCGTGCCATCCGGATGCTAACGATCGATTCAAGTTGAAGTTCGTTATATTTTTGTTAAGCTATGGTTCCATCAGCGAGCTTCGAAAGGTAGTCCAATATGCATTTCTGCGATCAAGTTCGGTCATGCAAGGCAGAAGCTCGTCGGAGTCGAATGTTTTAATGCGCAAAGTTCTCTAAGTTCAATTTCAACTTGGCATCGGTCGCCGCAGTTCAAATTCATATCGAGTCAGAGATGCATCATTTTTCGTATCGACCATGTTCAAATCGATACATTCGTATCGATCAGATTTGACTCGATACATTTCAAATCGATCAATAACAAAGGCTCGGGTTCGAATCGATATGTTTCGTATCGACCGGGGGAGTATGTCTCGCATCGATCAGAAATTCTTAGCTTCACATCCATGACCGTTCTAGTCTTCGTATTGATCGTTAGAGCGATCGATGCGAACCACTTCATTCTACTTAGCCTTTCCAGGATCGATACGAACATCGATACAAAATCATATGATCTGGATCGATTCGAAAACCCCTATTACAGATCGACACGAAACGAAGACAGAGTCGTTCCTCCACAACTCCTTCTTCTCCAAAGGGCCTTGACCTCATTTCCTTCCTCCATCCTTGACCTTACACTGACCCATCCCTGATCTCGATTTCGTCAGAATCGATAACAAAGGCAAATAGAATGAAAAGATTTCAAGTCTCATCGTTTGCGCATTTGATTTGTTCGATGAATTACCTAGATCTGACAATTGGTTTTGAGGATTGAGAAATCTGGATTGGTTCGAAGGCAATTGTTTTCTCTCCTGACCTGATCGATGAGAAAGTAGGAGATAAAGAGAGTAAAAGTAAAAAGTGAACAAATGCCGAAGTCCTAGATATTTATATGGAGCCTAAGGAGAGACTGGGCCGTTTTGCGTCCCAGTCAACGTGACTGGTCGCAACCGGTCAAATAATGGATCGATGCGAATGCTCCTTTCGAATCCATCAGACTTTGCCTTCATCGAGGCGAAGTTACCACCGGATTTCGTCGATTCGAAGTACACAACGAAGGCTGCACTAAAGGCATCGAACTCCATCGATTTGAAGTGTCTATTTTACAACCATCAACTCACAACAGTGCAGGTCTATCGATACGAACGTTGATTTCGTATCCTTCGAAGTTCATCGATACGAATGAACATTTCGTATCCATCGAAACTCATCAACGCGAAGCAAGGCCCACCAAAGTTCATGACCATCGGTACGAATGACCATTTCGTATCCCTAAAGGTGTATTGCATCGATGTGAAAAATTGGTTTTCAACCTCTTACATTAATTCAGGAGAGGATCGATACAGGAGGATAATCAAGAACAACCATCAAGTGTTGTTGCAACTCGAATTTCACGCCGGTTCAAGAGAGGATCGATACGTAATTCGATATAAAACAAAAACAAACTAAACCGACAACGACTCATGAATGCGCAGCGTTAACAAGAGTCGAGTTAACATATATGCATATATGTCGGACTAATATTCAATTTTCAACATTCATAGGGGGCGAATACTCATTTCACTACGATTACGACGACAAACAGCTGATCACTATCATACAGCAGCCAGTTACAGCAATATAGAGTACAGCTTTCAACAAAAAATACGATGATTGTTCAGAGAGAAACTGCAGCTTTTCAAAGCACGTCATGTTTCCACAAGACGTACTTTGGGGGGCAAATGTTATCCCGCCTTTTGGCAAGGCCGTGACACCCAAAAACTGACTAGAAACTAAAGACAGTTCACCTCAAAGATTGGTTATACATTGTTTCGCCATGGACGTCGGTGAATTTTGTCCGACCCGGATAAGGCTACAATTGATAGGATATGACAAGCAAAGCCATGAAGGCCAGCATTCCAAATTTCAAGTCAATCCGAGTTCATATGCTCATGTTATGATCGATTCAATCTAGAGGAAATGGCCCAGCCTTCGTATCCATCACTATGGGTGATTTCATATCCATCAAGAGTGCACTCGGTTCGAATCGATCATGTTCGCATCGATCAGTTAATAGCAGTTCGTATCGATCATGTTGGCAGTATTTGAATCCATCGAATTCATATCGATGGACTTCGTGTCCATCAACAGGTGTTGTGCCTCGTAACGATTGGCCAGTGTCTTCTTCGCATCCATCATAGAAGCCTCTCTTCGTATCCATCGGGCAGCTGCTGTTCGTATCCATCAGCTTACTTCGTATCCATGAAAGGGCTCATGTTCGCATCGTGCTACGTGGTTCGTATCCATCAAGGAAAGGCTTGTTCGTAACCATCGACCATCAGTAGTTCGTGTCCATCGATGACTGCTGTTCGAACCCATGAGTGAGGCCTTATTCGAATCCATCGAGTCAACAAACCTGGGTGACGTGTCATCCCTCGACACGAGCAAGGCGAGATTTATGGAGTATATACGGTCAACTCGGAGTAAAGACCGGATCGAGGCGAAGTATGCGTGCCACGTCATCACGAGACCACGTGAGGCGAACGAGTCGAAGGGATCGTTTCGAAGTGATGGATTCGAACCAAACAACCACCGAAAAAGTCCATTTCGTATCGACTATTTCTCCCAATCCACTGATCCAAATACAATGATATTTTCACAGGAGCTTGCGTACACACTAAGGAATGTCTCTGCCAAATTTCAGCTCGATTGGACAGTATCTTGATCGATACGAAATGAATTCATATCGATCGCAAAGCGAGTCGAAACTTTCTGAGATTGGTCGCGTGGGCTCACTCACGTGCCAGAACGTGTCTTCCGAAGTTTGAGCGAAATCTCAGCCTCCTACGCCTATAAATAGAGCCCCAAAGTCTACAGAAGAAGGATCATTTTGATTCTCAAGCGCCCAGACTCTGCCAGATCGATACCTACATCATACTTTTGCTGTTGAATTCGAATTTGTAGTTGTATCTTGCTGTTGTTTGCCGTAATCACTTGTAATCATTGAAAGAGAATCAATAAAGCTGCAAAAACCTCATAGTGGACGTAGGCAACACGCCGAACCACTCTAAATCGCTTGTCTGTGCATTTACATTCCCGTTGTTTGGAGTTTTTGTTAGATAATCCTCATTTTTAATTTATATTCTTCATTATTATCTCTTCAAAAACTTCCGAAGAGTGTTGTGACCAATTTTGGTGCAAACACTTAGTTTGTTTTAGTTGATGTTTGTCAGCAATTGTATAGACGGGTGTTTATAACTGTCCAAGCTAATTTAGGTTAGACTTTGATATATGTATTTTAAAAGTTTTTCCGCTGTGAAAATATTTGTTCAATATTATATGTTATTCCATTCAAGTGAGATTATGTTTTATTTATTTTTCTTTATTACCCTTCATGTTTCGTATTTTCGTGCAATTTGAGTTGGACATTTGTGGTTTATTGTCGATTCAAAGGGTATGGAAAAACAGGTCGTGACACCCATGAACTTGAATTTGACCTGACTAACCCATTTATGGGCTTGGTATTGTTGTATAATTCTCATTTTAGCTTGGCACAAGAATGGTATTATTGTTATTCACTTATGCCTACCTGTGCAGTTAAAGCGCTCGGTAGATTCAATGCGGTTGAGGTACAAAAAGTCATAGCGGGGATACAGCGAGGATATAGCGGGATATAGCAGATGACTCTAAAATAGCGTATAAAACTCATACTTAATGTTTTTAAAAATATATAATTGGCAATTAAATGAAAAAATAACATTCAATTGAATTATAATTAATACATAAAATTTTAAACAAAAAT
This sequence comes from Allium cepa, assembly GCA_030765085.1. Lineage (NCBI taxonomy): Eukaryota > Viridiplantae > Streptophyta > Magnoliopsida > Asparagales > Amaryllidaceae > Allium > Allium cepa. Next base: position 958,670,777 of record CM060937.1, read on the forward strand.
ATGTGCGATTATACTGTAAATAAACGTAAAACTGTTATATAACATAACTGAATTTAATAGAATATTAGAGTATTTTTATTTCTGAAAGTATATTAAAAATTCATTTAAATTAATTAATTTCATGATTTTTATAATGTATAAATGTCATTTTTCAATTTATTTCTTTTAAGAAGATATAGCGAATGTAGCGGAATAAAGCGGGAATAACGGGATATAGCGGGCTTGAAGCGGAAAGGCTATATATGAGGCTATATGAAAAAATCGCAGTGGTAGAAATCCACTATGAGATATAGTAGGGTTATAGCGGGGTAATAGCGAGGCATTAACTGCACAGATTCCTACACATTCGCACTTAATAACTTCTTATGTTTTCATGCCCATTCCCACGTAACAGCTTCCCAAATTTTCATACTTATCTTAGCTTGCAGTAAAAGAATGACAACAATATCCTTCTTTTGCTCTAAAATTCTCATCTTAGCTTGCAAAAGAAGGGTATTGTTATCATTCACTTATTCCTATACATTCGCATTTAACTACTTCCCATATTTTCATGTCCATTTCCATTTCTTTATATAAATATTTTTGTTAATGGATTACACGAATCAACCCGAAACCCACCCGATATATAATCAGGTCAGCCCAAAACCCACCCATTTAATAAACGGGTTGGCCCGACCTGTTTAAAAATAAACCCGCACCCGAGTTGACCCAACCCAAACCTGACCCGTCCCGACCCATTGACAGGCCTAGATGTGCTTAGTAACACCAAAATCAGAGTGGGTGTGTTTGTAACACGTCCAAATCAAGTGGGTGTACCCTGAGTCCGGAAAATCAGGAGGGTGTGTCTCGTAGCTTCAGAATTGAGATTGTAATTGGGTTTGTCTTCTACCCGTTTAAAGATTGGAATTTGAAAAGAAATCTATACAGGCAAATGTACAGGACTGGATGTAGGGTAACTTTGAACCAGTATAAAAATTCTTAGCGCAATCTCTCTAATTCTCTACTTTTTACTTTATTACATTTATACTTATATGTTTCTGCATCTTTGATTGTTCTTTCTACATTGTTTTATAATAAACTTGAAAGAACTTTAGAAAGATTCACAAAAATTAAAAAACACTATTCACCCTCCTAGTGTTTAATTAGTCTTAAGATGCATAATTCTGCAACCCATATTTGGTATTAGAACATTAGTTTTTCAAAAACTCATAATTTGATTTTGAAAAGTTTTAATGGCTAGTAACGCTATTGGTATATTTGTTAACACTTTTTTCGAAGGAATATCTACTGGTAGGCCCCCACTTTTTAATGGTAGAAATTATACTTATTGGTCATGTAGAATGAAGATCTATTTACAATCTAATGGTTTAGGTATTTCAAATGTTATACAAAATGACTACAATGAACCACAAACTAATTTTGCACAATGGACTGCTGGCCAAAAGGCGCTTGCACGGAATAACTCTAAAGCCATGAATATTATATTTTTTCCAGTAGATAAAATGAATTTAATAGAGTTTCTATTTGTAAATCTGTATATGAAATTTAGAGAACATTACAAGTTACACATGTGGGCACTAGTAAAGTGAAACAAACTAAAATTTTCATGTTAACTAATCAGTTTCAATTATTCAAAACAAGTCTATTTCTGACATGTACTGTAGATTTCAAGATATAATGCATTCATTAGTTGCATTAGATAAAAATTTCAGAAGAGGATAAAGTTAGAAAAATCTTCAATTCACTCTCTTCAAAATGGGATCAAAATACACTTTAATAGAAGAGGATAATGATATTAGCACTCTGAAAATTGAAGAATTAATAGGCAATTTAATGTTCTACGAAGCATACTTATTGGGCAGAAGAGAAAGCAAAGCAACAGAAAAGAAATCCATCACTTTTAGTTCTATAACTGACGATCGGGATTCAGATGATGACAATGATGAAGAAATTGCTTTCATGATCAGAATTTCAGAAAATTCTTGAAATATAGAAAGATGGACAATTTTCAAAAATTTGACAATAAGATTTTTGGAACTGGAACTTCAACTAAATGCTCCAGCTGTGATGAACCCAATCATTTTCAGAGAGATTGCCTACATCCAAATACTTCAAAGATCTCACCAGAAAATGATTCATCCAAAAAAAGAAAAATGTCTTATATAGCAAATTTGGATGACTCAGTTACTTCCTCTAGCGATAATGAACCAGATACTGAGAATGTGAATATGTGTTTCACGGCAATAACAGACTAGTGAGAACTTATCAATAAAAAGCAGCAAAAACAGTATCTTTATTTAATAATTTTTATTTTATTTTTTGGTTGATTATGGTTTAGGAATAACTTATCGATTAATAATAATTATCGATGAATATAAGTATATATATAGGAATATATTAGCATAGTTTTATTTTTGGAAATTTTAAGCTATATGTCAACATATTCCCGTATCATATGTCGACATACATGCTAGAAAACATAGATTTGAAATTTCAATTAAAAATCAAATTTCAAACTTCACTCTCTTTTGCGCTTACTCCCATATTCTGAAAAGATACCTTTTTGACCAAGGAACGTGGCTCCACTCTTTATTAATTTAATCTATCTCTATCTATTTATTCACCTATTTTATTTCAAAGTTCAAATATCTCTACACCATCTTATCTCCTCAAAAATTCAAAAATGGCTTCCATTGGCCAAAATAAAAAAATCCATAAGGCTCTTTGAGAAAACTAAAAGCTTTTTCTTTGATGGAAAAGATGCCATTGAAGCCTGTATGGAGTATACTACTTTAAAAAAAGTTTCTCCCGGAAGATTTGCCAAATTTGAAGATTTTTCCTCCTATGGTTTACATGACCTTTGTTTTGAAAATAAATTTTTTGGTTGAATTGAATCTTCTCAAAATAATTTTCTTTATTATTATTAGGATTTGGTCAAAATGTTTAACGTGAATTTAAGCGGAAAATTTTATCAAGGAGAAGAAGGTTAAGTTTGGAGTGGTGTTATTGGTACTTAAATAGTTTTAAATTGTGAACTTTTAGGTCATATTTTTTGTTGTAAATTTAGTGGAATTAACATCTCCACTTTTCAAATTGATGAACAAAATCATGAAGTTTTCACGATCATTTTGAGAATGATGAAGATTTTGAATTTAAACATGAGAATCTTCGACTAAAATCAAGACTTATACGTCTCATTTTACAACAAAGTTTTGCTCCAAGGATAGGTATTTATAATAACCCTACTCAAAAAGTTTTTAAAGCTCTTTTCACTATTTATGGTCATTACAACATCAATTGGGCACAAGTCATTTTAGATAACTTTATTTCAGAATATTTCTAGACATAAGAACACACTCTTTCCTGGTGCGTGTATTACTAAAATTTTCTTATATTTGTAGTTGATTTAAGAGGAGAAAAATTCATTCCTTGAAAATTTTTCAACAAAGCCCGCATCTCTCTTATGCATATTCTACCATTTTTCGAACCATATGGGACTTTTCTCAAAAAGGAGCAAAGGTTAGCATGGGAAGAAGAGCAAGAAATTCAACAAGAAGAAAAAGAAGAAAAAGAAGAAAAAGAAGAAAAAGAAGAAAGCGATGAAATGGAATGAAGGAAGAAGAGAAGGAGAAGGAAGAAGTGGAAATTTTCCATAGAAAGTTTTGACAAACCATCCCACCCCTCCAAAAAAGAGATCCTAAGGAACCAAGAAAAGCTTCTTAAAAATCAAAAGAAGCTTAAGAGATCATTTAGCAAAAAGCTCACGTCTCTTTTCAACAAAGTGGACAAAGGACAAATACTTTGGAGAGATAATCCGCAAACTTAGTGGCACTTCATCATCATCATCTACATCTTTCTAAGCCTATTTAGTTGTTTCCTTATGATATCTAGTCTGTGTTGTGTTCTTTTAGTTTAAGCTCATGTCATTTTTATGTATTTTCTTTTATTAATTGTTGAAAGCCATGTATCCTTTTATTCTAAGTAATTAAGTATATTTCTTACTGTCTTACAATGTTTAGTCTTTGAAAGTTATAAATATATAATGGTATAAGATAAAATAAAAATTATAGAAAATACTCTTGTTTTGAAAATTTATGTATGTATTTCGACATACATATTACCTATATATCGACATATAAGGGAAATATTAAAATTCTAAATTTCAAAATATAAATAGCTATCATCCATCCATTCATTCCAAATGACTTTCTACTCCTATGTATGTCCATTTCTTCTACAAAACTCACTCATCATTTTATTCTACATTCTCTTTTCGTTCTCAAACATTTTTTTTTACAGACATTTTACAGACACGTCTTCTCCACATCAATAATTATGTGAAAATCTTGAACAAACTCTTCAATGATCAAGGAACAAGAAAAGCATTTTAACACCATTCGATGGATGATCTCTTCCTTAATCAAAGACGAACCATCCAATAATCCAGAGTGTGCTATTAAAAAGGATAATGAAGAATGGGATGCCACCATAGTAGATCCAATATTTGGGCCTGATGGTTGGGTTGAAATTCCATGAAACACCTAGTTATTAGAGTTTGGATTTTATATGTATGTGTGTGTGTATTACATACTCTTAAGATTTGGTTCGATTGATTCGGTTTGAATATTTGGATTGAATTTGATTAGTTTGGATTGTTTGAATTTGTGTGTTCAATTTGGTTTGATTGGCTTGCACATAATTGGATTTATTTGTACACACATAAATAGTTTAAATTGGATAAATAAAAATTTGCTTCATAAGTCTTCATATACTCATTCTTAATGTATATAATATAGTGTAATTGTTTATCATATATCATCATGTATATATCATTTTAACGTAGATTATTGATTTTAAACCTATAGTCACCAAGTATTTAAATTAGGGCGAGCTTTTAGTTTTTTTTTCTTTCACCCGTTTTTGTTGATGATAAAAAGGAAGAAAAATATAAAATATACAAATGCATATATTCAGAGGGAGTTATTTAACTTAAGGGGAGTTACCTAACTCAGGAGGAGTTATATCATATTTTATGCAATACATTAGTGGTTGTCAACGTCTAAAAGGGGGAGATTGTTAATACCTCAGTTATCGATTTGGACGACAACAACCTTGATAACAATAATGTTGAATATGCAAGTATATGATTTTTGTTTGTTAATAATAAACATATATATATTAATTAAATTTATTTTTATTATACTATTTTATTTTTCACATAATTAAATAAATATTTGCTGAATAAAATATATAACACAGAATTTAAATTCAAACAAATATTTTATTTAAACAAATTTTTTATGATAATTTTGAATAGTATAAATTTGAGCTCTCACTATATATATACATAATTTCCATTACAATGTAATTTCAAATTATAATACAATTTTTCACTATACATTTGTGCCTCACTATATGTCACTCGTTTACTCGTATTTGTTCTTCGACCATACTCCAATTTATATCCAGCATCTGAGTTATCTGCAAAATGAACACTAACGTAATAAAATTGAAAAAGAAGTAATTTTTTGCAGTGTAAAGTAAAATGTATTTTGAAAATATTATTTGGCTCAGTTATTTGGGTTGTTCGTCATCGTTTATTTTGAATTCATCATACACGAACAGCTTGCGACATGCACATTGTATCACTGTATATGCCACAAGGTCGTGCACACCGATATACACTGGATAAAAATGCAGAGTCAGGTGAGCACAAGGTCATACCCAAGCCGAGGCTAGATTCAACTCAAGTGTAATACAAATGCATCACAAAATTGTCGAGTACAAGTTCTTATGCAACGAGAATCCAACACTAGACCATGCTAACAAGTGCACATCTATGTACACATGAGAACAAACTCCACAGTGGAGTCATGAAACAATGTCAACCAGAATAAAATGTACAAACCAACTGATCACAAAACTTCAGACTGTAAACAACACATGTACACATGAACCAATAGATCATCACGACCACAATTGAATGGACACTGTAATGCAACATGAAGATGAAGTCAGTGGATGTATACGTATGCATTTAACATATATACAGTCACAAATCAAGGCAGCACTACAACCAGATCAGTTTCCAAAAATCAAGACAAAGTGCAGGTTGAACCAGTGCAAGCAGTTGATACTGTACACAAATGCGCAAGAACAAAAATGAAACAGTGATGCAACATTGATACCAGAGACTATAAGACCACAACAACATGTAGAGTCAATAATAAATTGATCAGGAGCAACAAAGAAACTTTACAAGACCGAACCACACACAATGCAACAGAGGCGGCAACATGCACATGACTCAAGACAGCAAATACCAACACAATTCATATATGTATATGTTGGCATATATGTACAATTGAATCAAATGCAAACCAGACCAATATCACACAACAACTACAAGCATCAAGTCGCAAATGTTACAGCAATGAACACACTTATATATATGCTATGCACATGAATCAAATGGCCAAGACCAAATTCAAGTATACATGAAGAACAGTAAACAACAATGTCTGGACTAAATGCATATGGACATGTACTTGATGTAACCCAGAGCTCAATGCAACCATATACCAATGGCATCAGGGCAGTGCAGCAGTGATGACACAAGTGCACCACAATAGGTTAGTACACATGAAAACAGGCGAGTGCGACACTTCAACCAAGACACAATGAAGACAGCAGCTCAAATGAACAAAGTGTAGACTTACATCAAAACACACCAGACTTGATTTCAAGTAAAACAAGAGTACATTTACATCACAACACTCATATACACATATGTATGTATGTATGTACATGTATGGTGATACAGCAAGTTCATATCGATATGCAAGCAGTGCAACTCAAAGAAAATGCAAAGTTATGCTAGTAAATACAAAAGTGCAGACCACCAGATCAATTCAATGTAAAGAATATGCCGTAGGAGTTTCTAAACATGCCAGATTTTAAAGTCAAAGCCGTGGTAACCTAAGTGGTAGCAAGTTCGAACAAATGAGAATCAAAGCCAAATGAATATGAATAGGTCAAGATAATATCACAAGTACAATGAACAAGTCAAGATAAATCAACATCGTCAAAGCAAACGCAAGCCGTGGTGACCAAGCCAGAAAAATATACAAATTGAACCAGTCAGAAAGCATCACCAACATTAAATTACAAATCAATGGCCAAACAAAATTATCATGAAGAATTCAAACGGTATATATAAATTAAGGGGGTCGAACTCTATTTAAACCATTAAGATCATCGGCATGAAAATACGTTCGAGTTCAAGAAAAATAGAATAGCAATAAATCATTAAAACTCAAATCAAGTCGAGCATAAGCAAATTGGTAAAGCAAAATCACATACCATTTTAATATTCAATCTCGACAATTTTGAAGCAGCCGTGTACGAATCGAAGTGACGATCAATCGACAAAGCAATCAACATAAGAATACCATTCAATTGATCAACCATCAATCGGCCACCTCATATTATCACGAAGCCGTAATTTTTTTTAAAGTGAAATGAACGAGCAAAGAGACAGACATTATTCACAAAGCAAAGAATACGGGCCGAAGTCAAAAAAAAGAGAAAAGAAATATACTTACTGTTGTCACAGTTATTTTACTTTAGGCCGTCTTTATAATCGGGCTTTATTTTTAAATTAGGTTTCTTTCTTTTAAATTGTTTTTGAATTTGTATTTCTCTTTTAAACTTTTGTAAATTCTGGTCGTGTGACTAGAGGGCAAACTATGGTGGTGTAATTCGAGAACTCGCAACTCGGTGGCTGAGTTGTGGCAGGATTTTGAGCATAGATTTAGGTTAGTTGATAGCGGGTGTCGCGAATTTACGTATATAAGCGTCTGACTACTTAATTTCTAGTAGAAACCTTAAAGGCAGCACGTAGGTAGGGTTTTGCCAAAGCTAGGTAAATTTTTGTTGTTCTATTTCTGCTTTTAATATTCCGCTCTTATCTATGCTGCTATTATTGTGCTATATCTGTGTTGCAATTATTTTATATATATATTTGCATTAAATTTTTATAATTATTAATATCACCGTATTCACCCCTTTCTAGGGTGAAATCGATCCTTCAAATAAAACATCCATATAAAATATGGATACTAATGTTTTATCAAGCTATATAGTATACAATGCATGATATTATATAGATACCGAATCGAAGACTGTATAGTACAAATGACTTAAAGAATGATCATGAAGACTCATGAGTATAAAGACTAAGACATGAAGATCTCAAGACTATATCATAGTGTATAGAGCCATAGAATATTGTTAAAGTCGCTGGTAGTGATCTTTGATATCTATTTTCAAATTTTTAAATCATTTTTTATAAAAGATATTTTTAAAATATATTTAAAATATTTTTTAAAAGTTTATTAAGTTTAAAATGTTTATAAACTATGTTTAAACTATTGTACAAAATATCAAATTATTTTACATAGTAAAGGATTTTCAAAACATTTTAAATTGAACAAGTTTTCAAATTATAAAGGCCAATGTCGACATATATGAAAGATGACTAAGGATCGTGTAATATGAAATATTAGCTAAACTATTTACTTGAGTAGAATATAAATATAAAAAGTAAAATAATAAAGTAAATGACACCAGAGACTTTTATACTGGTTTGAACTTCCCGTTCTGCGTCCAGTCCCAGACTCCTTCTTGAATTTAACTTTCTATCCTCTCTTAACCTGGAGGAACATGTATTACACCGCCTGAGCAACCAAACAGGACTTCAATCGCCTAAGCAACAGATTAGGACTTCAACCGTCTGAACAACCGAACATGACTTCTAATACAAACAGTAAAAATTGCTTCCGATTGATTATGCTCTTGAATAGCACGGATAAGTCAATAACGTACACCCTTCCCATAATCTTCTTCTTTGTGGTATATAGTGTAGTTCCGTAAAGATAGGAAGTTAATTTAATCACAAATGGAATTGCTCTTGAATGTGCAAGTGATTAGAATGAGAGTTTGAATGCAAATTGCAAGAGTTTAGACAATAAGAATATGAGATAGAATAAAAAAATAGATGATTAAAACAACCGATTTGAAAGCTATATATATTGTTTAAATCTTGCAACTTATCGTGAAAAGTAACGATCAAAACATAGGAAAACAACTATTGAATCAAGGGTTGTTTCTATTTAATGAAGTGAAATGTCTTTTCAAAAATATAGTCGTTATGCAATTTCAGTCAACTGAACAAAAGAATTCAGCCAGCTGAAATATTAAAAATTCGAACCAGAGAGGAAACAATTCAAAAAACCTTATTCAGTCGAATGAAATGGGTATTTCGGTTGGATAAACATTCATATCAAATTGTGCATGTGCATAGATATTCAATCGACTAAACTAGGCATTTCAGTAAGCTGAATTTCAGGTTTCTTGCCATATTCATGATTTTTCAGAAATATTTTGTGTGAACAAGTGTAATAAAAACTTTGATATATGAACTATGATTTGGAAGCTTTGAAATTGCATGTGTAGGCGCGCATATACCACTTCGGAGAGATTTTAACAAAAATTAACTACAAGATGTAGAACATAGACAAACCATGGACAATATTGAAGCTTCTATCTGGAATCTGGTATGCAATCTATTGTCGAGTAGAATCGTATCTTCTCCTGCAATTATTGTTAGTTTACATAATATTTACTTATATAGTTGTCATAATCAAAACATCAAAATAATGTTATAACAATATAGGCAGATGATATGTTGACATATATGCCGTAATTTCGAAATTCAAATTTTGAAATGAAGTGTCTATTCATCGTAACTCTTAGCACATAGACACGTTTGTTTATTCTCTATATGTATGGGGTTTTCAAATGAATTTTCAATATCTACTTTCTTATTTTCTTCTCTCCTCTTATTCTACCAAAAATTTTATTGAAAAACTTTTTCAAATCTTCTCAGTTTCAACCAGAATCAATTCAATCTTCATTGTATTAATTCTCTACTATTTAATATCTGATTTCAATCATCTCTCTCAATTAAAGATCAGAGTGTTGCCCAAGAGGCTATAAAATCCGCTGTTTCGAAAGATCAAGAAATTAACTTTGGAAAACCATCAAACTCTAGTTGTATTTTTATGCGGGGGTGTGATTATAGACCATTAAAATCAATTAGGTGCGCTTGGTAGCTTAAAAATTCGAATGCGTGTGCTTGTAGCTCGTCCAAATCAAGTGGTTGTAACCTAATCCTAAAAAATCAAAAAGGTGCATCTTATAGCCATGGAATCAAGATTGTTATTGGGTTTTCCTTCGAACGTTTAATGATTGGCATTTGAAAAGAAATCTATACAAGAAATTGTACGGAACTAGATGTTGGGTAACTTCGAATTAGTATAAAAATTCCTGATGTAATCACTCTAGTTCCCTACTTTTTACTTTATTGCATTTATACTTATTTGTGTTTGCATACGTGATTGTTCATTCTGAACTATTTAATAATAGTCTTGCAACAACTTTACAAAGATTCACAAAACTTAGAAAACACTATTTACCCCCTCTAGTGTTTAATTAGCATTAAGATCCATAATTCCACAACCCACAAAAACAAGGAGCACCCAAGAAATATGAAACCGAAAGACTATGTGCCCCTAAACGATACACTAGAGAACATATACCATGCTACTTAAGGAATGGGATCGTATAAAAAGCCACCCATGGAAAAGGCAACCGAAAAGGATAAGTGCTTCAGAGAGTATTGCTTTTTCCATGAAACCCATGGACACAACATAAACGAGCATCGACATTTGAAGGATCTCATTGAAGAAGTGATAAGGAAGTATAAGCTCCGGTAGAACGTCAAAGAGCCATAAGAAGGTGGTCCAGCTGTGAAACCCTAAAGGCCTTTTTCCCAAGGGAATCAACCTGAACTAAGCAGAGAAGGGCCCAAGAAAAATGTTAAAAGATTCACTATCAATACCATAACGGAAGGACCCCATCTAGCGGAGAAAAGATAGAGGGAAATGGAACGGTACACAAGCTCGCTAAAGCGCATGCCACGAGAGGAATGCTTTAACATGGAAGACGGAGCCCCAGCTAAGCAATAAAGGATGATGACAAACGTCATTGTGTTCTAAAATAGAGATACCGATGGAGTCGAAGCACCAACTTTTGACTCCATAGTGATAACGACAAATATAAGACTGGTAATAGTACATCTCATATTAGTGGATACTGGAAGTTCTGTAAACATACTATCCAAGAGAACATTTGATCAAATGAAAATTAATTTAAAGAATATTATAGCTTGAAAAACCAAGATTCAAGGGTTTATAGTTGAAGCAAAACAATCAGTTGGGATGATCGATATGCCCGTGGAATTGGGTGAAGGAGATTGCAGGGTAGTCCAAATTCAAAAGTTCGTCATTGTGGATGAGTACTTGGCCTACAATGCTTTTTTGGGCTGACGAGCCCTTGTTGATTTTATAATAGCACTGGCTCCTTAGTGTTTGATGATGAAATTCCCTACATAGAATGATGTTGGATCGTTAAGAGGAAACCAGGGCATGGGAAGGGCTATGTCGCGGAGCTGAGGGAAGCAAAGTGATGGGAAACATGCGAGAATGTGGAGGGAACCCTCCATATTCAAGACTCACAAGCATAGCAATTAAAGCTCGAACCCTAGCTCGAGAATCATAGCAGGTTTGATAAGGCTATGGATCCCAAGAAGAAGTCAAGGGAAGGGCGAGCAGTGCCAGTTGAGCTGACGGTGAATGTTCCAATCAGTATGGACGATCCTATATGGGTGCTAATGATTGAATCTTGGCTTAGAATTAATTTAAGGAAGAAATTAGTTAATTTCCTCTAGTGGAACTTGTATATGTTTGCTTGGATGCATTCAGATACGTGTGGGATATTACTGGAGATATCATATCATGCACTGAATAATACGTGTGGTGGTGGTGGTTGCGGCCTCGATTGGTGGCTGGGGTGGTCGGAATTTGTAGGTTTAGGGCTTGTAATCAACGGTGACGGCCAAAGATTTGGGCGACCGCGCCCTAGGGGATGAGGGCGGCCCGGCAAAGTGAGGCTAGCAGTAGTCGTGGCATGACCTAAGGTGATCTCTACCGAGGGCTGCGGCCAGTCAAAGCGTGGTGGAGGTGCGCGGAAACCCTGTGCGTGAACGTGTTTTGCACGATGAAGGAGCGCTGACGTGTCTGCCTTTAACGGATCGTTGATTTTGTTATTTTATTTTAATTTTGATTTCAATCATTTTAACGTGCATAATTTTTACATTCGAGGTCCGTTTCACGCGCTGTTTGTCCCGCTGGGTTCGTACCAAAATTTCGGACATTTTGACACTGGTTTGGACGAATTCTGAGACTGTTTGAATTTTGGGTTTGAATTGGATTTAAATTAAATTTAAATTCAAAGGTGAGTGTTTTAACCCACTCACAACTTCTAAAATTTCTTATGTTAAATTAATTTATGATGTGATTAGGAATTTATTTATGACTGTTTAGTACATTTTGAATCATCATCTCAGTTAATTTGAATTTATTTGTATTAAATTGTTATTTAATTTATGATTGAATATAAATTGCCAATTAAATACATGTTATTGATTATCAGTTTTAAATTGATATTGATTGATTGATTTGGATGATGATTGTGATGGATGTTGATTGACATTAGATGAATGGATGTTGTATTATATGTCGTTATAAACTGCAAGTTCACTGTGGGTTGAAATGATACTTACCCGAATGATCTATAGATTAAGGAAAAATCGTTACGGGTTGAAATGATAGACTCGAGCGATTTTATGGATATTATTTATTTCGAGATTGCGGTTTGAAATGATATATAACCGTAAAATTTTAAATTGCGGATTGAAATGATAAATATCCATATCACTTGACCCTAGGGTAGAAAATTATATACGGACACTGGATTGGTTAAATTAAATGATTTAAAAACCCTTAATTTTTTGAATTTAATTAAATGATATTTTGAAGTGAAATTTGATTTATATAAATTAAAGTATTTTGGAAAAATCAAGTTTTATGTTGAAATGGAATTGGTTTAAAGGAATTGCTTTAAAAAATGAAACTGTAGCTTAAAATTAAAATTTTAAGTTGAAATGAAATTCGACCGGAATTGATCTATTGAATTTGTTCGAAGTATAACTTAAAATATTTTGAAATTGGAATAATATGAAATTTGATATTTGAACATGGACTGAAACGATATGAAACTCGATAGTTTATTGAAATTCAATTTGTCGATTTGGAAATTTAAATTGGTCCAAATGTGTTGAAATGAATGAATAGTTTAATTTGATATAAATTCCAAATTCATATTTTAATATAAACTGGTTTGAAATATATTATTTAAAAAAAATTCAAACTGTTGAGATTTTCAAATTTATTCAAACTCTTTAATCAATATTAACTATATATATTATTTTGTTCTATTTTAAACTAATTTAATTTATTTTGAAAACTAATTAACCCTTTTAATTTATTTTAAATCTAATTAGTCTATTTAATCTATTTTTATATTTAATCTAATTTAAATCTATTTAACTATCGTAAATCAAATTAAAAGTACTTTACCTATAGTTAAACTATTTTGGAGCATTTTAACTATTTCTAAATTTCCAGATTTAGTAAAGTGGAAGTGTTTAAATTCATTTCAATTGCTTTAAAAAGAGAATAAGGTTAAATGACATTATAACCTAAGTTGGAATTTTGAATGTTATAATAAATCGAAATGATGATTTTGAAGCAAGGACTTAACCTATTTTGGAAATATGACTTTTGGAAGAAATATGATTTGAAAGTGGTATAGCTTTTGAGAACACGATATTTTGATATAAATTGTGAATTTGACTTGAAAGGAAATATAATTATCGAACTATGATTTCAAAGACTAATATGATTTCGAAAGTAAGTAATGATTTCGAAAGTGATATGGTTTGAATCGAATATGTTATTTTGATATCAATTATGAAATGATTTTGGAAATGTAAAAGAACCATCTGGTGTGTAATAAGCGATTGGTTTTCAAAGAGATCAGGATCGGGTGTTGTCATACTCTTTGCCAATACCGAAAACCACTTTGACAACTGTGTACGTGGTGGAGATTCCAGAATAAAGTAGGATGGTGACGACGATCCTATATGGGGTATATACATGGACCCGACTCCCATGAGTTGGCATAAGGCGGCTAAAACGGGAGCAATTGACGGGCCAAGTGTGGTCATTCCTCAGATCAGGCAAACTCCATCGATCTATATTCTGACTTTGTGATTATTTTGGTAGCCACCCTTTGATTTTTACTCGGGAGTGTGTTTCGAGTTGGACGGTATTTGCGGCTATGCGTTACCAACAGTCCGAAAGTGTAATTATTATATCTACCCTGGTATTGCCTAGTTGTGCCATGTCACCTACCCTAGTGCGCCTTCTATGAGTTTGTTTTGTACCATACCTATGAAGCGCCCTCTGACGACGTCCAGTATGGGCGGGATTATGGTACTGTATAGACTATGGGAATATGTAAAATGTGTTAAGGAGGATATAGACAATGCCTGTTTATTTTACTTTATACGTTATTATAATAGCATATATTACTAAATAGTAGATAATTTAACAGATCCTTATGAGATGTGAATCCCGAACATCTCCTAAGTTGCCGCACTCACGTTAGATACTGAATAAGAGATGTCAAACTCCATAAACATCTCTGACGCCGTCACACGCATATTTATCGTTGATTTTGTTAGGTAATCAATTCTATGGTTTCAATGATAATAACTATCCAATGAAAATCGAATATGCATATATATCTCTATTTACAAGTAATTGTTAAAGTAACATCACCAAAGAGAGAAGAACAAGACTCAAAAGAAGTATTAAGAGGCTACAAGTCGATAGAATCAGAAGAGCAATGACACAAACATAAGGAAAGCAACATGCACAAGTTCCGACGTCTGGGTGCACTAGCCAGACGTCTGATTGAATCCTCTGGTTTGTAAATCAGACAGAATCAGACGTCTGGTTAATGTATTCAGACGTCTGAAAAGCACCATATAAAAAAATTTAAGAGCCAGACGTCTGAAACATTTTCCTGACGTCTGATTTTGAAATCGACCGTGAAGATTCAAAGAACAGCTGTCACAACTGAAAAGACACTTTCGCTCCTCTTCGCTGCAACTCTTCATCACCATTAGGAGCGACCATACAACACTTGTTAATAGATGCAACCACTCAAGGAATCACTCTACCGCTATAAATAGCATCAAGAATCAAAGAAAAGACTTCACCTTACTTACTTATGCTCTTTACTCTTATTCTCTGATTTATACTTGATCTCTAGCAATCGAATACCTGTATTTTAATCTTCCATATATTTAGAACTCTTCAACCAATATTCTCTAGATATATAGATTGGAAGCTTTTGTACTTAATAGTCAATATCCGTGTTATAGAACACATACTTGACAAGAACAAGCCTTTGTAACCAAACCTATTCCTCCGGGCAAAATGAGGGTGTTTGATAGTTGAATTCCGGAGCTTCAGGACTTGACGTAGGATGGGAGGTCCGAACCAGTATAAAATCCTGATGTGATTATTTCCATTTACATTGCTATTATCATCTATCAAGTTTATATTAGATACATTATATAGTTAGTCACTTATACTTGCATATATATATACACTACACGATCCACTCATATAAACCTTCATTTGGATCAGAGCAAGGTTTAATCAAAGAACAGTAACACGTTTTTGAATCACTTTAATATGGCAAATATTTTTCAAGAAGGACAATCCACAGCATGACCCCCACTTTTTAATGGATCTAACTATGCATATTGGTCAACACGTATGAGAATTTTTATGAAAGCTAATGGTCTAGAAATTTGGTCGGCCACACAAGTTAAATATGAAGCACCTACTA
Organism: Allium cepa; assembly: GCA_030765085.1. NCBI lineage: Eukaryota > Viridiplantae > Streptophyta > Magnoliopsida > Asparagales > Amaryllidaceae > Allium > Allium cepa. Next base: position 958,686,725 of record CM060937.1, read on the forward strand.
CTGCTATGAACACATGGACCGATGCACAAAAGACCATAGCATCAATCAATGCTAAAGCTATGAATGTTTTATTTTGCTCTCTGGGCAAAAATGAATTTTCACGTGTCATGTTATGCACTACTGCATTTGACATTTGGTGTACCTTACAAATTACACACGAAGGTGCAACAAAGGTCAAACGAACTAAGATTTCAATTTTGCAAAACCAATTTTCGTCATTCAGAATGAAGCAAAATGAAACTATTATTAACATGTATTCTAGATTTCAAACTATCCAACATGATCTTATGGCACTAAGAGTTAAGTTTACTGATTTTGATTTAGTTTCTCGAATACTCAACTCTTTAACATCAGATTGGGAAAGGAAGGTTTTAGCTATTGAAGAAGCTAATGATCTTCTACTCTCAAAGTTGAAGAGTTGATAGGAAATTTAATGTCCTATGAAGCTAATTTGCAGGCACGAAAAGAACTGAATTCGGAGAAAAAGAACATAGCGTTCCCAGCAACAAAGAATGATAACTCTGATTTAGATGAAGAAGAGATAGTCTTCATTGCCAAGAATTTTAACAGATTCAAGAAATTTAGAAAGATGATCGAATTCCAAAAAGAAGGGAAGTCCAACACAACAAACCTATCTCAAATCAAGTGTTATGAATGTGATCAATACAGACATATGAAGAAGGGTTGCCCAAACTCAACAATGATAAAACGAAGAACAAATTTGAAAAATTCAAAAAGAAGAAGGCTTTCAAAGTAACATGGTATGACTCGGACTCTTCATCATCTGAAAGTGATAGCGATATTGACGAAGAACAAGCTAATGTGTGTTTTATGGCACAAACTGATGAGCTATGTCCTGAACTTAGCTATGACGAATTATTAGAACTTAGCATGGAATTAGATGATAAATTTAGACAAATTAAAAAATTGAACAAAGAATATATAGTTAAAGTAAATAGATTGGAACTTGAAGTAGGAATGTTAAAAGATGAAAAAATTATCTTAAAAGAAGAACTTGAATTATCTCAAGAAAAAATCAAAAATATTTTGATAGAAAGTGAGACTATTACTATTGATTTTGAAAATACTAAAATAGTGAAGGATAATTTGTTAAAAGAAAATGTTGACTTAAAAAATAATATTGAAATATTAAAAATTAAAAATATAGAATTAAAAGAAAAATTAGATAAAATTACAAATAATGCGTCAAAATTTAATAAAGGAAAACAAGATTTTGAAAATCTTATCGAAACTTCAAAACCATCAGGCAACAGAAATGGAATAGGATTTAAAAATTCTTCTAAACAAAAAGGAAATGATGCTAAAAATATTAGTTATATAAAAACTAAAAGTTTACCTAAGTCTAAAATGAATACCAAAAATATGAAAATTTGGATTCCTAAGACAAATAATAATTTGATTAGACAAAAGCATATTAATAATTTCTTAGGTAATGTAGTCTATAATAAAAATCATATTTATAAAGGTACCAAACCATCTTGGGTATGGCTACCTTCTCCTAACAATTAGGACCCTAACAAAATATATGGGTACCAATTAAAACATCTTTTATTTTGTAGGTACGCAAAATAAAAAATAAGGAGAAATGGATACTAAATAGCGGATGCTCCAAGCATATGACCGGAAATTCAAAAATATTATCGAATATAACGTACATCGATGGTGGAACGGTAACCTTTCTAGATACTCGATTTCATGAGACTACAATAGTATAACTGAAGTATAATACTGATTACGGCAGAGTACCAGCGTAGAGAAGCCAAAAGTCCCTTTTTGATGGTCTAGGATTGCTATTTAAAGGTGTAGGCCGAAAATATCTGGCTCAGACCTTGGAAGACTCCTTCTCTCACGTGAATGGGCCCACCAGATCGATACCTGGACATTTCGGATCAATCCATGATCAGTACGTACATAATTCGTTTCGATCGAAAACGACTCCATTTGGTCTAAGATCGATCAGAAACCAAGTAGAGGTGGCACGCAAGCTCTTGTGAAAAATTGGCAGCATTTGGACTTGTAGATTTTGAGTTATGATTGATCCAAGTTTGGATTTGCAAAAGGCTGTCAAGTTCATGTCGATCCCATTCGTATTGATGGCTTCATATCCATGCTAGCTCGTATCGATCAAAATGACGTATCGCTATATTACAGGATCGATCCACTTTTCGTGCCGAGTCTTCCACTTTTACATGCTTTGTTCGCATCGATCTGGAGTATTCCTTCGTATCGATGGTTTGCACTTCTTCGTACCGATGCTTTGTAACCACTTCGTATAGATACGAACCCATGCATTTGTATCGATGACCTAGATACCGTTTCGTATTGATCATTCCACACATCCTTTGTATCGATGACTTTAGTGGCATGTTTCGTATCGGTCATTAGCCGACCGGTACAAACTGAGTTGATGAGGATACCGATACGATGTACATATGGACGAGATCGATACGAAGCATTGCTTATTGATGAGTACGAAGTGAAGCGATCATGATGGATACGAACCGATGCTTACCTGATGGATTCGAACCGATGTATACAAAACAGATGTGTTTTAGGTGAGACTTGATCGATCCATAACTTGAGCATATGAACTTTGATTGACTTGGAATTGGAAACGTCGGCTCTCACAGCTTTGCTTGTTGTGTCTTGTCAATTGTAGCTTGATCTGGACTCTTACAAAATTTACCCGTATCCATAGTAGACTTGTGTATAACCGATCTTCGAGACGAATTGTCTTTGGTTTCCAGTCAATTTCTTGGTGTCACGGCCTTGCCAAAAGGTGGAATAACACCCCAAGTTAGAAAAAATCCTCTCACTGTACAGTAACTAGTTTTCTACTTCTATAACATCTTCAGTCCCGATACATGGCTTATGCCTAAGTCTGGCATAGTCTCTACTCAAATTAGCAAAGTAATTAACCACTGGAGCCTCCTAAATTCCTCCTACAGCATTTCCTCCAACGACCCCGGCGGCAATCCCTACTTGCATCATGTTCAAGAAAAACTAATACATAGCCCTCATATCTACTGGTGGGACTCCAGTACCAAAAGTTTCATCTCGAACCTGACCTAGGGTCCTCCTCATATTGGGTCTTGGCATTTCCATTAGTGGTGGTGTTGTCCCCTCCTAGGTTAACTCTTCCTCTTCTAGCGTCCATATCTGTATTCAAGCCTCATGAGATAGCGAAGAATACCTAAAATGATTAGGAAACTAGAAATATATAACTTATATTTATATATAGCAAATACAAGTACGTTACTATAGCGTTATCCCATACCCTAATCTTACTCTAATTTCCTTAGGATTATGTTTTCAAAAATCTTTTTAGTTAAAGTTTTTCATAAGCCTTACATTGATACAAAGTTGTAACATCCCCCATCTGGAGGCCGGAAGCTGAGCTCTACAGATGCTGCAGTCATCCATAGTATTAACTTTTGATAAACAAATACGGTAATGTTATTGGTATCTATAATGTCAGAAGCACATGAATCCGAAACAAATCACAAATTTCAAAAGACCATTTTTCGTTACATTTCAAAACACATGTTCCATAATCAAATTACAGATTCTCGTAATGTTTTGCAAGTAAAGATCAAATATAATTATTACATAAATTTCCCAAGAGCGACATATGATGATGCCCCCTTAAATGATCAGAGTACTACATAGTCATAATTGACTAGTTACATACAGCGGAATAAACAAAACAAAACAGCAACTCCTAAACAGCTATTCATCATCTTCCTGCTCATCTCCGGAAGCTTCATTCGCCAACCTACTAACAATCTGTAAACCTCAACTCTCAATCTACTCAAATTAATATTAAGCACCCGAGAGTTTCAGAGGAAAACATAACATTCAAGTCAGACATAAAGCCTGGTGTGAATGACACTATACATCTTGGTTATTTGATATTAAGTGAGACCATACCGCTTAGCGGAACGGGTTTCCCCTCACTAATATCCTTTTAAAACATATCTTTTGAAAAAAATTCCTACAACCAAAACTGGTTAAAACTGTAAAGCATTATCATGTAAACATACATAAATGGACTATCTGTCCATACACTGTAGTTTTGTTTGGCCTACTACTAACCTTTGGCTGACTCCGCCCTACCAAAAAACTTTTTATCTAACATCTTATAGACACACTTCTTATGGATGGTATGTCCTTAACTATCTATTAAATACTTCTCATCTGGACAGTCCGTCTCTAACTTAACATCACCCAGGGTCACTGATCCTAATGGTTTTGTAGGCTCACCAATAACCTATCTGTATACAAATATATATTCCTTTCTGTATGTAACCATAATTACAGTCTTACCTGTGACAAAGCCATACACACTGAAATTTTGGACTAAATTAGCTGGGGCTAATAGCTAATGTATAGGACGCGACCCTATACCAGTCCCATCTGGTATTCTAATATCCGAGTCATTTTACTCAGGGGTATCTTCTCTTAAATTTTCCTTGAAAATTTATTCAAAATGATTTAAAATCTTTAAATCAAACTTAAATACGGGAAATACATATATTTTATGCTTTACTCAAAATCATCTTGCCATGTTATATATATATTTTACTCAGATCTTAGGTGATAAGAACATTTCAAAGTACCCTTTTGGAATCCATTGACAGCACTCCTTTCGAAACTAAGTAAAACCTTTTATTCAGTCTATGCTGAAAGGAAAAAACCTTCCTTTCGAAACCATTCATAGAAACTTTTTGAAACCATTGAAAACCTTCCTTTCGAAAGCTTTAAAACCTTAGACATCTTTTCCTTTAAAACTGCCTCTCGAAAACATTGGAAAAACCTTTCCTCTTAGACCTTTCGAAACCATTGGAAAATCGTCCTTTTAAAACCTTTCAAAACCATGGGGGAACCACTCCTTCAAAACCACCATTTAAAAACATTTCGAAAGCAATAAAACATTAAAACTTTCGTAAGCCTTTTGGGTTCGATTTAAAACATGTAGAAACCTTTCGAAACCATTCAAAGTTTACTACTACAAAACCCTTTGAAAATTGCTTCGATCGAAACCATTTGGATTATGCCTTCAAGTAGAGAAAATGGATCAGAAACCCATTAAAGTCAAAAGCATTCTTTTCAAAAGCTATTCCTAAGTAAAGAACTGATGGTGTCGAAACCAACTTTCTGAAAACATTGGAGAAGTGGCCAAGTTTTAAAAAAAAAGTATACCTTTCGAAACCATTGGAGTCGAAAGGTAGAAAAGCGATAGCTAGGGGTTTCGACCCCTTCGAAAGCATTACTTAAAACAAAAGAGCGCAACCCATTCGAAACCATCTTTTTAAAACAATTTGACCTCGTTGAAAGCTAACTAAGTCGAAAGCAAAGCATGCACAACTTTATTTTAAAATTAAGGCATGCTTCAACCCCATTGGAACCATATGTTTCGACACTACACCTTTCGCCTTTATCTGATTCACAACGCATCAAGTATATTGATACCATGTGTATTGATTTCGAAAGCAATAGTGGCGGAACGTCTAAGGCGAAACCCTTAGTGCCGAAAGTGGCGAAACAGGCTAAAAAAAGTAAGTTTTGTCTTTAACTTTTAAGAGAAATACCTTTTGACTAATAAAACATTAATGTTTAAAACTTAAAATGGTAATGAATAATGGAACATTAAGTAATAGACTTGACGTTGAAGTAAACTTTAATGGTAGGATTAAACGGAGAAACAAATAAGATTAAGTCAAGAAGTTAATGGTTGTAATAAATCTCAACCAGGTGAAGAAGACCGGCTAACCGAAGGAAGGTCGGTCGAATGGTTAAGGGATATTAGCTAGGGTTTGTTAAGGCCATAGATGGTCGGGGTTTAATTTAATAAAAAATATTCTCGATCTGATGGTCCTGGCGTGTTCCAACTACGATAAATAAGAAGATAAACCCTCACTATTATTCACAAAAATAGGAATGCTAGCAAAACACCATCAGTTCTCCTCATTAATTTTTATTCACAATCAAGATTTAACCTTTAGGGAAGAAATCCATCAGATTGAAGGGAAAAGGTAATAAATTTTCGCTACATACACCCATATTTCTTTATTTATATCCTTACATATTCTTTGAGTTCTGAATTAATCTATCTATAATTGAATGGTTGTATATTGAAAATTAAAAAGAAGATAACTAAAGGAGGACATAGAAAAGGCATGGAATCGAATCCAATGGAACTTGGGAAAAGCTATATGTTAGTGGAAATCTTAGTTTTTCACATTTTAGTAGTCCGTGTAGTAAAATTTTGGATTTGTTTTATGCCTTGGAAATTTTCGTTATGAAAACCTTAAATCTTAAACCCCAAAATTTCCCCTACAAAATGTCAATTCTTGAATTAGTTAGAATCTCAATTGTTTTTTGTTAATATGGTAGAATTACATTTTGTTATTTCCAATATGAAAATTTTATATTTTATTCAACTTCCGCTTTAAAATTTCTATTGTTGCGGCGAATGATGCTAAAAGAAAAGAATTAGAAAATGATGTGCAAAGTATGAATTTTCCTATTTATAGTTTGTACCACCTATTTTCGTAATTTAGAAAAATATGAATCCCTTGTCAATTTAAGCCTGTATATGTAAAAGTTGAATAGAATATAAAAGATTCAAATTGTAAAGTTCGGTTTACTTGAAACAGAGGCTTTGATTCTCATATGTTAATGTAAACTAATATATGTATTTTGATTCCATTTTTTAATTTGCAAGCCTGTTCTGTTTGGCTAACAATATTAGCTATTTTGTAAACAATTGCATTGGACCAAGACTTGCAAAAATATGCAAGATTAGACATTTTAATAACTCGAATAGAACGCTTTGGTATAGAAATATTTTTACGCATGCTTAAGAATATTTAGTTAGCCTAATATTTGCATTAGGTATAAATATATTAATAACATACAAATAGTAACGTATAAGCCGTATCGTATAGAATAAATAGGTTAATAAAAATTAAACTCTATAGGAAGGAAGTTAAGCATAATTATGGAAAATAATCGATAATTAAATGTGAAATAAAGAGTTTTCATTATATGGTCTTAATGTGTAAATGCGGACGAGGTATATTACACATATATAGTTTATATATGGTAGTATATTCGAAGAGTGAAAATATGACTAGGTTATAGGGACGCGAAGTCAAATAAAAAACACATAGAAGCCTACCGAGCTAGTTTGGCAACCAGCAGCATGGCTTTAGAACTGATGTGAGATATCGTCTATAATAAGTACCCATGGTGGACACGAGTTTTGTCCCATTTCTATAGGATAAGTCTGCCTAGCTAATCTGGCTATCGACACCTACGAATAGTTGGACTAATGTGAGACATCATGATTTGGGTTACGGGTTGTAAGACGGATATCATAGTACGTGTCTGCTTCTAAATTAAAGGTATTAAGTGGCTATTATATGGTCCACCTCCTTCACACACAAGAAGTATTAAATGGTTCGAATTATCTTTTAGGTGCAATAATGGAAAATCTCTAGAGGCGGTCCGCTTCAAGGTTAAGGTATTAAGTGGCTATTGCATGGTTCGCCTCTTTTATGATGAAGAAGTATTAAGTGTGGGATCTCTTACGACATCGACTAGGAAGTACCAGATAGGGGTCCACCTTGGGTCCATGTATTAAATGATAGGGATCTACCTAGAGCATAAGTATTTTATGAGCAGAGTCTACCTATATCCTATTAAAGAGATATTAAGTGGCACAGGTTCTTTCTCTCGCATCGTTAGGGCAGGATTGACGGTGATGGGTCGTTAGACCTCGATTCGAAAGATCGTTTAATGTTGTTGAAATAACGGAATTCGAGATTGTTTGGTCAAGTAACAGAAAATCAATCAAATTCATAATTGTCTCAATATAACTTTTTCCTTCTTTTTCTTTTTTTTTGTTGTATGAATATTAAGTTAGGACCATTCTAATGCTCTTTTTCGTCATGCATAAACTGAACCAACAATTGGGATAAGCACGAAAATGAAAGCTTATATAAATACGGATACACCCAATACATCAAAACTCATCGCCTATGGATAATGATAGCTTCCAATCATGTATAATAGCTTCCAATCTTGTATTGGTATAATAACTTCCAATCTTGTATTGGTATGGCATCTTTCGAGGCACTCTATGGAAAGCCATGCCGATCTCCTTCTTGTTGGTTTGAGGCCAATGAGAAGCTGGTTTTAGGTCCAGATTTTATTCGTGATTCCGCAGAAAAGATTGACCTTATTCGTCATAGAATGAAAGAAGCTTAAAGTAGACAAAAATCCTATGCCGATAACCGAAGAATGAAATTAGAATTTTCTGTGGGAGATTTGATGTTCATTCGTGTTTCACCTATGAAAGGTGTTGTGCGTTTCAGTCGATCGGGAAAATTAGCACCTCGATATATTGGTTCATTTCCCATCACCGAACGCATTGGTTCTATGGCTTATTGTCTTTTATTACCAGCTCGGTGTTATTGATGATGTATTCCACGTTTCTCAACTGTGGAAATGCCTTAGAGATCCCGATTTTATTCTTGAGCCTGGTGTTATTGAAGAAATTGAAGTTTCACCTAATTTGACTTATGAGAAACATCATATTCATATCATTGCTACGGAGGTTAGAGGTCTTCGTAATAAAGATGTTCAGCTTGTGAAGGTTCAATGGTCCTCAAATCCTAAGGATTGTTCTTGGGAATCCAGAGAATTCATCAAGCAAACACATCTGAACTTACTCTCTCGTGCTCCTTAAGGTGAATTTCTCAATTTAAAATTTTCTTTTGTGTCGTTATGCCTTTAGGGTGGTTGTTACTCTTTATTTTCTTCTTAAGTGTTGCAAGGACGCAATTTCTTTAAGGAGAGGAGTCTATAACAACCCGCATATTTTACGATTGTATATTTAAATGTTTTACTTAAATATAGCATTGTTGGTCGGATTAAAGTCCGAAATGTGACTTTTTGTAAACAGTCGAATCCGGACTCGAGACCACTTCCATTGAATTCAAAAAGGCGTTTACGACCTTTTTGAGTATAAACATTGATATGTTTGGAGTTGATTAGAATTTTTGGTATTTTTTTAATTGGGCTTTGGGTTTGGGTTTCAACCCACTAACCCAACAAGGTAACCCAACTCCTTTACCAAATACCCTAACTACACTCCTCTTCATTCATTCTACTCCTCATTTCCTAACACTCGCAGGCCCTAGAAAAAAATGGGGAAAAAGAAGAGACGTTAGAAATTCCTAAGCCCTAATTCTCTTAGGAAATTCAACTTCAAGTTATAAATCAAAGAGAAGCTTAGGTAAGCATCCTCTTCATCTTCTCCATCTCAATCTTTCTTCAATTTTCAAAAATTCCTGTAACCTAATTTAGTAAATCTTTGTATTTGATCATAGATTGAAGGTTCTTGAAGTGTAGTAGAAGAGGAATTGGTCTTGCTTTGTTTTAGAGCTTCTTATTCGTTATTTTTGGATTTAAAGATGAGTTCTTGAACTCGCATCTATGTCTATAACTTCCATTGTTGTTAGGTATGAATTCCTAGCATCTATTTCATGTCTAAATGCTTTTGAATTGAATTGGTTTGGTGAATTTTTCAATTTTTAGTATTTTAAAGTCAAAGTCTACGAAAATCCTACTATGGATGTTTGGACATGTTGTTTGGAGTGTATCGATGAGTCTATAGGGATGGGATGTCGCTTGGCATAAATCCTAACCATTGTCGCTCATTCGATCGCTTTCGAGATAACTTGACCATCAATGGCCTAGGCTAAATCTTGCTCTGAGCTTCAGCTCAGACGTCTGATAATATACTCAGACGTCTGAAGCCGTGGAATAAAAATTCCAGATTTTCAGACGTCTGAGATTATTTCCCAGACGTCTGGGTGATCTGGAAGAAAATTCCAATCTTTCAGTTTTGGACGTCTGGGATAACCACCAGACGTCTAGAGCTGTTAAATTCAGCCAATTTGCCTATTTTATGTGGGTTTTCATTTATATCGATTTTTTGTTGATCCGATTAGTTGTTATCACTTTTATCGAATTTGGCGACTTCTTTTCTGGATTTTTAGAGTATCCATTTGATGGATTTGATATCGGTTTTTATGGTTTTAATTCACATCGTCGAATGAGAATTTCTGTTGATAAATTGTTTTTACAATCAGTTCTGTGATTTGTCACTTTAAAATACAAAGGTTTCTATACTAGTAGTAAATATTCAAACTCTTTCACAAAAATGATTTCAGCGTTATTTTTAATACAAAGCTCTTTTTTAAAACTGTTTTTCAATCTATTAGCATATACAAACTTTTACCTCATTCGTATGAGAAATCTAATTAAACGACTTAGCAAAACAAGTGGTATGACACTTGCGTTTTCTTTGTCGGTTAATTTTTGGACTTGTTTGATTGAAACTTGTGACAATTTTCGAGTGGAAATCTACAATCTGTTCGTAAATAATTAAGTTAAACTAGTGGTTATGGGACATGAAGCTAAACTCATTTATTTACTAGCTTAGTGTAATTCACACTTCTTATTGATCAATGGTGATCATTTTATGGTCTAGACTTGCGATATAAGATGTCTCTTTGTCCACATGGGGACTGTACCTCTTTTTATGGAGCTTCGTCTCATTTTTATGGGCTAGCGACCCTGGTCTTTAGACAGTTTTATGGAGTTCGGTTCATCGGGCATACCGTTGTATTACGTCTTTGTTTCGACTTATCAGGTTCATCGGGCGTACCTTGTATTACTTCGTTGTTCCGGCTTATGAGTTTCAGGTTCCTCGGACGTACCGTTGTACTACTTCGATGTTCCGGCTTATTGAGTTTCAGGTTTCTCGGGTGTACCGTTGTACTACGTTGTTGCACCGGCTCTATGGTTTAGCGACCTATGGGATAGCGTCTCATTTGTGATACACGTGTTGGTGAGTTTTTATGCTCCCATTTATGATAGGCCTCCCCCCTTTTGTATTTTTTGGATTTCTAATTATTGATTTCTAGAATTTGTGTTTCACCAATTTTTTTGGTTTATATTGATAAGTTTTATCAATATTAGTGGTTTGGTGAATAAGCTAAAAAATATGACATTCTTTTGGTGTTTGAGAAGATTTGAGATATTGTATGACTTTCGTTGTTATCAAATATATACTTGTCCAAGCATGACATTATTGCTATCATATATTTTGTTATATCTCTTATCCTATCTCATATTGAATGATATTTATAGCTAGACCGATCCGTTTATTATTTCTCTTCTTAAATAATACTCCGGTCAGACCGATGTGTTGCAGGTGCTTCCACTTGACTTCTTAGCAGGGCCTAACTTCTGACTTTTGACTAACTATTTTGGCTTATTAGTTTTTGCTTTTATACATTCGAGATAGAGACAACTTGATGTATACATATTCTTTTGTCTAGCACTTATACCTATTCTTTTATGATGTAGTGGATCTTATATGACCACTATTTTGATGTACACTTCTATGTGTTATGTTCATATCTGTTTCCATCTTAGTCATATGAATATCTGTGACTGATTTTGTGTTGTGCTTATTTTATATTTGTTCCCGAAGACCACATAGTCATTGTATAGTAGTTTTGAGTTTGTAATTGATATGTCGGATTTCCTCTTGAAATGAAATGCATGATATATCATCTGATATATCGGTACTCGCACAAAGCAATTACACAGATGGTCGTTCATCAACAGCCTTATTCTTCGTACTAACTGACGGCATTACCCGGTAGTGTCATTGGTTAGTGTGAGTATAGAGGTGGGCCGTCACAAAATTGGATAAATTTACAATCTTAACATGTAGCGTAAGGACAAATGATAACATTTCTCATTTTATTTTAGTAGCACATGATGCTATAAAAAGACCCACAAGGTCTCCACTTAGACATAAAAAATTGGCTAACACCCTAAATTGCAATATCATGCATTACCTATAAATTACCTAAGTATTCCGATTAGACAAACCAAACCAAAAAAGAACACTAGTACATTATCATTGACAATGTTTTTAAAATTTGACGCACTGGAAAGGTAAACGTCTCCTGAAAGCAAGTAGAACATTATTAATCAACTCGGTACTTTCATCTATTCTGATTTACCGTCTATTATACTATAGGTATCCTAATTGGGTTATTAAGAAATGAGACAAAACTAGAAGTACCTTCTTTGAAAAGGTAGAATGGAGAGCTCTAACATGAGTTGCCTTATCGATTGGCACTAGGTTTGTAAACCTTAAAACCAATGTGGTCTAAGAATCATCAACTTGAATATTCTGATTATCTTATATAAATGGATCTGGCAATTTTTGAATAATAGTGAATAGAAAATTCCAATTATAATGACACCTACTGTTTGTATAAACTCCCAACCAATAAATCTCTCTCTTCTGGAAGGATGTTTATAATCTCTTCCAGATATTTAGATTAGGGCTCAACTTTAATGTCCACCACGGGGACAACTTTTGTTGGAATGATCTACGGAGATCCACCATTGCTTTGAAGCAAGAACTGCATATTGTTTTCATGCTTATGTGAACATGCTTTAAACTCTTTCAGTCGAAGCATAAACATGGAAGTACCCCAGGAGAAATAGTATCAATATGTGTTTACTATATCCTTATCGTCAAAGTTGATATAAAGATGATATCTATCGATAGATGAAAGCTTTTCCACTTAATCTATAAACATAAATATAAAACATAATTGGATATAATTGTTTCACACTTTCCAAAAAAAAAAAGCAAAAGTACACGTTTATTTCAATGCTTAACATTTACGTATGTGCTTTTATACTTGTTTCAGCATAATCAAAACATATTATCGACAATAAAACGCGGATAGAGCTTTACATTACAATAGATATATTTATTATCTATGAATTTTAACAATTTACTATATTGTTTGCAACACACCATAAGTGTAACTCTAAATCCAACATGTGCCAACATCCTTTATACGGTGAATTCAACATAAATTGGCACACTTATTTTCCTTACTGTAGTGATGAAGTTCCCAACTACAGTGTATAATAAATTCGCCCTCGGTCAATATGATGGAGGGTAAAAACATATATCAAAACAAAATGCCAAAATGTTCGAAGCATTATAACATCAAATTTTACAGTTTTGACCTCTGAGAGTTTGCCCTCACCTTGAGTTCTCTTCTTAATATTTTACCTGAAGCAGTTTTTGGAATGCTGCTTTCAAAAATTACTTGCCTCAGCCTCTTGTAAGGAGCAACCTGTTAGTATTACTCGTGATGAATATATTTTCCAAAACAGAGAAGAGTTGCTAATTTTTGAATATATACATGAGGTTACAACTACCATGTAATTCTCTACTTGCAAGTGGCTGTTGCACTCCCAACTTTCAATTATTAAGCAACATTTTGAAATGAATGAATAGCTTACAAAAAGGGAACTTCCTTGAAACACTGTTTTTAAGTTTCAAAATACATGGTCATCTCTTTCTAAAAACGGATTTTGAAAAACATCCATATTTTTAATTTTAGCCTCACTGCAGATATTTGCACTTCTGCAAAAAAAAAAAATTAATAAATAAAGTAAAGAAAAAGGTTTAATTTTGGTCATACTAACATTTGATTGAATGTTGAAAGAATTTTTTTTTATCAAAAATAAGTTTAGAAAGGTAATTTAAAATCTGTTTATGACAATGGTTTTTCGTTTTTGTGGATTAAGTTTGTAGATAAGGGGTAGATGCTAATTTCCACTTACAAAAACCGTATTGTTTTCGTTGTTCTAATGGAATTTAGCATTTGTTATTTCTTTCCAATGATAGAAATGACTGCAATTATACAACTGATAGCATTGATAGCATGAATTGTTTTACCTGACTTGAAACAAATTTCATGACATCTGATTCAGTAAGCAAGTTATTTCGAGGAACCACAAAGGCAACTGGAACCTCTCCAGCTTCAGCATCGTCCTTTCTGAAGATACACACACATATGATGTGAAAAGGTTATCTGCATGAACATATAGATGAAAATATAGATATAGTTCATAGATGGTTATATAACTACTTACGGCACAACAGCAGCATCTAATATCTGAGGATGAGATGTAAGAATTGCTTCAAGCTCAGCTGGTGCAACCTAACAAAGAAAATAAGCAGTCGCGTTGATCACGAAATATGTAACCTATATACAAGAGCATTTAATATGCAACGCTCACCAACTTTTGAATAGATATGTATGCTAACTGTTGTGTGATCACTAATTGCATATGTGATGTTAAAAACAGACTACAGCATGACAGCATTCTATGTTCTACAGTCATAAGAAAACATCAAAAATTACTGTAATTTATCCAAATTTATCCATTTACACACTTTTGGTCAGCAAAATAGAGTGCAGTGTTAATTTTTCACTCGACAATGTAATATCGATCAAATTTTGTGTATTTTCAGTCAGCACTGTATTGCTAAGCAGGTAAAAGGAAAAAAAGAGATGATTCCAGAAAAACTTGGATTAATTTAAAAATGCTGCAAGGAACTGTACCTGAAAACCTTTGCACTTGATCAATTCCTTTATCCGATCCTCAACATAAACTCGGCCTTTTACATCAAAATATCCAAGATCACCTGTGTGCAACCACCCTTCTTCATCTAAAGTTTGTTTAGTGGCTTCCACATTATTCAAATACCCTGGAAAACACCACAAAGAGTTTATAGACTACAAAATATTTTTCCATTAAGGCTGCTAATATGTTTAACATAGTAAAACGGGAAGGAAAAAAAAAGAACCTTGCATCATATTTGGTCCACGAAACAAAAGCTCTCCATTGTGATTTGGTGGAAGTGGCTTTCCTGTGTTTACGCTAATAACTTTGCCTTCAATGCCTGACATAAGATAACCTGCAGATCCGTATTGCCTATTTTCTTCTTTGGGATCTTCTAGTGAAATAATGCTCGTAGTTTCTGTCATGCCATATCCCTGTTTATGACATGAATGGAATGTAACATTATCAAATTGTAAAACCGATAAAGCCTAAGTTTGATTGTTATATGTTCTTGATACAAGACCAAACTTTACTTCAGAATCATTTTGTAATACTTCATCATTTATAGTCATTTACAAACATTTATCTTTTATGAATGTGTCTATAACATATTCAACTTAAGTATACCTACCCATATTGGCGATTGGGTGGTTTGTTTTCAGGTCGTGGGGTTTGGGATGATGCGAAGGTGGTTCTCGATTGGATTTAGTGATTGCGATTGCTGTTTGAGGAGAAGAGGAGGGTTCGGTTGCGGCATTGCTGCTGCGGTTTATGAGGAGGTTTGTTGGCTGTGTTGATGGCTGGAGAATATGCAGTGGGGTGGTACTGGAGGTGATGAAGTTGTGATAGTGGATTGTCAGTTGTGGCGGTTTCAGGTTTGGTAACAGTGGGATGTCAGGGGTCTGTGATGGTTGTAAGAAGGAATGTGCAGTTGTAAGGATTTTGGTGAGATGGAAGTCTTGTAATATAAAGAATGAAGCAGTAGCAGCAGGGTAATGTGATGAACTGCAGAGTTGAAGTGATGGTAGGTTGTTTTGAGGTGATTGATGAGAATGAACTGAAGTGAGAATATGAAGAATGAGGTTGTGGATGTGCAACAGTTCAAGGCAAAGTGATGAAGGGTCAGTGCAATGCTATGGGAGGTGCCGTGCATAGTGCAGTTGATGGGGAAGTGTATGGCAGAGAAGGTTATGGTTTTTATTGTACTGTTGTATTGCAGGTTGATAGTTAAAGTGGTGGGATGTAACAGTGGCTGATGGAGGATGGTTCAGGGGGAAGAGGCAGGGATGCATGGAGTATGCACAGTGTTGTGGGTGCGATGTAGTTGATTGTTGGAGATTGGTGATGCAGCAGTAAGAAGTTTGAATTGTATGTGGAGTTGTGGTTGGTTGATGGTATGTTTGGTGTGGAGGTTGGTTGATTAATGTGTCTATAACATATTCAACTTAAGTATACCTACCATTGGAACAACATTTTCATGACTGCTTAAAATGGTTTCAATATGTAATTTTTAAATAATTAGAAATGATAGCAAAAGGCAGAAGTGTTCAAATAATAAAATTTTAGTTGTAAAAGATGAAATAAGTCATAAATAGTTTCCCTTATTAACTTATTTACTACTTCTAAGTCTGTCAAATAATTCAAGTAAAAAAAGTAATTAATAAACAATTTTTTCTCCTCATAAGCTATTGAGACTCCCTATGAACCAACTTAATACCACCAAATCAAACCTGAACAATGTCGACTCCAGGTAAATTCTTCGCCGCTGCCTCCATCAACTCTCCACTGCAAGGTGCTGCCCCAGAGCAAATCCACTTCAAAGAGCTCAAATCACACTTGTTGAGCACATTCCCTTGCTTAGCAAACCCAATCATGACAGGTGGCACTACGAACAAATGGCTAACCCTATACTTCTCAATCGATCTCAACATAACACCCATATCAAAACTCTCCATTACCACCAACGTGTTCCCTCTCCTCAACTGCGCATAACACAGAACAGAAAGACCAAACACATGAAACATAGGCAAGAAACACAGTATAGTATTTTTCGGTTCACCATTCTCATCTTGATCTGCTGTAATCATCAAACTAGAAGATATGAAGTTCCCATGTGATATAATAACGCCTTTACTCATACCTGTGGTGCCTGAAGAGTACAACAAAGCTGCTGTATCAGTCTGTTTACAAGGCTCTAATTCCACAAACCCTGACCCTAACACTAATTTGTCGAAGTCAGATAAAAGAACAATGGGGATATTCAAAGATTTAGCCTTTTCAACCAAGTCGGTAGTGGTCAAAACAAGCTTTGCGTTACAATCTGAAGCCTGCTTGCTCAATTCTCTGACGGTGTAAGTAGGATTCACAGTAGTAGCAATCGCTCCAAGATAAATGATAGAGAAGAAAGTTACGGGATAGAAAATCGAATTCTTCGCGAAGATGAGGACGACGTCACCTTTTTTGATGCCGGAACGGCGTAGGTACGAAGCGAAGGCGACGACGGATGATCGGAGCTGCGAAAAGGTGAGAGACTTGCCGGAAACTGCGTCGATTAAAGCGAGGTTGTTCGAATAGTCATCCGCGTTTTGGAAAAGGAAAGAAATCATGGAGAGGTTAGGGTTTTGGGGGAAATCGAGTTTGGTGCGTGGGGAAATGTAGGCGCAGGTGGATGGATCGAAAGTTTTAGACGCCATTGGACAAATTCGATCGGAATTATTTGAAATATTGACTGAGATTTGTTGATCGTGGACCATGTAGACAATATGAAGATGAAATAAAGTGAGGACTTGAAAGTGATATGAGTGGAGTAATTTGACCCGCCAGTAGGAGTACATTTCCCGTCAAAATTTGACGCATTCGTGGAGATGGCCAATTGGCCAAAACATGACGTATCTGACCGTTCAACGAGAAAATGTTCGTATTCAGAGACAGAAATTCGGTTCAGTTGGCTTTTTTGTTTTAATTTTTCATCCACGCAAAAATGCACAAGGCGTATGTGTATTGTTGAAAACGATCAATGTAGAAAACAAACTGACATACAGAATAAAAAACAAATTTTATTTTTTATTTTTCATATTTTGAAAAATAATAGAAGCACGAAAAACAATACATCGTTCCGTTGTCTTTTTATGCTCTCCACCGTCTTTCCATCTTCCTTTCATCATCTTCCTCATCACTTCACAATTCTCATATTCATATTTTGACATAAAAAACCCAAAATTCATTTTTAAATCAAACACTACCTTAGCTTTCCAATAAAGAATGTGGTCAAACGATAAAAAGTGTGGCAGCGCAATGGAAGACATTATTTCAAAGAATCATGTTAAATCATTCACATTGGTTGAAATTTGTGTTGGATATCTATGTTATCCGACTTTTAAAATCAAACATATTTTCATTGAAATTAGAACGTCATGATGAAGACGAAACGATTTGTGAATTTGAATACATTCTCAGGAGGGCAATATGATCATACTTAAGAACTTTCATAGGCAATGGACTAAAGTGGACCATAATTATATTTGTGTTTGATTATGTTTGTGTTATGTTTGAATAAGTAGCAAATATTTATGGTTGTGATTATTTATCATGTTAGCTTATGTATGGGCCACAATTATATTAGTGACAAATGTTAACTCGATTAGATTTATTTTGATTTAATAGTCCCTTTGTTAATAAGACCATATTTTAGTGATATGAGATATTTTGGAAAAATAAGTCCTTTTTTAGTTAGAAGTGAAATTAAAGTTAAAATAAAAGAGAATTTGAAATATGAAGTGAAATGGGTTTGAAAAGGATAAATTGAAATTTAGATGAATTGTGAAATTGAAATTGAAATCAATTTTGAAATTAAAGTTGAGATTAAGAATGAATTGAAGTTTAAATTGAAATTAGATTTTAAATCTAGGTTTTAAATGAGTTTAATTTGAAATTAGAATTGAAATTGAGTTGAAATTGAAATTTAAAATTTAATATTAAAATAATAGAAATAAAATAATATTATAGTATATGATAAAAGTGAAAATATATTTAAATACTTTAAAAGTGAAAATATTGATTTAAAATGATTTGTAATTATTTTATAAGTGATAAAATCCAATTAGAATAGATTTTTTCAAGTATTGATAAATAAGTTAAAACTAGACGCGTCGCGCAACGGTGGTTCGTGATTTTACGCCGAAAAGTTCAAATGAATGTGTAGACTGGAATATAGCTTGGAATTCTTTGAGATAAGAAAATTCTGGACTATTATGTCCATATCTTCTAAACGAAGAAAGGAAATCAGAATTTCGTTGAGTAGATTTTGAATTAAGTCCAAATCAATTTTCTAGAAAAATCACGCTAGTGTAGTTAAGTGACCATAATAGAAAATCTGTTTAAATGAACGTCTTTAATTATGGAAATTATGGAATAAATTTGATAAATATATTTGAATGATTTAAAAGAGATTTTCATTGAAAAAGATGAATTATCGAATGTTTAAAAGTTGTTTAAATAAAATAAGCTTATATAGCACTTTCCGCAGCACTTTTATACTGTGAATTCTATAACTTTTGAAATATGAGTTTAAATATAACGATTTTTCCTAGAATCAATTGTAAATATTTTTAAAAGGGAAGATAAGCGTTTGAAAAATAATTTGGAATATTTATAAGTAATTTCAAAATAAAGTTGAAAATTTAAGTATGCCGAAACGACTAGTACATTTGTCCCGCCTATGAGATCTGGAAAGATAAAACAAGATGTTTAACTAAGGTTAGGGATAGAGCAACCAGTGCCCTGAACTTACCTGGCCCATGTTTTCTTTTCTTAGGCGAGGGGTGTAACAGATCGAAAGGAAATCTCTGATGCTCTTAAATAAAAAGATCGTATTGAGTTTTCAAAATAAATGAAAATTGGTATTATCCAAAACTTAAGCAATCTCCAAAATAAACGATTTCTATGATCCTATTTACTCAAAAATGTTTGCTACGATTGATTTAGGGTTTATCGTAAACGATGTCTTAAATAACATTGTTTTTGACCCTTCTAAAAGTCAAGGAATTTGAATCGAGAGTTAAGTGAGAAAAATTGGGATATTATCCAAAGGAAAAGAATGAATTATTTAGAATTATCCTAAGTCAAAATAAAGAGATTTCGAAATCAGCCGAAAAGAATTAAAGTGAAAAAAGACTTAATAAATGTTATATACTCATATTCACTTTTTATCGATAATTGGATTTCGAAGGAATTGAGGTCGGATTTGTGTGATTCCTATCCGAAAACCACTTCGAACCAATATATACGTTCGAATGTGAAGACATGTTGAAGATGATGATTAATGAAGACCGTGGATCGTCATAACATGATGACTGCTTGTTGCTCTGGGTAGCTCCCATTATAGAGTAATTTATAGCAGTGGTTTCCTAGTGGTGGAGATTTTTCGGATTGCAAGGACTACTCGCTACTAGTGGTAGTAGGAGAGTGCCTTCGATTTGGCTTGTTCCTGGACAACTTGTATGGAGTTTGTCTGACATTGAATTTCTAAAGATTATGTACATTGGTTTTTACAAACATACATCAGTGGTGGTGGAGAAGGCAACTTTTCTTAGCTTAACACCCTCCTCAAGACGTACGAGCTCAAGGGTTGTGTTTTTGTGGAAAGCAATTAGTAGTTAACGGAAATGACAATGTGGCATTCAAAGGTATGATATATGCTATGCAAAAAGGTAATCGTTGCTTCAAGCCTCATTAAACCGAAAATGACCGAAATAGGATTAGATGCGGCAAGGCTAAGTGGGTCATTCCCAAGTAGGGTATGATCATCCCCTTCTAGATATATTTCTTCCCCCTATGACGTTCAGGATGTAAATTAGTGTGGTGTATGGAAAAACAAGCGTTAGGTTAAAGGTCGGTAACGATTGGGGATGACATATTCAGTACTATCTAGTTATAGAGGTAGGCCGGTCTTGTGTTGGTAGAGGTTCCTTTGTGCTATTCCTCGAGGCATCCATCTAGAGGTGTACCATTTCAGAAGGTAGATCCTTCACCTAGTCATTTGCATGGAAATCCATTCTTCAATAAGGACCTACGGTTTTGTTTTTAGAACCTAGTATGCTGGAATTTAATAATGGTAACAATTTTGGCTAAGATTAATAAGTTTACCTGCAAATGTTTTCAAAGATATATCATTAGAAATAATATCAAACATTTTGATATAAAAGTATTTTAGTTATCATAAGGTAAAAAACCCATCCATGTTTATGTGTGGGTGTGGTCTTATGAGATACTCTTTATTTTCAAAAGATTTTTATTTAAAGGCTGATATATTACATTGTCATTCATTATTAAATTTTCCTCACGCTGGTTTATCAAGCCTGATCCGGGTATTTTTAATACTCGGATCAAATTTGAGTAGTTTCAGGTTTAGTCGAAGATGGTTGGAGTTTTTCAGAGGAGTGCTGGAGATATTCATCTACGTATGGACATATTCTATTATCTATTGTACTTAGGTTGTTTTATTGATGTTTGTCAGCAATTGTAGGGACGGATGTTTATAACTGTACAAGCTGAATCTTGGTTAGACTCTGATATGTGTATTTTAAAAGTTTTTCTGCTGTAAAAGATATTTGTTCAATATTATATGTTATTCCAACCAAGTAGTATTGTTTTCTGTCTATTTTTCTTTACTACCCTTCATGTTCCATATTTTCGTGCAATTTGAGTTGGACATGTGTGGTTTATTATCGATTCAAAGGTTATGGAAAAACAGGTTGTGACATTTGGTATCAGAGCTGAAGGTTAAGCGAGAACCTTGGCTTTGTTATGGGTAAAGTCTCATCAGAGATAGGATTAGTAATATACTAGGATGAGTAACTCATTAGAGATAGGGTTAGCAACACCCTAGAATGAGTTTGAGCATATTATATATGAATGCATATTTGTTAATTTCATAAAAAAGGTTTTGTTTCAAAAGATGGTAAATGAAATAATTTTACCTTGGGTTTATATTTTAAATATCAAAGGGGATATTATTATTTTTGATTAGAAATTAAGGATTGTTTGTAATTTAGCTTAGCAAAACTAAAACATGAATACCTTGTGATTAGAATTGCACGATTTGACTATAAGATATTCCATATAGAATCAATTAGTTGAGAACTAAAATTTAGAACTTTAATCATATACCCTTAGGTATTTAGTATTAAGAAATAATAATGATTAAGTTATTATCATAAGGGAGATTTTACCATAAGGGCCTCTTCCCATCAAACAATAAGTTTATAGGACACAGGTTTAAAATAATTACTTTCTAGGACAAAAGTTCATACACGTCCCGTCCGTTACTTTATCCCTTTATTCCGTTACTTTTTCTCTCGTCCTTTTTCCTTTTTCAGAACGCAGTAAAACGAAACCAAAATGAAGAAAATTTATGCAGGGTTTTCAAAACGAAATCAAATCTAAAATCGAAAAGTAGGTTTTTCTAAATGACCAGACAATTTGTGATCGAAGATCTCTGCCATTATTCGGTTAAAACACTGATTTTTCTTCACCGGTTACTCTACATGTAAGTACTATTTTTTTATGTAAAACGATTTAGATACATGTTAACTAATTAAATATTCATAATTATTGATGAATATGAGAGATTTTGTTATGGATTTAAGTTGGTCGTTGTTTTTGAGATGGTTTAATGTTAAATGAAGTTAACTAATGAGTTCTTCATAAAATATTCAGTGTCAGATCTTACTTAATGCAACTATTAAAAAAGATAGAAGCATTTATCTTTTGATGTAAAGGATTTAAGTACATGTTAAACCTTAGTTATATTTTCACAATCACTGATACAAATGGTATATTATCTAATGCATTCAAGGTATTTGTTGTTTTTCTCATGATATTAGTTATTACATAAAATATGCAGATATGTTAAACCCTAGGTAAAAAAGGTAAAAACATTTATGTTTTTATGTAAATGATTTAAGTTCATGTAAAACCTTAAATAAATTTTCATAGTATCTAATACATATGACAGAATATGTAATGGACTTAAGTCATATGTGGTTATTGTGATGGTTTTATATGAAATGAAGATATTCAATAAGTTATTGCATAATATATTTTGTGCCTGATCTTATTTTATTTCTATATTAAAAAGGATAAACATATTTAACTTTTTAGCAGAGAAATATTATCGTTTCATCATTACTGATATATATTTATTACACACGAAAACTTTCATGCAGCATAAAAAATGCATACAAGACATGCTTGAAAAACAAAATTGGTAAAGAAGAAGCTATTTGTATATTTATTAACAAAGGAGGAAACCAATGTATAAGCATTAGACCGATCAGAAGTCCATTCTGTAAAGTGCACAGCCAAAAGAACACATTATCTGTAACTCCACTGGTAACTATTTTTTACAATCAAATGCTTTATTTTTATTTTAGTAGAAATTGTTTCTATTTCTATTTGTTAACCAAGATTGCTTCAAAGTTCAAATAAGAGTTTTAATTTTAACCAAATTATCAAAGTGAACATTGTAACATTTGCATGCTAACTTTTCCAAGTTTGTAATACTTGGCCCTGTAATTGTTGCATCTTCAGACTTTGGTTATTGGGAAATGTATTCTCGATTGTGAATATTGACTGTTTTGTCTTTGGTTCTCACTAAGTTTTCAAATTTTTAATTGACCTTTAGTCATATTTAGGTTAACTTCCTAACAAACTTGGTATAGTCATTTGATATCAATAAGCTTCCCAATTATATTTGCTATGATGTTCGGTTATGATTTTCTGTTCATATGTAACTATTAAACTGCAAACCAGATCCAATTATTTAAGTATAAAATAGCTAAATTTCAAAAAAGGTTAAAAAAAACTAAAAAGGATAAAAAGGTTATCTTTTTATAGAATTTCCAGTAAAGTATGTTAATTTTTTTCATAAACTTGTTGTTATTTCAAATTAATATTTAATTAACTAATTATTATCAATATAGGATCAAACTGAACCAGATGAAGATAATGCACAGATTGTTCAAAAACAAGCCTTATCAAATGAAACTTCAGAAGATTCCAATGATAAAGTTTGTGAAACTAAAGAATCTTCTGATGAAGGAATTTTTTTTCAAAAGACTTCAATGCAGAAAGTTATGATTACGATAATTTTGACAACTTCGAATTAAAAAGATAGTAAAAAGAAAAGAAATAGTGTCAATACACTGGTACTTATTGATGCAGTTTGGAAGTGATTTTCAAAGTAATGAAAACAATAAGGAAGAAAAATATTTTGACATCTAAATCTATCTCTTATATATAGAAAAAAAACCATTCAAAAATTTCTTTAATGTTTTTCTAAGAGATAGGATAGCAAGGCAAGATTTGAGGAAAAGCGCTAGCAACTTGGATGAAATAATTACATCTTTCGAAAAAAATAGAAGGCTTTTAGAATTGAAAAAGATTGCTGAAAATTACACCTGAGGAAGTAAGTTTGATATTTGGAGTGCCTATGATTGGAGAAGACTTACTCCCAATAATAGCTTCTAATAGAGCCACTGCAATGGAAAATTTCACCAATTTTTTGAGTGCTAATTTTCAACAGGATGACATAATCAGCAAAAAAAAAAGGTTACAAAACGATTGAAGGTGATTATAGATGAAGAAATAGGAAATAAAAATTTAGTGAAGCTGCTATTACTACTGCTTGTGATAACTTTTCTATTCCCAAACAATCAAAGTTATATGCCGTGGGGTTTGTTGACGAAACTATTAAATTTAAAGAAACAGAATTCAATACCTTGACCGCAAGCAATATGTGAAAACATATTAAAAAAACGTTGAAAAGTATTCTGCAAATCCTAGGAGCACACTAGGTTATACAATGGTGTTAATGGTATTCTTTCTTATCTCTAATCAAAAATCAATAAGTTGAAATTAATATTTATCAAAAAATATAAATCTATTTATTTTTTTCTTGCAGTATTAGTTTTGTGAAATAAATCAGGTAATATAAGAGAAAGAAAATCTTGAAGACAAAATCTCAAGAATGATAAAATGGGTTTTGTCAAAACTTAAAGATTTGGACCTTGGTGATATTGATGACGATAAGGTATGCAAGTTTTTTTTAGTGTATAAGTTATATTTTACAATATGATATTATCTTATTGTTTTGATTCGGTTTTGACTTATAATCTGAAAGCAAATCTCGCATCCAGTCTATTTTTCTCAACTCGTCATAAAATAATTGTCCGACGTCAGACTTCAATCTCCAATCAAAATGCAAATCTGTTCATATTGTGTCAAATTAAGTTTCACAACCAATGACACACACTTTTCGAAATGTCATCCCTAAATTGTACGTATCAGTATATCATATACATTCACAAACTTATCCTTTTTAATTATACAATCACTAAATTATTAGTGGAGCTAGAAGCTAACTATTTATTAATTAATATATAATGTATACTCTCAAAATTGATGACTAAACATGGCATTATGATTTTTCAAAAATAAATACAT
Organism: Allium cepa; assembly: GCA_030765085.1. Classification (NCBI taxonomy): domain Eukaryota; kingdom Viridiplantae; phylum Streptophyta; class Magnoliopsida; order Asparagales; family Amaryllidaceae; genus Allium; species Allium cepa. The sequence goes on from CM060937.1 coordinate 958,711,781, forward strand.
ACATATAAAATTCTTACATATAAAATGAAGAATGATAGATGAACATAACATTATGATTTTTCAAAATCAAATACATGCATATGAAATGAAGAATGATAGATGAGCATAGCATTATGATTTTTCAAAATCAAATACATGCATATAAAATGAAAAATGATAAACGAACATAGCATTATGATTTTTAAAACACAAATACATGCATATAAAACGAAGAATGATAGATAAATATAGCATTATGATTTTTCAAAAACAAATAAATGCATCTGAAAAGAAGAATGATAGATGTATATGGCTTTTTGATTTTTCAAAATCAAATACATGCATACAAAATGAAGAATGATAGATAAATATGGCATTATGATTTTTCAAAATCAAATACATGCATACAAAATGAAGAATGATAGATGAATATGACATTATGATTTTTCAAAAATAAATACATGCATATAAAATGAAAAATGCATTTATCTTTTCATGTATTAATCCAAACTAATACATACAAATACTAAAATATAAATGTATTTATCTTTTTCATGTATTAATCTACAATAATTGTAAATAGTAAAATAGAAATGTATTTATTTTTCTCAAGTATTAATCTAGAATGATAATTATATATTCTAAAATATAAATGTATTTAACTTTTTCATGTATTAATGTAGAATAATAATTATAAATATTAAAACCAAAAGTTCAAATCAAAAATTTATGAGCTATGCATGCAATAAATAGAGTTCGGTGCAGCATTTACCAAGCTAGCTTAAATCAACCGTGATGGCGAACATAAAGCTAGAATTTCTAGAGTTTCCATTTTTTAGGAACATTGACTAGCATCGAGACAATTATTATGAAAGCGAATTGATCTTTGAAGCAGTACCAATCCTTTAATCTCTTTGGACTTGGTAATTTGTATAAGCATCCTACCTAATTATCTAATTAGATACATTAAAACACGAATAATTAGCAATTATGTTAGCATGAATAAAATAAAACAATAAATAATCAATTTACGCACTTGAAAGTCCACTACACCATCAAAAAAGTTTCTTATTGTGCGACCACCGGCCATATCAACACTGCATTAATATTTACACAGAAAATAAAAAGATAAAAAGATTTATCTTTATTCTAAAAAATGGTAATTCTTTTTTTTCTAGAAAGCAGCGGTTAATAACATTAACAAAGAACTCAATGATGCAGGCAACCAGACAATTTTGGGGAAGTCTACACTACTAAAAAATGTTGACCGTGCAGAACAAACCACTAGGCAATATTAAATAAAAAATTTGTATATATAAAAATGCATGTTAATTATAATAATGTTACATGTTAATTAGTCATCCAGTTATACATTTAGAATTATGTACAATCTAGGCTAAACATTTTTCTACAGTAAATCAAAAGGTGTTCAATTCCTCCCACGCATCCACAAACACACCCATGCTCACATAAAGTTTTTATTCATTTTGACATTCATTTATTCTGCAGTTAAAAATTTGTAATCAACCAAATTTCATTCATTTTTCCATTACTATAAAAAAAGTTTCCAACTTCGTGGATATGAAAACTTAGTCATGCATACATTACCTTAGTTTTTACAGTTATCATAATTAATAATTTTGCTCCAAAGTTACTGTTACTGATTCAGATCAATAGACTTTTAATTATATGTTAACGCCGAGCGACTCAAGGAGCTTACGACTCATGATAGTTACCGACTCATGTAAAGGAGCGACTCAGTGGCTTTAGCGACTTAAAATGCTTTGCGACCTAGTGTGTTAAGACGCGAACGACTCATGATATGCAACTCATTGAGTTATCATGAGCTAGCGACTTAGGAATGAAGCGACATAGTACTCAGCGACTTACCAGTAAAGCAGCATAGCGACTCAATACTTCTAGCGACTCATGAGTGAAGTGGTTCAACGACTCGGTAGCCCACCGACTCATGGCACACCGGCTTAGCGACTCATCGTATGAAGTACTGACAAATGCTTCAACTACAACCCAAAGACATGATCTACGACTTATTATGAGTCGTTGCCGACTCATGCCTCATCGCGATGAGTCGCGTGCGACCTAACACTTGGAGAAAAAGTGATGCCGCTTCTCATAAGGTGTGAGCCGGTACTCGTAAGCAAAGAGGAGTTAAGGGGTGATACTTATCTCATGACTCGATGACTCGTGACTCGCGAACGACCTATTGAGCAATATGAGTCGCGTACGACTTAAAGGAGCTACGTCATAACAGATTAAAGCTTGACCGAGTTAACAAGTGTTACGACTTAAAAAAGGTGTACGACCTAAAGACATTATCTCTTAACTCGTCTACGAGTTAGGACTCGCCTTCACAAAGCCTGAACTCAGCTTTAAGCCGAAGGCAGCTGGTTAAGTCAACCACGACCTACGACTTATGATGAGTCGTATACGACTTATACAAACAAGCCAGAAACTACAACCAGATAACTCGTAAACGACCTAGTACTTGAAGCATGGGTTCGAAAAAGGCAGGAAGCTCTCTACAAACCAGAGACTCAGCTCAATGAGTCGGTCACGACTCATCCTAAGTCAGCAACGACTTACCTTAAGTCGGCAACGAGTTAGGACTTAGCAACTTTTTTCACCCAGAACTCTCTATAAATAGACTTCCACCTCCAACTCTGGGGGGACTTTTGGTTCATTCTCGAAGCGCCAATACTCTGCCATTTCCTCGACTCAAGCAACACTTCGAGCACTCCAAACATCGAAGACATTACATCAAATTCCAAGAGAGAGAATCTACATCATTCATCATGAGTTTGAAAGATAATTCTCCGTCAAAGTTTGTACTAACAGACTAGAGTGGATTGTAATTGAAGAAAGTTGTATAAGTTGTACTTGTTTCAGCAATAAAGAGATCAAAGTGGACGTAGGCTCGATTTTAGGCCGAACCACTATAAAACTGTTGTCTTTTACTGCTTTTCTACAATTTCTCTACTTGTATCTTGTTCCCGTACCAACGGATGGTGCTTTCACAACTACACATCACACACCGGGGTGTTAGCGTTCAAATTTAAGCGTTAACATTTTTGGTGCTTCCACTGAGAATTGAACTCAAGACAACTGTCATCATTGCTTCACAGAGATTTGAAGAAAGAATTTCCTTAAAAACCAGAAGTATATCTGAGATTATGGCTCCTGGAAGGAAAAGTAGATCTATCAGATCTGGAAACATTCACGAGGGAACTTCCGCTTCCCCTGTACCTAATCAACCCACTCCGTCTGTTGGAGTTACGAAAGCGGAGTTGGATGCTGTGATTCTAGGGCTAAACCAGCAGATAAACGCCCAAAATGTACAATTAGAGGCTCAAAGTGCCCAGAACGCTCTGATTCTGAATAAATTGAACGATCTACTTGGGGCAAACAATCAACCAGCTTGTAATGAAAGGAACTGTGCTGGCAACATTCACGATGTTAGTGAAAGGAATGCTCCGGAAAGGGCTACTAGTCCCTTTGAGCAGGCAGTCCCTGAGGCTGGTGGATCTAGAACTCGGCATGATGAGGAATATCTTTCTGAAATGGTCCGGCAGATCATGAAAGAAAGTATGCAAAGGGTTGAAGATGAGAAGGAATGGGGTTTCGCCCCAAGTAAAACTCCGTTTACTGAAAAAATCTTGAAGGCGGAATTTCCAAGGAAGTTTGTCCCTCCGACTATTCCAGCTTACAAAGGGACAAGTGATCCGAACGAGTTCTTGTATAAATATGATTGGCACATGACAGGTGCCAGGGCCTCCGACGAAATAAAGTGCCGATATTTCCCCGTATACCTGGAAGGCGTGGCTTTACTGTGGTTCACCAAGCTACCAGTCCGATCTATCGATCAGTTTTCAGACTTGACCAGAAAATTCAAGGAGCAGTTTAGACTATATGCTTCGAAGGCCAAGGACATTATGTCACTATCGAGTTTAGAGCAGAATCCTGGTGAGTCTATCAGATCCTTCTTGAACCGTTTCAATATAGCACTGGCTGAGGTGGACAATGCTGAACCACGAATGATATTGACTTATCTGATGAGGGCTATTGATAAGTCAAGCGAATTTGGAAAATGGTTAAATATGAAGGAGCCAACCTCTCTCGAAAAGTTCTACAAAAAAGCAGATGAATTCATTCGCTTGGAAAGCCGTCCTTTACCAGTAAAGACAATGTTGGAAAAAGCAGAAGACAACACTGTCGCTCCACGCAAGAATGAATCGGTGGGGCAAAAAAGGGAGAATAGTAATGGGAAGAAACAGGGTAATCTGAAGAAGCCCTGATCCTTCAAGCCATCAGAATATACTCCATTATCACATAACACCGGAGCACATCTACCTAGCCACTAAAGATTCCGTCGATTTCCCTAAACCTATCCCTTTGAGAACCGGGAAAAAAGCCATACAGAGTGGGAAATTCTGCCGCTTCCACAATCAACCGGGTCATGAAACTGATGAATGCCGCCAGCTGAAAAATCTGATTGAAGAGTTGCTAAGAGAAAACAAGTTGCAGCAATTCGTGAAAAAGAATAGCAACAATCCTGCATCGTCGGGTCAGGGGCAGCGGGCTCCTGTTCATCAGCCTGGGGCAGGTGAGAAAGCTACGGGGCATGAATCTGGAAGGCCCGTTATCAATGTCATTTCAGGAGGACCTCACCCAGCTGGCAAGAGTTGGGGTGAGATGGAGAGATATTCCAGGGCTTTGAAATATGCTCCAGCTGAAGAAGGCGTCTTTGTTCTAGAAGACACTACGCCCCTTAAACAACAGAAAACTTTCAGCGATGATATTATTTTCAGAGCCAGAGATTCTACAGGTATTGAAGCTCCTACTTTAGATCCCTTGGTCATCTCGGCTGGTATTGGACCAGCCATTGTCAGAAGAGTCCTTATTGACTGCGGAGCATCATGTAATATCCTCTTCAAAAAGACATTTGACCAGATGAAAATCCCGATGATCGATGTGCAAGCCTCATCACAGAAAATCGTTGGCTTCACTGGGGAGCCAAAGCAACCAGTAGGAACCATCGATCTGTTTGTAGAACTTGGGGAAGGAGAAAGGAAAGTGGTCCGAAAGCAAACCTTTGTGATCGTCGATGAATATTCTGCTTATAATGCTTTTCTTGGCCGTCCAACACTCGCAGCATTCAAAGCTATCCTAGCCCCGTGGTGCCTCACTATTAAATTTCCTACTGACAATGGAGTAGGAGTTATAAAAGGGGATCAAAATGCTGCGCGAGAATGCTATTTGACAGAGCTGCGAGAGTCAAGAAAAAGAGAAATGGGAAAGGATGCGGCAACCCCAGTCCGCATCAAGGAACCAGCCTTGTAGCAATTACAGAGCGGACCCTGCACTGGCGAGCACAGCGGGGCACGGAAAGAAATGGATCCCAGAAAAGCCAGTACAGGGGAGAATAGAGTAGTACCGGTGGAAACGACAGTTCCAGTACCTGTTGACCCGAAGGACCCAAATAAGGTGTTGAGTGTGGGTTCACAGCTTAATGTGTCAATTCAGAATATCTTGATATCTTTCCTGAAAGCAAATCTGGATGTCTTTGCTTGGACTCATGCCGATATGTGTGGGATATCTCCAGAAGTTGCGGTACACGCTCTGAATGTTGACCCAAAGTTTACTCCAGTTAAACAAAAAAGGAGAACCCAAGGTCCAGAAAGGTCAGCAGCATTAAAAGAAGAAGTTGATCGACTCATGGAAAATAACTTCATCAAAGAATCTACATATCCGAATTGGGTTTCAAATCCTGTGTTGGTCAAGAAAGCTAATGGAAAATGGAGAGTGTGCATTGATTTTTCTGATCTAAACAAGGCTTGCCCCAAAGATTGCTTCCCATTACCCAGGATCGATCAACTGGTAGACGGAACTGCGGGACATGAATTGTTATCTTTCATGGATGCCTACTCCGGTTATAACCAAATCATGATGCACGAGCCGGATCAGGAGGATACAAGCTTTATCACAGATATTGGACTTTATTGCTACAAGGTTATGCCCTTCGGATTGAAAAACGCAGGGGCAACCTACCAAAGACTTGTTAATGCTATGTTCAAGCCGCAATTGGGCAAAACTATGGAAGTCTACGTCGACGACATGTTAGTGAAGTCCAGGAAAGCAGCGGATCACATTGAACACTTAGCAGAAATGTTCGCAGTCCTCCGGAAATACAGAATGAAACTTAACCCTCTGAAATGTACATTTGGGGTCGAGTCCGGAAAGTTCTTAGGTTTCATCGTCAATGCTAGGGGCATTGAGGCTAGTCCAGCTCAAATTACTGCCTTGAAAGAAGTTAAAGCTCCTAGAACAAAGAAGGAATTGCAGAGTCTCAACGGAAAGGTCGCCGCCCTGAGTCGGTTCATTTCCAAAGCCACTGATAAATGCATCCCATTCTTTGACGCCCTGAAGAAAGGAAAGAAGAATTTTGAATGGACTTCCGAATGCCAAAAGGCCTTCGATGAGTTGATCCGTCATATGGAAACGCCTCCAATACTTTCTAGGCCAGGCAATGGTGAGGATCTTCTTATATACTTGGCAGTATCATCTCATGCTCTAAGTGCAGCGCTGATACGGGAAGACAAAAGGATTCAACATCCGGTTTACTATATCAGCAAAAGACTCACTGGGGCAGAGCTGAATTACTCCAAGTTGGAAAAACTCGCCTATTGCCTACTAGTTGCATCAAGGAAACTGAGGCAATATTTCCAAGCTCATCCTATCAAAGTACTCACTGATCAACCTCTAAAGCAAGTCCTATTTCGCCCTGAAACTTCGGGTCGCCTTCTAAAATGGAACATCGAACTCAGTCAACATGACATCACCTATCACCCCCGAAAAGCAATCAACGGACAAGCTTTAGCTGATTTCATTGCAGAATTCACAGAGAAAGATAATGGTGAGAAAGAAGCAATCAATGATTCCCCAATCCAGTGGAAGATGTATGTTGATGGCGCAAGAAATGACTACTGTTCTGGAGCCGGAGTGGTACTTGAAACTCCTGAGGGTCGATCATTATGTTACGCACTAAGATTGGAATTTCCTTCAACAAACAATGAAGCAGAATATGAAGCTCTTATTGCAGGTCTGAAAATCGCTAAGGAGCTAAACATTCGAGCATTACAAATTTTCAGTGATTCTCAGCTTATTGTATGCCAAGTCAAGAAGGAATTTCAAGCAAAAGGTGGAAACCTGCCTTCCTACTTGTCAAAGGCTTGGAAACTCCTAGGTGAACTCGATCACTATTCAATAAGCCACATTCCTCGGGAAGAGAATATGAAGGCAGATTCCCTCGCAAAGTATTCAAGTTCTGGTGAAGCTCAACTATTGGGATTGGTCCCTGTAGAAGTCCTTTCAGCGCCAAGTATAGACGAGATGGATATAGACTGGATTATGAATGTATCTCAAGAACAAGAGTCATGGATGACTCCAATACTGGATTACCTACTCAGAGGTTCTCTGCCAGAAAACTCGATAGAAAGACGAAAGCTACTAAGGAAGGCCTCTCGCTATGTAATTCAGGATGGCCGATTGTACAGACGGGGATTCTCGATGCCATTGCTTCGATGTGTATCCCGGGAAGAGTCCAAAACAATCCTAGCTGAAGTGCATGGAGGAGAATGTGGTGATCATTCAGGTGGTCAAACATTAGCAAAGAAAATTCTCCGATACGGATATTTTTGGCCAGAAATTAATCGGGATGCCGCAGATTACTCCCGAAAATGTGACAAGTGCCAAAGATATGCCAAAATTCCTAGAGCACCTTCTACCGAACTCACACAGATGGTCAGTCCATGGCCATTTGCAATTTGGGGAATGGATCTCATTGGGCCGCTACCAACTGCTAAATCAGGGATTAAATATGCTATTGTTGCAGTTGATTATTTTACTAAGTGGGCTGAAGCTGAACCATTGGCTACTATCACTTCTAAGAAAATGATAAGCTTTGTGACCAAGAATATCATTTGCAGATACGGTGTGCCTCAGAAAATAATCACAGACAATGGTACTCAGTTTGAAAGCGAGGAATTCCAGGATTTTTGCAAACGATTCAAAATCCAGAAAAGCTTTTCGGCAGTAGCTCATCCGCAGGCAAACGGGCAAGTGGAAGCAGTGAACAAGATCATCAAATCAACCATCAAAAAGCAACTCGAAAGAGCAAAAGGTGGTTGGGTCGATAAACTACCACTTGCACTATGGGCATACAGAACTACTCACAAAACTGCAACTGGGCATACTCCTTTTTCGTTAGCATACGGATCGGAAGCAATGATCCCGGTTGAAACAGAGGTCCCTTCACACAGAAGAATCCATTTCAATCAAGCAGAAAATGAGAAGCTACAACTTGAAGCGCTGGATCTCCTTGATGAAAAAAGAGATGAAGCTAACCTCAGAGTTGCAGCTCATCAGCAAAGGATAGCCAGACATTTCAATTCCAAAGTTCGTCAACGCAGCTTTGAAATTGGAGATCTAGTCCTGAAAAGAATTATGACCGCGACAGGTGTGTTTGGGCCAAATTGGGAAGGACCGTATGTAATAGGTCAGAAACTTCTTGACGGCACATTCAAGCTCACCACTGTTGATGGAGATCAAATTCCAAGAGCATGGAACAGCAATCACTTGCGTCCATACTTTACTTGAAAATTTTGTTGAAACATTGTAAAAAGAATTATGAATGTATGATTCTTGTAATTAAAAGCGATTGTGAAACTGATGCAAGTAAATAATGAAAGAATGTAAAGTGGATGTAGGCCCAATTTCATGGCCGAACCACTATAAATCTTGTGTTCCTTATTATCATTATATGTTTGCTTTGTTTTCGATATAAAAATACATAAAATGTATTGCTGAAATGTCGATTTAAATTTTTGCAGACAATGGAAATAAAACTTGCGCATAATAAGACCGAGCGATTCTCACCATCATTCAACAAACAAATTTCAAGTCACAAAGACCCCGAATTCAAATCCTAGATAGGAAATACTTCAATTGAACGGCTAATGATTTCGATAGAAACGAGCCCTTGCTGATAAATTGAGATTGTTTGAACAAACAAACATCCAATTAGGAAGCTAGTGCCCGTTCTCACGAACTTGCCTGGCAATGAAGTACACTTCCTTGGATTAAACAAGCTACTTGCAAGAAAAGGGGAATGAAAACTTAAAAAAAAAAAAAGAGAGAGGATCGCTGAAAAGGCATAAGCAAGTGAACAGAGTAACAACCAAAGCTACCATCTGCAGCGCAAGTCCTCTTCGGAGGATAAAAGACCTCTAATGGGTCATACGCCACAAAAAAGAAAGTTCTCTACTCAACAAAAAAGATTGGAGGAGTCATGACCCTCCAACCATGAGAGAGTAACTTCCAGGCGATGAAAACCCTCTCTGAGGCACATTTCACCAGGAGTTGAAGTGTTATGACCGCTCTTCGGGATTTCACTTCACCAGAGTTGAAATGTAAACAAAATAAAAGCCCTCTTCGGAGGCCCATTTCACCAGGAGTTGAAGTGTTATGACCGCTCTTCGGGATTTCACTTCACCAGAGTTGAAATGTAAACAAAATAAAAGCCCTCTTCGGAGGCCCATTTCACCAGGAGTTGAAGTGTTATGACCGCTCTTCGGGATATCACTTCACCAGAGTTGAAATGTAAACAAAATAAAAGCCCTCTTCGGAGGCCCATTTCACCAGGAGTTGAAGTGTTATGACCGCTCTTCGGGATATTACTTCACCAGAGTTGAAATGTAAACAAAATAAAAGCCCTCTTCGGAGGCACATTTCGCCAGGAGTTGAAGTGTAATAACCGCTCTTCGGAATTTCGCTTCACCAAAGTTGAAATGCAAAAACAAAACAAAGACCTTCCTGAAAGCCCACGTTTCACCGAGATTGAAATAAAACTTCCAAGTGTTGAAACGTGAAAAGGCATTCTTCAAAGGCACAACTCTTTGGGGGTACACGTTTCACCGAGATTGAAATAAAACTTCCAAGTGTTGAAACGTGAAAAATCCCTCCTCAGAGGTACAATTTTGTATAAAAAAAAAAAAAAAATCCTCATCAAAAGCGTACTTTAACTTTCAAAGGAAGAGTAATTTGCCTACTATGGAAAATGATCGTAAAAAAAAAAAAAAAAACAAAAGAAAAGAAAAGAAGTTAAAGTACCCTTCAGAGGTCCGCTTTACCACATAGAGGAATTCACTTGGTAAAATATGCACATAAGCAAAAGAAAAAAGTGATTTCTTCGAACGACAAAGCGTAAAAACTTATACGAAGGGAGTTGTACTCTACAAAAATTTTCTTTAAAGAATAAAATAATTATTCTTTAACAAATAAGAGTGCAAGTCCCCTCGAAGTATAAAATATTGCAGCAAGCTTAAGGTATGGGGGCAACATGGTATAGTAGTATAGCTGCATCAGTAAAGTAATACTCAAACAACATACCATAAGCCCGCTGCAATATCATATAAATAAACTTGTGCAAAAATGAATAATAAATGCATACTCAAATTCAAACAGAAGTTTGTACAAACGAAGAATCATTTTATTCAACTATAATGCAGATACAGGTTTCAAAATAAAGGCGGGGGCCGGTACCCGCACAACTCTCGGCCAGTTCATACAAAAGGCAAAAAGCTAAAATCTTCACTTCTTCTTCCCTCCTTTGGACCCTTTACCCGGTCGAATGACCAGCTTTTCAGGTCGGCCAGTGGGTATAAGGGAAGTAGGAGAGGTAGGTGTAACCGGTTCAACTTCCGGCTCCTCTTTAGTGGCGGTGATTTTCTTCCCCCTCCTCTTTGATGTCCCACGCTTCTCTCTCCTTTGTGAGGAAGACTCACTCCCTGGAGTGACAAGTTTTGATAGAACAATGTCGTCAGAAGGAGTCCGTTCCGGGGATATGTCACCTCCCTCAGGTCTCTCATCTTTCTGCTCTTGCGAAGCGATGGGATCATCCAAGCCGTGAAGAGCCTCTATTTGTTCCTCCTGTGATCCAGGTTGCGAGGCAGAAGGAGGCGCCGCCTGAAGGGATGAAGGATGGATAACCGGAGGAGTAGAAGTTTGAGCAGTGCTTGGTACTTTTTCTACAGAAGAAAAGAGGTTAAAGTCAGTAAAGAGAGGAGATGAAGGTTCACCAATGAAGTCAGTAAAGAGAGGAGATGAAGGCTCATCAAGGTTGAGAAAATAGCCAAGGAGCTCATGAAACTCATGCGAAATAAATGAGTAACCCGCTTGAGCAGAATTGACAGTAGCGAGATTAACAGTGAAATTACCTGGAGAAGCTGGTTTCCTGATATCGACTTCATAAGCTTGCGCATCAGCGCTCTCATCACCCTCGTCTCCACCTTGTATGCTTGTAATCTCAGTGGTAACTTTGGTGGGAGATGCAAGATGGGAACTGGAACCAATAATGTCGACTTCAGACGAAGAAGGTGGCTGGACTAGAGTAGTTGAAGTGGTTTTCCCCAGCCGGTCCCCTTCTGTCACTTCAGTTCTTAATTTGGCAAGTTGTTCCTTTCCCTTGGCAAGGGCAGCGCGGGCGTCATCATCAAAATAATGCCTTTCCAGGGCTGATTCGTCATAACCGGCACCTTCGGCACCAAGCATCTCAAGAGCGGCCTCCCACACTTCAGCTAAAGTGATTTCATACTTAGGACCAAGAAAAGCGAGGCTTCCACGCCCCAAGACGCTATGCAAGTAGAAGTCGAATAATGTTGAGCCGAAGCTGTTTTTGGTCGCCTCATGAGATTCTTCGGCTGCGATTTTGCCGGCGACAGCCTCATCGCGCTCCCTTTCAGTTTTGGCAAGCTGAAGCTTAAGCATTTGTATCTCCGCCTCCTGGGAGTTGTTTTTCTTTCGAAGCTCAGCAATATCAAAGACATAGCCTTCACTGATTCTTTTTTGTGCTTCGAGCCTGTCTTCGGCATCCCTCTGGCTAGCGTGAGCGTCTCTCACTTGCTTCAGGAGCACTTCTTCTTTCTGAGAATATGAGGTAGAAGAAGCAGCAAGCTCATGTTTCAATTCCTCGACTTTTGCTTCAAGCTCCTCATTGTAAGAAGCAATGTTCCTCATCTCAGTGTCGTGTTGATCAACGACCTTTTGCCATTCGGCCTTATCGTTTTCCATAGTAAGCATAGCCTCTAAGTTGGCACGGTTAACTCTTTGAAGCTCATCAACAAGCTTCTGCCAGTTTGACATCCTCTCGATATCAAGTTTGACGGCGTCAAGATTTCGTAGCATAGCAGGCTTGTCAATAGGAACCAGGTCAAGGTCGAATCTCACACCCTTTAAGCACCATTGTGGAAAACGACTTTGTAAAGTGGCTGGGCCCGGTCCCACTTGAAATTTAGGCCTGCTTATTATTGTCTGGATGTCCTCCTTCCCGAGAGCAGGAGAGTCGGAAGGAATGTCAAGAGGGGCAGGGGCAGTAGGCTTTTCGGGAATAGTGGAAGCATATCTCTCACCATATCGGGCTCGTTTGCCTGAATCTTCAGCTACATGACCTTTTCCTCGGTCGTCGTGAGATTTCCTTTTGTGAGAGTCGTCACTTCTCTGCAGAGAATCATGGTGCTCATCCCTATCCCTTCTGTCATAACGCTCTTCTGCATCCCTCCTTTCACGAGCCTTTCGAGCAGCCCTCTCTTCGTCAGACTCTCTATAGGAGGGAAAGTAACGCCGATAATCATATTGACCACGCCCCCCGTAGCGTTGGAAATCCTGATAATACGATCCGCCGCGTGTCATTGAGGAATCTGAAATAAGAAAAGATAAGCTTTAGAAATCTCTAAAGTATAAGAAGATAAGTGCATAAATGTGCTGGAAAATCCTTAGTTGTGTGTGAAGTGCAAGCTACTCGCGTTGGACTAACGAACCACTCCTCTGTTGGGGGGAAGTGATAGGTTTCACTGTTGATGACAATTCTTGAGTTAAAGGAGTTAGAGTTTGTTGGAGGGCAGATGTTGCTTCAATCGTCGGAGGTGTAGCTTTACCATGAGCAGGGTCTTCTTTAAAGAGCTCTTGGGAAGTAATAATTATGTCACTTAAATCCCCAAAGACGTCATCACCGTCATGCCCAACCTGATTCCCTCCATCAGCTCCTTTGTCAGCACTCTTCCTGGTTTGGGAAAGGGGCTCCTCTTCTTCTTCAATAATGGGAGCAAGTGCGGGCTTTTCGGAGGGTCCCGTATCGTCTCTTGTAGTATAGCACTTTACTAATAAGGTTTCTGCAGAAATTTCTCCTCATATGTGCTCTTTAGTGGAAATCGGAAGATCAGGAGTTTTCACCGGAGAATCGGGAACCTCCGTTGGAGCTTCACGAGGCCGAGTAAAGCGAGAGGGATGGAGGAGTCCGTATTGATGTAAAAGTTCATCGTTTAGCAGAAACTTTATGCTCCTCTCTTCTACCGGCACGGCATTTAATCTCTCAAAAATTTGCTTAAGACTTGGGTCCCTGGCAGGGGGTGGAAGTGCTAAAACAGGAAAAGAATGAAATTAGCAATTGAGAGTTCAGATCTCGAGAAAGTTTCAAAACGGAAAAAGTAAAGACAGGAAATCTTACTTCCCACTCTCCAGATGGCATAAAACCCTGGAGGGCAGCGAACAAAGAAAAACTGATTCAAAAATCCGTGAGTGCTTTCGGAGAGATCAGTAATAAGTTTGCGGTTTCGAGCGCTTCTTATAACCACGATGGAGGGATGGTCTTTAGTTTTCGTGAATGAGCAAAAATAGCAGATCTCCCCGAAGCTTGGTAATCGATCCAAAACTCTCCTGAATAGAACACATAACCCCATCAGAATGGCGTAGCCATTGGGGTGTAATTGGAATGGAGAGATAGACAACCGAAGCAGGAACTGTTGGAGAAAGTTGTTAAAAGGAGGAATCGCCCCACTTAAGCACATTTGGCGATTGACTGCAACAAAGCCGTAGGGAGGGTTGTCAGCAGTATCACTTGGCCCAGGGAAAAGAACATCGCTTTCAGCAAGGCCAAATTGAGTGCGCAGCTGGGCAAACGCTCTCGAAGTTAGAATAGTCGGGGTTCTCTCCGGAGGATTCTCTATGGGAACAGCTATCGGAAAAGTTTCTTCCTCTTGAGTTACCACTTCTTCTTCTCGGTGGGAGGTCATTCTACACAAGCAACTGGATGTTCAAATGCGAAGGTGCGCGTTTCCTAAAAAGTGTGAAGTGTTGTGCAAGACTAATAAAAAGTGACAAGTATATATAACTGGAATTATACTAATCGATGCTTGATCGATTGCAAACATTTCAGAACTTGTTGATCTAAAAGTTCAAACATAATATTAGTGCAAGCAAGTCGATTTCAATTGACTATTTCAATATTGCTTTGGTGTTTTGTTTGAAATTGATATGTTAAAAGCACTTCATACATACAGTTTATTCAAGTTAATCATCTATCATTAACTAATCTGTCGTTCGATGTGGGCAATCAATGACAGTATATTTGTCCCAGTTTTCTGTGAATGTTATATTTAACAGGTCATCAATATTAAAGGTAGCATAATCCAGCGGCAAAGCATAACATAGTTATTAGAGTTGTCACTGCAATTCAAATTTCAGGATAGAAACATAAGCTAGTTCTGTCAAAATTTCAAGTTCCCAAAGTCGCTTAAAAACTCAGGGCAATCTTAATCATGTAAAGAGACACAAGGCACGACACCATGCATCCAAACCTAAGGTCGCTCATAACCTAACAGGAAGATCACTACATCAATAAGTCGCATTGTATGAGTCAAGGGGTCTCGGTTCAAGGGCATGCGGAATTCTCCAAGTCCTAACTCGGCAGCGACTCAGGATGTCTCGGCCACGACTCATGGCTCCTAGCTGACTCGACCAGCGACTCAAAACCTGATTTGCTAACTCGTGGAATTCCTCGTCACGCCTCATCTCACAGCCCCCCTTTCTCTGCCTCAACCCGCTAACCCGTTAGTACTAAGGCAACAAAGATCTGTCACATTCCCAATGGAACCCATCATCTGTCCATACCAACAAATCACCTGAAAAACAATCTGAAATGTTTCGCATCGATCTTATATTCAATGCATTGCTGAGCTCGCGTATCGGATAGTGATCCAGAATCAATTATAACAATTCGAAGTAAAGCGCAACGCATGAAAACAAACTAAAGCCGAAAGATGAGAATTTGTGATTCAACATTGATTATTATGGATTAAGATCGGATTTGCTTACGAAGTATAATGGTTGGGATGAATCGGAGAGTAACAGGGTTGAATTCGCCTTCGGAAATGAGATTGGAAGATTTGTTAATGGCGGCACAAGGTGTTGAGGCAATGATTAAGTGAGGAAGAAGAGCAACGCATTAGCTTACATACAAGACAGGGGAGAATAGGAAAGGACTCACGAGTCATAAGCCGCCTTGAGTCGGTCACGACTCAGGAAGAAAGTCGAAGCACACGACTCATGATCTAAGCGTATACTTCGAGGGGCAATTGTTAACGCCGAGCGACTCAAGGAGCTTACGACTCATGATAGTTACCGACTCATGTAAAGGAGCGACTCAGTGGCTTTAGCGACTTAAAATGCTTTGCGACCTAGTGTGTTAAGACGCGAACGACTCATGATATGCAACTCATTGAGTTATCATGAGCTAGCGACTTAGGAATGAAGCGACATAGTACTCAGCGACTTACCAGTAAAGCAGCATAGCGACTCAATACTTCTAGCGACTCATGAGTGAAGTGGTTCAACGACTCAGTAGCCCACCGACTCATGGCACACCGGCTTAGCGACTCATCGTATGAAGTACTGACAAATGCTTCAACTACAACCCAAAGACATGATCTACGACTTATTATGAGTCGTTGCCGACTCATGCCTCATCGCGATGAGTCGCGTGCGACCTAACACTTGGAGAAAAAGTGATGCCGCTTCTCATAAGGTGTGAGCCGGTACTCGTAAGCAAAGAGGAGTTAAGGGGTGATACTTATCTCATGACTCGATGACTCGTGACTCGCGAACGACCTATTGAGCAATATGAGTCGCGTACGACTTAAAGGAGATACGACATAACAGATTAAAGCTTGACCGAGTTAACAAGTGTTACGACTTAAAAAAGGTGTACGACCTAAAGACATTATCTCTTAACTCGTCTACGAGTTAGGACTCGCCTTCACAAAGCCTGAACTCAGCTTTAAGCCGAAGGCAGCTGGTTAAGTCAACCACGACCTACGACTTATGATGAGTCGTATACGACTTATACAAACAAGCCAGAAACTACAACCAGATAACTCGTAAACGACCTAGTACTTGAAGCATGGGTTCGAAAAAGGCAGGAAGCTCTCTACAAACCAGAGACTCAGCTCAATGTGTCGGTCACGACTCATCCTAAGTCAGCAACGACTTACCTTAAGTCGGCAACGAGTTAGGACTTAGCAACTTTTTTCACCCAGAACTCTCTATAAATAGACTTCCACCTCCAACTCTGGGGGGACTTTTGGTTCATTCTCGAAGCGCCAATACTCTGCCATTTCCTCGACTCAAGCAACACTTCGAGCACTCCAAACATCGAAGACATTACATCAAATTCCAAGAGAGAGAATCTACATCATTCATCATGAGTTTGAAAGATAATTCTCTGTCAAAGTTTGTACTAACAGACTAGAGTGGATTGTAATTGAAGAAAGTTGTATAAGTTGTACTTGTTTCAGCAATAAAGAGATCAAAGTGGACGTAGGCTCGATTTTAGGCCGAACCACTATAAAACTGTTGTCTTTTACTGCTTTTCTACAATTTCTCTACTTGTATCTTGTTCCCGTACCAACGGGTGGTGCTTTCACAACTACACATCACACACCGGGGTGTTAGCGTTCAAATTTAAGCGTTAACACTTTTAATTATACCCTTCTTTCATTACCTAAATGAAAAAAGATAAACTGTTTTATCATTATATAGAAATGACTGAAATTCATAAATACAGGTATGATTGTGGTATCTTTGTAATGATGTTCATGCTAAAGCTTGCACAAGGAATAGACATGACATCAAAAATTCAGCTTGAAGAAGTTAATGGCTTTAGAGCGGAAATAACCATAGACATTCTTTGCGATGAACCGTATTGTTGGATGCTGGAAAAAATTTGTAGCTCAGCTCAAACTACAAAAATTACAAAGTGAGGATGATGAGTATAATTTGTTTTAAACTTGTAATGATTGATGGTGGTTTTATGATAAATTTGCTAAAACTTGTTATGATATCTGAAATTTTGTTGTTTATAATGATTTAAAGTAATGGTGTTGGATTTGCTGATGAATTTGGTGATGAATTTGTAATTACTGACTTTGGATGGAAAGGTTTTAACATGACTGATGTTAATTAGCAAGTGACTGCATAAAATATTATGTGACTGAGTTGTTTTTAATGCACTGATAAAAAAGATAAAAGCATTTATCTTTTAACTTTAGAGTTACTTATGTTTGTGTGGTTTGTTAGCGTGGTTTACGAATTTGGCTTACTTATGTTTGCCTTATGTTATAATACATATGTCGTTTATCTGGATTAATAGCTAAGGATACTTATGATTGCACACATGTCAACAATAGTTTAGGAATCTTTTAATCCGCTATAGGTGATGATAAGAAAAATAAGTAAAATCACTCTAGTTAAACCGCAGAGACCCGTAACAGCAAAAGTTACAGTTGAGAGTTAGAACTTAATAACACTTATTTGAAGAAGAAGAAACCATTAAATTTACAGATTTATAATATTCTCAATAACAATTACATAGTTGTTAATAAGTCATATTCGCATTCAAATTTGATAATCCAAATTAACCATTGACACGGCTCCATCAGTTGCTATTATATCATTCAAATAACATCGCTATGACATTTATCAAATACACAATAAAAATATCAGTACACAACAAAGAAACAAAAACATTGACATTATAAATCTAAAAGTAATGCACAAAATTTAATCTATGCTCAGCGTCTGTAAGCAAATATTAATTTCATCATCATGAGACTACCAAATCAAAAAATAATTAAGTGTCAAATGTTCATAATCTCATTCGCTTTTCTCGAAAAAATGTGGATTTTGATCCTCAACAACAACCAACCCAAACGAGTATTTCTTAATCCTTCAAGAGATCAGTATACTGGAACTAATTCAAAGTAAAGGAAAAAGATAGGAAGAAAGCTTAGATTTCCGTGAGCCAGTAGAAGAAGATACTGCAGCTCCAGCAAGACTGCCAAGCGATGTATTCTGAAGAATCATTGGTAGGCAACCGATCACTGTAGGAGAATGGACTTCAAAAATATACCTACAAAATTTATAAATGATAAATGGTTAGATATATAAACAAGTTGTATTTGCAAACAAAAGTTATTGGTACTATATATAATCAGTCTAATACATAAGGCCTAAAGTATGTCTAGCAAAGATGAAATACGTATAAAATTAATGTGAGAGGAAAAAATGAAGTCCTTGTCGCTTGCTTTGTTGTAAATATTATACAAAAACATTCAAATGCCAAACTAATTATTGCATATTTATGTACTCAAGCTGATGCTTAGGAACAGATTATTTAAATCAGACTACTTAGGAAAATAAGCAAACCTAAACTTATGATTGTCAATATGATTCAAAAGTATTAGAAAATGAATAACTACTAACCTATGTTAGAAATCTAAAAATTTATTGTTCGAAGATAGATAAAAATATATAAACACTCAATCCAAATCCATACATAGATGACAACAATGTTATGCAAACATACCTAGATGATTTAGAAACACTCCATCCAAATCCTTCTTCCTTTAGTTTCAACAAATGAGTTCCATTTTTGGACAAAGCACACTAGTCAATTGAAAATGTAAGAAGGTAAATATATGTATGAAATGTTTTACTATATCGATCTTAATTAGCAAGTAATTGCATAAAATATTAGATGCTGGATCCTTATTTAGTCCACTGTTTAAAAAAAGATAAAAGCGTTTATCTTTTAATTACAGAACTATTATTTCATCAGTACTAATATATAACAAACATTATTTTCATAGTATGTTATTTATACGATATGATTACTAATGAAATTGTAACAATGTCGATCTGCCTCACTAAAAGGGATTAATGTCATACTTTAACATGCATCCATTTTGAATTAAAGATGACCAATGTTTTCAACAATGTCATATATATTAAAGATGGCCATTGCATCCTATAGATTAGCTTTCCCTTAATAGTTTTTGTGTTCATCCAAGAAGCATTGTCAGAAAACTAAACATGAAATCAACAAATAATTATCAGATTCAGCAAGAACAACACAAATATGCTTATTGTCAACCAAAAGTTTCAGCCTTATTTTTATATGTTTTCATTATACTAGAGTAGGCATTAATTATACCAACAAAATCTTTTTGTCAATTCATTATACCGTATTACTAAAAAAAGGTTTTACTGCCAAAAAGATAAATTCATTTATCACAACTAAACATAAACAAATGCTTAAAATAAAAAAGGTAACAAACAATACCTTTGGTTAACATAATCCATTAACTGATTATTTGAACTCTGAGTTTGAGTTTCCATTAACACAACCGAAGAATTCGTAAAATCAAAAATAAGAAATCGAAGAACATAACTACAATCTTGAACAAAATCAGCAATCGACGATTTCTACTGAATTGAGATGAAATCTTAAACGTACCCGATATGAGAATCTATCCACAATTTAAGAAAAAACCCGATCGATTTGAGGAAATAGCGAGTTGATTTGAGAATAAACGGGAAGAAACAATTTTTGTCGTGGAAAGAAATTATTTCCGACCCGTGTCCTACAAAATTATTGGGCCTAGTTTCTAGGCCCTCCTCGCTAATTTCCACTTATCATAATTGGTGGATTTAAAAGCTAAGTACAAATACCTTGTGATGTAAAATTCACAATTTGACTATAAGATATTTGATGATAATATTGAAGCTAAGTTGTAATTGGAGAAAGTAAAAAGGAAATGCACAGAAAAATTCTTATCATTAAGATAGAAAAAAAGATAAGCCGAAATTGAGATTTTGGGTAAATATAATATAAAAGAGTAACTTCTATAACTTATAAAGGAGATAAGTTAATTTGAAATTTAGACACTTTGATTAGGTTAAAATCAAGGTGAAATTTAGGAATAAGAGATATAAGAAATATCATCCTAATATAAAAATTAGAATTAGTGATAACATATGTAATTCAAAACAAAGGAAGATTAGAAGTGGATAGTTTTGAATAAAATGGTTAGTAGGTTGATTGTTGGATGAAAATGTTTAAATAACAAATACCATGTAAATTAAGTTTCATAATTAGACTATAAGGTATTATATGGATTTAAGGTTAAGAAATTTGATTTAGAAACTGGATAGGTAAATAAGTTAATATTGGTAAGAAAAATGTACACTTAGTAAAGTTTTCTTATTAATATATATGATTAGATAAGTACTATTAGCAAAATTGAGACCTTAGGTAAATAAAACTAAGGGTTAAGTTTTATAACTTATTAATTTGAGATAATAGTAGAATTCCACATTGGTAAAACACCCTAATTGAAGTAATAACAATTTGAAGTTTGGGGATATGTATATATACTCTTAGGAAGTAAAGGTATATTATACACGTTTAAGTCATATTTGTATGCTTAAGTAATAACTTATTTAGAAGAAAGTAAACGGCTGTGAAATAAACTTGGATTAATAGAAATTTTAGAAAAATATATTAGGTAAAAATGAATGTGAATAAGTATATAACTTAAACGTAGACTATTTTGGCACATAAATTTTGATCTAAGATTTGAGACAGAATTTTGAGGTGTTTACACCAATCCGAAAAAAGATTTATCACTCGATTCTTGACGGCGAACATTGATGAGAGTTTGTGATTATATGCTTAAGTTTTCTTTCATAGTTGAGAGCTATGCAAAGAAAGCAAGGGTTTGTGATCAAAAAGGCTTATCAAAGTCCGCACTAGAAAATCGGGCGATCGATACTAGTTCGGATGTAAAGTTATAGATTCAAATAATAGATCGAATCAAACATCACATATAGTATGATTTTTTGGTCTGTCCACATGGTAGTTGGATAGTTATCTTAAATAGTAGACACTAAGATATAAGGGTTAAACTTATGTTTTGATATGTGTATATATATAGACCTCAGATGTAGTGCATGCTCAGGTCAGGGAATGAGTTATATGGATGTATTCAATTATATTGACATGGTATTAGTTTGGTTTTTTTTGGATGTATAGTCTTGTTTGGTAGTTGGATGTATCATCTTAAGTATGCAGTACGCACAAGGATGGGTACGATAGAAGTCTGACTTGATGTATGTATATATAACCTTATGTATATGATAAGTACTCAAGTTAGTGTAGAGAATCTCTATATGTATGTTTGTCATCATTTGTTTTAGTGTTTATATCAACCTTCTTCTTTTCTATCATGAGTATAAATAAGTCAAATTATTTATAGATATGAGTATGAGATAGATTCCATTATCTAACTTTCATTTCGAGGACGAAATGCTTTTAAGTAGGGGAGAATGCAACGACCCGTAATTTCGCTACTTAAAAAATAAGAGATTCTGTTTATTTTAAATTTAAAAAGAATTTAAAACTTAAATAAATTAGTTATATATAATAAATAATAATAGAGAAATTATTTATTCTTGTAGTTAATAATTAAAAAGTATAAATTTGGATTTTAGAACAAATCAGCAAAAGTCAAGTTTCGTTAAAAATAAATAAAGGCTTAAATAAATAGGTTTAAATATTTATTTGATAAGTTAAATCTTATTCAAAACATCTAATAAAGATAATAAAAGTATGTTAAAAGATTTAAAAGTATATTAATAATCGTTTTACAAAAATAACCAAAATTTGTCGTATTTTGTTAGTTTTACATACATTGTACAATTAAAGATTTTGATACTAATTATATATGATTTTAAAATATAAATATATAAGTTTTAATTTATTTAAAGAAGTAAAAAAGTTCATTTTAAATTTGGTTTACATAAATGAATAGTTTAACTAAAACGTCAAAATATGACAGTAAAACATTTTGTCGAAAATCAACGTTTTGTCGATAAAAAGTTGTCGCAACGTTGTTTCACCTTTATTTTCTTATATATGAACATATGTTCAAATAGCATAAGTATTATTTAATTCACTAATCAAGTTTACTTTTACTAAATAAGTTTAGAAAACAATTGGCAAAAGTAAACACAAAAGGACAAAAATGTCACATCAATCCAACCAAATCTTTATTTTTCTTTACTTAAATATTAAGTGATTAAGACAGAAAGTGATGATGTGATAAGGTGATGGTAAGTGTTGAAAAAGTAAGACAAAGTAAGGATATTTTAGTAATTTTGTAAAGGGTTAGTTTAGTAATTTACCACTCCTTACTTTTCCTATAAATACCCATCCATTCTTCTCATATTTCATACAGATCATTCTCTTCTTCTTCTTCTTCTGCCTTTAAGCTATTTTAACGGCTTCTCTCTTTAAGAGAGGTAGGAGGGTTAAAAATAGTGGAGTGCTTAAGCACTAATCCACTTGTTACTCTCCAACCTCTTCTTAGTTCACTTCCTCCTTTTCTCTTCTTAAAAAATAGCCTTAGACCATGAGGATGAAGGTGGTCAAGGGCTTAGGCCGAGTGCAAGGTGGTGGAGGAGGGTCACGACCGTGAGCAAAGCAAGTAGAGGTGGAGATGGTCAAGCACTAGGAAGCATGGTTATGATAAGGTTTAGAAATGTTTAGTGAAGTGTTGGTTTAGATAAGAATGTTGGTAGAAAGTGAAACGATTTTGGTTAAAGGTGAGAAAATTCTCATCGCCTTTAAAAGATCATATTTTGATTTTGTTATAATAATCATCTTATTACATACAAGTATACGCCCTTTAAAATGTTGTTATGGATGTTTAGTTATGTTTGTATTATATTTGAATAAGTAGCAAATGTTTATAGTTGTGATTATTTATCACGTTACCTTATGCATGGACCATAATTATATTAGTGACAAATGTTAACTCGATTATGTTTATTTTGATTTAATAATCCCTTTATTAATAAGACCATATTTTAGTGATACGAGATATTTTGAAAAAATAAGTCTCTTTTCAATTAGAAGTGAAATTAAAGTTAAAATAAAAAAGAATTTAAAATATGAAGTGAAATGGGTTTGAAAATGATAGTTAAATTGAAATTAAAATTGAGATGAATAGTGAAATTGAAATTGAAATCGATTTTGAAATTGAAGTTGAGATTAAAGATGAATTGAAGTTTAAACTGAAATTAGATTTTAAATCTAAGTTTTAAATGAGTTTAATTTGAAGTTAGAATTGAAATTGAGTTGAAATTGGAATTTAAAGTTTAATATTAAAATAATAGGAATAAAATAATATTATAATATGCTAATAGTGAAAATATATTTTAAATACTTTAAAAAGTGAAAATATTGATTTAAAATGATTTGTCATAATTTTATAAGTGATAAAAATCCAATTTGAATAGATTTTTTCAAGTATTGAAAAAAAAAGTTTAAACTAGACGCGTCGCGCAACGGTAGTTCGCGATTTCGCGTCAAAAAGTTCAAATGAATGTGTATAGTGGAATATAGCTCGGAATTCTTCGAGATAAGAAAATTCCGGACTATTATATTCATATCTTATAAAAGAAGAAAGGAAATCATAATTTCGTTGAGTAGATTTTGAATTTAGTCCAAATCAATTTTCTAAAAAAATCGCTCTAGTGTACTTAAGTGGCCATAAACAGGAAATCTGTTTAAATGAACGTTTATAATTATAAAAAATTATGGAATAAATTTGATAAATCTATTTAAATGATTTAAAAGTGATTTGCATTGAAAATATGAATTATCGAATGTTTAATTATTTAAATCAAATAAGCTTATATAGCACTTTCCGTAGCACTTTTATGCTGCGAATTCTATAACTTTTGGAATGTGAGTTTAAATATAACGATTTTTCCCAGAATCAATTGTGAATGTTTTTAAAAGGGAAGTAAGCGTTTGAAAAATAATTTGGAATATTTATAAGTAATTCCAAAATAAAGTTGAAATCTAAGTATGCGGAAACAACTTGTACATTTGTCCCGCCTATGAGATCTGAGAAGGTAAAACAAGGTGTTTAACTAAAGTTAGGGATAGAGAAACCAGTGCCCTGAACTTGCCTAGCCTATGTTTTATTTTCTTAGGCAAGGGGTGTAACAGACCGAAAAGAAAGCCCGGATGCTCTTAAATAAAAAGATTGTATTGAGTTTTCAAAACAAAAGAAGATTGGTATTATCCAAAATTTATGCAATCTCCAAAATGAATGTTTTCTATGATCCTATTTACTCAAAAATGTTTGCTAAATCTTAGGGTTCATCGTAAATGATGTCTTAAATAACATTGTTTTTGATCCGCCTAAATGATAAGGAATTTGGATCGAGAGTTAAGTGAGGAAATTTAAGATATTATCCAAAGTAAAAGAATGAATTACTTAGAATTATCTTAAGTCAGAATGAAATTATTTCGAAATCAGCCAAAAGAATTAAAGTGAAATAAATCCTGTATAATCATATTCACCTTTTATTGATAATTGGATTTCAAAGGAACCGGGGTCGAATTTGTGTGATTTTTATCCGAAAACCACTTCGAATCAATATATACATTCGAATGTGAAGATATGTTGAAGATGATGATTATTGAAGACCGTGAATCTTCATAGCATGAAGACTGCTTGTTGAACATGCTATGGGTAGCTCACATTATAGAGTTATTTATAGAAGTGGTCTCCTCATGATGGAGGTTTTTCGGATTGCAAGGACTACTCGCTACTAGTGATAGTAGGAGAGGGCCTTTGTTTGTCCTGTTCCTGGACTACTTATATCGAAGTTTGTCTGACGTTGCATTTCTAAAGATTACGTACATTGATTTTTATAAACATACATCAGTGGTGGCGGAGAAGGCAACTTATCTTAGCTTAACACCCTTCTTGAGACGTATGAGCTCAAGGGTTGTATTTTTATGGAAGGTAATTAGTAGTTAACTGAAATGACAATGTGGCATTCAAAGATATGATATATGCTATGTGAAAAGGTAATCAATGCTTCAAGCCTCATCAAACCGAAAATGATCGAATAGGATTAGATGTGGCAAGGCTAAATGGACCATTTCCAAGTAGGGTATGATCATTCCATTTTAGATATATTTCTTCCGCTATGACGTCCGAGATGTAAATTAACGTGGTGTATGAAAAAACGAGCTCTCGATTAAAGGTCGGTAACGACCGGGGGATGACATATTCGGTACTATCTAGTTATAGAGGTAGGCCGGTCTTGTGTTGGTAGAGGTTCCTTTTTGCTGTTCCTTGGGGTATCCATCTAAAGGTGCACCCATTTCAGAAGGTAGATCCTTCACCTAGTCATTTATATGGAAATCTATTCTCTAATAAGAACCTACGGTTTGTTTGTAGAACCTTGTATGTTGGATTTAATAATGGTAACAATTTCGGCTAAGATTAATAAGTTTATTTGCAAATATTTTCAAAGATATGTCATTAGAAATAATATTAAATGTTTTGATATAAAAGTATTTTAGTTATCATAAGGTAAAAACCTGTCCGTGTTTATGTGTGAGCGTGGTCTTATGAGTTACTCTTTATTTTCAAAGGACTTTTATTCAAAGGCTGATATATGACACTGTTATTTATTATTGAGTTTTTCTCACGCTGGTTTATCAAGCCTAATCTGGGTATTTTCAATACTCGGGTTAGATCCGAGTAGTTTTAGGTTTAGTCGAAGATGGTTGGAATTTTCTAGATGAGAGCTGGAGATATTCATTTACGGATTGACATATTCTATTATCCGCTGTACTTAGTGTTATCCCGCCTTTTGGCAAGGCCGTGACACCCAAAAACTGACTAGAAACTAAAGACAGTTCATCTCAAAGATTGGTTATATATTGTTTCCCATGGACGTTGGTGAATTTTGTCCGAGCCCGGATAAGTCTAAATTGATAGGACATGACAAGCAAAGCCATGAAGGCTAGCATTCCAAATTTCAAGTCAATCCGAGTTCATATGCTCATGTTATGGTCGATTCAATCTAGAGGAAATGGCTCAGCCTTCGTATCCATCACTATGGATGATTTCGTATCCATCAAGAGTGCGCTCGGTTCGTATCGATCATGTTCGCATCGATCAGTTAATAGCAGTTCGTATCGATCATGTTGGCAGTATTCGAATCCATCGAATTCATATCGATGGACTTCGTGTCCATCAACAGGTGTTGTGCCGCGTAACGATTGGCCAGTGTCTTCTTCGCATCCATCATAGAAGCCTCTCTTCGTATCCATCAGGTAGCTGCTGTTCGTATCCATCAGGTCACCTTACTTCGTATCCATCAAAAGGCTCCGGTTCGCATCGATTGGGTTCGTATCCACTGAGACGCTACGTGGTTCGTATCCATCAAGGAAAGGCTTGTTCGTAACCATCGACCATCAGTAGTTCGTGTCCATCGATGACTGCTGTTCGAACCCATGAGTGAGGCCTTATTCGAATCCATCAAGTCAACAAACTTGGGTGACATGTCATCCCTCGATACGAACAAGGCGAGATTTATGGAGTAGATACGGTCAACTCGGAGTAAAGACCAGATCGAGGCGAAGTATGCGTGCCACATCATCACAAGACCACGTGAGGCGATCAAGTCGAAGGGATCGTTTCGAAGTGATGGATTCGAACCAAATAGCCACCGAAAAAGTCCATTTCGTATCGAATATTTCTCCCAATCCACTGATTCAAATACAATGAAATTTTCACAGGAGCTTGCGTACACACTAAGGAATGTCTCTGCCAAATTTCAGCTCGATTGGACATCATCTTGATCTATACGAAATGAATTCGTATCGATCGCAGATCGAGTCGAAACTTTCTGAGATTGGTCGCGTGGGCCCACTCACGTGCCAGAATGTGTCTCCCGAAGTTTGAGCGAAATCTCAGCCTCCTACACCTATAATTAGAGCCCCAAAGCCTACAGAAGAAGGATCTTTTTGATTCTCAAGCGCCCAGACTCTGCCATATCGATACCTACATCATACTTTTGCTGTTGATTCGAATTTGCAGTTGTATCTTGCTGTTGTTTGCCGTAATCACTTGTAATCATTGAAAGAGCATCAATAAAGCTGCACAAACTTCATAGTGGACGTAGGCAACACGCCGAACCACTCTAAATCGCTTGTCTGTGCATTTACATTCCTGTCGTTTAGAGTTTTTGTTAGATAATCCTCATTTTTTATTTATATTCTTCATTGTTATCTCTTCAAAAACTTTCGAAGAGTGTTGTGACCAATTTTGGTGCAAACATTTTGGTGCTTTCACTAAGAAAACCCACATTTTCTCCTGCTCTTTGGATCCATCGTCGATACCAGATTGAATAAATCTAAGAGAGAGATCCAGATCATCTAATTCGAGTTCCTTCCCTCCTATTCAGGTTTGCATAAAGTCTATGAAAGGAGTTCAACCCCCAAGATGGTTAGCACAAGGACCACCTCTAATGTTGTCAATCAAGAAGACCAGGATAGACAGAATCCCACGCCACTACCACCCTCTAACCAAGACGCTACTGGACACTCGGAACCATCAGGTCCGGTTACCCGACAAGAGTTTCAGCTGCTGCTTCAAGAGCTGATCCAAAGTCGGCAACAACTAACAGAACAGCTACGCGCTAACGCCGAGCTGACCAACCAGCTGAATCGCCATAAGTGGAGGAGATCCAGGAGAGACCATGCTGCTCACTCCTACAGCGAAAGTTCGTCCTCTTCTTATTATCATCATCGATCTCCGCGACCCCGGCTAGATGGGAGTCATATACAAACTGCTGGATATCAACCGGCAATGACCGATGGACAGCTGAGAGTCGGTCCATCAGTCAGTTTCCAAATTGGGCCCTCCTCCCGAGGAGGTGCCGCTCCTCACTACACCGTAGAACACCGCACCATGAATGTCGCGGTTGAACCAGGGGTCGATGCCCAAAATCAGTCGAACCTGGACCGCCGTCAGCACAGGAGTACTCCTGAACCGTACGTCCCAGAGGACTATGAGCCAAGAAAGCAAGGTGTGGACCGTCGACAGCATCCGATCCAACCCCATAATATGGAACACCATCATACTCTGGCACGATCCGCACAGAACATACAAATGCCAGATATTCCGACCATGATACGTCAGATGATCCGTGAGAGCCAGGGTCTCACGAATGATGACGGGGAATCTCCAGAAGTCACACTCCTTTTATCGATGATATACTTACTGCTGAACCCCCTCGACGATTCAGGATGCCGACTCTACCCATGTACGAGGGAAACTCCGACCCCAACTAACATATTCTGAAATATGAATGGTCGATGAGCGCTGCCAGAGCTGACGATGCAGTGAAGGGTCGTAGTTTCCCCATCTCCTTGGGGGGCATCGCTACCATGTGGTTCGCTCGACTGCCACCTCGATCCATTTCCTCCTTTGACCAGTTGGCCACAAAATTTGTTAACAATTCTGCATGCACGTCGCAAGGCCAAAAGATGTGAACACTCTGTCTAGCGTCACCCAAGCTCCTGGAGAGACACTCATACACTACTTAGAGAGATTCCATATTGCATGTGCGGAAATCAGCAATCCGAACGATAACTCCATCCTTATGGCATTGACTAAGGAGATTGACCCCAATTCTGAGTTTGGCAACTGGTTGGTTGGAAAACCACCTGCATTAATGAACCGTTTCCACGCCAATGCGGCTCAATTCCTGAGAAGGGAAGATGCGAAATAGTCTAGGAAGCAGACTGATGCAGGGCCAAGCACGGAAGGGATCCAAAGCAATGTCGCGATCAAACAGTCCGATGAGAGCTACGGAAAAGTTCAGTTGAACGTTCAAAACAAACAAACTCGGCAGAGAGAGAGAGTGTGAATCAAAATAGAAAGCGAAATCAAAATCGTGGTCCACCATGCAAGAATCCTATGTTTGATAGTTACACTCCTTTGAATACATCACTGGAGAACTTGTATTTACAAACCTGTAATACAATTCCATATAAAAAACCTGCACCAAAACCGTCGTCAGAAAGACAAATCCAGACGGGAAAATTTTGTAGGTTTCATGAAAGCTACGGGCACAATACGAATGAATGTCGTCATTTGCAAGATCTCGTTGAAAAATTGATTAGAGAAAGAAAGCTGGAACAGTTTGTGCGGGCGCCGCAGCCTGGAGGAGCGGGCCCATCAAATCAAAATAATGAACCCGATCGACCGAGACAGGAGGACTCTAGCTGTCCCGGCGGGAGATTGGTGATAAAGCCGTTAGTGGCGGACCCACTTTGTCAGGAGCATGGAACGACGACGACCTTCGTCACTGTTACACATGACATGCTTTATTTAGTCTATGAATACTTTGCAATTTTCTTTGCATTCTGAAGTTTGAATTTGTAATAAGGCATTGACTTTGCCATGTTTTTCTGTTCCAGCAATAAATTACTATCTCTTCAAGCTAGAGCTGTGATTCACCGAAAGCGACATTCAACAATCACGATGCACGAAGAGCTAAGTTCCATCGCACAATGGAATTTATTCAAATAGCGATTGACTGTGATACGACCGGCCACTCACTAAGTGAAACCTCAGCTCGGGGGCAAGACATCACATCAAAGGCTGAATTGGACCGACACACGACAGTGCTACAACTAATTCCAAATTCCTAGAATGCGAATTGGAGTATAATCATCAACTCTAGGTTCCTAGAGTGCGAACCGGAGTATAAATGCCAACTCCAAATTCCCAGAGTGCGAATTGGAGTATAATAATCAACTCTAGGTTCCCATAGTGCAAACCGGAGTATAAACGCCAACTCCAAATTCCCAGAGTGCAAATTGGAGTATAATCACCAACTCTAGATTCCCAGAGTGCGAACCGGAGTATAAACACCAACTCCAAATTCCCAGAGTGCGAATTGGAGTATGAACATCAACTCTAGGTTCCCAGAGTGCGAACTGGAGCATAAACACTAACTCCAAACTCACAGAGTGCGAGTTGGAGTATAAACATACAAATGCGGTTCCAGAGAGGGTGGACCGTCCGCCTAACGACTTCGGCCGTATCCTAACCAAGTTTGAGGAGGATGGACCCGTCCATCTAACGACCTCGCTTGTTAACTCGGGGTGGATGTGTTCCGACCATCCATGATCCCGATAAATCCATCATTCCCAGAGTGCGAACGAATTCCTAAAAATCCCAAACAGGTGTGACTGACCATCTGTCGGCTAACTCCAAATTCCCAAAGTGCGAATTGGAGTATAATCATCAACTCTAGGTTCCTAGAGTGCGAACCGGAGTATAAACGCCAACTCCAAATTTCCAAAGTGCGAATTGGAGTATAATCACCAACTCTAGGTTCCCAGAGTGCGAACCGAAGTATAAACACCAACTCCAAATTCCCAGAGTGCGAATTGGAGTATAAACATCAACTCTAGGTTCTCAGAGTGCGAACCAGAGCATAAAAACTAACTCCAAACTCCCAAAGTGCGAGTTGGAGTATAAACATACAAATGCAGTTCCGGAGAGGGTGGACCCGTCCGCCTAACGGCCGTATCCTAACCAAGTTTGAGGAGGATGGACCCGTCCGTCTAATGACCTCACTTGTTAACTCGGGGTGGATGTGATCCGACCATCCACGATCCCAATAAATCCATCATTCCCAAAGTGCGAACGAATTCCTAAAAAGCCCAAACAGGTGTGACTGACCATTTGTCAGCTAACTCCAAATTTCCAAAGCGTGAATTGGAGTATAAACATCAATTCTAGGTCCCTGGAGTGCGAAACAAAACATAAATGCTAACTCCAAGTTCCCAGAGCGTGATTTGGAGTATAAACATCAATTCCAGGTTCCCGGAGTGCGAACCGAAATATACATGCTGGCTCCAAATTCCCAGAGTGTGAATTAGAGTACAAATACCAAGTCAAAGTTCTTGGAGTGCGAACTGTATTACAAACATCGATAACTCTCGAATTCCCAGAATGCGAACCAGATTATCGATCACAGATTGTCCTAAGTCCCCGGAGTATGGACATGTGCTCAAGATTTGCAATAGGTGTGATCGACCACCAAAATACAAATGGTGGTCCCCGGAACTGAGGGCAAAAGCTCAAGTGTTAATCACTAACCAAAGTGATACAATGTCCAAAATTCAACCCATTCATCGATTATGACTTGTGATCAAGATTTTCGGACTTGGCGAATAAAATGAACTCTACTTGACGGTAAAAACACCACAAGTGCACTGGACTGAAAGTCAAATACTGCAAATACTTAAGCACAAAAGAAATGAGAGTTGAAGCAAAGAAACTAAATTTTATTTCAACTAACTGTATGTGAAGATTCATGTACAAGTTATTCCAAAAATTATTACTAGCAGGGGACCGAGCCTACATCTACACATGGCCTATGAAAGAAAAATGAAAACAACTTCCTAACTGCCAAAAATGCGCCAAAGGGGGATTATCTACTTTTTCTTCTTCGGCTTTTTCTTCGACACGGAACCACTGGAACCGCTAACAGTCTTCCGCTTCGAGTCTTTACCCTTTGGCGGATCATCCTCTGATGAAGGCATGATATCGATATCTTCCTTCGAACTTGAACTTAAAGGAATATTCTCTTCTGGAGGAGTCGGAGGGGTCGAGTCTACCACCGGGGGCGGAATGGGCATGCTAGTTCCGACAAGCGTGTCGCCGGAAGATACCACCATAAGAGGAGTGGGGACGACCGCCGTCGTAACACTCTCGGAACCGCCACCATGTGTCGCCGCTTCCATCTCTGCATCGATTTGAGCCGGTATCTTGGCTTCACGATAGGTAGTGGTGGACTGTGACGAAGCGATGGAAGCAGGCGGGAACATGCCAAGAACGAATGGCATGTCCACAAAAGGATCGCTGTTTTGACCTAAGAGCTCGTTCATCATCTGCTCGTCCAAAGACAGTGAACTCCCCTGTGCCGTCAGCGCGACCGTAGTCGTGATGATCGCCTCAGTAGTGATGGCTTTCTGCCCTTAATGTAATTCTTGGATCACAGGAGGCGCATCTGATGTAACTTCAGTCACTGAGCAAGGAAAAAGAAAAGAAGTTGTCAGAACACACTTCAAGAACAAATCCTTCACTTCAAATACACACAAGATTTGTACAGAGTATCTTCCTCAGTTCGGCTCGTAGCCGGCTAAACAGCTTCTGAAGGATGTTCCTTTATGGGGGGATAGGCGTGGATGCTCAGGGTCATAGCCCGGAATCGGCTGTGGCTCAATTGCTGGCGTCGGCTCGGATACAAATGAAATAATCATCTCAGAACTTGTAACTTGATGTGCGATGCCAGAGTCCTCGCCAACTTCTAGATGTTGGGTGCCCAACCTCTCTCTTGCATGAGAGATCATAGAACCGTGGAGAATTTTCTTTTCATCTTCGCTTAAAATGCGGTTCTCCAATTCAAATTCATCGAGAGCACCACCCGACAGCATCGCCTTCTCTTCTTCGACTAATAAATTCCAGGCAATGAATATGTGTGTGGGGTAATCGTCGAGCCACGTCAAATTTCTGTGCCTCAGCACAGTGACATTATAAGTGATGAGAAGCTCTTCAATCTCCGTCTCGAGCTTGATCTCTGCCTGCCGAACTTTCTCATCAACTTCAGCCTCTGCCTCGCAGACCTTTTCCACGACCGCATCTCTTTCCCTCCGAAACTACACCGCCCGATCGCATGCTTCCTGTGCGGAAATGTTAGCGGCGTCCCTCTCCTTCATGATTTCCGAAACTTTGGCCTTAAGCTCATTTAGCTCCTTCAAGGCCACATCCCGCTCGGAGGCTACGAAGTATTCCGATGGCCCACGTCCTCCACCGTAGCATAATGCTCACGCTTCACCCTGTCCATTGCCGCCTGGGCTTCATCAGCTTTCTTAAGAGCCTCGATTTCTGATTTCCGAGAAGACTCGGCCTCGCCACTGAGCACTTGAATAATCCGGTCTTTTTGGCCAAGTTCTTTCTCTAGTTTCTCAATCATGGCCGCTTGGTCAAAGGCCACCTTTGATGCTTTCTTCACAGTTTTTGACCATTTCTGGTACTGGAAAAATATATCAACAAGATAATCATACATCATGGGTTCGACCGACGTTGGTATCCTTTTCAAACGTGGAGGGAAGACGAACCCATCGAAGCAAATGTCAGGGAA
The DNA here is from genome assembly GCA_030765085.1 of Allium cepa. Lineage (NCBI taxonomy): Eukaryota > Viridiplantae > Streptophyta > Magnoliopsida > Asparagales > Amaryllidaceae > Allium > Allium cepa. The sequence continues at coordinate 958,745,045 of CM060937.1, forward strand.
ATCTTTCTTCAGTTGAGCAAGCCTTGCTGCTCCTTCCCTCGAAGGCTCGGCCAATGTCTGCTCTGTAGCTGTAGGAGCCGCAATCTCAGTCCTGCGGTGGGTTTCGAGCCTTGATGGTTGCGAGGACGGCTTGTGTCGCGGTGCCTCTATAGGTCGCGAGGCGTGGGCAGGAGGTTGTACAGAGAGTCTGGGAGGTGGCGTACGAGATCGAGACTGATGCCTATACTCTCTATCTCTGTCAGAGCGCTCATGACTCGAGTACCCCTCGTCATAGTCTCTATCTCCTTCTCTCCTATGTGGTTCATAATATGATGAAGACTTGCGTTTGCTGCGAAGACTGCCAAGCATCGAGCTTCGACCAGACATGACATCTGCAAGCAAAAACATAAAACGAAGTTAGTAATCTCTCATATTGAGTGTATTACACTCAGAAATCGTGTAGTATCGTGAAGTGTGAATGTAGGTGCAACCCCCCGACCAACCAGATGTGTCAACCACACTAGTGGGCAGAGACTCACTTAAAACTAAGGCTTCTGAAAGTTCGTCCAATCCGACATCATGCTGCAAGGACACGTCGCCTGGAATTGGAAGATCGGTGAGCCCTTCATAAAGATTCTCAGTTCTTGGGGAGACATCTTCGAAATTCTAATTCCAGAGGTGGGCCGGGACGTGACAACCGATTTCCATCTTCCCTTTTAGGTGGCTTAACAACGGCTGCCTTACCTTTTCTTTGCTCTTCGATATCCTGGGATACATCCGCAGGTTCGCCCAACGGTTCTTCATCGGTGTGAGTTCTCTCAGAGTCAGCGTCCTCAATTATAACAACTTTAGGCTTTCTTCGTTTAACTCGTTCTTTCGAGGTAGTCCTTAAAGCAACGTCGAGCATTATACTTTGACTTCGTTCAATCAGCCCAAGAATCCTAAGATTCCTATCTGTTAAGAGCAACTCGATATTCCTCTCTTCGCTTGGGATTTCTTGAAGAACCCGAACTATCTCCTTGAAATGTTCACCTTCAGGTCGCTGGATTATGGATGAAAAGAAAAAAGATGTGAGTCCGAATCCATCTATATATGTCTTATCAACTACCCGAGAAGATAGCAATACTCACGTCTAAATAGCCATCGCCTAGCAAATCCTGGAGGGCATCTAACATAGAACCATTCCGACTTGAAGTAGCTCAATCTGGTCCAAGATCCTGTGAACACTTGGCAATTTCTTACCGCCTCCAGGAATGTGAAAGATGGACTATCAGTCCGACTCTTGAAGTTAAACAAGTATCTGATCTCAATCGGGAGTGGCGGTCGATAGAGATACTCCATAAATGCAACGAACAAGCTATTGACCGAGGCATATCCGTTGGGTGTAGCTGAGAGGGGGCGATCCCCAAAAACGACAATACTTCTCTTATATACCGGTTCAACGGAGGGAGTGTCCCAGCTGCGCACGCATGGCGATTGAATGCGACATATCCCTCCGGCGGATTGTGTGGTCTGTCGCTTGGACCTGGCAGTAATACTTCATCCAACGACAGACCATGACTTAAGCATATTCTCCCTAGCATATCTTCAGAAATGTTGAATGGGACGGAGTCTGACAGACTGGCAATGAAAGATGCATCGGGTAATTCGTCCGGAGCTGCGTCGATGACTTCGGCCTCGATGTCTGGTATTTCGAGTCTGAGAGGAGTTAGACCCTGAGTTTCTTGCGGTTGCGAGCTTGAAGTTTCCATAGTTAACTAACTCACGGGAAATCATCGTTAGATGCTAAAGAGCCCGTGCATTCCCCAGTGTAGAGTGTATGAATGTGTAACGACCCAGAATTTTTAGAAATTAAAATTTGAATATTTAATTAATTTTAAATATTAATAAGTGAATTTATAAGTCGAATAAATTTTTATTTGAATTATTGAATTTAATTGGATTATTAAATCGATAATTTAATACGTTAAATTATGGAAATAATTGAAAATTGAGTTAAATATGATTGAAAATGATTTGTAAAATTTTATTTTATCATGTTGAAGTTAGAATGATATTTTAGAACTTTTAAAATCGATTTAAAAGTTAATTTGTGAAAATTGAATATTTTAATATTAAAATCGACTAGTGAAAATAGTCAATTTTTGAACAGTCTTAGAATTAAACGAAACCAGTTCCATTGGATCCGTAATAGTTAGTTATTACCGGATTTCAATTTTCGTGTCAATCGGAGCTATCGTTTGATCGTGGCAGCTCGAAACGCATCGATTTATTTTTAATTTAAATTTGGCGAGTTAAAATAGCCATTTTTCAAAAAGTCTCGGATTTCGATGAAACCAGTTTCATCGGATCCGTAATGTGATATTATTGTAAGGTTTCAAATTTCAAGTCAATTGGATTTACCGTTTGTCCGGTACAAATTAAAACGCCTAGAAAATCGCTTAAATCGGTTTAATTTAAATTGAGCGTTTACAGCCATAACTCGCACAGATGTCCGAATTAGCTTCCGAAACCTGTTCCATTGTGTCCGGAACGCGGAGTAAACCCTAGAAACACTGGTTACGGCGCGTAAATCGGAGTTCGGAATTCCCGGATGAATAGTGTTCGTTCGTTCTTCTATAAATAGCCCTTAACCCTTTAGAAAAATAAAATAAAAAATAAAACAAATCAAAACCCTAGCCGCCAGGTGCTTCAATCAATGGCCGAAATGCTCCACTCTTTCCCCTCCATTTACTCCAAATCTACACATTATTTCGAGAAAACTTCAACATGAATATTGTAGAGAGTGTCGAGTACTAGCATCTCAACGGTGGTGATTTGAATCGAAGCGCTGGATCGACCGGGATTTCACCACAAAGGCCGTACGTTCGAACGCGTGGTTCGAGGCCGAGACTTGACCGAGCTCGACGAGGCTCAGGGCGATGGAGGAGCAAGGCGTGGCGCTTCGTTTGGCATCGTTGGATCGAGGTAGAGATGTTTGTAGTGGCCGAGTTTTCAAACCCTAATGTGAAGCAGTGGGTTTCGAACGGTCTGGGGGTTGAACGCGTGAATGAGGAGAAGAAGCAAGATCTTGCGGCCACGGTTTAGTCTCCAGGATTGCACGGCTGAGATCAGATTGTGGGTTTATAATTTAATTATGTTATAAAATGTTATATAAATCGTGTACAAACTTCAAATATTCATAACTTTTTCATACGAGATCGAAAAAATGCAAACCCAGTTGCGTTGGAATCGTATGGACGAGCACTACGCGATGGAGTTGGTTTAGAGTCGTTTGGAGTTAGTGAGAATTTTGAGTAAAATTAAACGGACGTTTAATTTTATTCGAAATAAATCGCTAAAACGGAAATAAAATCAAGGTGAGAACTTCTCACTCAATCGAATCAGTTTTGATTTTATTTTAAATAGTTAGATTTAAAATATTTGAATGCATGTTTGAATGATGATTGTTATATATTGATTGTTAAAATAGACATTATACGCCGTTAGTAAGCGGATGTTATTTATTAAAAACATATACCGCGAATATTTCATAAACAGTGAAATTGGTATTATATATAATAGCAATATATATATATTGGCATATGTATATATTGGAGTTATTGATTTCCCGCATTTTTTGTTTAGCGGATGAGACCCTATTACGCCGTTATTAAGCGGATAATATTTAATAAGAACATATACCGCGATAATTTCGTACTGGAGCGAAATTGGTATTGTGCTAATGTTTGTGAATGCAGGAAAACAGGTTGGAGGGATCCAACTGGATTCCTCAACAGTTTTTATTTGATTTCAGATATTTTGATATTTGATGGATTTTCATATCGATATATTATATCGTTGTAGTCGTGATTGACTATTTGGTGCGTAGCATCATTGGACCAAATTTTGGGATTTTAAAATGATTTTTAAAGTGATTTTTGAGAATATACTATATTTTGGAATTTGATCCATTTTAAATAAATAAACGTTATAATTTTTAAAAGTTATAAAAATTACGATTTTTGAGAAAAATAGTTAAAAACTGATTTTGAGAATATGATGCTAACGATTTTATAAAATAGTTTAATCGAGATATTTTAGAATTATTGTGAAAAGTTTAAATATAGGATTTATAAAATTTAATTATTTTATGAATCAAAATGGTGAAATAATAAAGGAAATTAAAGAAGTTTTAAAAGAATAATATAAATTGAATTATATTAAGAGATTTATAAATGGATATTTATAAATTGAAATATGGACATTTTAAAACGAGTTTTTATAAGTGTTTGAGTGAAGTGAAAATGAATTTCATAAATGAATGAAATTTATAGAATTTTATACGGTGAAGTTATAAATGGAATTTTATAAGCAGTAGGTTTATAAAATTTATTAAGTTATTAAAATAATGATTTTGGATAAATGAATGAATCTTATAAGTTATAAGATTTATAATTTGGGAAGTTGAAAAGAACGATTTTGTAAAATAATCGTTTTATAAGTATTTAACTTATAATATGAACTTTTAGTTTATAATTAAGTTATAGACTGGAATAGGTTAATAAAGGAATTTATAAGAAGGAAGTTTTTATAAATAAATAGAAATGGAATTTATAAACGTTGTTTTATAAATTCGCAAATGACTTATTTTGATAAGTAAATTGTTGAAACCTATAAATGGAGTTATATTCACATTTTTGAACAGTGAATAACCCTTTGAATTAAATTGAATAAAAGGATGAAATTGTTAATGAAGTATATTCACGTTTTTGAATAGTGAATAACACGTTAAAGAAATTGTTTTGGATTTGGATGTTTTAAATAGAATTAAAACGATTGAACAATGTTTTAAAATGTGTTGAAATTCGAAACCATAGATTTCAACATTTATTGTTGAAATAGACGTTTTCGAGAAATAGAAGGAAATAATGGACTATAACACTGTTGTTATAGTAAATGATTTCCGAAAGGAAATGTTTTGTATAGTATTGGGATTTATATATCTATTTTAATTTTGAATCCCTATACTAGTGATTTTGGGTTGTTGTAACGATGTTTTACGCAACATTGGTTTTGGCCCAAATAAATATGTTTATGAGAATGATTTCCTTAAAGAATGAAATATATACTTAATTTCGATTTAAGTATATTGAATATTTTCTAAGTGTTGAAAATAAATAAAATTTGTGAATTACTTATGAATAAATAAGTATGGAAATGTTTTCCAATATAAAGTGAATATTTTGAGAATTTATCTTTTTGAAGATAAATTGAAAAGAAATATTGAAATGAATAATTGAAATCGAATATTCATTGATATTTTGGAATTATAAATTCACTAAAGAATTTATAAAGGAAGTGGAATTTGTCTAAAAATAAATATTGATTTAATTTTGAAGTGTGAAATAATATATCTTGTAAAGATATTTTGGAAAATAAATAATTTGGAAAATTATTTGGAATCTGGTAATGTGTGCATATCCAGTGATAGTTCAATAACCGACTATCAATATTTCCCTTTGAATGGGTAATTGATGTGATTTGATTGAATGTGAATGCTACACTTATTTTTGAATAAGCGCTCACTATTCGGGTTAACCGGGAAAGGACCATGGGGTCGTATAACCCATTCCGAATATGTGATACGTCGTTGTGAATCGCATTGAAGATCGGTGTTGAAGACCCGGTATTTGCGAGAGCGATAGGATGACCTGTCGATTGTCTCTGCACTGAGTTGCAGCGGTATAGAGACTCCCTAAGTGATGGTAAATCCGATCAGGATTGTGAATATCCGGATTGCAAGGACTTCTTTGTAAGTGCCTTCGGTTTTGTTCGAGCCCGGAACAGACTTGTATGGATTGTGTGTCTGACATTACAAGTTGAGATATAAAGCCGATTTCTTTCAAATATATTTCTGTGGTGGCGGAGAATTTATTCTTTTAGCTTAACACCCTTCTCTGAGACGTACGAGCTCAGAGGTTATGTAGTTGAAGTTATCAGCGATATATTCCCAATTTGGTAATGTGATATGCTGAGTGATGCTGAAATGATCATTGTGTTGATTATTGTGATAGGATCGTTTATTTGATCGTCTATCTTAGTGATCATTGTGTTGATCATTTGTTGACCCAAAGCATGGCTTTTGTATAAAGTATGTTTTGTGGACGTGACTTCGTCGAACCTCACACCCCGGAAATGGTCAAAACAGGAAAGATGCGGCAAGGTTATGAGGGGTAGCACCCTTTAGGGTATGTACATTTCCTTCTGGATAGAGGTGGTATCATGGTATGGAGCCCAGATATTTAACCTATGTGGTTACTACGAATTTATTACTTTGTGGTTGTTGGTTTTCGGGATCCCGTGAGAAAGGTCGTTTACGATCGGGGAATGGCGTGCTCGTGTCAGTAGTTGCCCAGTTAGGGGTAATCCGGCCTTGTGTTGGCAGAGTTCCGGTTTGGTTCTCGGGGATGTCTTTCCAGAGGCATTCTCATGTGGCAATGGGAAGTTCCTTGGCCTGACCATTTGTTGGAAATCCAAAGAAACAATACGAAACTTGTACGGTTTTAGTTATAGAACCTGCTTCCTCAGGAGGTAGCTATAGTAGGCATAATATAATGGTACCTATGCTGGCTAAGATTTATATTCTACTTTCGAAATGAATTTCTTCTACACTATGCACTAATAATAATATCTAATTGATTTGATTTTAATGCGTATCAAGCATGTTTGGCTATCATAAGGAGAAATCTTCTCCAAGTCTGCGTTTGCATTGTGTGTGTGGCAGGAGGTCTTATGGTAGTCTCATTTTTAAAAGCATTGCGAATTGAATTTAAAAATATTCCTCTATTTTGATTTTAAAGATAAATAAACTGTTTTGAGTTCTCACACCAGTCACATGACTGACTTGGAGTTTATTGTTTTCCTTCCTAAACTCTGGGTGCCCACCAATTTCCACACGGGCAGTCAAGAGTTAAGGTTTATCAGGATATTCTGGATATTCTGGAGTTGCTGGAGGCAAGCTGGATGGCATGGCGTATTACTTATATAGTATTTCTTTTTCCGCTGTTTGTTTGATGTTGTACACTCTGATGATATGATGATATGATGTAATGAAATGTAATGTAATAACTGATATAGTTCTTTGTTTAAAGATTATTCATTTATTATTATATGTTGTTCCGCTGCGAATTGTGTGATTCTGTTATTGTTCTGTTGTTGTTTTCTGTTCCGTTCTATGTTCTCTATTCTCTTTTCCCTCTATTTTAAAATGTTCTATTTTCTTTATTGTTTTCTATCTCTTCTCTATTTTCTCTTTTCTATTCTATTTTCTATCTTCTGTTTTCTCTCCTCCTTATATTCTACCTTCTTCTCTCTTTTTCTTTCCTTAAAATTCTTTTTAAAAACCCATAACTATTCGGTTTTTCGGCAACGAAAAATCGAAGCGTTACATTTGGTATCAGAGCTTATGGTTAAGCGACAACCATGGTTCTGTTGGGTATTACTCATTAGAGATAGAGTCAGCAGTACTCTAGATTGAATTTGAGTGTAATAATAGCTATGAGAGCGTATTTGTTAGTGAAATATAAAATTGTTTTATATTGTGATGATTGGTTTATTGAGTGGTATATGAACCTTCGTCGGCGCAGCTTCGAAACTGAATCGAAGGGGTTTCTAAACACTTGAATAGAACAATTCGACACAGTATTGTTTTAAATTGGGTAAATGAAATAATTTTACTTGATTATATTTTATAATAAAAGAAATAATTTTTCAGAATTATTAAAGTGTATATAAGTTGATTGTTTAGATGTTTGAATAATCTAAATAAAAGAATAATTGTATAAGCAAAAAGAATTATAAGAGTTAAATTATAATTAAAGTGATTTACAATTGTGAAATAAACTTATATATAATAAGTGAAACTATATGAATATGAGTTGTGAATAAAAGTGAATTTAAAGTTAAATGGAAATTACTTTAGAATTGAAATCTGAATTTATTTGCAAATGTGAACTTAAGTTATATAAATAAAATTCAACTGTTGCAATTGAATGTGAATAAATTGGAATGAAATAATGAATATAAGTGTTAATTCATTAAAATCTAATGTTATTAGAAAGTTGAATAGTTGAATAAAAATCAATTTAATTGAACCAATTGAAAGTAATGGTGTTAAAACCAAATTGAATGAATATATGCAAAGTGATTTTGTTGTTATATGGTTGTAATTGATATACATTGATTGTTATATGATTGTTAGTTGATTGTATATAATTCATTAAGTATTAATGAAAGTGAATTAGTGAAATTTAAAGCTATGTAATTAAATTCAAATTAGAAGTAAATAAATTTGAATAGAATTGAACGTGAATTGGATTTAATTAGTGAATGCAAACTAATTAAAATTGAATAAGAATGAATGTTGATAAAATCCAATGTTAAGGAATCAAATGTGATTAAATTGAAAACCAATTCATTAAATATTAATGAGAATATGAATGAATATTTATGATTATGAATGATAATTTGTTGATGGTTGAATATATATTGTAAAGAATGCATTGCTATGTTAGCATATGTAGTTATTATGTTGCTATATGTTGTATATTGATACTATTATCTATATGCATGATTCTCATGTTGTTTGTTGAGTGATTAGTAGGTGCGGATCGCGTTTGCTTCGCATTTGGAGCTCGCTTTTGCGCTATATTAGCCGTATATGCTCGCTAATAAAATATAAGGTACATATCTCGGATTACATACCGTACTTTTACACTTTTTTCCCTTCGGGTGGCCTCATTACTTGATGAGATGTATATTTGTGATATATATACTATCATTTTTTTTCGGATCGAGCCGCGCAAAGGAGACTATGGCGAATTTTTCCAAAAATTTAAGGCGTTAGAATTTTTTTGAGAAAATTGGAAAATTTTTAAAACTTTAACTTTGATTTTGTAATTGAAAGTTAAACAATAGTAGTTGTTTTTGAAAAGATAACTAAGTATGATTTGAAAACTTAGTAAAGTTATTGTAAGAAGTTTAACTATGAATTATGGAAAATTAATAAATTATGTAACTTTTCTTACTTAATAATTTCGAGGATGAAATTCTTTTAAGTGGGGAAGATTGTAACGACCCAGAATTTTTAGAAATTAAAATTTGAATATTTAATTAATTTTAAATATTAATAAGTGAATTTATAAGTCGAATAAATTTTTATTTGAATTATTGAATTTAATTGGATTATTAAATCGATAATTTAATACGTTAAATTATGGAAATAATTGAAAATTGAGTTAAATATGATTGAAAATGATTTGTAAAATTTTATTTTATCATGTTGAAGTTAGAATGATATTTTAGAACTTTTAAAATCGATTTAAAAGTTAATTTGTGAAAATTGAATATTTTAATATTAAAATCGACTAGTGAAAATAGTCAATTTTTGAACAGTCTTAGAATTGAACGAAACTAGTTCCATTGGATCCGTAATAGTTAGTTATTACCGGATTTCAATTTTCGTGTCAATCGGAGCTATCGTTTGATCGTGGCAGCTCGAAACGCATCGATTTATTTTTAATTTAAATTTGGCGAGTTAAAATAGCCATTTTTCAAAAAGTCTCGGATTTCGACGAAACCAGTTTCATCGGATCCGTAATGTGATATTATTGTAAGGTTTCAAATTTCAAGTCAATTGGATTTACCGTTTGTCCGGTACAAATTAAAACGCCTAGAAAATCGCTTAAATCGGTTTAATTTAAATTGAGCGTTTACAGCCATAACTCGCACAGATGTCCGAATTAGCTTCCGAAATCTGTTCCATTGTGTCCGGAACGCGGAGTAAACCCTAGAAACACTGGTTACGGCGCGTAAATCGGAGTTCGGAATTCCCGGATGAATAGTGTTCGTTCGTTCTTCTATAAATAGCCCTTAACCCTTTAGAAAAATAAAATAAAAAATAAAACAAATCAAAACCCTAGCCGCCAGGTGCTTCAATCAATGGCCGAAATGCTCCACTCTTTCCCCTCCATTTACTCCAAATCTACACATTATTTCGAGAAAACTTCAACATGAATATTGTAGAGAGTGTCGAGTACTAGCATCTCAACGGTGGTGATTTGAATCGAAGCGCTGGATCGACCAGGATTTCACCACAAAGGCCGTACGTTCGAACGCGTGGTTCGAGGCCGAGACTTGACCGAGCTCGACGAGGCTCAGGGCGATGGAGGAGCAAGGCGTGGCGCTTCGTTTGGCATCGTTGGATCGAGGTAGAGATGTTTGTAGTGGCCGAGTTTTCAAACCCTAATGTGAAGCAGTGGGTTTCGAACGGTCTGGGGGTTGAACGCGTGAATGAGGAGAAGAAGCAAGATCTTGCGGCCACGGTTTAGTCTCCAGGATTGCACGGCTGAGATCAGATTGTGGGTTTATAATTTAATTATGTTATAAAATGTTATATAAATCGTGTACAAACTTCAAATATTCATAACTTTTTCATACGAGATCGAAAAAATGCAAACCCAGTTGCGTTGGAATCGTATGGACGAGCACTACGCGATGGAGTTGGTTTGGAGTCGTTTGGAGTTAGTGAGAATTTTGAGTAAAATTAAACGGACGTTTAATTTTATTCGAAATAAATCGCTAAAACGGAAATAAAATCAAGGTGAGAACTTCTCACTCAATCGAATCAGTTTCGATTTTATTTTAAATAGTTAGATTTAAAATATTTGAATGCATGTTTGAATGATGATTGTTATATATTGATTGTTAAAATAGACATTATACGCCGTTAGTAAGCGGATGTTATTTATTAAAAACATATACCGCGAATATTTCATAAACAGTGAAATTGGTATTATATATAATAGCAATATATATATATTGGCATATGTATATATTGGAGTTATTGATTTCCCGCATTTTTTGTTTAGCGGATGAGACCCTATTACGCCGTTATTAAGCGGATAATATTTAATAAGAACATATACCGCGATAATTTCGTACTGGAGCGAAATTGGTATTGTGCTAATGTTTGTGAATGCAGGAAAACAGGTTGGAGGGATCCAACTGGATTCCTCAACAGTTTTTATTTGATTTCAGATATTTTGATATTTGATGGATTTTCATATCGATATATTATATCGTTGTAGTCGTGATTGACTATTTGGTGTGTAGCATCATTGGACCAAATTTTGGGATTTTAAAATGATTTTTAAAGTGATTTTTGAGAATATACTATATTTTGGAATTTGATCCATTTTAAATAAATAAACGTTATAATTTTTAAAAGTTATAAAAATTACGATTTTTGAGAAAAATAGTTAAAAACTGATTTTTGAGAATATGATGCTAACGATTTTATAAAATAGTTTAATCGAGATATTTTAGAATTATTGTGAAAAGTTTAAATATAGGATTTATAAAATTTAATTATTTTATGAATCAAAATGGTGAAATAATAAAGGAAATTAAAGAAGTTTTAAAAGAATAATATAAATTGAATTATATTAAGAGATTTATAAATGGATATTTATAAATTGAAATATGGACATTTTAAAACGAGTTTTTATAAGTGTTTGAGTGAAGTGAAAATGAATTTCATAAATGAATGAAATTTATAGAATTTTATACGGTGAAGTTATAAATGGAATTTTATAAGCAGTAGGTTTATAAAATTTATTAAGTTATTAAAATAATGATTTTGGATAAATGAATGAATCTTATAAGTTATAAGATTTATAATTTGGGAAGTTGAAAAGAACGATTTTGTAAAATAATCGTTTTATAAGTATTTAACTTATAATATGAACTTTTAGTTTATAATTAAGTTATAGACTGGAATAGGTTAATAAAGGAATTTATAAGAAGGAAGTTTTTATAAATAAATAGAAATGGAATTTATAAACGTTGTTTTATAAATTCGCAAATGACTTATTTTGATAAGTAAATTGTTGAAACCTATAAATGGAGTTATATTCACATTTTTGAACAGTGAATAACCCTTTGAATTAAATTGAATAAAAGGATGAAATTGTTAATGAAGTATATTCACGTTTTTGAATAGTGAATAACACGTTAAAGAAATTGTTTTGGATTTGGATGTTTTAAATAGAATTAAAACGATTGAACAATGTTTTAAAATGTGTTGAGATTCGAAACCATAGATTTCAACATTTATTGTTGAAATAGACGTTTTCGAGAAATAGAAGGAAATAATGGACTATAACACTGTTGTTTTAGTAAATGATTTCTGAAAGGAAATGTTTTGTATAGTATTGGGATTTATATATCTATTTTAATTTTGAATCCCTATACTAGTGATTTTGGGTTGTTGTAACGATGTTTTACGCAACATTGGTTTTGGCCCAAATAAATATGTTTATGAGAATGATTTCCTTAAAGAATGAAATATATACTTAATTTCGATTTAAGTATATTGAATATTTTCTAAGTGTTGAAAATAAATAAAATTTGTGAATTACTTATGAATAAATAAGTATGGAAATGTTTTCCAATATAAAGTGAATATTTTGAGAATTTATCTTTTTGAAGATAAATTGAAAAGAAATATTGAAATGAATAATTGAAACCGAATATTCATTGATATTTTGGAATTATAAATTCACTAAGGAATTTATAAAGGAAGTGGAATTTGTCTAAAAATAAATATTGATTTAATTTTGAAGTGTGAAATAATATATCTTGTAAAGATATTTTGGAAAATAAATAATTTGGAAAATTATTTGGAATCTGGTAATGTGTGCATATCCAGTGATAGTTCAATAACCGACTATCAATATTTCCCTTTGAATGGGTAATTGATGTGATTTGATTGAATGTGAATGCTACACTTATTTTTGAATAAGCGCTCACTATTCGGGTTAACCGGGAAAGGACCATGGGGTCGTATAACCCATTCCGAATATGTGATACGTCGTTGTGAATCGCATTGAAGATCGGTGTTGAAGACCCGGTATTTGCGAGAGCGATAGGATGACCTGTCGATTGTCTCTGCACTGAGTTGCAGCGGTATAGAGACTCCCTAAGTGATGGTAAATCCGATCAGGATTGTGAATATCCGGATTGCAAGGACTTCTTTGTAAGTGCCTTCGGTTTTGTTCGAGCCCGGAACAGACTTGTATGGATTGTGTGTCTGACATTACAAGTTGAGATATAAAGCCGATTTCTTTCAAATATATTTCTGTGGTGGCGGAGAATTTATTCTTTTAGCTTAACACCCTTCTCTGAGACGTACGAGCTCAGAGGTTATGTAGTTGAAGTTATCAGCGATATATTCCCAATTTGGTAATGTGATATGCTGAGTGATGCTGAAATGATCATTGTGTTGATTATTGTGATAGGATCGTTTATTTGATCGTCTATCTTAGTGATCATTGTGTTGATCATTTGTTGACCCAAAGCATGGCTTTTGTATAAAGTATGTTTTGTGGACGTGACTTCGTCGAACCTCACACCCCGGAAATGGTCAAAACAGGAAAGATGCGGCAAGGTTATGAGGGGTAGCACCCTTTAGGGTATGTACATTTCCTTCTGGATAGAGGTGGTATCATGGTATGGAGCCCAGATATTTAACCTATGTGGTTACTATGAATTTATTACTTTGTGGTTGTTGGTTTTCGGGATCCCGTGAGAAAGGTCGTTTACGATCGGGGAATGGCGTGCTCGTGTCAGTAGTTGCCCAGTTAGGGGTAATCCGGCCTTGTGTTGGCAGAGTTCCGGTTTGGTTCTCGGGGATGTCTTTCCAGAGGCATTCTCATGTGGCAATGGGAAGTTCCTTGGCCTGACCATTTGTTGGAAATCCAAAGAAACAATACGAAACTTGTACGGTTTTAGTTGTAGAACCTGCTTCCTCAGGAGGTAGCTATAGTAGGCATAATATAATGGTACCTATGCTGGCTAAAATTTATATTCTACTTTCGAAATGAATTTCTTCTACACTATGCACTAATAATAATATCAAATTGATTTGATTTTAATGCGTATCAAGCATGTTTGGCTATCATAAGGAGAAATCTTCTCCAAGTCTGCGTTTGCATTGTGTGTGTGGCAGGAGGTCTTATGGTAGTCTCATTTTTAAAAGCATTGCGAATTGAATTTAAAAATATTCCTCTATTTTGATTTTAAAGATAAATAAACTGTTTTGAGTTCTCACACCAGTCACATGACTGACTTGGAGTTTATTGTTTTCCTTCCTAAACTCTGGGTGCCCACCAATTTCCACACGGGCAGTCAAGAGTTAAGGTTTATCAGGATATTCTGGATATTCTGGAGTTGCTGGAGGCAAGCTGAATGACATGGCGTATTACTTATATAGTATTTCTTTTTCCGCTGTTTGTTTGATGTTGTACACTCTGATGATATGATGATATGATGATATGATGTAATGAAATGTAATGTAATAACTGATATAGTTCTTTGTTTAAAGATTATTCATTTATTATTATATGTTGTTCCGCTGCGAATTGTGTGATTCTGTTATTGTTCTGTTGTTGTTTTCTGTTCCGTTCTATGTTCTCTATTCTCTTTTCCCTCTATTTTAAAATGTTCTATTTTCTTTATTGTTTTCTATCTCTTCTCTATTTTCTCTTTTCTATTCTATTTTCTATCTTCTGTTTTCTCTCCTCCTTATATTCTACCTTCTTCTCTCTTTTTCTTTCCTTAAAATTCTTTTTAAAAACCCATAACTATTCGGTTTTTCGGCAACGAAAAATTGAAGCGTTACAGAATGTGTCATGCAGTGCGATGCTGTGCATTACTTGAGCAAGTTCTACAGAATAAACTGAAATGCGTGAACGACAAAACTCTGAAAATCAAACCGGAAATGACCGTCATCGCTGACCGTCACAACCGTGCCATCCGGATGCTAACGATCGATTCAAGTTGAAGTTCGTTATATTTTTGTTAAGCTATGGTTCCATCAGCGAGCTTCGAAAGGTAGTCCAATATGCATTTCTACGATCAAGTTCGGTCATGTAAGGCAGAAGCTCGTCGGAGTCGAATGTTTTAATGCGCAAAGTTCTCTAAGTTCAATTTCAACTTGGCATCGGTCGCCGCAGTTCAAATTCATATTGAGTCAGAGATGCATCATTTTTCGTATCGACCATGTTCGAATCGATACATTCGTATCGATCAGATTCGACTCGATACATTTCAAATCGATCAATAACAAAGGCTCGGGTTCGAATCGATATGTTTCGTATCGACCGGGGGAGTATGTCTCGCATCGATCAGAAATTCTTAGCTTCGCATCCATGACCGTTCTAGTCTTCGTATTGATCGTTAGAGCGATCGATGCGAACCACTTCATTCTACTTAGCCTTTCCAGGATCGATACGAACATCGATACAAAATCATATGATCTGGATCGATTCGAAAACCCCTATTACAGATCGACACGAAACGAAGACAGAGTCGTTCCTCCACAACTCCTTCTTCTCCAAAGGGTCTTGACCCCATTTCCTTCCTCCATCCTTGACCTTACACTGACCCATCCCTGATCTCGATTTCGTCAAAATCGATAACAAAGGCAAATAGAACGAAAAGATTTCAAGTCTCGTCGTTTGCGCATTAGATTTGTTCGATGAATTACCTAGATCCGACAATTGATTTTGAGGATTGAGAAATCTGGATTGGTTCGAAGGCAATTGTTTTCTCTCCTGACCTGATCGATGAGAAAGTAGGGGATAAAGAGAGTAAAAGTAAAAAGTTAAAAAATGCCGAAGTCCTAGATATTTATATGGAGCCTAAGGAGAGACTGGGCCGTTTTGCGTCCCAGTCAACGTGACTGGTCGCAACCGGTCAAATAATGGATCGATGCGAATGCTCCTTTCGAATCCATCAGACTTTGCCTTCATCGAGGCGAAAGTACCATCGGATTTCGTCGATTCGAAGTGCATAACGAAGGCTGCACTAAAGGTATCGAACTCCATCGATTTGAAGTGTCTATTTTACAACCATCAACTCACAACAGTGCAAGTCTATCGATACGAACGTTGATTTCGTATCCTTCGAAGTTCATCGATACGAATGAACATTTCGTATCCATCGAAACTCATCAACGCGAAGCAAGGCCCACCAAAGTTCATGACCATCGGTACGAATGACCATTTCGTATCCCTAAAGGTGTATTGCATCGATATGAAAAATTGGTTTTCAACCTCTTACATTAATTCAGGAGAGGATCGATACAGGAGGATAATCAAGAACAACCTCAAGTGTTGTTGCAACTCGATTTTAACGCCGGTTCAAGAGAGGATCGATACGTAATTTGATATAAAACAAAACAAACTAAACCGACAACGACTCGTGAATGCGCAGCGTTAACAAGAGTCGAGTTAACATATATGCATATATGTCGGACTAATATTCAATTTTCAACATTCATAGGGGGCGAATACTCATTTCATTACGATTACGACGACAAACAGCCGATCACTATCATACAGCAGCCAGTTACAGCAATATAGAGTACAGCTTTCAACAAAAAATACGATGATTGTTCAGAGAGAAACTGCAGCTTTTCAAAGCACGTCATGTTTCCACAAGACGTACTTTGGGGGGCAAATGTTATCCCGCCTTTTGGCAAGGCCGTGACACCCAAAAACTGACTAGAAACTAAAGACAGTTCATCTCAAAGATTGGTTATACATTGTTTCGCCATGGACGTCGGTGAATTTTGTCCGACACGGATAAGGCTACAATTGATAGGACATGACAAGCAAAGCCATGAAGGCCAGCATTCCAAATTTCAAGTCAATCCGAGTTCATATGCTCATGTTATGATCGATTCAATCTAGAGGAAACGACCCAGCCTTCGTATCCATCACTATGGGTGATTTCATATCCATCAAGAGTGCGCTCGGTTCGAATCGATCATGTTCGCATCGATCAGTTAATAGCAGTTCGTATCGATCATGTTGGCAGTATTCGAATCCATCGAATTCGAATCGATGGACTTCGTGTCCATCAACAGGTGTTGTGCCTCGTAACGATTGGCCAGTGTCTTCTTCGCATCCATCATAGAAGCCTCTCTTCGTATCCATCGGGCAGCTGCTGTTCGTATCCATCAGCTTACTTCCTATCCATGAAAGGGATCCTGTTCACATCGATTGGCTTCGTATCCATTAAGATGCTACGTGGTTCGTATCCATCAAGGAAAGGCTTGTTCGTAACCATCGACCATCAGTAGTTCGTGTCCATCGATGACTGCTGTTCGAACCCATGAGCGAGGTCTTATTCGAATCCACCGAGTCAACAAACCTGGGTGACGTGTCATCCCTCGACACGAACAAGGCGAGATTTATGGAGTAGATACGGTCAACTCAGAGTAAAGACCGGATCGAGGCGAAGTATGCGTGCCACATCATCACGAGACCACATGAGGCGAACGAGTCGAAGGGATCGTTTCGAAGTGATGGATTCGAACCAAACAACCACCGAAAAAGTCCATTTCGTATCTACTATTTCTCCCAATCCACTGATCCAAATACAATGAAATTTTCACAGGAGCTTGCGTACACACTAAGGAATGTCTCTGCCAAATTTCAGCTCGATTGGACATTATCTTGATCGATACAAAATGAATTCATATCGATCGCAGAGCGAGTCGAAACTTTCTGAGATTGGTCGCGTGGGCTCACTCACGTGCCAGAACGTGTCTCCCGAAGTTTGAGCGAAATCTCAGCCTCCTACGCCTATAAATAGAGCCCCAAAGTCTACAGAAGAAGGATCATTTTGATTCTCAAGCGCCCAGACTCTGCCAGATCGATACCTACATCATACTTTTGCTGTTGAATTCGAATTTGCAGTTGTATCTTGCTGTTGTTTGCCGTAATCACTTGTAATCATTGAAAGAGAATCAATAAAGCTGCAAAAACTTCATAGTGGACGTAGGCAACACTCCGAACCACTCTAAATCGCTTGTCTGTGCATTTACATTCCTGTTGTTTGGAGTTTTTGTTAGATAATCCTCATTTTTAATTTATATTCTTCATTATTATCTCTTCAAAAACTTCCGAAGAGTGTTGTGACCAATTTTGGTGCAAACACTTAGTTTGTTTTAGTTGATGTTTGTCAGTAATTGTATAGACAGGTGTTTATAACTGTCCAAGCTAATTTAGGTTAGACTTTGATATATGTATTTTAAAAGTTTTTCCGCTGTGAAAATATTTGTTCAATATTATATGTTATTCCATTCAAGTGAGATTATGTTTTATTTATTTTTCTTTATTACCCTTCATGTTTCGTATTTTCGTGCAATTTGAGTTGGACATTTGTGATTTATTGTCGATTCAAAGGGTATGGAAAAACAGGTCGTGACACCCATGAACTTGAATTTGACCTGACTAACCCATTTATGGGCTTGGTATTGTTGTATAATTCTCATTTTAGCTTGGCACAAGAATGGTATTGTTGTTATTCAATTATGCCTACCTGTGCAGTTAAAGCGCTCGGTAGATTCAATGCGGCGGAGGTACAAAAAGTCATAGCGGGGATACAGCGAGGATATATCGGGATATAGCAGATGACTCTAAAATAGCGTATAAAACTCATACTTAATGTTTTTAAAAATATATAATTGGTAATTAAATGAAAAAATAACATTCAATTGAATTATAATTAATACATAAAATTTTAAACAAAAATATGTGCGATTATACTGTAAATAAACGTAAAACTGTTATGTAACATAACTGAATTTAATAGAATATTAGAGTATTTTTATTTCTGAAAGTATATTAAAAATTCATTTAAATTAATTAATTTCATGATTTTTATAATGTATAAATGTCATTTTTCAATTTATTTCTTTTAAGAAGATATAGCGAATGCAGCGGAATAAAGCGGGAATAACGGGATATAGTGGGCTTGAAGCGGAAAGGCTGTATATGAGGCTATATGAAAAAATCGCAGTGGTAGAAATCCACTATGAGATATAGTAGGGTTATAGAGGGGTAATAGCGAGGCATTAACTGCACAGATTCCTACACATTCGCACTTAATAACTTCTTATGTTTTCATGCCCATTCCCACGTAACAGCTTCCCAAATTTTCATACTTATCATAGCTTGCAATAAAAGAATGACAACAATATCCTTCTTTTGCTCTAAAATTCTCATCTTAGCTTGCAAAAGAAGGGTATTGTTATCATTCACTTATTCCTATACAATCGCATTTAACTACTTCCCATATTTTCATGTCCATTTCCATTTCTTTATATAAATATTTTTGTTAATGGATTACACGAATCAACCCGAAACCCACCCGATATATAATCAGGTCAGCCCAAAACCCACCCATTTAATAAACGGGTTGGCCCGACCTGTTTAAAAATAAACCCGCACCCGAGTTGACCCAACCCAAACCTGACCCGTCCCGACCCATTGACAGGCCTAGATGTGCTTAGTAACACCAAAATCAGAGTGGGTGTGTTTGTAACACGTCCAAATCAAGTGGGTGTACCCTGAGTCCGGAAAATCAGGAGGGTGTGTCTCGTAGCTTCAGAATTGAGATTGTAATTGGGTTTGTCTTCTACCCGTTTAAAGATTGGAATTTGAAAAGAAATCTATACTGGCAAATGTACAGGACTGGATGTAGGGTAACTTTGAACCAGTATAAAAATTCATAGCGTAATCTCTCTAATTCTCTACTTTTTACTTTATTACATTTATACTTATATGTTTCTGCATCTTTGATTGTTCTTTCTACATTGTTTTGTAATAAACTTGAAAGAACTTTAGAAAGATTCACAAAAATTAAAAAACACTATTCACCCTCCTAGTGTTTAATTAGCCTTAAGATGCATAATTCTACAACCCACATTTGGTATTAGAACATTAGTTTTTCAAAAACTCATAATTTGATTTTGAAAAGTTTAAATGGCTAGTAACGCTATTGGTATATTTGTTAACACTTTTTTCGAAGGAATATCTAGTGGTAGACCCCCACTTTTTAATGGTAGAAATTATACTTATTGGTCATGTAGAATGAAGATCTATTTACAATCTAATGGTTTAGGTATTTCAAATGTTATACAAAATGACTACAATGAACCACAAACTAATTTTGCACAATGGACTGCTGGCCAAAAGGCACTTGCACGGAATAACTCTAAAGCCATGAATATTATATTTTTTCCACTAGATAAAATGAATTTAATAGAGTTTCTATTTGTAAATCTGTATATGAAATTTAGAGAACATTACAAGTTACACATGTGGGCACTAGTAAAGTGAAACAAACTAAAATTTTCATGTTAACTAATCAGTTTCAATTATTCAAAACAAGTCTATTTCTGACATGTACTGTAGATTTCAAGATATAATGCATTCCTTAGTTGCATTAGATAAAAATTTCAGAAGAGGATAAAGTTAGAAAAATCTTCAATTCACTCTCTTCAAAATGGGATCAAAATACACTTTAATAGAAGAGGATAATGATATTAGCACTCTGAAAATTGAAGAATTAATAGGCAATTTAATGTTCTACGAAGCATAATTATTGGGCAGAAGAGAAAGCAAAGCAAGAGAAAAGAAATCCATCACTTTTAGTTCTATAACTGACGATCGGGATTCAGATGATGACAATGACGAAGAAATTGCTTTCATGATCAGAATTTCAGAAAATTCCTGAAATATAGAAAGATGGACAATTTTCAAAAATTTGACAATAAGATTTTTGGAACTGGAACTTCAACTAAATGCTCCAGCTGTGATGAACCCAATCATTTTCAGAGAGATTGCCTACATCCAAATACTTCAAAGATCTCACCAGAAAATGATTCATCCAAAAAAAGAAAAATGTCTTATATAGCAAATTTGGATGACTCAGACACTTCCTCTAGCGATAATGAACCAGATACTGAGAATGTGAATATGTGTTTCACGGCAATAACAGACTAGTGAGAACTTATCAATAAAAAGCAGCAAAAACAGTATCTTTATTTAATAATTTTTATTTTATTTTTTGGTTGATTATGGTTTAGGAATAACTTATCGATTAATAATAGTTATAGATGAATATAAGTATATATATAGGAATATATTAGCATAGTTTTATTTTTGGAAATTTTAAGCTATATGTCAACATATTCCCATATCATATGTCGATATAGATGCTAGAAAACATAGATTTGAAATTTCAATTAAAAATCAAATTTCAAACTTCACTCTCTTTTGCGCTTACTCCCATATTCTGAAAAGATACCTTTTTGACCAAGGAACGTGGCTCCACTCTTTATTAATTTAATCTGTCTCTATCTATTTATTCACCTATTTTATTTCAAAGTTCAAATATCTCTACACCATCTTATCTCCTCAAAAATTCAAAAATGGCTTCCATTGGCCAAAATAAAATAAACCCATAAGGCTCTTTGAGAAAACTAAAAGCTTTTTCTTTGATGGAAAAGATGCCATTGAAGCCTGTATGGAGTATACTACTTCAAAAAAAGTTTCTCCCGGAAGATTTGCTAAATTTGAAGATTTTTCCTCCTATGGTTTACATGACCTTTGTTTTGAAAATAAATTTTTTGGTTGAATTGAATCTTCTCAAAATAATTTTCTTTATTATTATTAGGATTTGGTCAAAATGTTTAACGTGAATTTAAGCGGAAAATTTTATCAAGGAGAAGAAGGTTAAGTTTGGAGTGGTGTTATTGGTACTTAAATAGTTTTAAATTGTGAACTTTTAGGTCATATTTTTTGTTGTAAATTTAGTGGAATTTACATCTCCACTTAAGTTCGATTGATTCGGTTTGAATATTTGGATTGAATTTGATTAGTTTGGATTGTTTGAATTTGTGTGTTCAATTTGGATTGATTGGCTTGCACATAATTGGATTTATTTGTACACACATATATAGTTTAAATTGGATAAATAAAAATTTGCTTCATAAGTCTTCATATACTCATTCTTAATGTATATAATATAGTGTAATTGTTTATCATATATCATTTTAACGTAGATTATTGATTTTAAACCTATAGTCACCAAGTATTTAAATTAGGGCCAGCTTTTAGTTTTTTTTCTTTCACCCGTTTTTGTTGATGATAAAAAGGAAGAAAAATATAAAATATACATATGCATATATTCAGAGGGAGTTATTTAACTTAAGGGGAGTTACCTAACTCAGGAGGAGTTATATCATATTTTATGCAATACATTAATGGTTGTCAACGTCTAAAGGGGGGAGATTGTTAATACCTCAGTTATCGATTTGGATGACAACAACCTTGATAACAATAATGTTGAATATGCAAGTATATGATTTTTGTTTGTTAATAATAAACATATATATATATATATTAATTAAATTTATTTTTATTATACTATTTTATTTTTCACATAATTAAATAAATATTTGCTGAATAAAATATATAACACAGAATTTAAATTCAAACAAATATTTTATTTAAAAAAAATTTTATGATAATTTTGAATAGTATAAATTTGAGCTCTCACTATATATATACATAATTTCCATTACAATGTAATTTCAAATTATAATACAATTTTTCACTATACATTTGCGCCTCACTATATATCACTCGTTTACTCGTATTTATTCTTCAACCATACTCCAATTTATATCCAGCATCTGAGTTATCTGCAAAATGAACACTGACGTAATAAAATTGAAAAAGAAGTATCTTTTTGCAGTGTAAAGTAAAATGTATTTTGAAAATATTATTTGGCTCAGTTATTTGGGTTGTTCGTCATCGTTTATTTTGAATTCATCATACACGAACAGCTTGCGACATGCACATTGTATCACTGTATATGCCACAAGGTCGTGCACACCGATATATACTGGATAAAAATGCAGAGTCAGGTGAGCACAAGGTAATACCCAAGCCGAGGCTAGATTCAACTCAAGTGTAATACAAATGCATCACAAAATTGTCGAGTACAAGTTCTTATGCAACGAGAATCCAACACTAGACCATGCTAACAAGTGCACATCTTTGTACACATGAGAACAAACTCCACAGTGGAGTCATGAAACAATGTCAACCAGAATAAAATGTACAAACCAACTGATCACAAAACTTCAGACCGTAAACAACACATGTACACATGAACCAATAGATCATCACGACCACAATTGAATGCACACTGTAATGCAACATGAAGATGAAGTCAGTGGATGTATACGTATGCATTTAACATACATACAGTCACAAGTCAAGGCAGCACTACAACCAGATCAGTTTCCAAAAATCAAGACAAAGTGCAGGTTGAACCAGTGCAAGCAGTTGATACTGTACACAAATGCGCAAGAACAAAAATGAAACAGTGATGCAACATTGATACCAGATACTATAAGACCACAACAACATGTAGAGTCAATAATAAATTGATCAGGAGCAACAAAGAAACTTTACAAGACCGAACCACACACAATGCAACAGAGGCGGCAACATGTACATGACTCAAGACAGCAAATGCCAACACAATTCATATATGTATATGTTGGCATATATGTACAATTGAATCAAATGCAAACCAGACCAATATCACACAACAACTACAAGCATCAAGTCGCAAATGTTACAGCAATGAACACACTTATATATATGCTATGCACATGAATCAAATGGCCAAGACCAAATTCAAGTATACATGAAGAACAGTAAACAACATGTCTGGACTAAATGCATATGGACATGTACTTGATGTAACCCAGAGCTCAATGCAACCATATATCAATGGCATCAGGGCAGTGCAGCAGTGATGACCCAAGTGCACCACAATAGGTTAGTACACATGAAAACAGGCGAGCGCGACACTTCAACCAAGACACAATGAAGACAGCAGCTCAAATGAACAAAGTGTAGACTTACATCAAAACACACCAGACTTGATTTCAAGTAAAACAAGAGTACATTTACATCACAACACTCATATACACATATGTATGTATGTACATGTATGGTGATACAGCAAGTTCATATCGATATGCAAGCAGTGCAACTCAAAGAAAATGCAAAGTTATGCTAGTAAATACAAAAGTGCAGACCACCAGATCAATTCAATGTAAAGAATATGCCGTAGGAGTTTCTAAACATGTCAGATTTTAAACTCAAAGCCGTGGTGACCTAAGTGGTAGCAAGTTCGAACAAATGAGAATCAAAGCCAAATGAATATGAATAGGTCTAGATAATATCACAAGTACAATGAACAAGTCAAGATAAATCAACATCGTCAAAGCAAACGCAAGCCGTGGTGACCAAGCCAGAAAAATATACAAATTGAACCAGTCAGAAAGCATCACCAACATTCAATTACAAATCAATGGCCAAACAAAATTATCATGAAGAATTCAAACGGTATATATAAATTAAGGGGGTCGAACTCTATTTAAACCATTAAGATCATCGGCATGAAAATACGTTCGAGTTCAAGAAAAATAGAATAGCAATAAATCATTAAAACTCAAATCAAGTCGAGCATAAGCAAATTGGTAAAGCAAAATCACATACCATTTTAATATTCAATCTCGACAATTTTGAAGCAGCCGTGTACGAATCGAAGTGACGATCAATCGACAAAGCAATCAACATAAGAATATCATTCAATTGATCAACCATCAATCGGCCACCTCATATTATCATGAAGCCGTAATTTTTTTTAAAGTGAAATGAACGAGCAAAGAGACAGACATTATTCACAAAGCAAAAAATACAGGCCGAAGTCAAAAAAAAGAGAAAAGAAATATACTTACTGTTATCACAGTTATTTTACTTTAGGTCGTCTTTATAATCGGGCTTTATTTTTAAATTAGGTTTCTTTCTTTTAAATTGTTTTTGAATTTGTATTTCCCTTTTAAACTTTTGTAAATTCTGGTCGTGTGACTGGAGGACAAACTATGGTGGTGTAATTCGAGAACTCGCAACTCAGTGGCTGAGTTGTGGCAGGATTTTGAGCATAGATTTAGGTTAGTTGATAGCGGGTGTCGCGAGTTTACGTATATAAGCGTCTGACTACTTAATTTGTAGTAAAATCCTTGAAGGCAACACGTAGGTAGGGTTTTGCCAAAGCTAGGTAAATTTTTGTTGTTCTATTTCTGCTTTTAATATTCCGCTCTTATCTATGCTGCTATTATTGTGCTATATCTGTGCAATTATTTTATATATATATTTGCATTAAATTTTTATAATTATTAATATCACCGTATTCACCCCTTTCTAGGGGGAAATCGATCCTTCCAATAAAACATCCATATAAAATATGGATACTAATGTTTTATCAAGCTATATAGTATACAATGCATGATATTATATAGATACCGAATCGAAGACTATATAGTATAAATGACTTAAAGAATGGTCATGAAGACTCATGAGTATAAAGACTAAGACATGAAGATCTCAAGACTATATCATAGTGTATAGAGCCATAGAATATTGTTAAAGTCGCTGGTAGTGATCTTTGATATCTATTTTCAACTTTTTAAATCATTTTTTATAAAAGATATTTTTAAAATATATTTAAAATATTTTGTAAAAGTTATTAAGTTCAAAATGTTTATAAACTATGTTTAAACTATTGTACAAAATATCAAATTATTTTACATAGTAAAGGATTTTCAAAACATTTTAAATTGAACAAGTTTTCAAATTACAAAGGCCAATGTCGACATATATGAAAGATGACTAAGGATCGTGTAATATGAAATATTAGCTAAACTATTTACTTGAGTAGAATATAAATATAAAAAGTAAAATAATAAAGTAAATGACACCAGAGACTTTTATACTGGTTTGAACTTCCCGTTCTGCGTCCAGTCCCAGACTCCTTCTTGAATTTAACTTTTTATCCTCTCTTAACCTGGAGGAACATGTATTACACCGCCTGAGCAACCAAACAGGACTTCAATCGCCTAAGCAACAGATTAGGACTTCAACCGTCTGAACAACCGAACATGACTTCTAATACAAACAGTAAAAATTGCTTCCGACTGATTATGCTCTTGAATGGCATGGATAAGTCAATAACGTACACCCTTCCTATAATCTTCTTCTTTGTGGTATATAGTGTAGTTCCGTAAAGATAGGAAGTTAATTTAATCACAAATGGAATTGCTCTTGAATGTGCAAGTGATTAGAATGAGAGTTTGAATGCAAATTGCAAGAGTTTAGACAATAAGAATATGAGATAGAATAAAAAAATAGATGATTAAAACAACCGATTTGAAAGCTATATATATTGTTTAAATCTTGCAACTTATCGTGAAAAGTAACGATCAAAACATAGGAAAACAACTATTGAATCAAGGGTTTGTCTATTTAATGAAGTGAAATGTCTTTTCAAAAATATAGTCGTTATGCAATTTCAGTCGACCGAACAAAAGAATTCAGCCAGCTGAAATATTAAAAATTCGAACCAGAGAGGAAACAATTCAAAAAACCTTATTCAGTCGAATGAAATGGGTATTTCGGTTGGATAAACATTCATATCAAATTGTGCATGTGCATAGATATTCAATCGACTAAACTAGGCATTTCAGTCAGCTGAATTTCAGGTTTCTTGCCATATTCATGATTTTTCAGAAATATTTTGTGTGAACAAGTGTAATAAAAACTTTGATATATGAACTATGATTTGGAAGCTTTGAAATTGCATGTGTAGGCGCGCATATACCACTTCGGAGAGATTTTAACAAAAATTAACTACAAGATGTAGAACATAGACAAACCATGGACAATATTGAAGCTTCTATCTGGAATCTGGTCTGCAATCTATTGTCGAGTAGAATCGTTTCTTCTCCTGCAATTATTGTTAGTTTACATAATATTTACTTATATAGTTGTCATAATCAAAAAATCAAAATACAATGTTATAACAATATAGGCAGATGATATGTTGACATATATGCCGTAATTTCGAAATTCAAATTTTGAAATGAAGTGTCTATTCATCGTAACTCTTAGCACATAGACACGTTTGTTTATTCTCTATATGTATGGGGTTTTCAAATGAATTTTCAATATCTACTTTCTTATTTTCTTCTCTCCTCTTATTCTACCAAAAATTTTAGTGAAAAAGTTTTTCAAATCTTCTCAGTTTCAACCAGAATCAATTCAATCTTCATTATATTAATTCTCTACTATTTAATATCTGATTTCAATCATCTCTCTCAATTAAAGATCAGAGTGTTGCCCAAGAGGCTATAAAATGCGCTGTTTCGAAAGATCAAGAAATTAACTTTGGAAAACCATCAAACTCTAGTTGTATTTTTGTGTGGGGGTGTGATTATAGACCATTAAAATCAATTAGGTGCGCTTGGTAGCTTAAAAATTCGAATGCGTGTGCTTGGAGCTCGTCCAAATCAAGTGGTTGTAACCTAAGCCTAAAAAATCAAAAAGGTGCATCTTATAGCCATGGAATCAAGATTGTTATTGGGTTTTCCTTCGAACGTTTAATGATTGGCATTTGAAAAGAAATCTATACAAGAAATTGTACGGAACTAGATGTTGGGTAACTTCGAATTAGTATAAAAATTCCTGATGTAATCACTCTAGTTCCCTACTTTTTACTTTATTACATTTATACTTATTTGTGTTTGCATATGTGATTGTTCATTCTGAACTATTTAATAATAGTCTTGCAACAACTTTACAAAGATTCACAAAACTTAGAAAACACTATTTACCCCCTCTAGTGTTTAATTAGCATTAAGATCCATAATTCCACAACCCACAAAAACAAGGAGCACCCAAGAAATATGAAACCGAAAGATTATGTTCCCCTAAATGATACACCAGAGAACATATACCATGCTACTTAAGGAATGGGATCGTATAAAAAGCCACCCATGGAAAAGGCAACCGAAAAGGATAAGTGCTTCAGAGAGTACTGCTTTTTCCATGAAACCCATGGACACAACATGAACGAGCATCGACATTTGAAGGATCTCATTGAAGAAGTGATAAGGAAGTATAAGCTCCGGTAGTACGTCAAAGAGCCATAAGAAGGTGGTCCAGCTGTGAAACCCTAAAGGCCTTTTTCCCAAGGGAATCAACCTGAACTAAGCAGAGAAGGGCCCAAGAAAAATGTTAAAAGATTCGCTATCAATACCATAACGGAAGGACCCCATCTAGCGGAGAAAAGATAGAGGGAAATGGAACGGTACACAAGCTCGCTAAAGCGCATGCCACGAGAGGAATGCTTTAACATGGAAGACGGAGCCCCAGCTAAGCAATAAAGGATGATGACAAGCGTCATTGTGTTCTGAAATAGAGATACCGATGGAGTCGAAGCACCAACTTTCGACTCCATAGTGATAACGACAAATATACGACTGGTAATAGTACATCTCACATTAGTGGATACTGGAAGTTCTGTAAATATACTATCCAAGAGAACATTTGATCAAATGAAAATTAATTTAAAGAATATTATAGCTTGAAAAACCAAGATTCAAGGGTTTATAGTTGAAGCAAAACAATCAGTTGGGATGATCGATATGCCCGTGGAATTGGGTGAAGGAGATTGCAGGGTAGTCCAAATTCAAAAGTTCGTCATTGTGGATGAGTACTTGGCCTACAATGCTTTTTTGGGCTGACGAGCCCTTGTTGATTTTATAATAGCACTGGCTCCTTAGTGTTTGATGATGAAATTCCCTACATAGAATGATGTTGGATCGTTAAGAGGAAACCAGGGCATGGGAAGGGCTATGTCGCGGAGCTGAGGGAAGCAAAGTGATGGGAAACATGCGAGAATGTGGAGGGAACCCTCCATATTCAAGACTCACAAGCATAGCAATTAAAGCTCGAACCCTAGCTCGAGAATCATAGCAGGTTTGATAAGGCTATGGATCCCAAGAAGAAGTCAAGGGAAGGGCGAGCAGTGCCAGTTGAGCTGACGGTGAATGTTCCAATCAGTATGGACGATCCTATATGGGTGCTAATGATTGAATCTTGGCTTAGAATTAATTTAAGGAAGAAATTAGTTAATTTCCTCTAGTGGAACTTGTATATGTTTGCTTGGATGCATTCAGATACGTGTGGGATATTACTAGAGATAGCATATCATGCACTGAATATTTCGTTCCGGAGTCGAAACGGGCTTTTCGGGTCGTTATCGTTCAATCAATCTGGTCCATTCTTTCTGTTTCCTCTTTGCATATAAATAGTTTGTTATAAACCCTAGCCACTCCTCATATTCATTTGTCTGTACGTACATTTCCTTCTCAACTTCTCATTCCAATGGCAGACAAGCAAATTCCAAATTCCATTAGTAAACCAAAATCAAACTGAAAAATCAAACTCCTCAAAAAAATTAGGAAAATATATAAATCGAAGATCTTAATGACATGAATCTACATCTGGTGTCCGTTTCTGCAAACGATGCTGGAGTCAGCCAGAAACCTCGGTCAAAGCCTAGAATTGCAAAACCCTAATTTCGATTTGGGGGTTTTTGATTTCATCATTAATTTGCGAAATTATTTTATGGGTTTTGGTGAGATCAGCGTGCAGAGTCATGTGGTGGTGGTTGCGGCCTCGATTGGTGGCTGGGGTGGTTGGAATTTGTAGGTTTAGGGCTTGTAATCAACGGTGACGGCCAAAGATTTAGGCGACCGCGCCCTAGGGGATGAGGGCGGCCCGGCAAAGTGAGGCTAGCAGTAGTCGTGGCATGACCTAAGGTGATCTCTACCGAGGGCTGCGGCCAGTCAAAGCGTGGTGGAGGTGCGTGGAAACCCTGTGCGTGAACGTGTTTTGCACGATGAAGGAGCGCTGACGTGTCTGCCTTTAACGGATCGTTGATTTTGTTATTTTATTTTAATTTTGATTTCAATCATTTTAACGTGCATAATTTTTACATTCGAGGTCCGTTTCACGCGCTGTTTGTCCCGCTGGGTTCGTACCAAAATTTCGGACATTTTGACACTGGTTTGGACGAATTCTGAGACTGTTTGAGTTTTGGGTTTGAATTGGATTTAAATTCAATTTAAATTCAAAGTTGAGTGTTTTAACCCACTCACAACTTCTAAAATTTCTTATGTTAAATTAATTTATGATGTGATTAGGATTTATTTATGACTGTTTAGTACATTTTGAATCATCATCTCAGTTAATTTGAATTTATTTGTATTAAATTGTTATTTAATTTATGATTGAATATAAATTGCCAATTAAATACATGTTATTGATTATCAGTTTTAAATTGATATTGATTGATTGATTTGGATGATGATTGTGATGGATGTTGATTGACATTAGATGAATGGATGTTGTATTATATGTCGTTATAAACTGCAAGTTCACTGTGGGTTGAAACGATACTTACCCGAATGATCTATAGATTAAGGAAAAATCGTTACGGGTTGAAATGATAGACTCGAGCGATTTTATGGATATTATTTATTTCGAGATTGCGGTTTGAAATGATATATAACCGTAAAATTTTAAATTGCGGATTGAAATGATAAATATCCGTATCACTTGACCCTAGGGTAGAAAATTATATACGGACACTGGATTGGTTAAATTAAATGATTTAAAAACCCTTAATTTTTTGAATTTAATTAAATGATATTTTGAAGTGCAGTTTGATTTATATAAATTAAAGTATTTTGGAAAAATCAAGTTTTATGTTGAAATGGAATTGGTTTAAAGGAATTGCTTTAAAAAATGAAACTGTAGCTTAAAATTAAAATTTTAAGTTGAAATGAAATTCGACCGGAATTGAGCTATTGAATTTTTTCGAATTATAACTTAAAATATTTTGAAATTGGAATAATATGAAATTTGATATTTGAACATGGACTGAAACGATATGAAACTCGATAGTTTATTGAAATTCAATTTGTCGATTTGGAAATTTAAATTGGTCCAAATGTGTTGAAATGAATGAATAGTTTAATTTGATATAAATTCCAAATTCATATTTTAATATAAACTGGTTTGAAATATATTATTTTAAAAAAATTCAAACTGTTGAGATTTTCAAATTTATTCAAACTCTTTAATCAATATTAACTATATATATTATTTTGTTCTATTTTAAACTAATTCAATTTATTTTGAAAACTAATTAACCCTTTTAATTTATTTTAAATCTAATTAGTCCATTTAATCTATTTTAATTATATTTAATCTAATTTAAATCTATTTAACTACCTTAAATCAAATTAAAAGTACTTTACCTATAGTTAAACTATTTTGGAGCATTTTAACTATTTCTAAATTTCCAGATTTAGTAAAGTGGAAGTGTTTAAATTCATTTCAATTGCTTTAAAAAGAGAATAAGGTTAAATGACATTATAACCTAAGTTGGAATTTTGAATGTTATAATAAATCGAAATGATGATTTTGAAGCAAGGACTTAACCTATTTTGGAAATATGACTTTTGGAAGAAATATGATTTGAAAGTGGTATAGCTTTTGAGAACACGATATTTTGATATAAATTGTGAATTTGACTTGAAAGGAAATATAATTATCGAACTATGATTTCAAAGACTAATATGATTTCGAAAGTAAGTAATGATTTCGAAAGTGATATGGTTTGAATCGAATATGTTATTTTGATATCAATTATGAAATGATTTTGGAAATGTAAAAGAACCATCTGGTGTGTAATAAGCGATTGGTTTTCAAAGAGATCAGGATCGGGTGTTGTCATCCGCTTTGCCAATACCGAAAACCACTTTGACAACTGTGTACGTGGTGGAGATTCTAGAATAAAGTAGGATGGTGACGACGATCCTATATGGGGTATATACATGGACCCGACTCCCATGAGTTGGCATAAGGTGGCAAAAACGGGAGCAATTGACGGGCCAAGTGTGGTCATTCCTCAGATCAGGCAAACTCCATCGATCTATATTCTGACTTTGTGATTATTTTGGTAGCCACCCTTTGATTTTTACTCGGGAGTGTGTTTCGAGTTGGACGGTAATTGCGGCTAACAGTCCGAAAGTGTAATTATTATATCTACCCTGGTATTGCCTAGTTGTGCCATGTCACCTACCCTAGTGCGCCTTCTATGAGTTTGTTTTGTACCATACCTATGAAGCGCCCTCTGACGACGTCCAGTATGGGCGGGATTATGGTACTGTATAGACTATGGGAATATGTAAAATGTGTTAAGGAGGATATAGGCAATGCCTGTTTACTTTACTTTATACATTATTATAATAGCATATATTACTACATAGTAGATAATTTAACGGATCCTTATGAGATGTGAATCACGAACATCTCCTAAGTTGCCGCACTCACGTTAGATACTGGATAAGAGATGTCAAACTCCATAAACATCTCTGACGCCGTCACACGCATATTTATCGTTGATTTTGTTAGGTAATCAATTCTATGGTTTCAATGATAATAACTATCCAATGAAAATCGAATATGCATATATATCTCTATTTACAAGTAATTGTTAAAGTAACATCACCAAAGAGACAAGAACAAGACTCAAAAGAAGTATCAAGAGGCTACAAGTCGATAGAATCAGAAGAGCAATGACACAGACATAAGGAAAGCAACATGCACAAGTTCCAACGTCTGGGTGCACTAGCCAGACGTCTGATTGAATCCTCTGGTTTGTAAATCAGACAGAATCAGACGTCTGGTTAATGTATTCAGACGTCTGAAAAGCACCATATAAAAAAAATATAAGAGCCAGACGTCTGAAACATTTTCCTGACGTCTGATTTTGAACTCGACCGTGAGCATTCAAAGAACAACTGTCACAATTGAAAAGACACTTTCGCTCCTCTTCGCTGCAACTCTTCATCACCATTAGAAGCGACCATACAACACTTGTTAATAGATGCAACCACTCAAGGAATCACTCTACCGCTATAAATAGCATCAAGAATCAAAGAAAAGACTTCACCTTACTTACTTATGCTCTTTGCTCTTATTCTCTGATTTATACTTGATCTCTAGCAATCGAATACCTGTATTTTAATCTTCCATATATTTAGAACTCTTCAATCAATATTCTCTAGGTATATAGATTGGAAGCTTTTGTACTTAATAGTCAATATCCGTGTTATAGAACACATACTTGACAAGAACAAGCCTTTGTAACCAAACCTATTCCTCCGGGCGAAATGAGGGTGTTTGATAGTTGAATTCCGGAGCTTCAGGACTTGACGTAGGATGGGAGGTCCGAACCAGTATAAAATCCTGATGTGATTATTTCCATTTACATTGCTATTATCATCTATCAAGTTTATATTAGATACATTATATAGTTAGTCACTTATACTTGCATATATATATACACTACACGATCCACTCATATAAACCTTCATTTGGATCAGAGCAAGGTTTAATCAAAGAACAGTAACACGTTTTTGAATCACTTTAATATGGCAAATATTTTTCAAGAAGGACAATCCACAGCACGACCCCCACTTTTTAATGGATCTAACTATGCATATTGGTCAACACGTATGAGAATTTTTATGAAAGCTAATGGTCTAGAAATTTGGTCAGCCACACAAGTTAAATATGAAGCACCTACTACTGCTATGAACACATGGACCGATGCACAAAAGACCATAGCATCAATCAATGCTAAAGCTATGAATGTTTTATTTTGCTCTCTGGGCAAAAATGAATTTTCACGTGTCATGTTATGCACTACTGCATTTGACATTTGGTGTACCTTACAAATTACACGCGAAGGTGCAACAAAGGTCAAACGAACTAAGATTTCAATTTTGCAAAACCAATTTTCGTCATTCAGAATGAAGCAAAATGAAACTATTATTAACATGTATTCTAGATTTCAAACTATCCAACATGATCTTATGGCACTAAGAGTTAAATTTACTGATTTTGATTTAGTTTCTCGAATACTCAACTCTTTAACATCAGATTGGGAAAGGAAGGTTTTAGCTATTGAAGAAGCTAATGATCTCTCTACTCTCAAAGTTGAAGAGTTGATAGGAAATTTAATGTCCTATGAAGCTAATTTGCAGGCACGAAAAGAACTGAATTTGGAGAAAAAGAACACAGCGTTCCCAGCAACAAAGAATGATAACTCTGATTTAGATAAAGAAGAGATAGTCTTCATTGCCAAGAATTTTAGAAAGATGATCGAATTCCAAAAAGAAGGGAAGTCCAACACAACAAACCTATCTCAAATCAAGTGTTATGAATGTGATCAATACAGACATATGAAGAAGGGTTGCCCAAACTCAACAATGATAAAAAGAAGAACAAATTTGAAAAATTCAAAAAGAAGAAGGCTTTCAAAGTTACATGGTATGACTCGGACTCCTCATCATCTGAAAGTGATAGCGATATTGACGAAGAACAAGCTAATGTGTGTTTTATGGCACAAACTGATGAGCTATGTCCTGAACTTAGCTATGACGAATTATTAGAACTTAGCATGGAATTAGATGATAAATTTAGACAAATTAAAAAATTGAACAAAGAATATATTGTTAAAGTAAATAGATTGGAACTTGAAGTAGGAATGTTAAAAGATGAAAAAATTATCTTAAAAGAAGAACTTGAATTATCTCAAGAAAAAATCAAAAATATTTTGATAGAAAGTGAGACTATTACTATTGATTTTGAAAATACTAAAATAGTGAAGGATAATTTGTTAAAAGAAAATGTGACTTAAAAAATAATATTGAAATATTAAAAATTAAAAATATAGAATTAAAAGAAAAATTAGATAAAATTACAAATAATGCGTCAAAATTTAATAAAGGAAAACAAGATTTTGAAAATCTTATCGAAACTTCAAAACCATCAGGCAACAGAAATGGAATAGGATATAAAAATTCTTCTAAACAAAAAGGAAATGATGCTAAAAATATTAGTTATATAAAAACTAAAAGTTTACCTAAGTCTAAAATGAATACCAAAAATATGAAAATTTGGATTCCTAAGACAAATAATAATTTGATTAGACAAAAGCATATTAATAATTTCTTACGTAATGTAGTCTATAATAAAAATCATATTTATAAAGGTACCAAACCATCTTGGGTATGGCTACCTTCTCCTAACAATTAGGACCCTAACAAAATATATGGGTACCAATTAAAACATCTTTTATTTTGTAGGTACGCAAAATAAAAAATAAGGAGAAATGGATACTAAATAGCGGATGCTCCAAGCATATGACCGGAAATTCAAAAATGTTATCGAATATAACGTACATCGATGGTGGAACGGTAACCTTTGTAGATACTCGATTTTATGAGACTACAATAGTATAACTGAAGTATAATACTGATTACGGCAGAGTACCAGCGTAGAGAAGCCAAAAGTCCCTTTTTGATGGTCTAGGATTGCTATTTAAAGGTGTAGGCCGAAAATATCTGGCTCAGACCTTGGAAGGCTCCTTCTCTCACGTGAATGGGCCCACCAGATCGATACCTGGACATTTCAGATCAATCCATGATCAATACGTACATAATTCGTTTCGATCGAAAACGACTCCATTTGGTCTAAGATCGATCAGAAACCAAGTAGAGGTGGCAGCAAGCTCTTGTGAAAAATTGGCAGCATTTGGACTTGTAGATTTTGAGTTATGATTGATCCAAGTTTGGATTTGCAAAAGGCTGTCAGGTTCATGTCGATCCCATTCGTATTGATGGCTTCATTTCCATGCTAGCTCGTATCGATCAAAATGACGTATCGCTATATTACAGGATCGATCCACTTTTCGTGCCGAGTGACGAGTCTTCCACTTTTACATGCTTTGTTCGCATCGATCTGGAGTATTCCTTCGTCTCGATGGTTTGCACTTCTTCGTACCGATGCTTTGTAACCACTTCGTATAGATACGAACCCATGCATTAATATCGATGACCTAGATACCGTTTCGTATTGATCATTCCACACATCCTTTGTATCGATGACTTTAGTGGCATGTTTCGTATCGGTCATTAGCCGATCGGTACAAACTGAGTTGATGAGGATACCGATACGATGTACATATGGACGAGATCGATACGAAGCATTGCTTATTGATGAGTACGAAGTGAAGCGATCATGATGGATACGAACCGATGCTTACCTGATGGATTCGAACCGATGTATACAAAACAGATATGTTTTAGGTGAGACTTGATCGATCCATAACTTGAGCATATGAACTTTGATTGACTTGGAATTGGAAACGTCGGCTCTCACAGCTTTGCTTGTTGTGTCTTGTCAATTGTAGCTTGATCTGGACTCTTACAAAATTTACCCGTATCCATAGTAGACTTGTGTATAACCGATCTTCGAGACGAATTGTCTTTGGTTTCCAGTCAATTTCTTGGTGTCACGGCCTTGCCAAAAGGTGGAATAACACCCCAAGTTAGAAAAAATCCTCTCACAGTACAGTAACTAGTTTTCTACTTCTATAACATCTTCAGTCCCGATACATGGCTTATGCCTAAGTCTGGCATAGTCTCTACTCAAATTAGCAAAGTAATTAACCACTGGAGCCTCCTAAATTCCTCCTACAGCATTTCCTCCAACGACCCCGGCGACAATCCCTACTTGCATCATGTTCAAGAAAAACTGATACATAGCCCTCATATCTACTGGTGGGACTCCAGTACCAAAAGTTTCATCTCGAACCTGACCTAGGGTCCTCCTCATATTGGGTCGGGCATTTCCATTAGTGGTGGTGTTGTCCCCTCCTAGGTTAACTCTTCCTCTTCTTGCATCCATATCTGTATTCAAGCCTCATGAGATAGCGAAGAATACCTAAAATGATTAGGAAACTAGAAATATATAACTTATATTTATATATAGCAAATACAAGTACGTTACTATAGCGTTATCCCATATCCTAATCTTACTCTAATTTCCTTAGGATTATGTTTTCAAAAATCTTTTTAGTTAAAGTTTTTCATAAGCCTGGCATTGATACAAAGTTGTAACATCCCCCATCTGGAGGCCGGAAGCTGAGCTCTACAGATGCTGCAGTCATCCATAGTATTAACTTTTGATAAACAAAATACGGTAATGTTATTGGTATCTATAATGTCAGAAGCACATGAATACGAAACAAATCACAAATTTCAAAAGACCATTTTTCGTTACATTTCAAAACACATGTTCCATAATCAAATTACACATTCTCGTAATGTTTTGCAAGTAAAGATCAAATATAATTATTACATAAATTTCCCAAGAGCGAAATATGATGATGCCCCCTTAGATGATCAGAGTACTACATAGTCATAATTGACTAGTTACATACAGCGGAATAAACAAAACAAAACAGCAACTCCTAAACAGCTATTCATCATCTTCCTGCTCATCTCCGGAAGCTTTATTCGCCAACCTATTAACAATCTGTAAATCTCAACTCTCAATCTACTCAAATTAATATTAAGCACCCGAGAGTTTCAGAGGAAAACATAACATTCAAGTCAGACATAAAGCCTGGTGTGAATGACACTATACATCTTGGTTATTTGATATTAAGTGAGACCATACCGCTTAGCGGAACGGGTTTCCCCTCACTAATATCCTTTTAAAACATATCTTTTGAAAAAAATTCCTACAACCAAAACTGGTTAAAACTGTAAAGCATTATCATGTAAACATACATAAATGGACTATCTGTCCATACACTGTAGTTTTGTTTGGCCTACTACTAACCTTTGGCTGTCTCGGCCCTACCAAAAAACTTTTTATCTAACATCTGTTAGACACACTTCTTCTGGATGGTATGTCCTTAACTATCTATTAAATACTTCTCATCTGGACAGTCTGTCTCTAACTTAACATCACCCAGGGTCACTGATCCTAATGGTTTTGTGGGCTCACCAATAACCTATCTGTATACAAATATATATTCCTTTCTGTATGTAACCATAATTACAGTCTTACCTGTGACAAAGCCCTACACACTGAAATTTTGGACTAAATTAGCTGGGGCTAATAGCTAATGTATAGGACGCGACCCTATACCGGTCCCATCTGGTATTCTAATATCCGAGTCATTTTACTCGGGGGTATCTTCTCTTAAATTTTCCTTGAAAATTTATTCAAAATGATTTAAAATCTTTAAATCAAACTTAAATACGCGAAATACATATATTTTATGCTTTACTCAAAATCATCTTGCCATGTTATATATATATTTTACTCAGATCTTAGTTGATAAGAACATTTGAAAGTACCCTTTTGGAATCCATTGACAGCACTCCTTTCGAAACTAAGTTAAACCTTTTATTCAGTCTATGCTGAAAGGAAAAAACCTTCCTTTCGAAACCATTCATAGAAACTTTTTGAAACCATTGAAAACCTTCCTTTCGAAAGTTTAAAACCTTAGACATCTTTTCCTTTAAAACTGCCTTTCGAAAACATTGGAAAAACCTTTCCTCTTAGACCTTTCGAAACCATTGGAAAATCGTCCTTTAAAAACCTTTCAAAACCATGGGGGAACCACTCCTTCAAAACCACCATTTAAAAACATTTCGAAAGCAATAAAACATTAAAACTTTCGTAAGCCTTTTGGGTTCGATTGAAAACATGTAGAAACCTTTCGAAACCATTCAAAGTTTACTACTACAAAACCCTTTGAAAATTGCTTCGATCGAAACCATTTGGATTATGCCTTCAAGTAGAGAAAATGGATCAGAAACCCATTAAAGTCAAAAGCATTCTTTTCAAAAGCTATTCCTAAGTAAAGAACTGATGGTGTCGAAACCAACTTTCTGAAAACATTGGAGAAGTGGCCAAGTTTTAAAAAAAAAGTATACCTTTCGAAACCATTGGAGTCGAAAGGTAGAAAAGCGATAGCTAGGGGTTTCGACCCCTTGAAAGCATTACTTAAAACAAAAGAGCGCAACCCATTCGAAACCATCTCTTTAAAACAATTTGACCTCGTTGAAAGCTAACTAAGTCGAAAGCAAAGCATGCACAACTTTATTTTAAAATTAAGGCATGCTTCAACCCCATTGGAACCATATGTTTCGACACTACACCATTCGCCTTTATCTGATTCACAACGTATCAAGTATATTGATACCATGTGTATTGATTTCAAAAGCAATAGTGGCGGAACGTCTAAGGCGAAACCCTTAGTGCCGAAAGTGGCGAAACAGGCTAAAAAGGTAAGTTTTGTCTTTAACTTTTAAGAGAAATACCTTTTGACTAACCTGCTATGTTTGTCAAATTTCTGTTTGTTTTTATATTTCGTTTTCAACAGTGCTGCCAAGATTTCAGAAATAAACAATCATTTTATTTTATAAAATACCCCTTCGTCTTTTATAAATTTATAAAACATTTAAGTCACATACCTCAAATAATTTTATATATTTGTTAAAACACTTAGAAAAACTCTACAAAAATTCTAGAAAATCATTTCCAATATGTTCTCTAACATATATAAATTGCAATCACAAAAAAATAATTTTTTTGTCATAAATAATTTATAACCCAAATAATTTTTTTCTGCACTAGAAAATTAATATAAAATCCACAATAACTCAGAAAATTATGAAAATCGAGACCTATCTCTAAAATATCATTTCTGGTCTAAATCTAAAATCACAAGGCGTTTGGATGTCATTTAATAGGATTTTCATATCAAAACGCATCATAAAATCAATATGAACATTCATACATCATCAACAAGCATGTATAAACTTTTAATCATTCCAAAACATGGCAAGATCATGCAAAATACTTTGGGTTCATTTATAAAACTGAAAAAAAAAAGATGAGATATAGTAATTATTCACCTTAGCTTTATGATTTATGATGTGAGATTTGATCTTGATTAAGTGATTTGATTCTTCCTCTTGAAAATCCTAGCTTTATCTTCTCTTAAGATTGCCAATGGTGGTCGGCCTCTTCTTAGTTTTAATTTTGATAATGAAATGAAGTGAGGATTCACAACTAAGGGTTTAGGAATCATCTTACACCATTTTATTTAATTTAACTTATTAAATATCCTAAATAATGTTATTAAAAATATTGGGTGTTACAGACCCTGCAAAGATAGAAGCTAATCAAGACAGGAAAATTCTAAGGAATGCCATTGAGGGTAGAAGTTTTCATGGGTTAGCAGGTTATTATAGGAAGTTCATCAAGGACTTTGCAAAGATAGCAGTCTCAATGACTCGCCTAACCAATAAAAAATTAGTCTTCACATGGGACGAGGAAGCACGGAAGCCTTTGAGAAGTTAAAGGAGGTGTTTATTAGTGCACTAGTACTAGCTATTCGAATGGATCGAAGCCTTTTACTGTTTACACCGACGCATGTGGTATGTGGTCAAGAGCTATTCTTTTGCAGGAAGACAAGGTGATAGCCTATGCAAGTAGGAAATTGAAGGATCATGAGAAGAGATATCCCACTTATGACTTAGAGTTAGCGGTTACCATATTTGCATGGAAGATATGGAGGCACTATCTTTAGGCATAAACATTTGAGTTATTCGCTGGCCATATATCCCTTAAATACTTGTTCTTCTAAAAATATTTGAACCTTAAACTGCAGAGGTGAATGCATTTTATAGCATTGTATGAATTTGAAATTCACTATACCACCAGAAAAGGGAATATTGTTGTCGACACCGTTAGTCGGAGGCATGCTACTCTTAATGTTATAAACAAGTGGAGGCAGTTGGAGTTCCTCTCGAATTTTAACTTTCAACCGCCATCAGAATCCACTCCAGGTTATCTTATTGCTATGCAAGTGAGGCCATCTTTGTTGGACCACATCGGTCAAGAATAGAAGAGATGCGACAATAGTCGAAGTTTTCAAACAAATTAGGTATGATATAACATTTCCACCACATCCATAGGTATTTGATCGATGTGAGAGGATGGCTAAAGAGAGATGGATGACCATGTGCTCCGGAAGTGGAGGAATTTCTGGAGGAAGTTCTGGCTAAGTGTCACCGTTCTAAGATGATTTTTCATCACCGTTTAAAACGGGAGCATATAATGATGTAGTTTATAGCTAGGTTGCCTAAAAGTCAATGATGTAATGAAGCTAAACGGGTTATAGTGGATAGAGTCACTAAGAGTGCCCACTCAATTCCAATAAGGAGTAATAGGACGGCAGCATCTCTAGCGCAAATTTATATCGAAGAAGTGGTACGATTGCATGGAGTTCAATTTAGTATTGTTAGTGATAGAGACCCATCATTCACTAGTGAATTTTGGAGGAGTTTACAATCAGCCCTAGGAACGACATTGAATCTTAGCACTGCTTATCACCCCGTAAACGGACAAACAAATAGAAAGGATGAACAAAATTTTGGAGGATTTATTGAGGGATTGCATCATGGATTTTGGAAGACATGGGGAGCAACATTTACCTTTAGTAGAATTCATGTACAATTGTAGTTATTAGGCGACGATTGTTGTGGCACCCTTTGAGGCCTTATATGGGAGGCTGTACAAGTTACCTAATTATTAGTGAGAAACTACCAACAAAATTCTACTTAGACCATATTGATTCATGAGACTACGGAAAAAGTTGAGGCGGTTAGGCGAGAATGAAAGCCGCTCAGGATCAACAAAAGTCCTATGCTTACAGACAAAGAAAAGAATTAGAATTTTTGGTTAGAGACATGGTGTTTGTTAAGGATTTCCCTCTTAGGAAGGTTATGAAGTTTGGGACATCGAGGAAGTTGGCATCAATATTTGCTGGGCCTTTTCCGGTTTTGGAAAGGATGGGGAAACTTTCTTATTGAGTAGAGCTTCAGACTAAGTTAGTGGGAGTCCATGGTGTTTTCCATGTATCGCATTTGAGAAAATATCTACATGACACCACTATCATAGTAAAGCCTGATCAGTTTTAAGATGTAGTAAAGAAGCTGGTAGCACCCCATGCCATCGCACGCACAGTGGAGCATGAAGTTAGGAAGCTTTATAACAAATAAATTAGGCTTGTTCGAGTATAATGGGAAGATAATCCGATGGAAAGTGGATGGGAGATAGAAGAGTAAATGAAAGCATCTCATCCTGAGTTTTTCTTTGGTACACCGATTTTGGAAAGGGTAGAAAAACTTTCATATCGAGTAGAGCTTCTGACTAAGTTAGTGGGAGTCCATGACGTTTTTCATGTTTCGCATTTGAGGAAATGTCTACATGTCACTATTATAATAGTAAAGCCTGATCAGTTATAAGATGTAGAGAAGAAGCTGGTAGCACCCCATACAATCACATGCATAGTGGAGCAAAAAGTTAGGAAGCTTCGTAACAAATAAATTAGGCTTGTCCGAGCACAATGGGGAGATAATACGACGGAAAGTACATGGGAGACAGAAGAATAAATGAAAGCATCCCATCTTGATTTTTTCTTTGGTAAATATTCTCTCTTGAAATTTTAGTATCGTAAAGGTTTTGGTTGCATTGTGGTTGCTAGATTGGATGGTAGAGGATGGTTGCCATACTAGTTACTATTATTTTTGCGCTCGTATAAAATCATAAGCGTACTTAGGATGTTTTCCACACATGCCTATATATCACCATCTTACATTCACGCTAGGTTTGAGCTCATCTATATTATGTTGCATACTTAATCACATTGCATTGTTGACTGATTATATGATTGTGTAGATAACTTAGTTTTATAACATAATTGTAGAGTGCAAGTTACACTATCTGTTCCTTAGAGATTTTTGGGATGAAATCCTTTTTAAGAAGGGAGAACGTAACATCACATAAAATAAATATAAAACTTACTTAATAAAATTTATTAATTAATAATGAGTTTAAAAATAATTGCGGTCGTCAAAATTTGGCTATGAAAGTTATACCATTGTATTTGTTGCGATTTTTTGAGAAATTTTGATATAAAAAGTTTCGCAATCGGAGTTTAAACGAAGAAGTTATTCGCGTTTGAAGTTTTTGAATTTAAAATAATTCAAATGAATTTAAATTTAAAAATTAATAAA
This sequence comes from Allium cepa, assembly GCA_030765085.1. Lineage (NCBI taxonomy): Eukaryota > Viridiplantae > Streptophyta > Magnoliopsida > Asparagales > Amaryllidaceae > Allium > Allium cepa. The sequence continues at coordinate 958,787,871 of CM060937.1, forward strand.
ACATTAATGTTTAAAACTTAAAATGGTAATGAATAATGGAACATTAAGTAATAGACTTGACGTTGAAGTAAACTTTAATGGTAGGATTAAATGGAGAAATAAATAAGATTAATTCAAGAAGTTAATGGTTGTAATAAATCTCAACCAGGTGAAGAAGACCGGCTAACCGAAGGAATGTCGGTCGAATGGTTAAGGGATATTAGCTAGGGTTTGTTAAGGCCATAGATGGTCGGGGTTTAATTTAATAAAAAATATTCTCGATCTGATGGTCCTGGCGTGTTCCAACTACGATAAATAAGAAGATAAACCCTCACTATTATTCACAAAAATAGGAATGCTAGCAAAACACCATCAGTTCTCCTCATTAATTTTTATTCACAATCAAGATTTAACCTTTAGGGAAGAAATCCATCAGATTGAAGGGAAAAGGTAATAAATTTTCGCTACATACACCCATATTTCTTTATTTATATCCTTACATATTCTTTGAGTTCTGAATTAATCTATCTATAATTGAATGGTTGTATATTGAAAATTAAAAAGAAGATAACTAAAGGAGGACATAGAAAAGGCATGGAATCGAATCCAATGGAACTTGGGAAAAGCTATATGTTAGTGGAAATCTTAGTTTTTCACATTTTAGTAGTCCGTGTAGTAAAATTTTGAATTTGTTTTATGCCTTGGAAATTTTCGTTATGAAAACCTTAAATCTTAAACCCCAAAATTTCCCCTACAAAATGTCAATTCTTGAATTAGTTAGAATCTCAATTGTTTTTTGTTAATATGGTAGAATTACATTTTGTTATTTCCAATATGAAAATTTTATATTTTATTCAACTTCCGCTTTAAAATTTCTATTGTTGCGGCGAATGATGCTAAAAGAAAAGAATTAGAAAATGATGTGCAAAGTATGAATTTTCCTATTTATAGTTTGTACCACCTATTTTCGTAATTTAGAAAAATATGAATCCCTTGTCAATTTAAGCCTGTATATGTAAAAGTTGAATAGAATATAAAAGATTCAAATTGTAAAGTTCGGTTTACTTGAAACAGAGGCTTTGATTCTCATATCTTAATGTAAATTAATATATGTATTTTGATTCCATTTTTTAATTTGCAAGCCTGTTCTGTTTGGCTAACAATATTAGCTATTTTGTAAACAATTGCATTGGACCAGGACTTGCAAAAATATGCAAGATTAGACATTTTAATAACTCGAATAGAACGCTTTGGTATAGAAATATTTTTACGCATGCTTAAGAATATTTAGTTCCTAATATTTGCATTAGGTATAAATATATTAATAACATACAAATAGTAACGTATAAGCCGTATCGTATAGAATAACTAGGTTAATAAAAATTAAACTCTATAGGAAGGAAGTTAAGCATAATTATGGAAAATAATCGATAATTAAATGTGAAATAAAGAGTTTTCATTATATGGTCTTAATGTGTAAATGCGGACGAGGTGTATTACACATATATAGTTTATATATGGTAGTATATTCGAAGAGTGAAAATATGACTAGGTTATAGGGACGCGAAGTCAAATAAAAAACACATAGAAGCCTACCGAGCTAGTTTGGCAACCAGCAGCATGGCTTTAGAAATGATGTGAGATATCGTCTATAATAAGTACCCATGGTGGACACGAGTTTAGTCCCATTTCTATAGGATAAGTCTGCCTAGCTAATCTGGCTATCGACACCTACGAATAGTTGGACTAATGTGAGACATCATGATTTGGGTTACGGGTTGTAAGACGGATATCATAGTACGTGTCTGCTTCTAAATTAAAGGTATTAAGTGGCTATTATATGGTCCACCTCCTTCACACACAAGAAGTATTAAATGGTCCGAATTATCTTTTAGGTGCAATAATAGGAAATCTCTAGAGGCAGTCCGCTTCAAGGTTAAGGTATTAAGTGGCTATTGCATGGTTCGCCTCTTTTATGATGAAGAAGTATTAAGTGTGGGATCTCTTACGACATCGGCTAGGAAGTACCAGATAGGGGTCCACCTTGGGTCTATGTATTAAATGATAGGGATCTACCTAGAGCATAAGTATTTTATGAGCAGAGTCTACCTATATCCTATTAAAGAGATATTAAGTGGCACAGGTTCTTTCTCTCGCATCGTTAGGGCAGGATTGACGGTGATGGGTCGTTAGACCTCGATTCGAAAGATCGTTTAATGCAGTTGAAATAACGGAATTCGAGATTGTTTGGTCAAGTAACGGAAAATCAATCAAATTCATAATTGTCTCAATATAACTTTTTCCTTCTTTTTCTTTTTTTTTGTTGTATGAATATTAAGGTAGGACCATTCTAATGCTCTTTTTCGTCATGCATAAACTGAACCAACAATTGGGATAAGCACGAAAATGAAAGCTTATATAAATACGGATACACCCAATACATCAAAACTCATCGCCTATGGATAATAATAGCTTCCAATCATGTATAATAGCTTCCAATCTTGTATTGGTATAATTACTTCCAATCTTGTATTGGTATGGCATCTTTCGAGGCACTCTATGGAAAGCCATGCCGATCTCCTTCTTGTTGGTTTGAGGCCGATGAGAAGCTGGTTTTAGGTCTAGATTTTATTCGTGATTCCGCAGAAAAGATTGACCTTATTCGTCATAGAATGAAAGAAGCTCAAAGTAGACAAAAATCCTATGCCGATAACCGAAGAATGAAATTAGAATTTTCTATGGGAGATTTGATGTTCATTCGTGTTTCACCTATGAAAGGTGTTGTGCGTTTCAGTCGATCGGGAAAATTAGCACCTCGATATATTGGTTCATTTCCCATCACCGAACGCATTGGTTCTATGGCTTATTGTCTTTTATTACCAGCTCGGTGTTATTGATGATGTATTCCACGTTTCTCAACTGTGGAAATGCCTTAGAGATCCCGATTTTATTCTTGAGCCTGGTGTTATTGAAGAAATTGAAGTTTCACCTAATTTGACTTATGAGAAACATCATATTCATATCATTGCTACGGAGGTTAGAGGTCTTCGTAATAAAGATGTTTAGCTTGTGAAGGTTCAATGGTCCTCAAATCCTAAGGATTGTTCTTGGGAATCCAGAGAATTCATCAAGCAAACACATCTGAACTTACTCTCTCGTGCTCCTTAAGGTGAATTTCTCAATTTAAAATTTTCTTTTGTGTCGTTATGCCTTTAGGGTGGTTGTTACTCTTTATTTTCTTCTTAAGTGTTGCAAGGACGCAATTTCTTTAAGGAGAGGAGTCTATAACAACCCGCATATTTTACGATTGTATATTTAAATGTTTTACTTAAATATAGCATTGTTGGTCGGATTAAAGTCCGAAATGTGACTTTTTGTAAACAGTCGAATCCGGACTCGAAACCACTTCCATTGAATTCAAAAAGGCGTTTACGACCTTTTTAAGTATAAACATTGATATGTTTAGAGTTGATTAGAATTTTTGGTATTTTTTTAATTGGGCTTTGGGTTTGGGTTTCAACCCACTAACCCAACAAGGTAACCCAACTCCTTTACCAAATACCCTAACTACACTCCTCTTCATTCATTCTACTCCTCATTTCCTAACAATCGCAGGCCCTAGAAAAAAAGGGGAAAAAGAAGAGACGTTAGAAATTCCTAAGCCCTAATTCTCTTAGGAAATTCAACTTCAAGTTATAAATCAAAGAGAAGCTTAGGTAAGCATCCTCTTCATCTTCTCCATCTCAATCTTTCTTCAATTTTCAAAAATTCCTGTAACCTAATTTAGCAAATCTTTGTATTTGATCATAGATTGAAGGTTCTTGAAGTGTAGTAGAAGAGGAATTGGTCTTGCTTTGTTTTAGAGCTTCTTATTCGTTATTTTTGGATTTAAAGATGAGTTCTTGAACTCGCATCTATGTCTATAACTTCCATTGTTGTTAGGTATGAATTCCTAACATCTATTTCATGTCTAAATGCTTTTGAATTGAATTGGTTTGGTGAATTTTTCAATTTTTAGTATTTTAAAGTCAAAGTCTATGAAAATCCTACTATGGATGTTTGGACATGTTGTTCGGAGTGTATCGATGAGTCTATAGGGCTGGGTTGTCGCTTGGCATAAATCCTAACCATTGTCGCTCATTCGATCGCTTTCGAGATAACTTGACCATCAATGGCCTGGGCTAAATCTTGCTCTGAGCTTCAGCTCAGACGTCTGATAATATACTCAGACGTCTGAAGCCGTGGAATAAAAATTTCAGATTTTCAGACGTCTGAGATTATTTCCCAGACGTCTGGGTGATCTGGAAGAAAATTCCAATCTTTCAGTTCAGACGTCTGGGATAACCACCAAACGTCTAGAGCTGTTAAATTCAGCCAATTTGCCTATTTTATGTGGGTTTCCATTTATATCGATTTTTTGCTGATCCGATTAGTTGTTATCACTTTTATCGAATTTGGCGACTTCTTTTCTGGATTTTTAGAGTATCCATTTGATGGATTTGATATCGGTTTTTATGGTTTTAATTCACATCGTCGAATGAGAATTTTTGTTGATAAATTGTTTTTACAATCAATTCTGTGATTTGTCACTTTAAAATACAAAGGTTTCTATACTAGTAGTAAATATTCAAACTCTTTCACAAAAATGATTTCAGCGTTATTTTTAATACAAAGCTCTTTTTTAAAACCGTTTTTCAATCTATTAGCATATACAAACTTTTACCTCATTTGTATGAGAAATCTAATTAAACGACTTAGCAAAACAAGTGATATGACACTTGCGTTTTCTTTGTCGGTTAATTTTTGGACTTGTTCGATTGAAATCTTGTGACAATTTTCGAGTGGAAATCTACAATCTGTTCGTAAATAATTAAGTTAAGCTAGTGGTTATGGGACATGAAGCTAAACTCATTTATTTACTAGCTTAGTGTAATTCACACTTCTTATTGATCAATGGTGATCATTTTATGGTCTAGACTTGCGATATAAGATGTCTCTTTGTCCACGTGGGGACTGTACCTCTTTTTATGGAGCTTCGTCTCATTTTTATGGGCTAGCGACCCTGGTCTTTAGACCGTTTTATGGAGTTCGGTTCATCGGGCATACCGTTGTATTACGTCTTTGTTTCGACTTATCAGGTTCATCGGGCGTATCTTGTATTACTTCGTTGTTCCGGCTTATGAGTTTCAGATTCCTCGGACGTACCGTTGTATTACTTCGATGTTCCGGCTTATTGAGTTTCAGGTTTCTCGGACGTACCGTTGTACTACGTTGTTGCACCGGCTCTATGGTTTAGCGACCTATGGGATAGCGTCCCATTTGTATACACGTGTTGGTGAGTTTTCATGCTCCCATTTATGATAGGCCTCCCCCCTTTTGTATTTTTTGGATTTCTAATTATTGATTTCTAGAATTTGTGTTTCACCAATACTTTTGGTTTATATTGATAAGTTTTATCAATATTAGTGGTTTGGTGAATAAGCTAAAGAATATGACATTCTTTTGGTGTTTGAGAAGATTTGAGATATTGTATGACTTTCGTTGTTATCAAATATATACTTGTCCAAGCATGACATTATTGCTATCATATATTTTGTTATATCTCTTATCCTATCTCATATTGAATGATATTTATAGCTAGACCGATCCGTTTATTATTTCTCTTCTTAAATAATACTCCGGTCAGACCGATGTGTTGCAGGTGCTTCCACTTGACTTCTTAGCAGGGCCTAACTTCTGACTTTTGGCTAACTATTTTAGCTTATTAGTTTTTGCTTTTATACATTCGAGATAGAGACAACTTGATGTATACATATTCTTTTGTCTAGCACTTATACCTATTCTTTTATGATGTAGTGGATCTTATATGACCACTATTTTGATGTACACTTCTATGTGTTATGTTCATATATGTTTTCATCTTAGTCTTATGAATATCTGTGACTGATTTTGTGTTGTGCTTATTTTATATTTGTTCCCGAAGACCACATAGTCATTGTATAGTAGTTTTGAGTTTGTAATTGATATGTCGGATTTCCTCTTGAAATGAAATGCATGATATATCATCTGATATATCGGTACTCGCACAAAGCAATTACACAGATGGTCGTTCATCAACAGCCTTATTCTTCGTACTAACTGACCGCATTACCCGGTAGTGTCATTGGTTAGTGTGAGTATAGAGGTGGGCCGTCACAAAATTGGATAAATTTACAATCTTAACATGGGGCCTAAAGACAAATGATAACATTTCTCATTTTATTTTAGTAGCATATGATGCTATAAAAAGACCCACAAGGTCTCCACTTAGACATAAAAAATTGGCTAACACCCTAAATTGCAATATCATGCATTACCTATAAATTACCTAAGTATTCCGATTAGACAAACCAAACCAAAAAAGAACACTAGTACATTATCATTGACAATGTTTTTAAAAATTTGACGCACTGGAAAGGTAAACGTCTCTTGAAAGCAAGTAGAACATTATTAATCAACTCGGTACTTTCATCTATTCTGATTTGCCGTCTATTATACTATAGGTTTCCTAATTGGGTTATTAAGAAATGAGACAAAACTAGAAGTACCTTCTTTGAAAAGGTAGAATGGAGAGCTCTAACATGAGTTGCCTTATCGATTGGCACTAGGTTTGTAAACCTTAAAACCAATGTGGTCTAAGAATCATCAACTTGAATATTCTGATTATCTTATATAAATGGATCTGGCAATTTTTGAATAATAGTGAATAGCAAATTCCAATTATAATGACACCTACTGCTTGTATAAACTCCCAACCAATAAATCTCTCTCTTCTGGAAGGATGTTTATAATCTCTTCCAGATATTTAGATTAGGGCTCAACTTTAATGTCCACCACGGGGACAACTTTTGTTGGAATGATCTACGGAGATCCACCATTGCTTTGAAGTAAGAACTGCATATTGTTTTCATGCTTATGTGAACATGCTTTAAACTCTTTCAGTCGAAGCATAAACATGGAAGTACCCCAGGAGAAATAGTATCAATATGTGTTTACTATATCCTTATCGTCAAAGTTGATATAAAGATGATATCTATCGATAGATGAAAGCTTTTCCACTTAATCTATAAACATAAATATAAAACATAATTGGATATAATTGTTTCACACTTTCCAAAAAAAAAGCAAAAGTACACGTTTATTTCAATGCTTAACATTTACGTATGTGCTTTTATACTTGTTTCAGCATAATCAAAACATATTATCGACAATAAAACACGGATAGAGCTTTACATTACAATAGATATATTTATTATCTATGAATTTTAACAATTTACTATATTGTTTGCAACACACCATTAAGTGTAACTCTAAATCCAACATGTGCCAACATCCTTTATACGGTGAATTCAACATAAATTGGCACACTTATTTTCCTTACTGTAGTGATGAAGTTCCCAACTACAGTGTATAATAAATTCGCCCTCAGTCAATATGATGGAGGGTAAAAACATATATGAAAACAAAATGCCAAAATGTTCGAAGCATTATAACATCAATTTTTACAGTTTTGACCTCTGAGAGTTTGCCCTCACCTTGAGTTCTCTTCTTAATATTTTACCTGAAGCAGTTTTTGGAATGCTGCTTTCAAAAATTACTTGCCTCAGCCTCTTGTAAGGAGCAACCTGTTAGTATTACTCGTGATGAATATATTTTCCAAAACAGAGAAGAGTTGCTAATTTTTGAATATATACATGAGGTTACAACTACCATGTAATTCTCTACTTGCAAGTGGCTGTTGCACTCCCAACTTTCAATTATTAAGCAACATTTTGAAATGAATGAATAGCTTACAAAAAGGGAACTTCCTTGAAACACTGTTTTTAAGTTTCAAAATACATGGTCATCTCTTTCTAAAAACGGATTTTGAAAAACATCCATATTTTTAATTTTAGCCTCACTGCAGATATTTGCACTTCTGCAAAAAAAAAAAAAATTAATAAATAAAGTAAAGAAAAAGGTTTAATTTTGGTCATACTAACATTTGATTGAATGTTGATTTGAATTTTGAAAGAATTTTTTTTTATCAAAAATAAGTTTAGAAAGGTAATTTAAAATCTGTTTATGACAATGGTTTTTCGTTTTTGTGGATTAAGTTTGTAGATAAGGATAGATGCTAATTTCCACTTACAAAAACCGTATTGTTTTCGTTGTTCTAATGGAATTTAGCATTTGTTATTTCTTTCCAATGATAGAAATGACTGCAATTATACAACTGATAGCATTGATAGCATGAATTGTTTTACCTGACTTGAAACAAATTTCATGACATCTGATTCAGTAAGCAAGTTATTTCGAGGAACCACAAAGGCAACTGGAACCTCTCCAGCTTCAGCATCGTCCTTTCTGAAGATACACACACATATGATGTGAAAAGGTTATCTGCATGAACATATAGATGAAAATATAGATATAGTTCATAGATAGTTATATAACTACTTACGGCACAACAGCAGCATCTAATATCTGAGGATGAGATGTAAGAATTGCTTCAAGCTCAGCTGGTGCAACCTAACAAAGAAAATAAGCAGTCGCGTTGATCATGAAATATGTAACCTATATACAAGAGCATTTAATATGCAACGCTCACCAACTTTTGAATAGATATGTATGATAACTGTTGTGTGATCACTAATTGCATATGTGATGTTAAAAACAGACTACAGCATGACAGCATTCTATGTTCTACAGTCATAAGAAAACATCAAAAATTACTGTAATTTATCCAAATTTATCCATTTACACACTTTTGGTCAGCAAAATAGAGTGCAGTGTTAATTTTTCACTCGACAATGTAATATCGATCAAATTTTGTGTATTTTCAGTCAGCACTGTATTGCTAAGCAGGTAAAAGGAAAAAAAGAGATGATTCCAGAAAAACTTGGATTAATTTAAAAATGCTGCAAGGAACTGTACCTGAAAACCTTTGCACTTGATCAATTCCTTTATCCGATCCTCAACATAAACTCGGCCTTTTACATCAAAATATCCAAGATCACCTGTGTGCAACCACCCTTCTTCATCTAAAGTTTGTTTAGTGGCTTCCACATTATTCAAATACCCTGGAAAACACCACAAAGAGTTTATAGACTACAAAATATTTTTCCATTAAGGCTGCTAATATGTTTAACATAGTAAAACGGGAAGGAAAGAAAAAAAAGAACCTTGCATCATATTTGGTCCACGAAACAAAAGCTCTCCATTGTGATTTGGTGGAAGTGGCTTTCCTGTGTCTACGCTAATAACTTTGCCTTCAATGCCTGACATAAGATAACCTGCAGATCCATATTGCCTATTTTCTTCTTTGGGATCTTCTAGTGAAATAATGCTCGTAGTTTCTGTCATGCCATATCCCTGTTTATGACATGAATGGAATGTAACATTATCAAATTGTAAAACCGATAAAGCCTAAGTTTGATTGTTATATGTTCTTGATACAAGACCAAACTTTACTTCAGAAACATTTTGTAATACTTCATCATTTATAGTCATTTACAAACATTTATCTTTTATGAATGTGTCTATAACATATTCAACTTAAGTATACCTACCATATGGATCCAAGGGCACTTTCGATTACACTTACTAATACCATATAAAATTTAATAAACTTGATTATAAAATTTGTACTCCTAATACTATTTTTCCTATTTTTTAACTTGGTAAGAAATTATCAATAGGCGATGAAATACCGTCAAAAATGAGCAAATGTCATGTTTAAACAACTATGCAGCATCATACAACCATAGCACATAGGTTTACAAGGCAACAAATTACTGTTAGGTAGAAAACTGTGGTCGTGCTTAAAATAAGGTAACCCCTCGATCTTAGTATTAAGAAGTACAAAATTGAATTTTGATGATATTTTCTAGAAATGGTAATAGAAAATGTAAATCCAGTTGCCCTTAGCAGCACACTATTATTAAATACACGATAAAGTTATCTCAATTTGGCAATGCGATACAAAAATGCACCACGCCCGCCTTTCAGTCATTGTGTGAGTAGGCTTCCCACACTAAGGAAATTACAATTACACGCTTTAACTACAATTTTATAGAGGACTGGTGTCATGTTGACCACAAATTCTTGACCAAAATATGTTACCATTATACACGCTTGCACAATAGTAATATTTTGTGTATACGTTTAATCATCTATGTTCCAATGAGATTAAGCAAATGCAAGAGATTCTTTTCAAAAGAACTAGCCATTGCTCAAAAAGAGGCGCTATTACTTTACATCAAGTATAGAGTTCAATTTAACAGCATCACGCTATTCTTTCCCAAACATGATATCCGCTCTTTATTATTAGTAAGACTAGATAAAAAATATTGGCATTCCAAGTCAGACACTTTAAACTAGCCCTGAAGTTGGCCAAGTGGTTGAGCATCAACATTACAAAGAGAAAAGATCAGAGTTTGAGCAACAGTTATGACATATACATCTGTTTGGTTCGTCCAAATGTGTTAATGGTACATATATGTCACCAAAGTTTATTTCCTCGTATTATTTTTAAATCACGCACTATAAACTAAAAGGCACTGACATGAAGAGTCTGTTTGGAACAACATTTTCATGACTGCTTAAAATGGTTTCAATGTGTAATTTTTAAATAATTAGAAATGATAGCAAAAGGCAGAAGTGTTCAAATAATAAAATTTTAGTTGTAAAAGATGAAATAAGTCATAAATAGTTTCCCTTATTAACTTATTTACTACTTCTAAGTGTGTCAAATAATTCAAGTAACAAAAGTAATTAATAAACATTTTTTTCTCCTCATAAGCTATTGAGACTCCCTATGAACCAACTTAATACCACCAAATCAAACCTGAACAATGTCGACTCCAGGTAAATTCTTCGCCGCCGCCTCCATCAACTCTCCACTGCAAGGTGCTGCCCCAGAGCAAATCCACTTCAAAGAGCTCAAATCACACTTGTTGAGCACATTCCCTTGCTTAGCAAACCCAATCATGACAGGTGGCACTACGAACAAATGGCTAACCCTATACTTCTCAATCGATCTCAACATAACACCCATATCAAAACTCTCCATTACCACCAACGTGTTCCCTCTCCTCAACTGCGCATAACACAGAACACAAAGACCAAACGCATGAAACATAGGCAAGAAACACAGTATAGTATTTTTCGGTTCACCATTCTCATCTTGATCTGCTGTAATCATCAAACTAGAAGATATGAAGTTCCCATGTGATATAATAACGCCTTTACTCATACCTGTGGTGCCTGAAGAGTACAACAAAGCTGCTGTATCAGTCTGTTTACAAGGCTCTAATTCCACAAACCCTGACCCTAACACTAATTTGTCGAAGTCAGATAAAAGAACAATGGGGATATTCAAAGATTTAGCCTTTTCAACCAAGTCGGTAGTGGTCAAAACAAGCTTTGCGTTACAATCTGAAGCCTGCTTGCTCAATTCTCTGACGGTGTAAGTAGGATTCACAGTAGTAGCAATCGCTCCAAGATAAATGATAGAGAAGAAAGTTACGGGATAGAAAATCGAATTCTTCGCGAAGATGAGGACGACGTCACCTTTTTTGATGCCGGAACGGCGTAGGTACGAAGCGAAGGCGACGACGGATGATCGGAGCTGCGAAAAGGTAAGAGACTTGCCGGAAACTGCGTCGATTAAGGCGAGGTTGTTCGAATAGTCATCCGCGTTTTGGAAAAGGAAAGAAATCATGGAGAGGTTAGGGTTTTGGGGGAAATCGAGTTTGGTGCGTGGGGAAATGTAGGTGCAGGTGGATGGATCGAAAGTTTTAGACGCCATTGGACAACTTCGATCGGAATTATTTGAAATATTGACTGAGATTTGTTGATCGTGGACCATGTAGACAATATGAAGACGAAATAAAGTGAGGACTTGAAAGTGATAGCCCTTAATAGCCGACCTTTAAAGTACCGTGCTAGGAAGGAATATATAGTGGACACGGTTAAGCCATTGATCGAGGAAAGAAAAGGTAGAAAGAATGGGGAAACGAAGTTCTGCTCCGGGTAGAACTTCGTTTACGTAAAATATTACGAGAGAAGAATATTCCATGAAGTTTACGATGTCGACAATGCTATTATATAACGGGACTATTGAACTTAGGCAGCACTTACTCAAGTATGAGTGGCACATGGATGGTGCCAGGGCGAATCTGTACGATGTAGATGTTCTCCTACTTTCATGGAAGGTGTTGTGCTAATGTGGTTCGCTAACCTCGCATCGAGATCCATATTGACCTTTGATTGGTTGGCTTGGAAATTCATGGAGCAGTTTCGGCTCCATACTGCTTGGCCTAAGGACATGATGTCCTTGTCAAGCTTATCTCAAGGACCTAAGGAGTCGCTAAAAGGGTTCTTGAATTGGTTTAATATTACTATTACAGAAGTAAGTAATCCTAAGAAGGATCTGGTATTTAAGAAGCCGGTTCGAGGCGTATATATCTAAACATGGATTTCAATAGATGGATGAAAACGGAGCAACCTACAACCATGGAGGAGTTCCATTGGAAGGCTAACCAGCTTGTATGATTTGAAGTTGTGAATCTAGCTGTAGGAAAAGTTGATGACGGACGGTCAAATAAAGTTATCTAAAGCAATGTGGCAATTGAAAAAGTTGAAGAAAGCTCCGGTAACATCGTGGTTAAATGTTGGAAATTCTGATAACTAAAAGAAAAGAAATCAAGGTCCTGGCGGTAGGCATAGCGAAAAAAGTTAATATTTAAGTTATTGATTTTGATGATGACAACCATGATAATAATAAAACATTCATATAAAATATGGATACTAATGTTTTGCCAAGTTATATAGTATATAGCACATGATATTATACATGTATTGAATTGAAGACTATATAATATAAAAGATTCAAAAAATGGACATGAAGACTCATGAGTATAAAGAACAAGACATGAAAGTCTTAAGACTATAATATAGTGTAAGAGTCATAGAATATAGTTAAAGTCCTTGGTAGCAATCTATGATGTCTATTTTCCATTTTCTAAATCTTTTATCTTTAAAACAAAATATATTTTTAAAATATATTTTTAAAAAAAATTAAGTACAAAATGTTTATAAACCATGTTTAAACTATTTTACAAAGTATCAAATTTTTTCACGTAGTATAGGATTTTCAAAACATTTTAAAATAAACAAGTTTTCAAATTACACTAGCCTATGTCGATATATATGCAGATGATATGTCAACATACATGCCGTAATTTCAAATTTCAAATTTTGAAATGAAGTGTCTATCGGTCGTAACTCTTTGTGAATGGACATGTCCGTTTATTCTCTATATATAATGGGTTTTCAAACGAATTTCCAACAACTACTTTTTTTATTATCTTTTCTCCTCTTACTCTGCCAAAATTGCTAGTGAAAAACTTATTCAAATCTTCAATTTCAACCAGAATCAATTCAATCTTCATTTTATTTATTCTTTACCATTTACTATAAGATTTCAATCATTTCTCTCTCAATCAAAGATCAAAGTGTTGTCCAAGAGGCTAGAGGATCCATTGTATTCAAAAATCAAGAAATTGACTTGGAAAAACCATCAAACTCTAGTTGTATTGCTTAGGTGTGATTGTAGTCTGTTAAAATCAATTGGGTGTGCTTAGGGCTGTCAATTTCCAGCACAACCCGAAACCCACACGGAAATTAGCGGGTTAACCGGACACGTTTAAAAGGGCGGGTCATTTTTGGGTCAACTCGTGAGAACCCGTTCAATAAAAGGGTGGGTTTATAGTTGACCCATTGTAATGATCCGTAATTTCGCTACTTCAAAAATGAGAGATTTTGTTATTTTAGATTAAAAAGAATTTAAAACTTAAATAAATAAGTTATATATAATAAATAATAATAGAGAAATTATTTATTCTTATAGTTAATAATTAAAAAGTATAAATTTGGATTTTAGAACAAATCAACAAAAGTTAATTTTTGTTAAAGCTTAAATAAATAGGTTTAAATATTTATTTGATAAGTTAAATCTTATTTAATAATCCTAATAAATATAATAAAAGTATGTTAAAATATTTAAATGTATATTAATAATTGTTTTACAAAAACAACCAAAATTTATCGCATTTTGTCAGTTTTACATACACTATAAAATTAGAGATTTTGATATTAATTAAATATGATTTTAAAATACAAAGAGATATGTTTTAATTTATTTAAAGAAGTAAAAAAGTTCATTTTAAATTTGGTTTACATAAATGAATAGTTTAACTAAAACGTCAAAATATGACCGTAAAATATTTTGTCGAAAATCAACGTTTTGTCCATAAAACGTTGTCGCAACGTTGTTGCACCTTTATTTTCTTATATATGAATATATATTCAATTAGTATGAGCATTATTTAATTCACTAATCAAGTTTACTTTTACTAAATAAGTTTAGAAAACAATTAGCAAAAGTAAACACAAAAAGATAAAAACATGTCACATCAAATCCAACCAAATCTTTACTTTTCTTTACATAAATATTAAGTGATTAAGACATAAAGTGATGTTGTGATAAGGTGATGGTTTGTGTTGAAAAAGTAAGATAAAATAAGGATATTTAGTAATTTTGTAAAGGGTTAATTTTGTAATTTACCACTCCTTACTTTTCCTATAAATACTCATCCATTCTTCTATTTTTTTCACACAAATCATTCTCTTCTTCTTCTGCCTTTGAGCTATCTTAATGGCTTCTCTCTTTTAGAGAGGTATGAGGGTTAAAAATAGTAGAGTGCATAAGCACTAATCCACTTGTTACTCTCCAACCTCTTCTTAATTCACTTCTTCCTTTTCTCTTCTTAAAAAATGGCCTTAAGCCGTAAGGATGAAGGTGGTTAAGGGCTTAGGCCGAGTGCAAGGTGGTGGAGGAGGGTCATGGCCGTGAGCAAAGCAAGTAGAGGTGGAGATGGTCGAGAACTTGGAAGCATGGTTATGATAAGGTTTACAAATGTTTAATGAAGTGTTGGTTTCGATAAGAATGTTGGTAGGAAGTGAAATGATTTTGGTTAAAGGTGAGAAAATTCTCATTGTTTTAAAAAAATCATATTTTGATTTTGTTATAATAATCATCTTATTACATGCAAGTATACACCCTTTAAAATGTTGTTATGGATGTTTGATTATGTTTGTGTTATGTTTGAATAAGTAGCAAATGTTTATGGTTGTGATTATTTATCATGTTAGCTTATGTATGGGCCACAATTATATTAGTGACAAATGTTAACTCGATTATATTTGTTTTGATTTAATAATCCCTTTGTTAATAAGACCATATTTTAGTGATATGAGATATTTTGGAAAAATAAGTCCCTTTTTAGTTAGAAGTGAAATTAAAGTTAAAATAAAAGAGAATTTGAAATATGAAGTGAAATGGGTTTGAAAAGGATAAATTGAAATTTAGATGAATTGTGAAATTGAAATCAATTTTGAAATTAAAGTTGAGATTAAGAATGAATTGAAGTTTAAATTGAAATTAGATTTTAAATCTAAGTTTTAAATGAGTTTAATTTGAAATCAGAATTGAAATTGAGTTGAAATTGAAATTTAAAATTTAATATTAAAATAATAGAAATAAAATAATATTATAGTATATGATAATAGTGAAAATATATTTAAATACTTTAAAAGTGAAAATATTGATTTAAAATGATTTGTAATTATTTTATAAGTGATAAAATCCAATTAGAATAGATTTTTTTCAAGTATTGATAAATAAGCTAAAACTAGACGCGTCGCGCAACGGTAGTTCGTGATTTTACGCCGAAAAGTTCAAATGAATGTGTAGATTGGAATATAGCTCGGAATTCTTTGAGATAAGAAAATTCTGGACTATTATGTCCATATCTTCTAAACGAAGAAAGAAAATCAGAATTTCGTTGAGTAGATTTTGAATTAAGTCCAAATCAATTTTCTAGAAAAATCACGCTAGTGTAGTTAAGTGACCATAATAGAAAATCTGTTTAAATGAACGTCTTTAATTATGGAAATTATGGAATAAATTTGATAAATATATTTGAATGATTTAAAAGAGATTTTCATTGAAAAGGATGAATTATCGAATGTTTAAAAGTTGTTTAAATAAAATAAGCTTATATAGCACTTTCCGCAACACTTTTATACTGTGAATTCTATAACTTTTGAAATATGAGTTTAAATATAACGATTTTTCCCAGAATCAATTGTAAATATTTTTAAAAGGGAAGATAAGCGTTTGAAAAATAATTTGGAATATTTATAAGTAATTTCAAAATAAAGTTGAAATTTTAAGTATACCGAAACGACTAGTACATTTGTCCCGCCTATGAGATCTGGGAAGATAAAACAAGATGTTTAACTAAGGTTAGGGATAGAGCAACCAGTGCCCTGAACTTACCTGGCCTATGTTTTCTTTTCTTAGGCGAGGGGTGGAACAGATCGAAAGGAAATCTCTGATGCTCTTAAATAAAAAGATCGTATTGAGTTTTCAAAATAAATGAAAATTGGTATTATCCAAAACTTAAGCAATCTCCAAAATGAACGATTTCTATGATCCTATTTACTCAAAAATGTTTGCTACGATTGATTTAGGGTTTATCGTAAACGATGTCTTAAATAACATTGTTTTTGACCCGCCTAAAAGTCAAGGAATTTGGATCGAGAGTTAAGTGAGAAAAGTTGAGATATTATCCAAAGGAAAAGAATGAATTATTTAGAATTATCCTAAGTCAAAATAAAGAGATTTCCAAATCAGCCGAAAAGAATTAAAGTGAAAAAAGACTTAATAAATCTTATATACTCATATTCACTTTTTATCGATAATTGGATTTCGAAGGAATCGAGGTCGGATTTGTGTGATTCCTATCCGAAAACCACTTCGAACCAATATATACGTTCGAATGCGAAGACATGTTGAAGATGATGATTAATGAAGACCGTGGATCTTCATAACATGATGACTGCTTGTTGCTCTGGGTAGCTCCCATTATAGAGTAATTTATAGCAGTGGTCTCCTCGTGGTGGAGATTTTTCGGATTGCAAGGACTACTCGCTACTAGTGGTAATAGGAGAGTGCCTTCGATTTGGCTTGTTCCTAGACAACTTGTATGGAGTTTGTCTGACATTGAATTTCTAAAGATTATGTACATTGGTTTTTACAAACATACATTAGTGGTGGCGGAGAAGGCAACTTTTCTTAGCTTAACACCCTCATTGAGAAGTACGAGCTCAAGGGTTGTGTTTTTGTGGAAGGCAATTAGTAGTTAACGGAAATGACAATGTGGCATTCAAGGGTATGATATATGCTATGCGAAAAGGTAATCGTTGCTTCAAGCCTCATTAAACTGAAAATGACCGAAATAGGATTAGCTGCGGCAAGGCTAAGTGGGTCATTCCCAAGTAGGGTATGATCATCCCCTTCTAGATATATTTCTTCCCGCTATGACGTTCAGGATGTAAATTAGTGTGGTGTATGGAAAAACGAGCGTTAGGTTAAAGGTCGGTAACGACTGGGGGATGACATATTCAGTACTACCTAGTTATAGAGGTAGGCCGGTCTTGTGTTGGTAGAGGTTCCTTTGGGCTATTCCTCAAGGCATCCATCTAGAGGTGTACCATTTCGGAAGGTAGATCCTTCGCCTAGTCATTTGTATGGAAATCCATTCTCCAATAAGAACCTACGGTTTTGTTTTTAGAACCTAGTATGCTGGATTTAATAATGGTAACAATTTTGGCTAAGATTAATAAGTTTATCTGCAAATGTTTTCAAAGATATATCATTAGAGATAATATCAAACATTTTGATATAAAAGTATTCTAGTTATCATAAGGTAAAAACCCATCCATGTTTATGTGTGGGTGTGGTCTTATGAGATACTCTTTATTTTCAAAAGATTTTTATTTAAAGGCTGATATATTACATTGTCATTCATTATTAAATTTTCCTCACGCTGGTTTATCAAGCCTGATCCTGGTATTTTTAATACTCGGATCAAATCCGAGTAGTTTTAGGTTTAGTCGAAGACAGTTGGAGTTTTTCAGAGGAGAGCTAGAGATATTCATCTACGTGTGGACATATTCTATTATCTATTGTACTTAGGTTGTTTTATTGATGTTTGTCAGCAATTGTAGGGACGGATGTTTATAACTGTCCAAGCTGAATCTTGGTTAGACCCTGATATGTGTATTTTAAAAGTTTTTCTGTTGTAAAAGATATTTGTTCAATATTATATGTTATTCCAACCAAGTAATATTGTTTTCTGTCTATTTTTCTTTACTACCCTTCATGTTCCATATTTTCGTGCAATTTGAGTTGGACATGTGTGGTTTATTATCGATTCAAAGGTTATGGAAAAACAGGTCGTGACATTTGGTATCAGAGCTGAAGGTTAAGCGAGAACCTTGGCTTTGTTATGGGTAAAGTCTCATCAGAGATATGATTAGTAATATACTAGGATGAGTACTCATTAGAGATAGGGTTAGCAACACCCTAGAATGAGTTTGAGCATATTATATATAAATGCATATTTGTTAATTTCATAAAAAAGGTTTTGTTTCAAAAGATGGTAAATGAAATAATTTTACCTTGGGTTTATATTTTAAATATCAAAGGGGATATTATTATTTTTGATTAGAAATTAAGGATTGTTTGTAATTTAGCTTAGCAAAACTAAAACATGAATACCTTGTGATTAGAATTGCATGATTTGACTATAAGACATTCCATATAGAATCAATTAGTTGAGAACTAGAATTTAGAACTTTAATCATATACCCTTAGGTATTTAGTATTAAGAAATAATAATGATTAAGTTATTATCATAAGGGAGATTTTACCATAAGGGCCTCTTCCCATCAAACAATAAGTTTATAGGACACAGGTTTAAAATAATTACTTTCTAGGACAAAAGTTCATACACGTCCCGTCCGTTACTTTATCCCTTTATTCCGTTACTTTTTCTCTCGTCCTTTTTCCTTTTTCAGAACGCAGTAAAACGAAACCAAAATGAAGAAAATTTATGCAGGGTTTTCAAAACGAAATCAAATCTAAAATCGAAAAGTAGGTTTTTCTAAATGACCAGACAATTTGTGATCGAAGATCTCTGCCATTATTCGGTTAAAACACCGATTTTTCTTCACCGGTTACTCTACATGTAAGTACTATTTTTTTATGTAAACGATTTAGATACATGTTAACTAATTAAATATTCATAATTATTGATGAATATGAGAGATTTTATTATGGATTTAAGTTGTTCGTTGTTTTTGAGATGGTTTAATGTTAAATGAAGTTAACTAATGAGTTCTTCATAAAATATTCAGTGTCAGATCTTACTTAATGCAACTATTAAAAAAGATAGAAGCATTTATCTTTTGATGTAAAGGATTTAAGTACACATTAAACCTTAGTTATATTTTCACAATCACTGATACAAATGGTATATTATCTAATGCATTCAAGGTATTTGTTGTTTTTCTCATGATATTAGTTATTACATAAAATATGCAGATATGTTAAACCCTAGGTAAAAAAGATAAAAACATTTATGTTTTTATGTAAATGATTTAAGTTCATGTAAAACCTTAAACAAATTTTCATAGTATCTAATACATATGACAGAATATGTAATGGACTTAAGTCATATGTGGTTATTGTGATGGTTTTATATGAAATGAAGATATTCAATAAGTTATTGCATAATATATTTTGTGCCTGATCTTATTTTATTTCATATTAAAAAGGATAAACATATTTAACTTTTTAGCAGAGAAATATTATCGTTTCATCATTACTGATATATATTTATTACACACGAAAACTTTCATGCAGCATAAAAAATGCATACAAGACATGCTTGAAAAACAAAATTGGTAAAGAAGAAGCTATTTGTATATTTATTAACAAAGGAGGAAACCAATGTATAAGCATTAGACCGATCAGAAGTCCATTCTGTAAAGTGCACAGCCAAAAGAACACATTATCTGTAACTCCACTGGTAACTATTTTTTACAATCAAATGCTTTATTTTTATTTTAGTAGAAATTGTTTCTATTTCTATTTGTTAACCAAGATTGCTTCAAAGTTCAAATAAGAGTTTTAATTTTAACCAAATTATCAAAGTGAACATTGTAACATTTGCATGCTAACTTTTCCAAGTTTGTAATACTTGGCCCTGTAATTGTTGCATCTTCAGACTTTGGTTATTGGGAAATATATTCTCGATTGTGAATATTGACTGTTTTGTCTTTGGTTCTCACTAAGTTTTCAAATTTTTAATTGACCTTTAGTCATATTTAGGTTAACTTCCTAACAAACTTGGAATAGTCATTTGATATCAATAAGCTTCCCAATTATATTTGCTATGATGTTCGGTTATGATTTTCAGTTCATATGTAACTATTAAACTGCAAACCAGATCCAATTATTTAAGTGTAAAATAGCTAAATTTCAAAAAAGGTTAAAAAAAACTAAAAAAGATAAAAAGGTTATCTTTTTATAGAATTTCCAGTAAAGTATGTTAATTTTTTTCATAAACTTGTTATTTCAAATTAATATTTAATTAACTAATTATTATCAATATAGGATCAAACTGAACCAGATGAAGATAATGCACAGATTGTTCAAAAACAAGCCTTATCAAATGAAACTTCAGAAGATTCCAATGATAAAGTTTGTGAAACTAAAGAATCTTTTGATGAAGGAATTTTTTTTTAAAAGACTTCAATGCAGAAAGTTATGATTACGATAATTTTGACAACTTCGAATTAAAAAGATAGTAAAAAGAAAAGAAATAGTGTCAATACACTGGTACTTATTGATGCAGTTTGGAAGCGATTTTCAAAGTAATGAAAACAATAAGGAAGAAAAATATTTTGACATCTAAATCTATCTCTTATATATAGAAAAAAAACCATTCAAAAATTTCTTTAATGTTTTTCTAAGAGATAGGATAGCAAGGAAAGATTTGAGGAAAAGCGCTAGCAACTTGGATGAAATAATCACATCTTTCGAAAAAAATAGAAGGCTTTTAGAATTGAAAAAGATTGCTGAAAATTACACCTGAGGAAGTAAGTTTGATATTTGGAGTGCCTATGATTGGAGAAGACTTACTCCCAATAATAGCTTCTAATAGAGCCACTGCAATGGAAAATTTCACCGATTTTTTGTGTGCTAATTTTCAACAGGATGACATAATCAGCAAAAAAAAAGGTTACAAAACGATTGAAGGTGATGATAGATGAAGAAATAGGAAATAAAAATTTAGTGAAGCTGCTATTACTACTGCTTGTGACAACTTTTCTATTCCCAAACAATCCAAGTTATATGCAGTGGGGTTTGTTGACGAAACTATTAAATTTAAAGAAACAGAATTCAATACCTTGACCGCAAGCAATATGTGAAAACATATTAAAAAACGTTGAAAAGTATTCTGCAAATCCTAGGAGCACACCAGGTTAAACAATGGTGTTAATGGTATTCTTTCTTATCTCTAATCAAAAATCAATAAGTTGAAATTAATATTTATCAAAAAATATAAATCTATTTATTTTTTTCTTGCAGTATTGGTTTTGTGAAATAAATCAGGTAATATAAGAGAAAGAAAATCTTGAAGACAAAATCTCAAGAATGATAAAATGGGTTTTGTCAAAACTTAAAGATTTGGACCTTGGTGATATTGATGACGATAAGGTATGCAAGTTTTTTTTAGTGTATAAGTTATATTTTACAATATGATATTATATTATTGTTTTGATTCGGTTTTGACTTATAATCTGAAAGCAAATCTCGCATCCAGTCTATTTTTCTCAACTCGTCATAAAATAATTGTCCGACGTCAGACTTCAATCTCCAATCAAAATGCAAATCTGTTCAGATTGTGTCAAATTAAGTTTCACAACCAATGACACACACTTTTCGAAATGTCATCACTAAATTGTACGTATCAGTATATCATATACATTCACAAACTTATCCTTTTTAATTATACAATCACTAAATTATTAGTGGAGCTAGAAGCTAACTATTTATTAATTAATATATAATGTATACTCTCAAAATTGATGACTAAACAAGGCATTATGATTTTTCAAAAATAAATACATACATATAAAATTCTTACATATAAAATGAAGAATGATAGATGAACATAGCATTATGATTTTTCAAAATCAAATACATGCATATGAAATGAAGAATGATAGATGAGCATAGCATTATGATTTTTCAAAATCAAATACATGCATATAAAATGAAAAATGATAAATGAACATAGCATTATGATTTTTAAAACACAAATACATGCATATAAAATGAAGAATGATAGATAAATATAACATTATGATTTTTCAAAAACAAATAAATGCGTCTGAAATGAAGAATGATAGATGTATATGGCTTTTTGATTTTTCAAAATCAAATACATGCATACAAAATGAAGAATGATAGATAAATATGGCATTATGATTTTTCAAAATCAAATACATGCATACAAAATGAAGAATGATAGATGAATATGACATTATGATTTTTCAAAAATAAATACATGCATATAAAATGAAAAATGCATTTATCTTTTCATGTATTAATCCAAACTAATACTTACAAATACTAAAATATAAATGTATTTATCTTTTTCATGTATTAATCTACAATAATTGTAAATAGTAAAATAGAAATGTATTTATTTTTCTCAAGTATTAATCTAGAATGATAATTATATATTCTAAAATATAAATGTATTTAACTTTTTCATGTATTAATGTAGAATAATAATTATAAATATTAAAACCAAAAGTTCAAATCAAAAATTTATGAGCTATGCATGCAATAAATAGAGTTCGGTGTAGCATTTACCAAGCTAGCTTAAATCAACCGTGATGGCGAACATAAAGCTAGAATTTCTAGAGTTTCCATTTTTTAGGAACATTGACTAGCATCGAGACAATTATTATGAAAGCGAATTGATCTTTGAAGCAGTACCAATCCTTTAATCTCTTTGGACTTGGTAATTTTGTATAAGCATCCTACCTAATTATCTAATTAGATACATTAAAACACGAATAATTAGCAATTATGTTAGCATGAATAAAATAAAACAATAAATAATCAATTTACGCACTTGAAAGTCCACTACACCATCAAAAAAGTTTCTTATTGTGCGACCACCGGCCATATCAACACTGCATTAATATTTACACAGAAAATAAAAAGATAAAAAGATTTATCTTTATTCTAAAAAATGGTAATTCTTTTTCTTCTAGAAAGCAGCGGTTAATAACATTAACAAAGAACTCAATGATGCAGGCAACCAGACAATTTTGGGGAAGTCTACACTACTAAAAAATGTTGACCGTGCAGAACAAACCACTAGGCAATATTAAATAAAAAATTTGTATATATAAAAATGCATGTTAATTATAATAATGTTACATGTTAATTAGTCATCCAGTTATACATTTAGAATTATGTGCAATCTAGGCTAAACATTTTTCTACAGTAAATCAAAAGGTGTTCAAATCCTCCCACGCATCCACAAACACACCCATACTCACATAAAGTTTTTATTCATTTTGACATTCATTTATTCTGCAGTTAAAAATTTGTAATCAACCAAATTTCATTCATTTTTCCATTACTATAAAAAAAGTTTCCAACTTCGTGGATATGAAAACTTAGTCATGCATACGCTACCTTAGTTTTTACAGTTATCATAATTAATAATTTTGCTCCAAAGTTACTGTTACCGATTCAGATCAATAGACTTTTAATTATACCCTTCTTTCATTACCTAAATGAAAAAAGATAAACTGTTTTATCATTATATAGAAATGACTGAAATTCATAAATACAGGTATGATTGTGGTATCTTTGTAATGATGTTCATGCTAAAGCTTGCACAAGGAATAGACATGACATCAAAAATTCAGCTTGAAGAAGTTAATGGCTTTAGAGCGCAAATAACCATAGACATTCTTTGCGATGAACCGTATTGTTGGATGCTGGAAAAAATTTGTAGCTCAGCTCAAACTACAAAAATTACAAAGTGAGGATGATGAGTATAATTTGTTTTGAACTTGTAATGATTGATGGTGGTTTTATGATAAATTTGCTAAAACTTGTTATGATATCTGAAATTTTGTTGTTTATAATGATTTAAAGTAATGGTGTTGGATTTGCTGATGAATTCGGTGATGAATTTGTAATTACTGACTTTGGATGGAAAGGTTTTAACATGACCGATGTTAATTAGCAAGTGATTGCATAAAATATTATGTGACTGATTTGTTTTTAATGCACTGATAAAAAAGATAAAAGCATTTATCTTTTAACTTTAGAGTTACTTATGTTTGTGTGGTTTATTAGTGTGGTTTACGAATTTGGCTTACTTATGTTTGCCTTATGTTATAATACATATGTCGTTTATCTGGATTAATAGTTAAGGATACTTATGATTGCACACATGTCAACAATAGTTAAGGAATCTTTTAATCCGCTATAGGTGATGATAAGAAAAATAAGTAAAATCACTCTAGTTAAACCGCAGAGACCCGTAACAGCAAAAGTTGCAGTTGAGAGTTGGAACCTAATAACACTTATTTGAAGAAGAAGAAACCATTAAATTTGCAGATTTATAATATTCTCAATAACAATTACATAGCTGTTAATAAGTCATATTCGCATTCAAATTTGATAACCCAAATTAACCATTGACACGGCTCCATCAGTTGCTATTATATCATTCAAATAACATCGCGATGGCATTTATCAAATACACAATAAAAATATCAGTACACAACAAAGAAACAAAAACATTGACATTATAAATCTAAAAGTAATGCACAAAATTTAATCTATGCTCAGAGTCTGTAAGTAAATATTAATTTCATCATCATGAGACTACCAAATCAAAAAATAATTAAGTGTCAAATGTTCATAATCTCATTCGCTTTTCTCGAAAAAATGTGGCTTTTGATCCTCAACAACAACCAACCCAAACGAGTATTTCTTAATCCTTAAAGAAATCAGTATACTGGAACTAATTCCAAGTAAAGGAAAAAGATAGGAAGAAAGCTTAGATTTCCGTGAGCCAGTAGAAGAAGATACTGCAGCTCCAGCAAGACTGCCAAGCGATGTATTCTGAAGAATCATTGGTAGGAAACCGATCACTGTAGGAGAATGAACTTCAAAAATATACCTACAAAATTTATAAATGATAAATGGTTAGATATATAAACAAGTTGTATTTGCAAACAAAAGTTATTGGTACTATATATAATCAGTCTAATACATAAGGCCTAAAGTATGTCTAGCAAAGATGAAATACGTATAAAATTAATGTGAGAGGAAAAAATGAAGTCCTTGTCGCTTGCTTTGTTGTAAATATTATACAAAAACATTCAAATGCCAAACTAATTATTGCATATTTATGTACTCAAGCTGATGCTTAGGAACAGATTATTTAAATCAGACTACTTAGGAAAATAAGCAAACCTAAACTTATGATTGTCAATATGATTCAAAAGTATTAGAAAATGAATAACTACTAACCTATCTTAGAAATCTAAAAAATTATTGTTCGAAGATAGATAAAAATATATAAACACTCAATCCAAATCCATACATAGATGACAACAATGTTATGCAAACATACCTAGATGATTTAGAAACACTCCATCCAAATCCTTCTTCCTTTAGTTTCAACAAATGAGCTTCCATTTTTGGACAAAGCACACTAGTCAATTGAAAATGTAAGAAGGTAAATATATGTATGAAATGTTTTACTATATCGATCTTAATTAGCAAGTAATTGCATAAAATATTAGATGCTAGATCCTTATTTAGTCCACTGTTTAAAAAAAGATAAAAGCGTTTATCTTTTAATTACAGAACTATTATTTCATCAGTACTAATATGTAAGGAACATTATTTTCATAGTATGTTATTTATACGATATGATTACTAATGAAATTGTAACAATGTCGATCTGCCTCACTAAAAGGGATTAATGTCATACTTTAACATGCATCCATTTTGAATTAAAGATGACCAATGTTTTCAACAATGTCATATATATTAAAGATGGCCATTGCATCCTATAGATTAGCTTTCCTTTAATAGTTTTTGTGTTCTTCCAAGAAGCATTGTCAGAAAACTAAACATGAAATCAACAAATAATTATCAGATTCAGCAAGAACAACACAAATATGCTTATTGTCAACCAAAAGTTTCAGCCTTATTTTTATATGTTTTCATTATACTAGAGTAGGCATTAATTATACCAACAAAATCTTTTTGTCAATTCATTATACCGTATTACTAAAAAAAGGTTTTACTGCCAAAAAGATAAATTCATTTATCACAACTAAACATAAACAAATGCTCAAAATAAAAAAAGGTAAAAAACAATACCTTTGGTTAACATAATCCATTAACTGATTATTTGAACTCTGAGTTTGAGTTTCCATTAACACAACCGAAGAATTCGTAAAACCAAAAATAAGAAATCGAAGAACATAACTACAATCTTGAACAAAATCAGCAATCGACGTTTTCTACTGAATTGAGATGAAATCTTAAACGTACCCGATATGAGAATCTATCCACAATTTAAGAAAAAACCCGATCGATTTGAGGAAATAGCGAGTTGATTTGAGAATAAACGGGAAGAAACAATTTTTGTCCTGGAAAGAAATTATTTTCGACCCGTGTCCTACAAAATTATTGGGCCTAGTTTCTAGGCCCTCCTCGCTAATTTCCACTTATCATAATTGGTGGATTTAAAAGCTAAGTACAAATACCTTGTGATGTAAAATTCACAATTTGACTATAAGATATTTGATGATAATATTGAAGCTAAGTTGTAATTGGAGAAAGTAAAAAGAAAATGCACAGAAAAATTCTTATCATTAAGATAGAAAAAAGATAAGCCGAAATTGAGATTTTGGGTAAATATAATATAAAAGAGTAACTTCTATAACTTATAAAGGAGATAAGTTAATTTGAAATTTAGACACTTTGATTAGGTTAAAATCAAGGTGAAATTTAGGAATAAGAGATATAAGAAATATCATCCTAATATAAAAATTAGAATTAGTGATAACATATGTAGTTCAAAACAAAGGAAGATTAGAAGTGGATAGTTCTGAATAAAATGGTTAGTAGGTTGATTGTTGGATGAAAATGTTTAAATAACAAATACCATGTAAATTAAGTTTCATAATTAGACTATAAGGTATTATATGGATTTAAGGTTAAGAAATTTGATTTAGAAACTGGATAGGTAAATAAGTTAATATTGGTAAGAAAAATGTACACTTAGTAAAGTTGTCTTATTAATATATATGATTAGATAAATACTATTAGCAAAATTGAGACCTTAAGTAAATAAAACTAAGGGTTAAGTTTTATAACTTATTAATTTGAGATAATAGTAGAATTCCACATTGGTTAAACACCCTAATTGAAGTAATAACAATTTGAAGTTTGGGGATATGTATATATACTCTTAGGAAGTAAAGGTATATTATACACGTTTAAGTCATATTTGTATGCTTAAGTAATAACTTATTTAGAAGAAAGTAAACGGCTGTGAAATAAAGTTGGATTAATAGAAATTTTAGAAAAATATATTAGGTAAAAATGAATGTGAATAAGTATATAACTTAAACGTAGATTATTTTGGCACATAAAGTTTGATCTAAGATTTGAGACAGAATTTTGAGGTGTTTACACCAATCCGAAAAAAGATTTATCACTCAATTCTTGACGGTGAACATTGATGAGAGTTTGTGATTATATGCTTAAGTTTTCTTTCATAGTTGAGAGCTATGCAAAGAAAGCAAGGGTTTGTGATCAAAAAGGCTGATCAAAGTCCGCACTAGAAAATCGGGTGATCGATACTAGTTCGGATGTAAAGTTATGGATTCAAATAATAGATCGAATCAAACATCACATATAGTATGATTTTTTGGTCTGTCCACATGGTAGTTGGATAGTTATCTTAAATAGTAGACACTAAGATATAAGGGTTAAACTTATGTTTTGATATGTGTATATATATAGACCTCAGATGTAGTACATGCTCAGGTCAGGGAATGAGTTATATGGATGTATTCAATTATATTGACATAGTATTAGTTTGGTTTTTTTGGATGTATAGTCTTGTTTGGTAGTTGGATGTATTATCTTAAGTATGCAGTACGCACTAGGATGGGTACGATAGAAGTCTGACTTGATGTATGTATATATAACCTTATGTATATGATAAGTACTCAAGTTAGTGTAGAGAATCTCTATATGTATGTTTGGCATCATTTGTTTTAGTGTTTATATCAACCTTCTTCTTTTCTATCATGAGTATAAATAAGTCAAATTATTTATAGATATGAGTGTGAGATAGATTCCATTATCTAACTTTCATTTCGAGGACGAAATGCTTTTAAGTAGGGGAGAATGCAACGACCCGTAATTTCGCTACTTAAAAAATGAGAGATTTTGTTTATTTTAAATTTAAAAAGAATTTAAAACTTAAATAAATTAGTTATATATAATAAATAATAATAGAGAAATTATTTATTCTTGTAGTTAATAATTAAAAAGTATAAATTTGGATTTTAGAACAATCAACAAAAGTCAAGTTTCGTTAAAAATAAATAAAGGCTTAAATAAATAGGTTTAAATATTTATTTGATAAGTTAAATCTTATTCAAAACATCTAATAAAGATAATAAAAGTATGTTAAAATATTTAAAAGTATATTAATAATCGTTTTACAAAAATAACCAAAATTTGTCGCATTTTGTTAGTTTTACATACATTGTACAATTAAAGATTTTGATACTAATTATATATGATTTTAAAATATAAAGAGATATGTTTTAATTTATTTAAAGAAGTAAAAAAGTTCATTTTAAATTTGGTTTACATAAATGAATAGTTTAACTAAAACGTCAAAATATGACAGTAAAACATTTTGTCGAAAATCAACGTTTTGTCGATAAAAAGTTATCGCAACGTTGTTTCACCTTTATTTTCTTATATATGAACATATAATCAAATAGCATAAGTATTATTTAATTCACTAATCAAGTTTACTTTTACTAAATAAGTTTAGAAAACAATTAGCAAAAGTAAACACAAAAGGACAAAAATGTCACATCAATCCAACCAAATCTTTATTTTTCTTTACTTAAATATTAAGTGATTAAGACAGAAAGTGATGATGTGATAAGGTGATGGTAAGTGTTGAAAAAGTAAGACAAAGTAAGGATATTTTAGTAATTTTGTAAAGGGTTAGTTTTGTAATTTACCACTCCTTACTTTTCCTATAAATACTCATCCATTCTTCTCATATTTCATACAGATCATTCTCTTCTTCTTCTTCTGCCTTTAAGCTATTTTAACGGCTTCTCTCTTTAAGAGAGGTAGGAGGGTTAAAAATAGTGGAGTGCTTAAGCACTAATCCACTTGTTACTCTCCAACCTCTTCTTAGTTCACTTCCTTCTTTTCTCTTCTTAAAAAATAGCCTTAGACCATGAGGATGAAGGTGGTCAAGGGCTTAGGCCGAGTGCAAGGTGGTGGAGGAGGGTCACGACCGTGAGCAAAGCAAGTAGAGGTGGAGATGGTCAAGCACTAGGAAGCATGGTTATGATAAGGTTTAGAAATGTTTAGTGAAGTGTTGGTTTGGATAAGAATGTTGGTAGAAAGTGAAACGATTTTGGTTAAAGGTGAGAAAATTCTCATCGCCTTTTAACGATCATATTTTGATTTTGTTATAATAATCATCTTATTACATGCAAGTATACGCCCTTTAAAATGTTGTTATGGATGTTTAGTTATGTTTGTATTATATTTGAATAAGTAGCAAATGTTTATAGTTGTGATTATTTATCATGTTACCTTATGCATGGACCATAATTATATTAGTGACAAATGTTAACTCGATTATGTTTATTTTGATTTAATAATCCCTTTATTAATAAGACCATATTTTAGTGATACGAGATATTTTGAAAAAATAAGTCTCTTTTCAATTAGAAGTGAAATTAAAGTTAAAATAAAAGAGAATTTAAAATATGAAGTGAAATGGGTTTGAAAATGATAGTTAAATTGAAATTAAAATTGAGATGAATAGTGAAATTGAAATTGAAATCGATTTTGAAATTGAAGTTGAGATTAAGGATGAATTGAAGTTTAAACTGAAATTAGATTTGAAATCTAAGTTTTAAATGAGTTTAATTTGAAGTTAGAATTGAAATTGAGTTGAAATTGGAATTTAAAGTTTAATATTAAAATAATAGGAATAAAATAATATTATAATATGGTAATAGTGAAAATATATTTTAAATACTTTAAAAAGTGAAAATATTGATTTAAAATGATTTGTCATAATTTTATAAGTGATAAAAATCCAATTTGAATAGATTTTTTCAAGTATTGAAAAAAAAAGTTAAAACTAGACGCGTCGCGCAACGGTAGTTCGCGATTTCGCGTCGAAAAGTTCAAATGAATGTGTAGAGTGGAATATAGCTCGGAATTCTTCGAGATAAGAAAATTCCGGACTATTATATTCATATCTTATAAAAGAAGAAAGGAAATCATAATTTCGTTGAGTAGATTTTGAATTAGTCCAAATCAATTTTCTAAAAAAATCGCTCTAGTGTAGTTAAGTGGCCATAAACAGGAAATCTGTTTAAATGAACGTTTATAATTATAAAAAAATATGGAATAAATTTGATAAATCTATTTAAATGATTTAAAAGATATTTGCATTGAAAATATGAATTATCGAATGTTTAATTATTTAAATCAAATAAGCTTATATAGCACTTTCCGTAGCACTTTTATGCTGCGAATTCTATAACTTTTGGAATGTGAGTTTAAATATAACGATTTTTCCCAGAATCAATTGTGAATGTTTTTAAAAGGGAAGATAAGCGTTTGAAAAATAATTTGGAATATTTATAAGTAATTCCAAAATAAAGTTGAAATCTAAGTATGCGGAAACAACTTGTACATATGTCCCGCCTATGAGATCTGAGAAGGTAAAACAAGGTGTTTAACTAAAGTTAGGGATAGAGAAACCAGTGCCCTGAACTTGCCTAGCCTATGTTTTATTTTCTTAGGCAAGGGGTGGAACAGACCGAAAAGAAAGTCTGGATGCTCTTAAATAAAAAGATTGTATTGAGTTTTCAAAACAAAAGAAGATTGGTATTATCCAAAATTTAAGCAATCTCCAAAATGAATGTTTTCTATGATCCTACTTACTCAAAAATGTTTGCTAAATCTTAGGGTTCATCGTAAATGATGTCTTAAATAACATTGTTTTTGATCCGCCTAAATGATAAGGAATTTGGATCGAGAGTTAAGTGAGGAAATTTAAGATATTATCCAAAGTAAAAGAATGAATTACTTAGAATTATCTTAAGTCAAAATGAAATGATTTTGAAATCAGCCAAAAGAATTAAAGTGAGATAAATCCTATATAATCATATTCACCTTTTATCGATAATTGGATTTCAAAGGAACCGTGGTCGAATTTGTGTGATTTCTATCCGAAAACCACTTCGAATCAATATATACGTTCAATGTGAAGATATGTTGAAGATGATGATTATTGAAGACCGTGAATCTTCATAGCATGAAGACTGCTTGTTGAACATGCTATGGGTAGCTCACATTATAGAGTTATTTATAGCAGTGGTCTCCTCATGATGGAGGTTTTTCGGATTGCAAGGACTACTCGCTACTAGTGGTAGTAGGAGAGGGCCTTTGGTTTGTCCTGTTCCTGGACTACTTATATGGAAGTTTGTCTGACGTTGCATTTCTAAAGATTACGTATATTGGTTTTTATAAACGTACATCAGTGGTGACGGAGAAGGCAACTTATCTTAGCTTAACACCCTCCTTGAGACGTATGAGCTCAAGGGTTGTATTTTTATGGAAGGTAATTAGTAGTTAACTGAAATGACAATGTGGCATTCAAAGATATGATATATGCTATGTGAAAAGGTAATCAATGCTTCAAGCCTCATCAAACCGAAAATGATCGAATAGGATTAGATGTGGCAAGGCTAAATGGACCATTTCCAAGTAGGGTACGATTATCCCATTCTAGATATATTTCTTCCGCTATGACGTCCGAGATGTAAATTAACGTGGTGTATGAAAAAACGAGCACTCGATTAAAGGTCGGTAACAACCGGGGGATGACATATTCGGTACTATCTAGTTATAGAGGTAGGCCGGTCTTGTGTTGGTAGAGGTTCCTTTTTGCTGTTCCTTGGGGTATCCATCTAGAGGTGCACCCATTTCAGAAGGTAGATCCTTCACCTAGTCATTTATATGGAAATCTATTCTCTAATAAGAACCTACGGTTTGTTTGTAGAACCTAGTATGTTGGATTTAATAATGGTAACAATTTCGGCTAAGATTAATAAGTTTATTTGCAAATGTTTTCAAAGATATGTCATTAGAAATAATATTAAATGTTTTGATATAAAAGTATTTTAGTTATCATAAGGTAAAAACATGTCCGTGTTTATGTGTGAGCGTGGTCTTATGAGATACTCTTTATTTTCAAAGGACTTTTATTCAAAGGCTGATATATGACACTGTTATTTATTACTGAGTTTTTCTCACGCTGGTTTATCAAGCTTAATCTGGGTATTTTCAATACTCGGGTTAGATCCGAGTAGTTTCAGGTTTAGTCGAAGATGGTTGGAATTTTCTAGATGAGAGCTGGAGATATTCATCTACGGATTGACATATTCTATTATCCGCTGTACTTAGTGTTATCCCGCCTTTTGGCAAGGCCGTGACACCCAAAAACTGACTAGAAACTAAAGACAGTTCATCTCAAAGATTGGTTATATATTGTTTCCCATGGACGTTGGTGAATTTTGTCCGAGCCCGGATAAGGCTAAATTGATAGGACATGACAAGCAAAGCCATGAAGGATAGCATTCCAAATTTCAAGTCAATCCGAGTTCATATGCTCATGTTATGGTCGATTCAATCTAGAGGAAATGGCCCAGCCTTCGTATCCATCACTATGGGTGATTTCGTATCCATCAAGAGTGCGCTCGGTTCGTATCGATCATGTTCGCATCGATCAGTTAATAGCAGTTCGTATCGATCATGTTGGCAGTATTCGAATCCATCGAATTCGTATCTGTGACGACTCGGAATTTTCTAGCAATATCAATTTAATAATCTGTATCAAATATTAAATTGATTTGATATATTTTGGTTAATTAAATTTGAATTAATACTTTTCTTTTAATAAATATTCAATTGGTAAATTTTATCTGTAAAAAAATTAATTGTTTGTTGACTATTTATATATGTATATATTTTTATACATTGTAAATAGATGAATTTGTTTTAAATTTTAACTAATAAAATATGTTTAGATACATATATATTCTAGTGAATTAGAAATTATGTTTTATTTAATATAAACTTTTCAAAGGCTAAATAAATCAATATAGAGTTTTAAATATATAAGTAAATGTTTAAATAGTTCAAGACTCATTTTAACTTAAGTTTAAATTTAATTTATTAACAAAAAGAATTGTTTACTTTTCTTTTAGTATAGTTTGATTTAAAACATGGATTTAAACAATATATATGAGTCTTTAATATAATTTTGTAAATCAATACATTAACATACACTAATAAATATGTAGTTTATAGTAGAAAGATGATTTATTCTATTTATCATTTCAAATTGATCATGAGTTTTCTAATATAAATAAGTAAGAATGTATATATAGGGGTACAAGATTTAGTTAAAATAAGAAATAATCATATTGGATAAATTTATATAACATTCACAAATATTACAATTTACAATAACAAGACAACAAATAAACTAGAAAACAAATAAGTTTTTAAGTTTGTAAACTATTAACAAAGGAACTGCAGTATACATATGTATATGTTTAAGCATCTAGATAAATATCTTTATACAAACAAAATCTAAAATATATGCAGGAATCTAATGTGTGCAGGTCAAACTAGATTTGCTATGTTTTATTGTACAAATTTGGTCTTAGTTGAAACATATTAATATTTAGCAATAAGGACAGTAATATATATACATGTCATACAAACAAAATGAAGATATAAAAAAATCTATGTGTACAGGCTGAGACAAAATAAACAACTGTGTGTATATATATATATATATATATATATATATGAAGCTTGCTTAGGAAGATAGTACTAAATATCTTTAAGCTAACAAAAAAAAAGTAATTAATGTAAAAATCTTTTAGTACACTAAGTATACATATCAGCCTACAATTTAAATAAATATCTCTGGTTTGAAATCTGTACAAACAAGATTATATTTTATATTGTCATCATATCATGAGACATAATAATAAACCTGTCTGCAACTTTTTGATATATATACATCTCTGCCTTTTTCATTTTAAATTCGAAAGTAAGCTAAGAATCTGAATCAAAAACTATTTCAAACTCAACAAAGCTTCAGTTTAAACAACAATCAAAATTCAGTTCAATTGAGAAATCAAAGAGGAATTCAAACCGGTAAATTGCAAGCCTGTTGCAAAACAAATAAGGCTCTGTTCTTCCACTGATTCAAGGTGAGTAACATTTTTTTTTAGATTTACTTAAGTTAAATCCTGATGCATGCCTATATTTTAATGTATAAATGAATTTGTGTGAACATCTATATCTTCATTTTCTCTGGATATTGGTGAGATGAAATTCTGCATAACTAAAGCCTGCAAATCAAACTGTTTTTCTTAAAAACTTGTTGTGTTTCTATATGCTGTGAGTAACTTTTAAATCAAAATAAATAAGTAAATTTCTGTTGCTTATGATGCTCTGTGATGGATGATGCTTGTTTACACATATATAGTGATAATTCAGTATTAAGCATATCTGTAAACATGCATGTTTGGATTGCATATCTGGGCATTGACAGCAAGTAACTTTATATTTAATAACTTAAATTTCAATCTAGTTGTATGATTAGAATTTGAGACTTTGATTTGGGTGAGATAGATACATGTTTTGGTGATTAAGCCTGTGTATATATATATAGGATCTTCAGGTTTCTGTGCTTGCTCTCTGATACTCTGGAAAACAAAACTTTACTTTTAAAAGTCATTTTACACTTTGCTGATTGATGAATGAAATTAAGATTTGAATAAAAGATGTTTGTAACATTATGAAATAAGTTTAAAAATTTAGATAAGATAAAAACAACTTAAAATTTTATCTGGAACCCAAATTTCTGAGCAATTTTGTGCTCGAAAACCTAGTTTTGGTGGGTCGAGAACCTGTGATTCGTTCGTCCTATTGAATGCACCGAGTGACACGTGGCTTTTAGGGGAGGTAGAGGGTAGATGGACGGTGTCGTGACCGGAGTTTGGTGGCCTTCGGTGGTAGGAGTGTCGCGCACGGGGAGTTGACAGGCACGGGGGCAGGGTGTGGTCGTGTTTCCAGGTTCTGTGTTTTTTTTTTCAATTCATTTTTTTTTCGCGCAAGGGAAAACTCGAAGCAGGTTACGTTTTTTCTCAGGGGAAACTCGTATGTTACTCGAAGCAAACCAACAAGGGGGTCGGGTTTTTGATTTTCAGGTTTTAACAAAAGAAACCTGTAACAGTTTTTTTTTCAACAGTTTTGTGAATTTTGTTTTAAATTTAACTAAAAGCCAAGTCTAATTTTAAATCAAGTTTAAAACATGAATTTAAGTTAGTTTTGAAATGTGGTTGGAAATAATAAAGTTTTCAAAATTTAAATTATTTTAGTAACTTAAAAGTGCTTAATGCAAGTGTATTCAAAGAGTTGAATTTCAAAAATGAAATCTAAAGTGTTAAGAAAAGTTTAGACAAGTTAACTCCAAACTTGGAATCTAGAGTTTGGATTTGAAATCCTAGATTTGGAATAAAATAAAGTTTTATAATTTAAATTTATTTAAATAATTTTAAGTGCATTTGAACATGTAAGTTTGCAAAGAGTTTTGAAAACAATAAAATAAATCAGTTTAAAACTTTATTAATGATAAATTGGTTTTTAATTAGAAAGGAAATCGAAATAAATGTTTTAAACATATTAGAATTGAAAACATAATCAATGATAAGAATGGTTTACTTTAATTCATGAAGTTTAAGAATTTTATATGCATTAACCTTTACGTTAATTAAGTAAGAATAATTAATGATTGACATTAATTAAAGTTAATTAATGAATTAATTAACTAATATGTGATTAAGAACCATAAATTTGATATTTATTTAAATTAATAAATGGTTAATCAAACTTATAATTAATAATGATTAATATAAGTTCATTATTTGAGGAATAATTAAATAAGTGTTAATGAAGATCATTAACTAGATTATTTTATAATTAATTAATGTAATTGATTTTAATAAATTAATTTGACTAATTAATTCAATAATAATCATTGTAATAGTTTAAATGTAAATTATTTATTTGAAAAGTAATTAGAAATTAATTACTTATTAATTGTATAAATTGATTTGAGTTAATTAATTTAGATTAATTAACAGATATTTTGGAATTAAATTACTTAAAGAAGTAATTGGTGGATAATTACTGGAAGTAAATTTCTGGATGATGTTGTTAATGGAAGTAATTAGAATATAATTACTTGAAATTAATCGGGGGATTAATTAAGAGTGTTATTGAGAATATCATTACTTAAAAATTAATCAAGAGATTTATTAAGCTTATTATTGAGAAGTAATTGTTTATGAATGATTAATTGCTGTATATATGAATCAAGAGGATTAATATTTGTAATTCGAAGATGTGTATTCTTAATATAATTAACAAATGAAATGTAATTAGAAATCATTAATTAAAATAATTAATGATGGGAATTAGAGAAATTGATTTATTTGAGAATAATAAATCAACAAGATAATTAAATGGAAATAAATCAATATAAATGTAATTAATGGAGCATAAATTACTCAGAATAGTAATTGGATGATCATTACTTGATGAAGTTAATACAAGATGATTTGTAAGTAAAGTAATGTGAGTAATCTCTTTTGTAATAAATCAAAGGAGTGATTTATGGAAATAATTAATCATGGAATGATTAATTTGTTAATAAGTAATTGAGAGTAGTTAATGGTTTGTTATTAATCAAGGGGTGATTAATAACTGTGTTTAAGTAAAGATTGATCACTTAATTATTTTAAATAAGTAATTGAATATAAATTGGAGATCATTAATTAATATAATTAATGATGTAATTAAGAATT
Organism: Allium cepa; assembly: GCA_030765085.1. Lineage (NCBI taxonomy): Eukaryota > Viridiplantae > Streptophyta > Magnoliopsida > Asparagales > Amaryllidaceae > Allium > Allium cepa. The sequence goes on from CM060937.1 coordinate 958,825,152, forward strand.
GTAAATTAAGGAATCATAAATTAAGGAAGTAATTAAATGTTAACCTATTATGAATGATTTAAGATAATTCATTTGAGAATTAATTTAAAACTAAATATTTTTTTTGTCATTAGAGAATGATTAATTAATTAAATTAATGATTGTGAGTGCAGGATTTATGGAATGAGTAATTAATTTAATTTATTTTAAATTAATTAAAATGGAAGTAATTAATTTAATTCATTTTAAATTAACTGTAGCTTGTGATTCATAAATCATTGCTGATGGATGATGTTGATATTTCATTGATTGATTATGATCTCAGAAATGAGATGGATAATGTCTATGTAATATGGATGTTTGGTTTAAGTATGATAATGTTTAATTATCTGTTTGGATGATGATATTAGTTATCTGTTTATGATGATGATGTGATTATCTATTATGAGATGTGAATTATCTATCTGTGCATATTGATGATATTGAATTCACTGTTAAGACTAAATAGACAACTTGGCCCTAAAAGACACGCTTTGGATTTCGATGAGACCGGGATCGGTTTTCCGCATTAGGAATATCCGAAAACCACATCGTTTCCAAATTAACGATAGGTCGTGAATCTGAAGTGAAGATGAAGGTTCAGAATGCAAGGGTTATCGTCGTTAACTCTGAGGGTGATTCCAAAATGAGTGTAACGAGATGATGCCTTCGGTTTCGTTCGAACCCGGAACGAACTTGTATGGATTGAATGCTTTCAACACATCGTCAGGAGGACGATGAGCATTCTAAGAAATATGTTCTATAAAGGTAATCGTAACCTCAAGCCTCATCAACCGGGAATGGCTAAAACAGGGGAGGTGCAGCAAGGTTAGGTGGGTCATGCCCAAGCAGGACAAGGATATTCCCCTGTCTAGATGTCCCTTTTTATTCGGCTTAGTGGGCGGTTGGTCTGCAGCCAACTGCCGGGTTTATCTTGTTCGGGACTGTTCAGTAAGGAATGGTTCCGGCCTTGTGTTGCAGGGGATGAAGGGAGTAATCCTCGGTACGTTGACCTAGGCGACGTACTGTGACGGGCGGTACCCCAGTAGCCCTGCCATTGTATGGAATCCAAAATCCAATAAGTGCCTACGGTTTTGATTGTATTACCCACTTTTGTGGCTAGTAGCTGGAATTTAATGAATGTAACAATTTTGGCTATTTTCTATTTACTTGAAAACCCTAGGCCTATTATAATATCACTGGATTTCCTATCAAATGTTTTGGTTAGCGTAAGGTAAAAACTTTTCCATGTTTATGTGTGGGAAGTCTTACGTGATACCTTTTGTTTTCAAAGGATTTTTCAAAATTAAGCAACTTTAACCTGTTACTCATACCAGACCCATGTCTGACCCGAAGTTTATTTTTGTTTTTCATAAACTCTCGGGTACCCAAATTTTTACGGGTAGCCAAGGGATTCAGGTTTAGCTTTGACGAATTTTGGAGGAGCAATGGAGCAGGAGGCTTCAGCGTTATAGATATATATATAGTTCCGCTGTGTTGATATCTCTGAGTCATATTGTTTGAGTTGTATTGTATTGAGTTGTATTAACTAGACAGGTGTTTATAACTGTCTAGTATGTGATGTATTATATGTATCACTCTGATTGATATTATATATATTATGCAAATACTTATGTGATTAATATATTTTATTCGTTCCGCTGTGAGATTCTGATGTTGTTGTTCTTTCTTCTCTATCTTTTCTATTTTCTCACCCTTTTCTTTCTTATTAACGATGCTTCTTCCTAGGAGTAGGAAGTGGGGTCGTTACAGTATCGATGGACTTCGTGTCCATCAACAGGTGTTGTGCCGCGTAACGATTGGCCAGTGTCTTCTTCGCATCCATCATAGAAGCCTCTCTTCGTATCCATCAGGCAGCTGCTGTTCGTATCCATCAGGTCACCGTACTTCGTATCCATCAAAAGGCTCCGGTTCGCATCGATTGGGTTCGTATCCACTGAGACGCTACGTGGTTCGCATCCATCAAGGAAAGGCTTGTTCGTAACCATCGACCATCAGTAGTTCGTGTCCATCGATGACTGCTGTTCGAACCCATGAGTGAGGCCTTATTCGAATCCATCAAGTCAACAAACTTGGGTGACGTGTCATCCCTCGATACGAACAAGGTGAGATTTATGGAGTAGATACGGTCAACTCGGAGTAAAGACCGGATCGAGGCGAAGTATGCGTGCCACATCATCACAAGACCACGTGAGGCGATCAAGTCGAAGGGATCGTTTCGAAGTGATGGATTCGAACCAAATAGCCACCGAAAAATTGCATTTCGTATTGAATATTTCTCCCAATCCACTGATTCAAATACAATGAAATTTTCACAGGAGCTTGCGTACACACTAAGGAATGTCTCTGCCAAATTTTAGCTCGATTGGACATCATCTTGATCTATACGAAATGAATTCGTATCGATCGCAGATCGAGTCGAAACTTTCTGAGATTGGTCGCGTGAGCCCACTCACGTGCCAGAATGTGTCTCCCGAAGTTTGAGCGAAATCTCAGCCTCCTACACCTATAATTAGAGCCCCAAAGCCTACAGAAGAAGGATCTTTTTGATTCTCAAGCGCCCAGACTCTGCCAGATTGATACCTACATCATACTTTTGCTGTTGAATTCGAATTTGCAGTTGTATCTTGCTGTTGTTTGCCGTAATCACTTGTAATCATTGAAAGAGCATCAATAAAGCTGCACAAACTTCACAGTGGACGTAGGCAACACGCCGAACCACTCTAAATCGCTGGTCTGTGCATTTACATTCCCGTCGTTTGGAGTTTTTGTTAGATAATCCTCATTTTTTATTTATATTCTTCATTATTATCTCTTCAAAAACTTTCGAAGAGTGTTGTGACCAATTTTGGTGCAAACATTTTGGTGCTTTCACTGAGAAAACCCACATTTTCTCCTGCTCTTTGGATCCGTCATCGATACCAGATTGAATAAATCTAAGAGAGAGATCCAGATCATCTAATTCGAGTTCCTTCCCTTCTATTCAGGTTTGCATAAAGTCTAGGAAAGGAGTTCAACCCCCAAGATGGTTAGCACAAGGACCACCTCTAATGCTGTCAATCAAGAAGACCAGGATAGACAGAATCCCACGCCACTACCACCCTCTAACCAAGACGCTACTGGACACTCGGAATCATCAGGTCCGGTTACCCGACAAGAGTTTCAGCTACTGCTTCAAGAGCTGATCCAAAGTCGACAACAACTAACAGAACAGCTACGCGCTAACGCCGAGCTGACCAACCAGCTGAATCGCCATAAGTGGAGGAGATCCAGGAGAGACCATGCTGCTCACTCCTCCAGCAAAAGTTCGTCCTCTTCTTATTATCATCATCGATCTCTGCGACCCCGGCTAGATGGGAGTCACATACAAACTGCTGGACATCAACCGGCAATGACCGATGGACAGCTGAGAGTCGGTCCATCAGTCAGTTTCCAAATTGGGCCCTCCTCCCGAGGAGGTGCCGCTCCTCACTACACCGCAGAACACCGCACCATGAATGTCGCGGTTGAACCAGGGTCGATGCCCAAAATCAGTCGAACCTGGACCGCCGTTAGCACGGGAGTACTCCTGAACCGTACGTCCCAAAGGACTATGAGCCAAGAAAGCAAGGTGTGGACCGTCGACAGCATCCGATCCAACCCCATAATATGGAACACCATCATACTCCGGCACGATCCGCACAGAACATACAAATGCCAGATATTCCGACCATGATACGTCAGATGATCCGTGAGAGCCAGGGTCTCACGAATGATGACGGGGAATCTCCAGAAGTCACACTCCTTTTATCGATGATATACTTACTGTTGAACCCCCTCGACGATTCAGGATGCCAACTCTACCCATGTACGAGGGAAACTCCGATCCAAACCAACATATTCTGAAATATGAATGGTCGATGAGCGCTGCCAGAGCTGACGATGCAGTGAAGTGTCGTAGTTTCCCCATCTCCTTGGGGGGCATCGCTGCCATGTGGTTCGCTCGACTGCCACCTCGATCCATTTCCTCCTTTGACCAGTTGGCCACAAAATTTGTTAAGCAATTCTGCATGCACGTCGCAAGGCCAAAAGATGTGAACACTCTGTCTAGCGTCACCCAAGCTCCTGGAGAGACGCTCATACACTACTTAGAGAGATTCCATACTGCATGTGCGGAAATCAGCAATCTGAACGATAACTCCATCCTTATGGCATTGACTAAGGAGATTGACCCCAATTCTGAGTTTGGCAACTGGTTGGCTGGAAAACCACCTGCATTATTGAACCGTTTCCACGCCAAGGCGGCTCAATTCCTGAGAAGGGAAGATGCGAAATAGTCTAGGAAGCAGACTGATGCAGGGCCAAGCACGGAAGGGATCCAAAGCAATGTCACGATCAAACAGTCCGATGAGAGCTACGGAAAAGTTCAGTCGAACGTTCAAAACAAACAAACTCAGCGGAGAGAGAGTGTGAATCAAAATAGAAAGCGAGATCAAAATCGTGGTCCACCATGCAAGAATCCTATGTTTGATAGTTACACTCCTTTGAATACATCACTGGAGAACTTGTATTTACAAACCTGTAATACAATTCCATATAAAAAACCTGCACCAAAACCGTCGTCAGAAAGACAAATCCAAACGGGAAATTTTTGTAGGTTTCATGAAAGCTACGGGCACAATACGAATGAATGTCGTCATTTGCAAGATCTCGTTGAAAAATTGATTAGAGAAAGAAAGCTGGAACAGTTTGTGCGGGCGCCGCAGCCTGGAGGAGCGGGCCCATCAAATCAAAATAATGAACCCGATCGACCGAGACAGGAGGACTCTAGCTGTCCCGGCGGGAGATTGGTGATAAACACCGTTAGTGGCGGACCCACTTTGTCAGGAGCCTGGAACGACGACGACCTTCGTCACTGTTACACATGACATGCTTTATTTAGTCTATGAATACTTTGCAATTTTCTTTGCATTCTGAAGTTTGAATATGTAATAAGGCATTGACTTTGCCATGTTTTTCTGTTCCAGCAATAAATTACTATCTCTTCAAGCTAGAGCTGTGATTCACCGAAAGCGACATTCAACAATCACGATGCACGAAGAGCTAAGTTCCATCGCACAATGGAATTTATTCAAATAGCGAGTGACTGTGATACGACCGACCACTCACTAAGTGAAACCTCAGCTCGGGGGCAAGCCATCACATCAAAGGCTGAATTGGACCGACACACGACAGTGCTACAACTAATTCCAAATTCCCAGAATGCGAATTGGAGTATAATCATCAACTCTAGGTTCCTAGAGTGCGAACCGGAGTATAAATGCCAACTCCAAATTTCCAGAGTGCGAATTGGAGTATAATAATCAACTCTAGGTTCCCAGAGTGCAAACCGGAGTATAAACGCCAACTCCAAATTCCCAGAGTGCAAATTGGAGTATAATCACCAACTCTAGATTCCCAGAGTGCGAACCGGAGTATAAACGCCAACTCCAAATTCCCAGAGTGCGAATTGGAGTATGAACATCAACTCTAGGTTCCCAGAGTGCGAACTGGAGCATAAACACTAACTCCAAACTCACAGAGTGCGAGTTGGAGTATAAACATACAAATGTTGTTCCAGAGAGGGTGGACCCGTCCGCCTAACGACTTCGGCCGTATCCTAACCAAGTTTGAGGAGGATGGACCCGTCCATATAACGACCTCGCTTGTTAACTCGGGGTGGATGTGATCCGACCATCCACGATCCCGATAAATCCATCATTCCCAGAGTGCGAACGAATTCCTAAAAAGCCCAAATAGGTGTGACTGACCATCTGTCGGCTAACTCCAAATTCCTAGAGTGCAAATTGGAGTATAATCATCAACTCTAGGTTCCTAGAGTGCGAACCAGAGTATAAACGCCAACTCCAAATTCTCAAAGTGCGAATTGGAGTATAATCACCAACTCTAGGTTCCCAGAGTGCGAACCGGAGTATAAACACCAACTTCAAATTCCCAGAGTGCGAATTGGAGTATAAACATCAACTCTAGGTTCCCAGAGTGCGAACCAGAGCATAAAAACTAACTCCAAACTCCCAAAGTGCGAGTTGGAGTATAAACATACAAATGCGGTTCCGGAGAGGGTGGACCCGTCCGCCTAACGGCCGTATCCTAACCAAGTTTGAGGAGGATGGACCCGTCCGTCTAATGACCTCACTTGTTAACTCGGGGTGGATGTGATCCGACCATCCACGATCCCAATAAATCCATCGTTCCCAAAGTGCGAACGAATTCCTAAAAAGCCCAAACAGGTGTGACTGACCATCTGTCGGCTAACTCCAAATTCCAGAGCGTGAATTGGAGTATAAACATCAATTCTAGGTCCCTAGAGTGCGAAACAAAACATAAATGCTAACTCCAAGTTCCCAGAGCGTGATTTGGAGTATAAACATCAATTCCAGGTTCCCGGAGTGCGAACCGAAATATACATGCTGGCTCCAAATTCCCAGAGTGTGAATTAGAGTACAAATACCAAGTCAAAGTTCCTGGAGTGCGAACTGTATTACAAACATCGATAACTCTCGAATTCCCAGAATGCGAACCAGATTATCGATCACAGATTGTCCTAAGTCCCCGAAGTATGGACATGTGCTCAAGATTTGCAATAGGTGTGATCGACCACCAAAATACAAATGGTGGTCCCCGGAACTGAGGGCAAAAGCTCAAGTGTTAATCACTAACCAAAGTGATACAATGTCCAAAATTCAACCCATTCATCGATTATGACTTGTGATCAAGATTTTTGGACTTGGCGAATAAAATGAACTCTACTTGACGGTAAAAACACCACAAGTGCACTGGACTGAAAGTCAAATACTGCAAATACTTAAGCACAAAAGAAATGAGAGTTGAAGCAAAGAAACTAAATTTTATTTCAACTAACTGTATGTGAAGATTCATGTACAAGTTATTCCAAAAATTATTACTAGCAGGGGACCGAGCCTACATCTACACATGGCCTATGAAAGAAAAATAAAAACAACTTCCGAACTGCCAAAAATGCGCCAGAGGTGGATTATCTACTTTTTCTTCTTCGGCTTTTTCTTCGACGTGGAACCACTGGAACCGCTAACAGTCTTCCGCTTCGAGCCTTTACCCTTTGGCGGATCATCCTCTGATGAAGGCATGATATCGATATCTTCCTCCGAACTTGAACTTAAAGGAATATTCTCTTCTGGAGGAGTCGTAGGGGTCGAGTCTACCACCGGGGGCGGAATGGGCATGCTAGTTCCGACAAGCGTGTCCCCAGAAGATACCACCATAAGAGGAGTGGGGACGACCGCCGTCGTAACACTCTCGGAACCGCCACCATGTGTCGCCGCTTCCATCTCTGCATCGATTTGAGCCAGTATCTTGGCTTTACGATAGGTAGTGGTGGACTGTGACGAAGCGATGGAAGCAGGCGGGAACATGCCAAGAACGAATGGCATGTCCACAAAAGGATCGCTGTTTTGACCTAAGAGCTCGTTCGTCATCTGCTCGTCCAAAGACAGTGAACTCCCCTGTGCCGTCAGCGCGACCGTAGTCGTGATGATCGCCTCAGTAGTGATGGCTTTCTGCCCTTGATGTAATTCTTGGATCACAGGAGGCGCATCTGATGTAACTTCAGTCACTGAGCAAGGAAAAAGAAAAGAAGTTGTCAGAACACACTTCAAGAACAAATCCTTCACTTCAAATACACAAAAGATTTGTACAGACTATCTTCCTCAGCTCGGCTCGTAGCTGGCTAAACAGCTTCTGAAGGATGTTCCTTTATGGGGGGGATAGGCGTGGATGCTCAGGGTCATAGCCCAGAACCGACTGTGGCTCAATTACTGGCGTCGGCTCGGATACAGATGAAGTAATCATCTCAGAACTTGTAACTTGATGTGCGATGCCAGAGTACTCGCCAACTTCTAGACGTTGGGTGCCCAACCTCTCTCTTGCATGAGAGATCATAGAACCGTGGAGAATTTTCTTTTCATCTTCGCTTAAAATGGGGTTCTCCAATTCAAATTCATCGAGAGAACCACCCGACAGCATCGCCTTCTCTTCTTCGACTAATAAATTCCAGGCAATGAATATGTGTGTGGGGTAATCGTCGAGCCACGTCAAATTTCTGTGCCTCAGCACAGTGGCATTATAAGTGATGAGAAGCTCTTCAATCTCCGTCTCGAGCTTGATCTCTGTCTGCCGAACTTTCTCATCAACTTCGGCCTCTGCCTCGCAGACCTTTTCCACGACCGCATCTCTTTCCCTCCGAAACTACACCGCCCGATCGCATGCTTCCTGTGCGGAAATGTTAGCGGCGTCCCTCTCCTTCATGATTTCCGAAACTTTGGCCTTAAGCTCATTTAGCTCCTTCAAGGCCACATCCCGCTCGGAGGCTACGAAGTATTCCAGTGGCCCATGTCCTCCACCGTGGCATAATGCTCAAGCTTCACCCTGTCCATTGCCGCCTGGGCTTCATCAGCTTTCTTAAGAGCCTCGATTTCTGATTTCTGAGAAGACTCGGCCTCGCCACTTAGCACTTGAATAATCCGGTCTTTTTGGCCAAGTTCTTTCTCTAGTTTCTCAATCATGGCCGCTCGGTCAAAGGCCACCTTTGATGCTTTCTTCACGGTTTTTGACCATTCCTGGTACTGGAAAAATATATCGGCAAGATAATCATACATCATGGGTTCGACCGACGTTGGTATCCTTTTCAAACGTGGAGGGAAGACGAACCCATCGAAGCAAATGTCAGGGAAATCTTTCTTCAGTTGAACAAGCCTTGCTGCTCCTTCCCTCGAAGGCTCGGCCAATGTCTGCTCTGTAGCTGTAGGAGCCGCAATCTCAGTCCTGCGGTGGGTTTCGAGCCTTGACGGTTGCGAGGACGGCTTGTGTCGCGGTGCCTCTATAGGTCGCGAGGCGTGGGCAGGAGGTTGTGCAGAGACTCTGGGAGGTGGCGTACGAGATCGAGACTGATGCTTATACTCTCTATCTCTGTCAGAGCGCTCATGACTCGAGTACCCCTCGTCATAGTCTCTGTCTCCTTCTCTCCTATGTGGTTCATAATATGATGAAGACTTGCGTTTGCTGCGAAGACTTCCAAGCATCGAGCTTCGACCAGACATGACATCTGCAAGCAAAAACATAAAACGAAGTTAGTAATCTCTCATAGTGAGTGTATTACACTCAGAAATCGTGTAGTGCCGTGAAGTGTGAATGTAGGTGCAACCCCCCGACCAACCAGATGTGTCAACCACACTAGTGGGCAGAGACTCACTTAAAACTAAGGCTTCTGAAAGTTCGTCCAATCCGACATCATGCTGCAAGGACACATCGTCTGGAATTGGAAGATCGGTGAGCCCTTCATAAAGATTCTCAGTTCTTGGGGAGACATCTTCGAAATTCTAATTCCGGAGGCGGGCCGGGACGTGACAACCGATTTCCATCTTCCCTTTTAGGTGGCTTAACAACGGCTGCGTTGCCTTTTCTTTGCTCTTCGATATCCTGGGATACATCTGCAGGTTTGCCCAACGGTTCTTCATCGGTGTGAGTTCTCTCAGAGTCAGCGTCCTCAATTATAACAACTTTAGGCCTTCTTCGTTTAACTCGTTCTTTCGAGGCAGTCCTTAAAGCAACGTCGAGCATTATACTTTGACTTCGTTCAATCAGCCCAAGAATCCTAAGATTCCTATCTGTTAAGAGCAACTCGATATTCCTCTCTTCGCTTGGGATTTCTTGAAGAACCCGAACTATCTCCTTGAAATGTTCACCTTCGGGTCGCTGGATTATGGATGAAAAGAAAAAAGATGTGAGTCCGAATCCATCTATATATGTCTTATCAACTACCCGAGAAGATAACAATACTCACGTCTAAATAGCCATCGCCTACCAAATCCTGGAGGGCATCTAACATAGAACCATTCCGACTTGAAGTAGCTCAATCTGGTCCAAGATCCTGTGAACACTTGGGAATTTCTTACCGCCTCCAGGAATGTGAAAGATGGACTATCAGTCCGACTCTTGAAGTTAAACAAGTATCTGATCTCAATCGGGAGTGGCGGTCGATAGAGATACTCCATAAATGAACGAACAAGCTATTGAGCGAGGCATATCCGTTCGGGTGTAGCTGAGAGGGGGCGATCCCCAAAAACGACAACACTTCTCTTATATACTGGATCAACGGAGGGAGTGTCCCAGCTGCGCACGCATGGCGATTGAATGCGGCATATCCCTCCGGCGGATTGTGTGGTCTGTCGCTTGGACCTGGCAGTAATACTTCATCCAACGACAGACCATGCCTTAAGCATATTCTCCCTAGCATATCTTCAGAAATGTTGGATGGGACGGAGTCTGACAGACTGGCAATGAAAGATGCATCGGGTAATTCGTCCGGAGCTGGGCCGATGACTTCGGCCTCGATGTCCGGTATTTTGAGTCTGAGAGGAGTTAAACCCTGAGTTTCTTGCGGTTGCGAGCTTGAAGTTTCCATAGTTAACTAACTCACGGGAAATCATCGTTAGATGCTAAAGAGCCCGTGCATTCCCCAGTGTAGAGTGTATGAATGTGTCATGCAGTGCGATGCTGTGCATTACTTGAGAAAATTCTACAGAATAAACTAAAATGCATGAACGACAAAACTCTGAAAATCAAACCGGAAATGACCGTCATCGCTGACCGTCACAACCGTGCCATCCGGATGCTAACGATCGATTCAAGTTGAAGTTCGTTATATTTTTGTTAAGCTATGGTTCCATCAGCGAGCTTCGAAAGGTAGTCTAATATGCATTTCTGCGATCAAGTTCGGTCATGCAAGGCAGAAGCTCGTCGGAGTCGAATGTTTTAATGCGCAAAGTTCTCTAAGTTCAATTTCAACTTGGCATCGGTCGCCGCAGTTCAAATTCATATCGAGTCAGAGATGCATCATTTTTCGTATCGACCATGTTCGAATCGATACTTTCGTATCGATCAGATTCGACTCGATACATTTCAAATCGATCAATAACAAAGGCTCGGGTTCGAATCGATATGTTTCGTATCGACCGGGGGAGTATGTCTCGCATCGATCAGAAATTCTTAGCTTCGCATCCATGACCGTTCAAGTCTTCGTATTGATCGTTAGAGCGATCGATGCGAACCACTTCATTCTACTTAGCCTTTCCAGGATCGATATGAACATCGATACAAAATCTTATGATCTGGATCGATTCGAAAACCCCTATTACAGATCGACATGAAACGAAGACAGAGTCGTTCCTCCACAACTCCTTCTTCTCCAAAGGGCCTTGACCCCATTTCCTTCCTCCATCCTTGACCTTACACTGACCCATCCCTGATCTCGATTTCGTCAGAATCGATAACAAAGGCAAATAGAACGAAAAGATTTCAAGTCTCGTCGTTTGCGCATTAGATTTGTTCGATGAATTACCTAGATCTGACAATTGATTTTGAGGATTGAGAAATCTGGATTGGTTCGAAGGCAATTGTTTTCTCTCCTGACCTGATCGATGAGAAAGTAGGGGATAAAGAGAGTAAAAGTAAAAAGTGAAAAAATGCCGAAGTCCTAGATATTTATATGGAGCCTAAGGAGAGACTGGGCCGTTTTGCGTCCCAGTCAACGTGACTGGTCGCAACCGGTCAAATAATGGATCGATGCGAATGCTCCTTTCGAATCCATCAGACTTTGCCTTCATCGAGGCGAAGTTACCACCGGATTTCGTCGATTCGAAGTACACAACGAAGGCTGCACTAAAGGCATCGAACTCCATCGATTTGAAGCGTCTATTTTACAACCATCAACTCACAACAGTGCACGTCTATCGATACGAACGTTGATTTCGTATCCTTTGAAGTTCATTGATATGAATGAACATTTCGTATCCATCGAAACTCATCAACGCGAAGCAAGGCCCACCAAAGTTCATGACCATCGGTACGAATGACCATTTCGTATCCCTAAATGTGTATTGCATCGATGTGAAAAATTGGTTTTCAACCTCTTACATTAATTCAGGAGAGGATCGATATAGGAGGATAATCAAGAACAACCATCAAGTGTTGTTGCAACTCGAATTTCACGCCGGTTCAAGAGAGGATCGATATGTAATTCGATATAAAACAAAAACAAACTAAACCGACAACGACTCGTGAAGTGCAGCGTTAACAAGAGTCGAGTTTACATATATGCATATATGTCGGACTAATATTCAATTTTCAACATTCATAGGGGGCGAATACTCATTTCATTACGATTACGACGACAAACAGCTGATCACTATCATACAGCAGCCAGTTACAGCAATATAGAGTACAGCTTTCAACAAAAAATACGATGATTGTTCAGAGAGAAACTGCAGCTTTTCAAAGCACGTCATGTTTCCACAAGACGTACTTTGGGGGGCAAATGTTATCCCGCCTTTTGGCAAGGCCGTGACACCCAAAAACTGACTAGAAACTAAAGACAGTTCATCTCAAAGATTGGTTATACATTGTTTCGCCATGGACGTCGGTGAATTTTGTACGACCCGGATAAGGCAACAATTGATAGGACATGACAAGCAAAGCCATGAAGGCCAGCATTCCAAATTTCAAGTCAATCCGAGTTCATATGCTCATGTAATGATCTATTCAATCTAGAGGAAACGGCCCAGCCTTCGTATCCACCACTATGGGTGATTTCATATCCATCAAGAGTGTGCTCGGTTCGAATCGATCATGTTCGCATCGATCAGTTAATAGCAGTTCGTATCGATCATTTGGCAGTATTCGAATCCATCGAATTCGTATCGATGGACTTCGTGTCCATCAACAGGTGTTGTGCCTCGTAACGATTGGCCAGTGTCTTCTTCGCATCCATCATAGAAGCCTCTCTTCGTATCCATCGGGCAGCTGTTGTTCGTATCCATCAGCTTACTTCGTATCCATGAAAGGGCTCCTGTTCACATCGATTTGCTTCGTATCCATTAAGATGCTACGTGGTTCGTATCCATCAAGGAAAGGCTTGTTCGTAACCATCGACCATCAGTAGTTCGTGTCCATCGATGACTGCTGTTCGAAACCATGAGTGAGGCCTTATTCGAATCCATCGAGTCAACAAACCTGGGTGACGTGTCATCCCTCGACACGAACAAGGCGAGATTTATGGAGTAGATACGGTCAACTCGGAGTAAAGACCGGATCGAGGCGAAGTATGCGTGCCACATCATCACGAGACCACGTGAGGCGAACGAGTCGAAGGGATCGTTTCGAAGTGATGGATTTGAACCAAACAACCACCAAAAAAGTCCATTTCGTATCGACTATTTCTCCCAATCCACTGATCCAAATATAATGAAATTTTCACAGGAGCTTGCGTACACACTAAGGAATGTCTCTGCCAAATTTTAGCTCGATTGGACATTATCTTGATCGATACGAAATGAATTCATATCGATCGCAGAGCGAGTCGAAACTTTCTGTGATTGGTCGCGTGGGCTCACTCACGTGCCAGAACGTGTCTCCCGAAGTTTGAGCGAAATCTCAGCCTCCTACGCCTATAAATAGAGCCCCAAAGTCTACAAAAGAAGGATCATTTTGATTCTCAAGCGCTCAGACTCTGCCAGATCGATACCTACATCATACTTTTGCTGTTGAATTCGAATTTGCAGTTGTATCTTGCTGTTGCTTGCCGTAATCACTTGTAATCATTGAAAGAGAATCAATAAAGCTGCAAAAACTTCATAGTGGACGTAGGCAACACGCCGAACCACTCTAAATCGCTTGTCTGTGCATTTACATTCCTGTTGTTTGGAGTTTTTGTTAGATAATCCTCATTTTTAATTTATATTCTTCATTATTATCTCTTCAAAAACTTCCGAAGAGTGTTGTGACCAATTTTGGTACAAACACTTAGTTTGTTTTAGTTGATGTTTGTCAGCAATTGTATAGACGGGTGTTTATAACTGTCCAAGCTAATTTAGGTTAGACTTTGATATATGTATTTTAAAAATTTTTCCGCTGTGAAAATATTTGTTCAATATTATATGTTATTCCATCAAGTGAGATTATGTTTTATTTATTTTTCTTTATTACCCTTCATGTTTCGTATTTTCGTGCAATTTGAGTTGGACATTTGTGGTTTATTATCGATTCAAAGGGTATGGAAAAACAGGTCGTGACACCCATGAACTTGAATTTGACCTGACTAACCCATTTATGGGCTTGGTATTGTTGTCTAATTCTCATTTTAGCTTGGCACAAGAATGGTATTGTTGTTATTCACTTATGCCTACCTGTGCAGTTAAAGCGCTCGGTAGATTCAATGCGGCGGAGGTACAAAAAGTCATAACGGGGATACAGCGAGGATATAGCGGGTTATAGCAGATGACTCTAAAATAGCGTATAAAACTCATACTTAATGTTTTTAAAAATATATAATTGGCAATTAAATGAAAAAATAACATTCAATTGAATTATAATTAATACTTAAAATTTTAAACAAAAATATGTGCGATTATACTGTAAATAAACGTAAAACTGTTATATAACATAACTGAATTTAATAGAGTATTAGAGTATTTTTATTTCTGAAAGTATATTAAAAATTCATTTAAATTAATTAATTTCATGATTTTTATAATGTATAAATGTCATTTTTCAATTTATTTCTTTTAAGAAGATATAGCGAATGTAGCGGAATAAAGCGGGAATAACGGGATATAGCGGGCTTGAAGCGGAAAGGCTATATATGGGGCTATATGAAAAAATCGCAGTGGTAGAAATCCACTATGAGATATAGTAGGGTTATAGCGGGGTAATAGCGAGGCATTAACTGCACAGATTCCTACACATTCGCACTTAATAACTTCTTATGTTTTCATGCCCATTCCCACGTAACAGCTTCCCAAATTTTCATACTTATCTTAGCTTGCAATAAAAGAATGACAACAATATCCTTCTTTTGCTCTAAACTTCTCATCTTAGCTTGCAAAAGAAGGGTATTATTATCATTCACTTATTCCTATACATTCGCATTTAACTACTTCCCATATTTTCATGTCCATTTCCATTTCTTTATATAAATATT